>CM026073.1:26013909-26613909 GCA_014839685.1 Anableps anableps
GATAAGGACAGCAGTGGAAAGTTGGGAACACAAGGCTGTTACTTTAAAATACTTTTCACCAATCAGTATCTTTCATTTTATCTTTGCATGTTTCATTCTGTCCCTCTTACTGGTGCATTGCTCCTGCAGTCGTCCTTTCTAATGGTGGTCCGAATGGCCACACGCTTACATGTCTTCCCGTCCTCTTTACCTGGATGTTTTTACAAAGACTTAACATTCATACACCAAAAAGGACTCAGAACTATTCACATAAAAAACTGGATCAAATAAATACCACAGAAATGTAGGCATGGGCCGGTAACAGTAATAATGTATAACTTTGTTTTAAAAAGTTACAGATTTAAAACTGTATAAATGTTTCTGGTGTATTGTACCTATGGGTTAATGTTTTTCTATTAGATGCCAGATAACGTCCTGCGACGAACAAAGTTTCTCCAGCTTTATGGAGCATAGAATGACGCATCATTATCTCATTGTCTCTACCGCACTTTTTCTTGTAGACAAATTCAGCTGGAAATATTTAAATCAAAAACAAACAAAAAAAAAAATCACAATGTGATATCCAAAGTAATGCCCTGATCATCCTTAATAAAGGACACTCTGCACTTCTTTTCAAATGAATGTGTATTTTTTGCAGTAGAATATGATGCTGACACACGTTGAAGAGTTAGATCACTGGTTTTGTTATAAAAAGAACACAAACATGAAACTGATATGGAAATAGCGACCCATAACATCTGGGTAAGGTTGCCAAAAGGAAGGGTGCCTGGAAAGGTGAGGATAACCCACAGCATAATGGCTAACAGGAATCAATATAGTGAGGAGTGAGTATTATAGGAGGGGTAATTCAGTGAGGATTTTTGCAAAAAATTTGATAGGTGTTGAGAATTTTAAAGGTCGTGTCTCACCACAACACAGTTCATACAATGCTTTATTTATTATTTAGCTTGTAATAATTATTTGACACTGAAAGATATTGTACAGGTTTGAAAATAACAATTAAAAAAAATAGCACAAATACTGAAATAGCAAAACATTTGCATCAGGTCACAAACAGGGGCAGCATAGCCAGGGAAAGATAGTCCAGTGGTGAACACAGCAGTATAATAGGTTATTGTTAAAGGGGCAGTATTATGTAAAATCGACTGTTTTGAGCTTTACATCATGTTATTATGTTATTCTCTCATCAAAAACATACCTGGAGTGATACTTTGATTCTCTCTTGTATGTTTGAGAAATCCTTTAATCTCCTGTGGCAGCCATTCAGCTGTGCAAAATGCCTGGGTTGACCCACCTCTGCCTTCAAGGTGCAGCTCCTCCTCAGAGCTGCAGTTTCTAAGCTACTGAGCTTCCGCCTCACAGAGCACCTTTAGACGAGCCAGCAGCAATTAGCAAACACCTGGTAGAACTGGACTGAACTTGTCTGCTGAGCTCATTATAAGAGCTACTTCTCAGTGCAATGGTGGTAAAAACGTTGTTAAAGGGTTAATCGAGGAGCAATTTGATGACATCCTGAAGGCAGAGTGTTGCAAAGAGCAGGACTTTCTGAACCCTTGTAAGCTGTTCATGTTTTGGTTGCAGAGCCACTGTCCGTTAGTCTGGTGGACTTGCTGCATTTTATTCTTAAAATTCAACACCAACAAAAACATTTTACATGTTCACTTCACTTCAATTGCTTCAATATAAACAGCATCTATGGTTGATTTTTGCTTTTAACTTAGAAAGAAAACATTTTAAGACAAAAAGAGTACCACTCGTTCATGTCTGCTATATGACATAAACGAAAATTTAAAAAGAACTAAATTTGTATTCAATATATAAGTAAACATTTATGTTTCTCTTTAAATTTACCTGTAAGGCTTTGTGATAAGAACTTATTTTATCTTTTTATTTTACTTTTATTTTCAACCAAAAAGAACACAAGTTGAACACAAAAGGGCACCATGTCAGCCAAGGAATGTGCATGTGTCAGCTGTGAAGCATCTGGCACTTGCACATTGCATCAATGTTTCAACTTTATCCAGAAACCCAGATGCAGTAAGACAACATTCACACACAGACTTCTATCGGTCCGAGGACTTTATAGACTTCCATTCATTTTAGTTACTGCATTTATCCCAAACCCAGACATTTTCCCCTAACCCTAACCAATATATTCCTAACCCAAACCTTGACCAAAACTTAATTCACACCATACCTCTAAACCTAACCTAGTAGAGCTCAGTACAACTGAGAAACGTGAGGACAAGGAAAATGTCCTTGCATTCCACAAATGACCTCCATTTATTGGTGAAAATGGCTCTATATGTAGTATGTAAAAGCACCCCCACCCCACCCCCCACACACAAACCCAGCACCCAAAACAACATGCCGAGAAAGAAGCACAGCATGAAGGTACACAACTTTATCAGCTCTGGGTCCAGTGGACCCGAACATCCTGAGTGTAATGTAAATGTGTTGGGAGGATGGGTGTATGGTGGGAAGGCATCTTTTTTTTTTTTTTTTTTTTTTTTCTGAATTATGTTTTTCACAGAAAATGACACAAGGTCAATGAGTCTCATTTTGAAAAAATAATTACTGCAATACGTTTTGCTATGTTAAAAAGAGAAAATGGGTCCACAGACCTGAACAGCTTACAAGGGTTAAAGAGACAGAGGCCCAATTTCAAGGTGTTAAATTACAAAGTTAAATTTCTTTTAAGTCATATTTGATATATACAGCATTTTTATAACAACTGAAGGTAACATGGTTACCTGATTGTGCTATAAAATGATTCTATGTGGCTGGAAAACACATACTACTGCCCCTTTAAAGACAGAAAGGAGGAGAATTACAGTCAGAATATGAACGGGATTAAAACAGAGAAAGACTGGTGAGCGATGAGGAAAGTGTTAATACTACTACCAGGACGAATTAGAGGGGTTGCAGCAGTACATGTATGAGCCACAACAATAGAAACATTGAACTGACTGACCAGCCAAGTTACTGGCCTTCTGGGAGACCCCAATTGGTATGTTGTGTTATTTGTTCTAATTTTGGTGGTTATGTGAAACTTTCAGGTGTTGAGCAGAGAAATTATTTTTCTGTGGCAGCTTTATGTTTTAGGACTTCATTTTAATTTGAAGATACTCTTTTAATGTGAACAAATGGGTTCTCTCAGAGTAGTGATGGTATTTACAGCATGCTCCTAAACTCTGTCCTTTATGGAAACAAATATATCAAGAAAGTGCTGAGAAGGATTATTCTTTGCTTATCAACTGGAAAATAAACTAAAATTCACTGTGAAGACATTTACAAGCCATCACTACATTTAAGGAGGTGCAGCTAATAGGACAAAACAATTCTAGCACTGCTTTGTCTGTAAGTGTGTTCTCAGCATGTGCATCTGTACAAAAGGAATTTGTGGTGCCTCTTTAAGTTAAAGCTGGAATTGGTGCTGAAAGCATCAGGAGACGTGACAAATACTGCTTGGTTTGTGTAAATTCACACCATCCTTCAGTGTGTTTCCCCAAAACGCACGTTTATTTTTTTCTGATATATGCTCAAACAAGCAAAACACACAAAAACATGCTTTGCTTATGAAGAAATATGGCTGGTATTTCAACATCTTGCTCAAAATTTTACACATAAGCCTTTTATTTATTCATGTTCAATTATGATTGTAATGTAGTGAAAAAAATAGGTGTTCACATTTAAACAGCTGGAAAGCTACAAGCAGCAATGTCGGCTATCCAGTCAACTGCAGTACAACAATGTTTTGTGCAGAAAGCACAACTAAATTTAGATGATTTTATTCTACACTTTTTCTCAAGTGCATGTTTTAAATTTAAATTAAAAGCAAATAAACAGTAGAGCTTCAATAACTTGTAAAATAATCTCCCACGACTTTGACATCCGTAGGAATAATTGTCTATTTTCTTCTTTAAATGGAAGCAGTTAGATCAGTACTTTACATTTTTACTGAGACTTTTAGATGTATCCCTTCTCCAACACTGCTGAATGACTGAACTACCTCCTGAGAGTTTTTTTTTTTTTAAAGTACTATGATGCTCAAGGTTATCATACAGTGTGCTTTGAATCTCATACCGACCCATGCCTGCAAACATGTCATTTTCTAAATGAAAAAAAAAAAAATTCTTCCAAGATATTGACACATTCATTACATTTTTTGCACCTAAACGCACTACAACATCCTGAATCTACCTCCACACAAGGGCTCTTTGTTACCCAGCAGTAGGTATTCGTTTTGACTGACACTTAGCTGGTAGGGAGGCAACATTTTTATCACAAATAACCACTGAATGGCTTTAGATTGATCCTAAAACCCACTTCTAAAATAATCATAGATAACTAATTTTTTTGTGTGTAACACTAGAACCTTTATTTACTACAGAACAATGTTAGCTAATTAATTTACTTAAGTGTATTAATTACAGATTTTTTTTTTAAAAAAAGCTAAAAAAACAAGACAAGAATTCACAAAACGATTAAAAACAGATGTAAAAGATGCGTCAAAGTGTAACTTAAAGTGGAATAGTGCAAGATAGTAGTACCTGTATCACAGTTAGTACTACCAGTGGGTGTTATGGGGTTAACGGTAAACGGTAAAACGCCCACTCCAGAACCTGGGAGCATCATCAGGACCACAGTCATCCGGTTCAAATGGCATCGGGAGAACACAAGTTATGACTTATTCAAACAAAGGTAATTGCATGTCACACACAAACACACTGTGGATAAAAAGAGTCGCGGCATGCACAAAAATGCTTTCCTTTTTGGGGGGTTACTCAAGGCAGTCAGCCAAGTAACACGGTCACACAGTAGCATTTAATGAACTACAAAGCTCCGCAGGGCAAACTCTAACCCCTGCACCATTGCACATCCTCATTGGAAAAAACACTCACCATGGAGCAGCCCAAAACAAAACTGCAAGGACACTGCAAAAGAAGGCAAGCAGCTGAAAGTGCAATGCTGAACAAAAAAGAAAGAAAAACTGACACCGCTTTTATTTATGGTTAAATCCACACAAGGTAGATAATGTTCTTGTTCACAAAATATTTTATGAGGCAGCGTTCATTTTCAGAAAGATTTAACAACATTATTCTAAACTGTTCACTCAATTTTTCTATTTATATCCTTTGCTGTGCTGTCGCATGAAAATATGAGCAGAAGTTTCTGAGGACACCTGAGGAAGCCAAGGGGATTTTGAAATCTAGCCAAAGGCTGCCAGGCTTTATCTCCACCCTCTACAAAACACCAAACTGCCCAACCATTCAGCCAATAAGCCCATCCACTGCCAGGCAACAAAGCGCTCACCCCTCTAATCAGCTGCACAAAGCATTACCAGCAGCCCCAAATAAATCTGGAGACTCACATGTCTTGCAGCAGCCATCTACATAGCTCTGAACAATGCCACCACTCTGCAAAAAGAGAGCAAGATGAAAAAAAATTCAGTTTGAGTTAAAATAAAAATTATTCAAAAGAAGCTACAGCAACAGACACTTGTATTGGTACCTCTGGTAAAGATGTGTAAAAGACCTTAAATACACAAAGCTTTTTTTTTTCCCCCCATAGAATAATCTATGGAAAAACAACCTTTATTATTGTTCAGAATTATTTCTAATATATCCACTGGTGGCACAGTTATTGGAACCCCTGCTGTCAATAACTCATACAACTCACTTTTGCCAAACAGTACAACTCTCAATCTTCTCTTGTAACATTGCATGAGGTTGGAGAATACAAAAAGAATCTTTGGTGAATAGTGCTTACAAAATCTCTGTAGATTATTCTGATTTGGGGTCTTTTTTCATGCACACTCATCTCACCCATCAGGTTTACAACTGGATTTTGAACTGGTTACTAAGATGGTCATAGAAGAAGGGCTTGGTGATTTTGAGACAGATTAATTACTTCTGTGTTAACCACATTTTTGATCAACACAAAAGTGGTTGGAATTGACTGGTAAAGACCACCAAGTTTTTTTAAATGCCCTGGTATTTCAAAGACTCTGTGATGTTACACAATCTAAAAGCTTTCCAGGGTCTTTTTTTCAAAAACAGACCCACAGCAACACAGATCCTCCACTGTTCTTCACAGTGGGACTCAGGTGCTTTTCTACATATTCATAATTTTATTTTTTACAAAGCATACTAGTACAGCTCAAAAACTTGGAATATTGCATAAAAGTGCAATATTTCTTGCCAGTTATTTCAGAAAGTGAAACAGTTATTTTATAGAGATTCATTACACATGGTAAAATATTTCAAGCCTTTATTTTTTTGCAGTTCTAATGATTATGGCTTACAGGTAAAGGAAACCCAAAATTCAGTGTCTCAGAAAATTAAATTAAATTATCACATTAGACCAATCAAAAATGGATGTTTTAAGCACAGATGTCAGGCTTCTGAGAAGTATATACATTTCTACATTCTTAGTACTTGGTTGGGCCTCCTTTTGCATGAAATACTGCATCAATACACTGTGGCATAGAGGCATTCAGCCTGTGCCACTGGATAGGTGGAATGGAACTATCCTGGTTTTATCCCTGCTCTGTCTGCCTCTGTCGTTCTGTCATCGGGCAAGACACTTCACCCGCTTTGTCTGCTGGACGTTGTCAGAGGGCCAGGTGGCGTCGGTGCATGGCAGCCTTGCTTCCCAGTAGCTTGCCCCCATCAGTGTGTGAATGTGTGCATGAATGAGTAAATGACTGAATGTGGTGTGAAGCAGTTTGGAGTCCTCTGGACTTGATAAAGTACAATTACAGGCCATTTACCATTCTGTGCCTCTCCACTCTTCCTCCACACCCCCAGGACCTTGATTTCCAAATGAAATGCAGAATTTACTTTCATCTGAAAACAAGACTTTGGACCACTGCACAACAGTCCAGTTCCTTTTCTCTTTAGCCCAGGTAAGATGCCTCTGAAGTTGTCTCTGGTTCAGGAGTGGCTTGACACGGGGGATGCGACATTTGTAGCCCATGTCTAGTATTCATTTGTGTGTCGTGGCTCTTCTGGAATGGATTTTGCTTGACAATCCTCTCAAGTTCTCCCTGTTGCTGAAGCAACTTTTTCTACCATACTTCTTCATTCCACTTAATATTCTGTTAATATGCTTGGATGTAGAATTCTGTGAGCATCCCAAAAGTCATTGCTGAAAACTTCAGCAATGAACTTTTGTGGCTTTCCTTCCTTGTGAAGGGTGTCAATGACTGTGTTCTGGACATCTGTCAAGTCAGCAGTCTTCCCCATGATTGTGTAGCTTACTGACCCAGGTGGGAGACCGTTTAAAGGCTCAGGAAACATTTGGAAGTGTTTTGAGTTAATTTGCTGATTAGGGTGTGACACCATGAGTTAAGCCTCACATGAACATAACTGTTGCTGCAAAAAGAGGTTAATATTTTTCTCCAGATTATACAAAGTATTAAAAGTATTAAAAGAAGCTAGCTCCAAAATTCCACCCACTAACACACCATGAGTTTCCATTAATGATTTTAAGAGTTTTCATTATCTGTAAGCCACAATCATCAAAATTAAAAGACACAAACACTTGGAATATATCACTGTGTGATGATTCTACATAATATATGAGTTTCACTTTCTGAGATGAAACCACAGGGAGATAGAAAGAAATACTGCACTTTTACACAATATTCAGATATTCAGATTTTTTTAGTTGTACTAGTAAGTAGCAGTTAGCAAACTCCACACATTTATGCTTGTGATGGTAGGAGAAAAAAGGATGTTTTCCATGTATTAATGGCAATTAACCAGCTGATGTGTAGATAGCATCTAATGGTTGTTATTGTGTCTTGAAGACCCTAAAATGCAACTCTTTGGGCAGTTTAAGGAGAGTAGCTATTTTGTCGTAACTCTCATCATAATTTTTCAGCCGTCCAGGAGTTAATTCTGACAAAAACACTCTTACAGACTGAAACAGCAAATCAGAGAAAAAAACAGTTTCATTGATTGAAAAACAAGACACTAATACCCTTTACAAATCTTTCGTCAAATCTTTGAATAACCAGATGTCAGTTGGGATAAGGAGAACATTTTATCAAACCAACTCACTCCTATGGGAACTCTTGTGCTTTGTGAATGAAAACAGACTTAGCTTTTGCTCTGCTGCTTTGGAAAACACATCTGCTGTTTTTTTCCCCAGAACATGTCCTACCATTTCCTGACTTATGAAGATCAACACACGTGATTACCTATCTTTCCAATATTGAAAAGTGTCTAAAGCATGGGCATTTCTGTCAAGTCTTAATTATACCACAGGGAGATAGAAAGTCATGGATTACTAATCAGATGGATGGTTAAGGGGTACTGATAATTATGACATCTGTGAATTTGCTAAATATAATCATTTCTTAACTTAATATTTTTTTCCCGACTGAATTTTTTTTTCTGAGAGAGATTATGCCACAGCAATAAAATACAAATTTGTCTTAAGGTTTTACACATCATTTCCAGGGGTGTCAATAAATAAGCTGTTCCTGTAACTAGTAATAAACAATGACACAACTTTAAAAGAAACATTCAATAACATGCATGGATTTAGCAGCTCTAACCTGAATACATTCTGAATCATTAAAAGGAGGGCAGATAACACCAGATGCAAGTATCACTGCTCCGACTGCTGTCTCCACACAGTCGTAGCGTGTACAGTTTTCCACCCAGGAACTCCCTGCCTGCACACAAACACACAAGCAAATTTTAAAAGCCCAGCAATAAAAGAATGGTCAGCATATGCAGTTCTGCAAGTTCTTACGGTGAAAAATTCTGCCGTCCCATTTTCGTTGGTAAAAGTACAAGAGATGTTTTTACAGGAGCCACAGCACACCTGAGGGTCTGTGGAAGGGACATAAGCTTGGTGCTAAGACCAGCAAGTGAATCCAAACACAAACAGAAGAAGTTTTAAATACCACAACTGAGATGAAAATTGCAGAAATGATGTTAATACTGACATGATCCATCATGTTTTGTGCAGCATCATACATACCGATCCACACTTTTGGGAACAGTTAACAGAGGTGAACTCCATAGCATAGAAGCCAGTTTGTGGGTCTTTGTAAGGAAGACACTGGACAGTGTAGCACAGTTCTCCTTCAAAATACTGGACCAGGGATTGGCCTGGACCGAGAACTGTCACTCCTTGGAAAAGACACACCTCAGCCTTCTCTACACATTGACACAAATAAACATGCAATATATGAACATGATCAATATGATAAAAGTCTATTTTTTGTAATTTGAATCTTTTGCCCCTTTGAGGAGAGATTATGCGTACGGCAAGTATGCTGAGGACAGCCACAGTTAGTGCTGCTGTCTGGAACTTCAACCAGCACCTCCCCCTGAGTAAAGAACAAAGAGCTTACTTAACTGAATTTGCTTGCTTTCTGGGGAAGAGTGACTTCTGATGCAGTGTTTTGCTTACTTACTAGCTGACATATGGGGAGAGCGTGGTCTTCACATTGACATTCTGTGCATATGGGAAACAAAGTTAAAAAGAGCAGTCATGTGAAACTTTACAAATACGTGACAGGCATAACAACTCCTCAGACAACTGCTCACATCAGCTGAGTAACAAATAACGTGCATATGTGGCCATGCATTTACCACAGTGATGGTGGGGACAGCAGTCACCGGGTGCAGCAATTTCAACCAAAGAGAGACCAGGTGCACAGCTCAAAGATGATTTAGGGCATTGATTAACATCACACACTGCCGAAAAAAAGGGGAGAACACGTTGTATTAAAAACACAGACACAAACTCACAGTCACACAAGCCAAAATGCTTACCACAGTGGTACTGGGGACAGCAGCTGTTGGTGGAATTTGGATCGACAGCCAGAATTTCTCCATGAGAGCAAGTTGGAATGGGCTCAATGCATGACTCACACACTACTCAGACAGAAAATGGACAGTTACATGGCTCTAATTTATAGAAGGATAATGACATAAGTCAAATCCAACACAGGGTTCAAGCAATTACAACTTACCGCAAAGATAAGAGTAGCAGCAGGATTTTTGCCCCCTAACCTCAACAAGAAACTGATCTTCCCTGCAGTTGGGAGCAAAGACAGGAGGGCACGCCATGGGGTCACACTCTGAGGAAAATAAGGTAGTGATGGAGAAGGCTGAACAAATACATGTTTTATTTGATGAATTATTTGCCAGTCTTGCTGCCAATAACTTTTAGCTGTCTCTCTGTTTTTCCTGTCCACAGAAGGCATATCTAGCCAGGTGTTTCTGTGTCAGGCTGTCACTTTCCTAAAAGAGGCCATAGACTAAGCTATTACAGGTGTTAATTGTCCTAATTTGTTTTTATGCTAATATAGAAGAAAGACTTGACTCAGTTATTCTGTGTTTAACTCTGTCTCTTTTCTCTTTTTTTACCCATAGAAAGTACACCTGCCTCTGTCCTTCAATATTTACCTGTCTGTCTTTAAAGGACAAGCCACTGAAGTAGCTCTTTTCTCACATAAAAGGATCTGGCTCAGTGCTTCATGGTTTTGCGGTCTCTTGAGCCATTAAAGGAGTAACTGCTTTTATTAACTATGTACTTTTTGGTGTACTTTCTCATAGAAAGAATACCTGGCTCAGCACTTTATTATTTAGCTGTCCCTCTTGTTGACAAAGCAATTAAAGGAGCTATAGTTTCAGCTAACTGTGTGCTCTTAGTTTTTCCTGTTTCCCATAGAGAGTATTCCTGGCTTGGTGCTTAAGTGCTTAGCTATCTTTACAGGACATTAGCCATTAATTTAGCTTAGCCATTAACTTAACATGTATGTACTCTTCAGTTTTCTCTTTCAGAGAAAGCATTCGTGGCTTGGTGCTTCCCTGTTTAGTTGTTTCTTTCCTTGGCTTATCTTCCTTAGCTATATTGTTGTTGCAATTACCTCTAGAAAATATTAATAGAACAGCCTTTCTGTGTTTTAGTGTCTGCTTTCAGTTCGGTTGCTGGTAGCTAGTTGTAGCAGAAAGCTATTCACACAGAACCTGGTTCTGCTGGAGGTTCTTGCTCTTAAAAGGAAGTGATTCCTCTCCACTGTCACAAATTACTGCAAATAATTTGATCGAAATCAATGGATTGATTTGAACTGTATTTAACTTGAATTGAACTCTACATAACTGGATATGAATTACCTCTGTTTGTCATGAGATGACATCTGTTATGAAGCTGTGATGTATAAATAAATTGAATTGAATTAATGTGAATTAAGACAAATTTATTTAGAAGAAGGCAGCATTAAAGTTTGTTTATTACCACATTGGTATTCTGGGCAGCAGGACAGAGCGCTGTAACCAATGACCAACCGGTTTCCATTATCACATGGGGGAGCGTCACTGTCACAGATGGTCATGTTGCACTCTGTCAAGCAAAGAAAATGTTTTGGATAATAGTGAGACAACAATATAGGAATTTGTTTTAAAATGATCTTTGATAACCAAAGGTACTTTTCTTGACACTGATGACAAACTCACCACAGATCTTCTTAGGGCAACAGGATCCTTCCTCCACTACATCCAGCACATACTCTCCCTCCCTCTCACACAGTGGCGTTGGGACAGCACTGCAGTCTGGTTCGACAGCCACCACAGAGCCATTCTCCATACATTTGTACAGACAGCAACTTCGAGTAGAACCATTCCACACTTCTCCTGGGGCCCGGGGGTTGCCTTCATTGTCTGTGCAGACTGAATGAACCACAACTTGTTAAATAGAACATGTTGACTCTGTGGGAATTGATATTTTTATAAAGCCCGAAATTAAAGCAGAATCTTGGACAGTGCAGTTTGCATCACAAAGGTATGCTTTTAAAAGCCTCTTCACTCACCACATTGATCTTCAGTGACACAGTAGGGGGAGTCAGCTCGGTGCAGGATGGTTCCACCGCGACACACACACTCCTCCCTGACAAAATAGCAGGTGGTTTCCTCGTAGTAGTCTTTGTTCAGACAAGTGCGGCTGTTGCAGGTGCTCACACAGGGCTGATACTCTTTACCAGGTGGACACCTTAATGCTGCAAGATGACAGGATTGTAAACAATCAGGGAAACACAAGTGAGAACACATTTACACATACAGTGCCTTACAAAAGTATTCAAATCAATTGGGCTTTTCCACATTGTACCATGCTAAAACTACTAAAAAAGGTTTCATTAGGATTCTTTTGTTTTACACCAAAACACTGTAGGTGTAAGTGGGCAAG
The DNA here is from genome assembly GCA_014839685.1 of Anableps anableps. Lineage (NCBI taxonomy): Eukaryota > Metazoa > Chordata > Actinopteri > Cyprinodontiformes > Anablepidae > Anableps > Anableps anableps. Next base: position 26,026,123 of record CM026073.1, read on the forward strand.
TGTGCTATTTCTTATCAGTGCCCTGGCGTCAATGGTAGGTCAAGCCACATTTTCCTGCACTAACACAAGCTCTTAAGTCTTTTTGGGTATGTGTCTACCAGCTTTGCACATCTAGAGACTGAAACGTTTTCCAACCCTTCATTGCAAAATACCTCAAGCTTAGTCAGATTGGATAGACTTTGATGTGTTTCACAACTTTATGCTTTGTGCTGGTTTATCACATAAAATCCCAATAAAATACACTGATGTTTGTGGCTGTGACCTGACAAATTGTGAGCTAAAGAGTACATGTTAAAGAAGTAGGAACACTTTTGAAATTTAGTGTATATGACTTCTTTGCCTGTGTGTTCTTACGACAGAAATTGTGCCGTCTCCAGCTGATGCAGACTTGGTGTGTGTAACAAACTGCCACATAAGCAGCCAGAAAGTCACACTGGTGATCTTTGTAATGCAAGTCTCCTGCCCACATGATGTCACAGAACTGTTCTGGAGGCACCTGCAAATTTTTATTTGATTTAAATGTGTTACATTTATAATTTATTCATATTAATCTCAGTCATACAGCAAATGTAATTGCAATTAGGTAAAACTTTTGACAAATTATTTTGAATCCATTGTGAGCTGTTTATAAAATCAACCATAATCCATTTTTATTCCTCAAATGATATCTAAATAAATCAGCACCTGCTTCAAAATCAAGTGTGTGAAATACGGTCTGCAGCCTTGATAGTACCTTGCTATGACATGGTGTGAATGCTCTTTGGCTCAGCATAGAAAGACAGGTGGAACAGTCCCCTGTGGTGCAATTGTCTCCCACCCTGCGTGTGTGTTCGGTCTCATCCGTCAAATGGACTCTCCACGCCTGCAGAAAGAGCGTCATGTCTCCCACCTCTCTGACCACCGTGCCGTTCGGGAGTTTTAAGTCATCTTCTGGATTCCCATCACAGCAACCTGGCAGATTGGGCAGACAGCTGTTTTGGTGCTGTTGGTGCATTCAAGTTTCATTGCTGCTTAGACAGTGAGCAATAGAAAGCTAGAGGTGAGATAATTGCCTGTCTGAAACGGTGTAATGCGACTAAATGGCTTTTAGAATTTCAAACTGTCACATCCCATAATGGCTCTAGTCAAAGTGATCCAGCGGTGTAGACGTTAAGCCTTTAGGTGCTGAAAAACAGCACTTAGATAAATGAGGTTGGTGCTGATGAGCATGGTGTGTATGTGTGTTTGTGTGTGTATGTACTCACCACACAGACCACGACTGGGCACGAATGCATGACTAGGAGCATTGTACTGCAGCACCATAATCCCTGTGCTATGATACCACTGTATACTGATGCTGCCAGGTGTGTGGATCAGGTACATGCTGCCTGTATCTTCCACATAAAGGGAATGACGTGAGAATGGGAGCTTCACAGGTCTGTAGTTCACTGTCACCTTCAACCACATAAAAAAAATTATCAAAAACCATTTTTGAAGGAAAATCACATTTTGCTTGTGTATTACATAAAGTAAAGATGGGTACCTTGCGATCAAGTCTGTTAACGATGATTCTGTAGTTGGAAGTAGTGATATTCAGCTTCTTGAAACAAAGACCAGATGTTCCACCGGTAGGACTCTGTGGAGAATGGAAATTATAGACTGCAATAACATTAACAGTGCTTTGCAAAAGTATCCATACATATTGAACTTTTTCACATCTTTCATGTTACATTCAGAAAGTTTAATGAATGTTTTACCTTTTGTTCTAATTACAACTTTACTTATAGTCTTGCCACAGATTCTCAGTTGGTATTTGGCTGGACTTTGACTTGGTCATTCTAACAAATATATGTAAATTTATCTAAACCACAACCTTGAAGCTTTGATAAATGTTTAGAATCGTTACCCTGCTGGAAGTTGAACCTCCACCCCAGTATCTAATATTTAGCAGCCTCTAACAAGTTTTCTTCTAGGATTTCCCTGTATTTACCTCAATTAATTTTTCCATCTACTCTGACCAACTGCCCCACAGCATGATGCTGTCACCACTACATTTACCAGTGGGGATGGAGTATTTAGGGTGATGTGCAATTACAGTCTGCTGGCATATTGCTTTGTATGTAGGTTCTAACAACCCTGTCAAGCCTTCTCAAAACAGTTGTATTTGTACTAAGATCAAGTTACACACAGCTGACCTCTATTTACAGGTGACTACCAAAGACTGTTTTATATAGGAGTATTAGACTAAGGATAGCAGAATACAAATGCACCCAAACATCTTCAGATTTTTATCTATAATTTTGTTAAAACCTTCTATAATTTAATTTCAAACAATATTAAGCTATACTTTGTTGGCCTGTCAAAAACAATCAAATCAAAGTACACTCTAGTTTGTAGTTGAAATGTGACACAATGTGAAAAGGTTCAAGGGGTATGAAAACTACTGCATGACACTTGTGACCATTTTTACAAAGAGAAATCAACTGCTTTTCCCCAGATGCAACATATATGATTGTTAGCAGAAAAGAGAATGCACTTACAGTTCGTCTGATGGAGTTTACACTCTAAAAACAAAACAAAGGATTAATCTGAAAGCCAATCTTAAAATTTAATTTCTCTCTTGATAAATTTATGTTTTTGTATTTTACCTGACTGGTTGGACATTTTTCCACTGTGCCAATAATGGTCTCTTTCGGCAGGTTAACCAAAATGTAAGAACCATTGTCATACAAGGCCACATTATTACCATCAAATGTGATCACACGTAGGTCTGACATCACAGTACAGCGACCTGACATAAGCAAACAGGAAAGCTTTCAGTAAAAGGTTATTCAATCATTATTCTTCTTAGGCATATAACAAAACTTACATGGGCACTGCCACAGTGGACAGCAGGGGTCTGTGTTGATGAGGATAGGCAGGCCCAGCAAACTGCACTGAGGTGGGGCAGTATTATAGCGACAGTGGAGAGAAGAATTGTGAAAGAGCAACTCTCCATTGAAACAAATCAGCTCGGCGCACTCATCAATACGATAGGAGAATGGAGGCTGTGGACACAATTTACACATTTGGGTTTTTTTTTTTTTTTTGTTTGTTTTTTAATGGTTTCATTTTTAAGTAATGGCCAGCTTTAATTCTATCACTGGGTTGACATGATATCACACAGGATATTCCTATGTATGGAAGTTCACAGTCCATAGTAACTCTCTATGCATAATGTTTCAGAGAGAAATGATTAAATGATGCCCATGGTCTTTGTGAATTTCCTTTAAATATTTCCTATAGATTCATTAATCATTATCTTTTTACAATGCTTGGCCATCAAATATTGACTAAATGGTTTCCTACTGACAGATAAGAAGCTATTTAAAAGGAATCACACATATATTTTTATAGCATGCCAGAGATTTATTCATGCTGCAAAAGAACAAAAGAAAGCGAGATGTTGAGGACATAGCAGTGAGGCTTAATAGAGTTTAGTCAATATGCACTATTTTATCCTTTATAACTTTCAACATCTATCTGCCCTGAAACATCCTGGATTTTAAAATGTTGTCAGCAAGATTTGCTATTTATGAATTTAACTACAGAAGTAACACTTACTGTGCATGGGCCAGTGGGCCAAGGAAGCCTGGTAGATACTTCTTCAGTTACAGGACTTGTGACTATCTCTGTGCTGTGTACAGTGGTCGGTCCAGTTGAAGGAAGGGCTGTGGTTGTTTCCACCGGGGTGAAAATCTCTGTGGTGATTGTCATTTTTGGTTGTGGAGTAGTTGTGGGTGCGGTGGTGGTTTCAGGAACAGTTGTGGTGGGAATAGTTGTGATGAAAGTGGTCGTTGGTGGCAGGGTAGTTGGGGATGTCAGAAAAGGCGTAGTTGGTGTGGTAATCTTGGGGGTAGTTGGAGGGACTGTAGTGGGTGAAGTGGAGGGAGTGGTTGAGGTGATCTCTATGGTTGGAGTGGGGGTCATTATGGTTGTACTGAGGGTGGAAGTCTCTGGTGGAGTCGTGAAAATAATGGTGGTGGTAGAAGCAGGAGAAGATGTGGTGGGAGATGTAAGCAGAGTAGTGACTGGTTTAGTGGTTAATGTTGTGGTGGGTGTGGTGGTGGTAGGTGCAGCTGTGGTGGGACTGACAGTAGTGGAGGAGGTTGTTGTTGATCTTGTAGTCATAATAGTTGGAGTTGTAGGGGTTAGTGGTGGTGTAGTGGTTCTGTTGGACCGAGTCACATAGGCAAAAGGTGTTGGAGTTGGAGGAAGGGTAACACCTACAGAAGACAATTTAATAAACATTACCATAAACCATATCCTTTTACATAATTTAAAGTCAAAATCTTACTTGCACTCACAGTCCTCTGTGTAGACACATCGTCTTGTGATTTCATCTAGCACCATGTTCTTTGGACAGCGAGGGAAGCAGCCTTCGACCCTATGAGACACACAAACAATTGCATTGCCAGACCTGATCATAGATTACGTTGGCTGTACAGCAAGGGCTCGTGTTGAGTCAAGCTTCTTACGGAGGCAGGAACTGGCAGCGTGTTGCATCTGGATCACTGCAAGTGTGGACGCAGGGACTCGCACAAGCCTGATAACGCCATTCACACATCATGCGGTATGGTATTACAAAAGGACTGTCTGCAGTAACAAAAGAAAGAAATATTAGTTAGCCTTTCTGTGTCCAGTATGAATATGTGCACAGACAGTGAACCCAGTAACCATTTGGATATGCAAGCTTGAGTTAGATCCACAAAATACAGCAATAAAATTTGCAAAACATACCGAAGACACTAAACATTCATAGTATTCATCCTTTTAGTTTAAAAAGAAATTAATGAAAATGAGACTATTTGGATAATGATAAATGTAAAAGATGAAATGGAGAATACAATATAATATCCCATTGTTACTGTGTTACTGCACAAAATATGTGTGTGTGTTTTTCTAAGAGGAGGTATCATTTAAAAATGACTTACTGTGGACAGGGGGGTAAGTGTGATGCTTTTTAAGGACATTTTATTCACTCACAGGATGCTTTGTTTCCTCTCTGCTTCTTTGTAGTGTGCATGTCATGCTGTTATACTGCATATTAAAAGACTCTCCACAGAGCAGTGCTAAAATGCCATGAAAAGCTCTGCATTTAGGTTTTTATGTTTTTCAAAAAAAAACAAAATGACTAGTCAGAATAGAGATCGAGCATCAACTGGGCTTTGCAACAGCTGATTGTTTTCTTTTACTCTTAGTCTGCTATACTTTCAATTAATCCTGCATGATACCATTTGTATCCCACTCACATACAGTACAAGTTCATTAGCCTTCATATTTGAGCCTGAAAATGTATCAGCTATAATATATTGACACATATTAGTTAATATTCAATAATGTTTTCAATCAAAGGAAGGAGAAGATGTCGAAAAGAATGTTTGTCTTTGATTGAAAAGCTAATCTATTCAGATTAAAAAAGATAATAAAAAATACAGTAGCCATTGTGTAATCGAAATTATAATGGACCACATCATTTGGCCAAGAAGATACAGATGTTCAGAAAAACACCCAAGGTTAATCAATTTAAGATCTGACAAAATTAAAAAAAAAAAATGTAAGTCTGTTTTTCTGTATGAGCTACAGCAGTAAATGATGAAGATACAAGTCATTTGCAGAGCTTTATGAGGATAAAGCTCATAATCCAGAAACTTCAATGTCTTTTATTAGAATTTTATGTAACCAAGCAGCACAAAGTAGGACAAAAGTGTGAAGTGAAAGGTAAGCAATGGCCCTTTTTTAAATTTTGAAATAAAAATCTAAAAATGGATGTGAGCATTTGTATTCAACATCACTTTTCTTCTTTACTTTGACACCCCTGATCTAGTACAACAAACTACCTTCAGGATATAAGTAAAGTGAAATTATGACTGAGTTAGGTTATAAAACAAAATCCTAAATGTTAAACATGTAACAGATCTAAGCACATCTATTCATCAAATGTGAAGTGGAATTAACATTTGAGATTAGTTTCTTAAACAGATCTCCAGACAGACACTGATGACAATGATTTGAATGAAGAAAAGGTTTGAGACAATGTCCAAAAACATTTTTAGGCCTCTACATGAGAGTTTGATACATGCTGTATTTCTGACCCTTGAGCGTGAAGCTGCTGCTGGCCTTGAAGCCCTCCGAGGTGCTGTATCTCTGTGCTCGAGCCGCTCCACGTGTGAGTGTCAGAAAGATTCCAGGTTGGCTGACCAGCTCGAATGAGGTGTAAGCAGGGAGAAACAGACCCTGGTGCTGGATAAAGGTGGCCCTGCGACCGAATTCTGCCCCCCGACTCCACTGCTCTAATTGAAGACGGCTGCGTCCTGACACTGTGAGAAAGTAGTTTGGCCTCTCTGCAGATTCCAGAGAAACTACAGGAACACCTGAAAAAAAGAAGAAAGTTCTGATTAAGTTACACCACCAAAACAACGAGTGTTAGTTGTGTGTGATGGTGGATGCTCACGTGATGTCCTGTTCCTCCACAGGCCTGCAGTGATCATAAAGTTGAACAGAATACCTGGGGCTGGCAACTGTCCTGATCTTTCTCTTATAAGTGGAAACACTGAGCTGCTGGTACGATTCACTCCAAACATGGTGTCATTAAAGACAGCACTCACCAAGGAAAATGGGCCATCGCCAAGCTCTTTGGGGAAATGAAACAGAATAACAGGAAATGAGTTTGACAACAATCCCTCTGGGAATTCATATAAACCCATAAACAAAAGTAGAAAAGAGATCCTCACTTGTACGCACCTTGGTTATAGTATTCACAGTCATAGGCTGAAAGAGAGACAATTCAGAAGTGTTTCAAACTCTCATTGGTAAGTACATCCACAATTCAGTTTCTGACTAGAGTATTTATACAATTTGAACTTTTGACGTTTTGTCACATTATAAAATGAAACTTCAATGTGTTTTATCAGGATTTTATGTTATAGAGCTACACAAAGCGTACCATAAACTGAAAGGAAAATGATACATGGGTTTCCAAAAAACATAAAAGCAAAAGTTTGAAAACTTTGTTTTGCATTTGTATTCATCTCCTTTAACTCTGATACCCCTTTAGAAAATCCAATGCAACCAGTTGCCTCTAAAAATCAAATAATTGTAAATAGAGTCCAGCTGTGTGTAATTTAATCTGAGTATAAATCCAGTTATTCTGTGAAGACTTCAGAGGTTTGTTGAAGAACATTAATAAACGTGATGAAGATGATCCAAACACATCAGCTGGGAAAAGTTAGGACTATGAAGTAGTTTAAAGCAGGTTTAAGTACTGCCTTGGGGACATCCTAAATTGACACTTTGCACATTTTTTCCTATTGACTTTGTGAGATAGTTCAAGCTCAGTCTGATCATCTGTGAACATCTATATTCATGTCTTGCCATAGACTCTTTACTGGGCTTAGGTCTGGACTTTCTACCCTGGGACATTCTAGCCTATGAATGTGCTTAGATCTCAACCAGCCAGCTCTGGATTTATGTTTGGGCCATTGTCCTGCTGGAAGGTGAACCTCTACCTCAGTCTCCTCAGGTTTTTCTTTTAGAACTGGTCTGTTTTTAGCTCCATCTTCCCATCAACTCTGACCAGCTTCCCTGTCCCTGGTGAAGAAAAGCATCTACACAGCACAATGCTGCTGTTGCCATGTTTTTACAAGGGATATGGTGTTACCTCTCTACCACACATATCCCTTTGCATGTAGGTCAAAAATGTGCATTTTTATCTCATGTGACCAGCATACCTTCTTTCACATTTTTGATGTATTCACTACATGACTTGTGGAAAACTCCAAATTGAACTTCTAAATACACTCTTTCAACAATGGCTTTCTTCTTCCCACTGTAATTACTGCAAATGCATCAAACGGTTGTTCTAGAAAGTACTGAATATACTACATTCAATTAGTATTGGAAGTATTGTGGCTGAATATACATGCATGGCACACTTTTTAGATACTTTTGGGGGGGAAAAAAAACCTAAAAATAATGTTTGGTTTGTCCTACCAATTCCTAAATACAAAGTTTGTCTGTTACATACAATCCAAATAATATACATTGAAGTTAAAAACTGTGAAAAACTTTAAGAAGTACAGTATTGAAACATTTGCATGTTTCAGTCTGTCTCTGTGAGCATACTTACGGCACACAGAGGGTGACCTCCAGTGTATTGTGACCCCCTGTTGACAACATTTGTGCGCATATGCAGCAATGGATGTACAGAGACACTCACAGTCTCCCCCGCGGTTACAGTTGCAAGTGTCTGTCAGGCAGTTCCTATAAAACCAGGCCACATCAACCTGAAGGGCACGCACAACATGCATACACGGTCACAAACACAGAAACACACACATAATCATAGACTGAACCAGGCCAATGCTCGCTGGGAGAGGCTGGGGGAGGTCTTGTTTATGGGATGAGTAGTTTTTTTAATAATTCAGAGGAGTAGGATTGATGTGATATCAGGACAAAGGGAATGTGGGTCAGATTCTAGTACAATATATCAGATGAGTGGTAAGATGAACAGCCAAAATACCCTAGGAGAGATTAACTGGACCTCCATTCTTTGACAGTGAGTATTATAATTCACTTAAGCAGCACATTTCATCCCCATAGTACTTAATCTGGTAGTTTCCAAACTTTTCTATGTCTCAGCCACAAAAACAAGAAGAGGAGACTTGGAAGACATTTGTCACTAACTGAATATTGAATACATGCAAATAATCCTATGAAGCAACCTCATAATAACAAAAAGAAGCCAATTTTTTAATTAATTTATTAAAGTTGTTTTTATCCACTCTAAAACAGACAAAAACATTTATTAGCAATCAAGTCTTTTTTTTTTTTATTACTTTTTGGTTTGTTGATTATTTTTTAGACTCTCTGCTTGTTGTTTCATGAACCTCAGCAGGGTTCCAACGCCAATTTTGGAAACCAGTGGTTTACTCTACATCACTACTTATGAAGACTGTAGACATTAATTAGATAACTGAATCAACAATGTCAGATTAAAAATTAATATTTTGCCAGCATTACATGGTCCACATTTGTATTCTGAGTGTGTCTCACTTTAGTCATCCATTTCATACCAAACGCTGCAGGCCTATTTTTCTTGACATCGTCAAATATTTTGTTTTTATTTATAGTCGACATACAGCTGGAACCAAAATGTTTACATAAACTGTATGAAAAAACACTTTTTATTTACTCTCTGAAATCAAATAAGACTAAACTTTTCCTGTTTTAGATCAGTAAGGATCACCAAAATTACTTCTTTTTGCTAAATGCCAGAACAATGAGAAATAAGTTTTTTGGACATTTTTTTTTTTTTTTACTTTCTTAAAAATGTCACAGGTTTATATAAACTAAAATTACTACATGTTTAAACCAGAGGTAAATACTAATGGACTTTGAGGGCTGGTGTGCTTCATGTTCTAGTTATGCACCTGTTCCAAGACACTTAAATGAAATAGCTGACTTAGGTTCTCAACCTGTCACTAATTCTACAGGAGCCTGCTAATAACTAGTTCATGTTATTCAGGTATGTTTAAGCAGGGACATATCTAAAAAAAAAAATAAAAAAATTAAAAAATTAAAAAAAATACAGGACCAATCCTGCTTTAAACTACTTTTTTTTTTTTTTTTTTTGTAAAGTGCCTCGTGACAACTTTTGTTGTGAATTGGGACTATATAAATAAACTGAATTGAAAATTGAATTGACTTTGGGGGAAGTCCAGATGATAATGTAATGATAATTTTCATACTGATGAAAGGTTAATTAAAAGCATCTGAGAAGACTGGAGGCACACATATGGAAGTATTTTAGAGAAACTCCATAAATGCTTGTGGAAAGATATCCCAAATGTCTGAGCAAAGTTGTAGAGTTTAAAGGCAGTTCGACCAAATATTAAGGAAATGTATGTAAACACCTAAATTTGCAGGAAAAAAGTTCTTAATATTCTTGCATTTAGCAAATACAAATAATGTTTCTCAGTCCCAGCTGACCTAAAGCAGAAAACATTAGTCTGATACAATGTCAAGCATAAGAAACAAAGGTGTTATGTGTAATTTTATAAAGTACAGGTAAATCTGGTGGACAGTTTACACCTTGTTTATGTGTATTTTAAACCAAAAAATACTCACTTAGGACTGGCATGTCCTGGTGTGGCTGAGAATCCACACAGATTTTAAAGATAAGAAGTTCTAACACTAAGAGGTGTTTCCATGTTCAAATGTTCAACATTTTCTTTGGCTTTCCAAAAGATAAACCCCTAAAACATTATTCATTTGCATTTAATTGGTTGATTATCTGAGTAATGTAGGTATCAGAATCACATTTATGGCTCAGCGGCTGTTTCTGTATGTGCAAACATGGCTCCATCTACTGGTAATAAACATTCAATTATAGAAAAAAAAATGTGCGTGCGTGCGTGTGTGTGTGTGTGTTTGTAGACCCTAGCATCTGGTGTGTGGTTTATCTCTTAAAAAACATTAAGTGTATTTGCAGGGAATCAGTTAAGAATCATTCCCATAACCCCTCTCCAACCCCTTCTACCCAGTTACAAGCTGGATAACCTTTCCACGGCAGCATTTACTCTGCATGAACGTGTGTGTGTTGGTGATTGCGTGTCCATTTTAGTGGCACTTACCACGTTGTGACAGGGTGCAAAGACGTCGCTGTACAGGAGAGCACACTCCCTCTTAGCGTACGGCTGTCTCCCCAAGTCCCGTTCACACGGTCGCTCAACTATGTAGTCACTTTCACACTAAAACACACACATTTACACACACACACACACACACACACACACACACACACACACACACACACACACACACACACACACACAGAGGGAGATCAAGTGTCTGATTACGCTTAAATATCACAGTGGACTCGGGGGAGACAAGCTCATGAGCAACAGGGAATGAGGGAGGAGTGAGCGAGTGAGGGAGACGTTTATAGACGAAGACAGAGAGAAGAAAGGAGATGAAGGAAAGATCAATGCAGTAAGGCTAAGCTGAGTCATACCTGTCCCAGGGCCCAGCTGTTTCCAAATGTCTGCGCGTTATTGACTTCCATGTGGCTGGATGTGGTCATATCATTCACTGTCACACTGTCGAAATTTCCACACAAGCCACTGAGGAGACCCTAGAGGAAAGGAAAGAGAAATAGGATCTAAAAGTGTTTACACTGCAACTTTTTCACATGAAAACTACAAATTTCAATGTATTTCCTTGGGATTTTATGTGAATGTGTATTTTATGTGACTACAAAATAGAGCATAATTGTGGAGGGAAAATGACATATGGTTTCAGATTTTTCTTACAAATCTAAAAATGTATTTAGTGTACATATGTTTTCAACCCCCGAGTCAATACTTACAACTGCAGAACCACCCTTACATACAGCCACACATCTTTTAGAGTATGTCTCTAGAGAAGGACATTTTTGTTTATTCTTCTTTGCAAAAAAGCTCATGCTCAGATCAGATGGAGAGCATCAGCAGCAATACTAAGGTCTTTCCATAAATTTTCAATTAGATTTAGGTTTGGAACAAGACTAACCATTGTGTTATCAACAGATTCTTCCATCAAAGCTGTGGATTCTGCAGCTCCTCTGGAGCTACCATGGGCCCCTTTGCTGTTTCTCATATTAATGCTTTCCTTGTTTTAGACATTTCTATCATGTCATCCCTCACCTGTCTGGTGTGTCTTCACAATGCTGTTTGTGCTTCAAGTTTTCTAACAAATCTCTGAGGTCTTCACAGAGCAAATATATTTATACTGCGATTAAATCACTCAAAGACAGACTTATTATTAGGTGTCTTCTAAGGGTGATTGGTTGCAGTGCATTTTGTTTAGGGAAATCAAATTAAAAGGAGACTGAAAACAAATGGAGGCCAGATTTTTTAGATTTTCAGTATATTATTTTCTTTTCATCTCACAATTACACATCACTTTGTGTTCACATAGATGCAATAAAAATACACTAAAATTAGTGGTTGTACTTTGACAAAATGTGAAAAAGTTTCAGGAGCATGAAACAGAACCATGTACAAGCTACTGTTTGCTTGATTTGGACCACATTCTTGTAAACCTAAAAAAAAAACATGTACTCTATTCACACCTTCCAATGGGGTCCAGCTCTGATATGTACAGTGGTCTTGCGGTCCCATAGGATGGTCAGATCCTGACTGGAGAAGTGGACCACAGTGTAGTACCCTGCATTCCAGAGCTCAAACTCTGATCCTCGACCCACAACAGTAGAAGGACTCTAAGAAGAGAGTACAAGTGAAAAGTAGGGGATATAATTTTAAGTAAAAAGTGAATATGATTCTGTGGAAAAATTTAGACTGTAAGTTTCTAAATTTAGAGTAAGTAGAGTGTGTGTAGAGCCTGTACAGGATTGCCAGAGTTGTCAGTGAAGTAGATCTTGGTAAGTCCCACATGAATGACCAGTATTTTCATACACACAATGCCGCTCTCATAGCAGTCCTTGTTTTGGGCAACAATCGACACTTCGGTTTCTCCAGCACTCTAGTGAGAGAGAAAAGAAAAAAAAAAAATTACTCCTGTGATTAATTTCATTCCTGTCTCACTGTATGTAGAGAGCAGCAGCTGGTAAAACATATTTATTTGTGTTACAGTAATATCAGAAACATTTATCCATTCTGGATAAAGTGGGGCTACACAGGGAAATAGTGCTGAGATGTTAAGACGCAACTCTGACCTGTTTCCTCGTTCTTTTTTAGGCCTGCACATTGGCCAGCAGCCGGTTGGGTCCGAACCAGAATGTCTGTTCTGCTAATTCTAATTCTATATCCCTGGGAGCGCAGGAGCCCTGGGGCTTGATGTGAACACTGGTTTCTTTGTATCACTTTCAGCTTTGCTCAACGTCTGCTTGCGTTACTGTGGCCCACACCCAGTTGTGCTCCCATTCACTCACTAATACACACAAACACACTTTAATCTGGTCTAATTAAAACCAACTCTCTCTTTTGGGGTTAGAAATGACCTTAGATCTTGTTTCCCCAGATTCAAATCAGTCTCGAGCCTGGAAATGTTAAGATGTTCCTCTTCGCACGCTAACTCACAGATAGAATCTTGTATTATCATGCATGATGCAAGCAGAACAGACTCACTTTAAGCAGATAGACTTGGCAGTCGGTTTGGTAGTCGTATTCAAGGCCATCAAAGGTGTGGTAGTGTCTGTCGCTGTACACAGTACACACAGCTGGACATGGAGAGTAGCTGCAGTTAAAATAGCCCCGATGGCACACACTTGAAGGACAGGTGCACAAAGAAGAGCAGAGAGGAAAAAAAGATGGAGCAGAAGTGTGAATTAAATGAGACTTCTTTTTTATAGATTTGAAATTTGAACCATTACTCTAGAACTGAGGGTGTATCGTGTAAACAATTCATGTATATTATGTAAAAGAGAGAAAATAATAAGTACATGAGACACATTTACCATCTGTAGCAAGATGTTTCCACAACTTGTCCAGGCAGGTATTCAAGTCCAAGCCAAGCGCAGGGGCAGTTCTCTGGATAGTAACACTCCCCCTGATGCAGCACGAGTCTTCAAACAGATAAAACACAGGTAGAACACACACACACCTTGCAAGCAAATACATTAAATCCTAATGCTGCACTTTCGCTCATTAATTAAAATTGATTACAGATTCAGATAAGCTTCCAGGCAGCCACTGCTTTAATTAATGCTAGTTGGTAAGCCTTTTAAACCCAGGAAATCTAATAGAGGTCAAAATCTCTTTTGGCTGAGTGATGAACAAATTAAATTTACACAAGATCATATTAATTGACTCAGCAGTCATTAGGACAAATGACTGTTATGACAATAAACAGACATTGTTCGAGGCTAAAAATGTTACAAATACAGTGTCTTGCAAAACTTTTCACACCCCCTTGACCTTCATCACTTTTTGTATTAAAGCAACCAAATCAATCTTAAATTAGCCCCATTTTCTTTCAATAGCTCTAAATAAAATTTAGCGCAGCCAGAAGTCACCTAATACACAAACAAATTCTGTAAGTAACTAATATCTAGATAAATTCGGCTTTTCTTTTATGGTTTCAGAAGTCAGTTACATAATATTAGTGAACAAACAGCATCGGTAAGATCAGAGAAAAAAAGACCCATGGTAACTCTAGAGGTGATACATCAGTCCACCAGCTCAGGAGGGAGAATATGAGAACTAGAAAACTATTAGTCGAACGCTGCACAAATCTGGCCTTTAATAGAAGACTAGTCAAAAGACAGCCATCACTGAAAGAAGGCTATAGGAAGTAAGGTCTGCATATTTTAAACAAGCTGTGCAGAGGACTAAACAAACATGCCTTACACCTTACACCTTGGACATGCCATCCCCACAGTAAAACATGGTAGTGGCAGTATCATGAAGTGGGAATGCTTTCCTAAACAGGGATAGGGGAGCTGGTTAGAACTAATGGGAAAATGGGTGAACCTAAACACTGGGCAAAACCTGTTAGCAGAAGATATGAGACTGGGGGAGAAGTCCAAGTTCCAGCAGAACAAAGACCATAACCACAAGCTACAAAAGAATGGATTAGATCAGTGGTTGTCAGACTCTTTACAACAAGTACCACCTTGGTAAGTACTAAGCTTTCCAAGTAGCACCATCTTTATGTGTAATTATGTGATTCATTTTCTCATCAACTTTGACTTTAAAGTTCAAGTTGAACTTGAAAATAATTCTAAGTGATAGCCACAGTAAAAAAGATTTTAAAAAAAAACAAAAAAAAAACATAGCACTTTTGGGAATTTGTATCATTAAATATTTCACACACAGAGTTATAAAACTTCATTAAATGAATGTGCTGCTGTGAAATACAAACTTTCAATGCAAAGAAAATATTTAGCTATTATGTTGTATTACTAAGAATTGTTAGCGTGATCAGTGACTCCATCATTAACAAATGATGGAGTCCAACTAGAATTTGAACTTGAAACTTGGACGCAGTCAAGTTGGTCTGATGGTATTTCAAGACCCAATTTAGAGCCAAATAATATACTGTGCATATAACATCAGTTGTTCCTTTGTTCACCGTCAACCACCTAATCACAGTTCAATTTGACGTAATCACTTTGCAAAATTTATAGTATCACTAAAGGCAGCCCAAGTAACCCAAGTATCAGTTTGAGAACTGAGATTTGATCAAAGTATCATCTGTTAGAATGGCTCAGTCAAAATCCAGACTTAAACCTAACACTAAGAGTTAGGCAAGGTAAAACTTAAAAATTGATATTCACAGACTCTTGGACTGAGCTTGAAGTACAAAAAAAAAATTGGAAAAATCTCAGTCTCGAGTGGATAAAGCTGGTTAAGACAACCTAAGACTTGCAGCTGCAACTGAAGTAACATGTGGTTCAATAAAGTAATGAGTAACTTATTTGTTTGTCCATAAATTCTGAAAAGCATGTATGATTTTCCTTTCACAATTATGCAGTAGTTTGTGTTGGTCTCTCACATAAAAAAAATAAATTTGTGTTTGTAACATGACTATAATGAGAAAAGGTTCAAGGGTTATGGATAATTTTACAAGTCACTACCTGTAAAAAAAACTGTGAAAATACTGAAAGAAGGTAAGTTCCTATATTACCCCGGAGGACAGACACAGCCTGGTATGCACAGTGTGTTGGGTGGGCAGGTGAGGTTCAACATCAGGTTACGGCAGGTTGGTGCACAAGCCACACCTCCTCTCTGGTCTGTGCAGCTGTGATATACTTTTCCCTCTGGACACTCACCCTCCTCTACGCTATCTGGTTCTACAACATTCAGACACACATACTCAGCAAAATCAATGCACCAGTAGTCACTTAAAGCATCAACAGCCACGGCCAGTTATGAGAAACAAGCTTCAACTTCAGAAATGAAGCTCTTGATTACAACAAGTGGGGTATAGCCTGAAACAGCACTTTGTTGTTGGAACAAACAATAAAAGGAGGGGACCAGAGAGGTTACCTTTTTCTTCTGGCTCACACTCCATCTTCCCATTTCTGCACAGGCTGATGAAGGAGACATGAGAGAGAAAGAACCAAGTATTCATGAAAGGGAATAATGTTATCAAACACAATCTTAGTTTAAGAGCTTTACGTCTCATTTAACAACCACTCAAGCTTTCATTCTTTCTCAAATAGATCAAACGGTGTATTCAGGTATGACAGTTATTCTGTCTGTTAATAAGAAGCTATTATGTCTGTTATACCTGAATGACATAGGAGAGCAGAAGAAGAAGGTTTTAAAAGCTCAGACCAAGATGGAGCAGCTGTGACCTACCAAGGGCCAGATGCACTGAAGGTCACTTCTCCTGGCTGCGACACACCACCCATGGAGTAGCAATGACACTGTGACCTGACAAGAAACTCATTGCATTATTTTGACGCTTTCCATGTTGACTTGCAGAAAAACAACTGATGCAAGCCAGTTCTCTGTTGCATTCAAAGTCACTTGTTTTGTAAAGATAATACAGGAGACACATCAGCCTTACAACTGCACACAGCGCCTGCGCACATCATCATAGTAACTGCCGTCTGGGCAGCCGCAACCCTCTGCACAGTCAGCCGGGTTGCAGGTCTCGGAGCTGGCAAGTGAGCGACAGGACCGGCCACAGGACGACACGCATGAGTGGTACAGCATTCCTCCAAGACATACAACTCCTAAACCAGCAACACCAAAGAAAGCTCAACATGAAGTAGAAATAAAATGTTTTGTTTTTTTCACTTATCAAACATATAAAATACTGAATTAATTTGATCGATTATTGCTTTCAGCCAATATAAACCCAAAATTCAGTTTCTCAGAAAATTAAGATTTCATAAAACACAGATAAAAATATTTTAAATCCAGAAATTGTATGCTATGGAGTACACAATTATATGTAAGACTGTAAGACAGTTGTCCAGTAGTCACTGACACGCTCCATCAAAAGGGTAAGCCACAATAGGTCATTCCTAAAAAATATAGGTGTTTTAACGACATGCATACTAGTACATCATAAAAAATTTAATATTGTGCAAAAGTGCAATGTTTCTTGCCAGTCATCTCAGAAAGCGAAACTCATATTATCTAGCATCATCACACACCGTGATATATTCCAGAAAATTAGAATACTGTGAAAAAGGTTATTAATGGAAATTCATGGTGTCACACCCTAATCAGCAAATTAACTCAAAACACTTCCAAATGTTTCCTGAGCCTTTAAACGGTCTCCCACCTGGGTCAGTAAGCTACACAATCATGGGGAAGACTGCTGACTTGACAGATGTCCAGAACACAGTCATTGACACCCTTCACAAGGAGTCAGCAATAAATTTTGGGTTGCTCACAGAATTCTACATTCAAGCATATTAACAGACTATTAAGTGGAATGAAGAAGTATGGTAGAAAAAGTTGCTTCAGCAACAGAGAGAACTTGAGAGGATTGTCAAGCAAAATCCATTCCAGAAGAATGAATACCAGACATGGGCTACAATGTCGTATTCCCCATTTCAAGCCACAGAGACAACATCAGAGGCATCTTACATGGATTAAAGAGAAAAGGAACTGGACTATTGGGCATTCATCCAGAGTCCCGTTTTCAGATGAAAGTAAATTCTGCATTTCATTTGGAAATCAAGGTCCCAGGATCTGGAGGAAGAGTGGAGAGGCACAGAATCCACGTTGCTTGAAGTTCAGTGTGAAGTTTCCACAGTCAGTGATGGTTTGGGCTGCCATGCCATCTGCTGGTGTTGGTCCACTGTGTTTTCTGAAGTCCACAGTCAATGCAGCCAATTACGAGGAAATTTTAGAGCACTTCATGCTTCCCTCTGCTGACAAGCTGCATGGAGATGCTAGTTTTATTTTCCAGCAGGAGTTGGCACCTGCCCACACTGCCAAAGGTACCAAAAGCACCAAAAGCTGGTTCAATGACCATGGTGTTTCTGTTCTTGATTGGCCAGAAAACTCCCCTGACCTTAACCCCATAGAGAAATTATGGGCTGTTGTCAAGAGAAAGATAAGAGACGCTGGATCCAACAAGACAGAAGACCTGAAGGCAGCTATCAAAGCAATCTGGGCTTCCATTACACCTATGCAATGCCACAGGCTGATTGCCTCTAAGCCACAGTGCATTGATGCAGTACTTCTTGAAAGAAGAAGCACAACCAAGTATCGAGTGTATAGAAATGTACATACTTTTCAGGATCCTGACATCTGTTTCCTAAAACATCCATTTTAATTTGACATTCTAATTTTCTGAGACACTATATGTTGGGTTTTCTTTATCTGTAAGACATAATAAATAAAATTTCAAAAAGAAAATGCTTGAAATATTTTCACACTATGTGTAATAAATCTCTATAAAATGACTGGCAAGAAATATTGCATTTTTACATAGTATTCCAATTTTTTGAGATGTACTTGTATTAATGGAAAGTTACAGAAAAACTTTCTGAAAGAAAAGCAGCAGGGATAACAGGAGCCTTGGGATGATTGTAAAACATTCATTATATCAAAAGTCCCAATGCATAGTTACCATGTTATCACTGTGCTTTATTGGACAGCAAACTCACCTGTCAAAGATGAGTGACACCAGAACCAAGAAGGTGAATGAGCAAGCATTATAGACGGCTGGTATTAAAGCAACCTGGGCTTCCTCAACATCTCAGCAGATCCACAAGCTGATCATCATTTTACCACACTGCACTGATGCAATAATTCATGCAAAAGGAGCCCCAGCCAAGTAGGTCATGTATATACTATAAAGTACATCAGTATACATTACAGTAGGATATGTATGTTTTAAAAGTCTCTTTAATGTCATATTCAATTTTTCTGAGAAATTGAATGTTGGGTTTTCATTACATCTAAGCCATAATCGCCAATATTAACAGAAATAAATCTTTGAAATTTCTCACTGTGGGTAATACATATGATATATGTGTTTCACTTTTTAAATTGTAATACTTAAGTAAATTACATTTTTGATCATATTCTAATTTATTGTGTTGCATCTGCATAAATAATCTCAGGGTGTATATAAATAAATTATTGACAGATCCAGGAAAAGTGTTGTAGAAAATAGACGCTTACTTACCGCACTCAGAGACTTGTGACCTGAAATTAATGTCAACTCCATGTTTGGAACAGAGGTAAGTGTAGTGAGCCAGTGCAGTGCACAGACAGCTGCTCCCACACCGACAGGCCTGGTAGCGGCACTGCTGCTGGTAGATGTTTGGACTGATGTAGCCATGACACGGAGCAAACACGCTCTCCAAAATCACATCACACTGGGAAGCATAATATGCTGGGCCACATGCAAAAAGATAATCATGGACTGACCGAGCCAAGACAGCCAAGTTCTAACAGTAAAATTTGTTTAAATAATTACCGTTGTGCTGGTTCATCTCACATGGGTCTATAATGGGCAGATTAACCGGAGCGACGCAAGCAGACGACACTTTCCAAGCATTAGCATGAAGCTGAGGCGTACCTTCTATCATCCCTGCTGGAGACCTGCAAGAAAACCCAAATAAAGTTTACAAAAACATTTTCAGCATTTATGTTCATATGTGTGAAACTTTCTTACAGGAAATCATCACGTAGGTTTCCATTAAAAGTTCCACAAAGTCCCAATGTTTGTCCACGCCACTGGCTGCCGAGCTGCAAATACACTCGCCCTCCTCGACCGTCATAATGCAGGCGTAAACCAATCCTTGCTTTCAGCTGTGTGAACACAGAGGTCAATCTGTGCACCTTTACTGCATCTGTACATCCAGAGAAAATTATACATTTTTAAAAGCAATGTTCTAGAACTAAAATATTACATATCTGAAATGCTTTTTTTCTAGTTTCAATTCATGCTATAATTCATTTGTAGCCTCTACCATCAACATAGGGCAGGGCGGGAGCTGGGTTAACACCGATTATCACCTCTCCCTCTCTTGTCAAGGTGATCTGATGACTCACATCTTCATCCAACACCACTGTCACCGACTGAATACACACCTGCTGCTGTCATGAAACAGAATGACAGAACATCAGTCATGCCATGGAATACACAGAAAATACACATACACTATTAAGTAAATATTAAGTATTCGCTCACCCATCAAAAACATTATACTCAGGAGATCCAATCATTTCCAAGGCCACAGATGTATAAAATTCAGTACCTGGGCATTTCGATTGCTTCTATAGCTCAGCCATAACGAGGTAGGCCACATAAAATCACCAAGCATGGCCAGTCGATGCTGAGACACACATTGCGCAGAGGTAACTAACTTTCTGCAGAGTTAACAGCTATAGACCTCCAAGCTTCATGTGGCCTTCAGATTAGCTCAAGAACAGCAGTCAGAGACCTTCATGGAATGGGTTTCCATGGCTCACCAGCTGCATCAAAGTCTTTCATCACAAAGTGTGAGGTGTCAGATGTAGTGGTGCAGAGGACATTCAAATGAAGGGAACTCTTTATGGGGCAGAATGCCTATATATTTTGGACAATGTTATGACACCCTCAGGAAATGAATTAGCAAGTCTGATGAGCTTGGACTTGGTTGTTGAGTCCTGACTTCAACCTGACTGAACACCTTTGGGATGAATTAGAGCAGAGACTGTGAACCAGGCCTTCTTGTCTAACATCAGTGTCTGGCCTCAGATATACTGTAAGAAGTTCTATCTGGAAGAATGGTCAAATACTACCACAAACACATTTCTAAACCATGTAGACAGCTGTCTCATTCATGCAAAGTAAAACACAAAACACAGCATACAGTAGGTGAAACAGAAAATGAAAAATACTAGAAGCTTTCTTTTATTTTTTACAGATAAGAATCTGAAAATTGTAGCATCTGTCCCCACTGTTTCGATACTTTGTAAACCCACCATTTACAGCAACTTTTGGTCAGGGCTTTTACTGGGCCACTCTAAGACATGAATTTGCTTTTATTTATACCCTTCCTTTGTAGTTTTGTCTCCAATGTCCTGTTGAAAGGTTCTGCAGCCACTGCCTCATATCTTTCGTAGCCTGTAACAGGCTTTTACAAAGGTTTGAATTTTACTGAAACACTAAGGTTTCAGTTTTAGTTTCCAGATATTATATTTTGAGATGATGGATTGAACAAAATTCTGTGAGATGTCCCAAACTTTGAATATTGTTTTGAAACCTAACTCTGCTTTTAAGTTATCTATCACTTTCTCCCAGACCTGTCTGCTTTGTTTCTTGGTCTTGATAGTGCTGTTCGCTCACTAATTTTCTCAAATCAACCTCTGAGGACTTAAAGTTTAAAGGAATGGAGGCTATTTATCAATTAGATGAATTCGACAGGCCACTAGTAGTAATGGATTTCTTTGAGGGGTGTCAGAGTAAAGGGAATATAAAGGCACTCCACATATTTCAGAAAATATAAATAAAGCTTCTTTCTTCTTCTTCACATAAAATCCCAATTGGAGACAATTTAATTTGTTGTGAAAATTGTGTAAAAATTTAGGGGAAATAACACTTTTTCAAGGCTCTGTACACAAATGAAACAAAAAGTATGTCTATCTCAAGGTAAATGTATAATCTTTAAACACTGTGACTTTATCAGTTTTGGAAACTGGTCTGCATCTATAGGCAGAACAAAACCAAGAGTGTCTGTTAAAAGATAAGTTTATACCAAAACACAAAGAGAAAGCGTATCAGTAAAATGTATTAACTTAGAATAAACAATGCAAGAACCATTTTATTTATAAATCAAATGGTGTCTGCTGTGTTTGGTTCTGACAATAAAGCACAGGTGTGGAAGTGGGATTTTTCAAACACAGAACAACTCTCCCCATCAGCTAGAAAAAACAGAAAAAGAACAACATATATTCCTTAGTATTGTACTTTATTCTTTATGTGTAAGAGACAGTGTGTTACCTCGTCACAGGTGGTGTACTGCAGTGTGACGGTGAATTTGCTGCTGCCTCGGCTCTTTGCCAGCACATACTGACACACCCCCGGCTGGAGAAACATCCTGCCATCAAATGTTGTCACAAACACGTCCCCTACAACTGAACACTCAGCTGTAACAAGAAAGAGAAAAGTAGCTTTTTCCATCTCCTTTTGTTTTCTGCCTTATCTACAATAATGAAAAAATTGTGAAATATAAAAATAAGCAGTTATAAGCACTTTTAGAGGGCACATTTTAACTATTTGCGGGCGGCTGTGGTCCCTAACTCCCATGAATACCAGCGGTCCACTGTATTTAGACAAATGGACATTTAATATTAACTTTAACAATACCATGAATTTCTAGTAATATAAATACACAATAAAACTAAAGAAAATACCTTCTAAAAATTTCACTGAAATGCAATAAAAACATGTCATTTCTAAACAGGAATTAATTAGGGTGCTATGACAGTCCTCTTCCCTCTGATTGGTTGTTTCTGACAGGGAGCAGTGTATTTCTACAGATGGCAGTAGGGCCATAGGGAGGAGGGAGAGGAGCTTGATTTTTTTCACAGAATATCTGTCTCACATTATACTGTCAGGACATAGTGACAGTTTTAACAACTATGTAAAAAACATATTTTAATAAAAGTTACCTATTGCAGCTTTAAAGCTCAAAAATTATAGCTTGGTGTTCACCTGAGTGTTGAAAAGAGTGAATTTCATGATAGGATTACATGAGCTGTTTGAAGCCTTCAGAGAAAAAGTAGCAGTTTATGAGTCTAGTAAAGGATTTCACAAAAGAATATTAAATCAGCCAAATATGAAGGCCAGGCTACAGCTTGCCAGAGACAACATAGACCAGCACTTGTGGAATAATGTTCTTAGGACAGATAAGTCTAAATTTGAATTATTTGGACACCAAAACAAAGGACATGTTTGACATAAACCCCATACAGTATTTCAGGAAATAAACCAGCAAAATCTAGCCAGCTCACAATCATAGATCCATCATGAATTCTATTCTGTATCAGTGTGAGATCATCTGTAGAAAAAAATGCTGAAACATAACTGAAATCTGCAACATAACAATTAGGGATGCACCGATATCAAAATTTGGGCCGATATTGATATCTGATATTAATACTGCTGTTGTGGCCAGTAACTGATATTTGGTGATATTTTACATTATATATATTTCTCTACATTTTCGACATTGTAAAAGCGACCACACCACTTAATAATCATTAATAAACAGTTAATCACCCCAACATCCTGTGCTGCATCATTATCACTGTAACATGATGTAACCCCTCAAACATCCCACAGCTGAAAAGTGAGGAGTGGGGCAAACTCAACAAAATTATTTCAACTAAGCTGGGTGGGTAATACATATCAGGAGGTAGGGTGTCCTAACTTTTTTCATTTAGAACACACATTTTTCTTGACATCTTTTATTTATTATGTAAAACTGTTTTGTTTTTGTTTTTTTTTTTTGTTTGTTTTGTTTGTTTGTTTGATTTAGTTGTTTAGGTATACAATCAATTTCCCCTCCTGAAATAAAAAATGAGGCTAGATATGTGAAAATGTCCTAATAAAAAACTGAATATTTAATAGAGTGTCCTAATTTTTTCAAACAGTTGTACCATATTTCCTAATCAGGAGACTCACCTGTGCAGTTATTCTCTGTGCAGTTCCACACTCCTCCCACGCAAACACTGAAAACAAAAAGCAGGTAATGAGCAAGTTAATCATGTCATATGTTTAAACAAAAAAAGGTTCATACATACCAAACACTGCAGCCCTGTTGAAGGACTTGTCCTTGCACATATGATGTTCCATGATAAACACAAGGACACTGAGAGGCAGGGATGCATGTTCCGTTCTGTAGGATGAGACCTGTGTGCAGAGAGTGCTTACATTCAGTTATCTTGACTCATTTTAACAAAAATGGCTAACCATCTTCTTATTTGGTTTAAATACCATCGGGACAGTAGCAACCATCCAGACAGTGCAGGTTGGTTCCTAGACACTCTTTCTCAAATGTACAAGTGGGCGGACAACAACTGATACAGTCCCTATACACAAAACTCTCCTCGCAGCCATCATCTGTGAAGGCACAAAAAGAAAACATGAAGTAACAATGAAACATGAGGACTTGAGAGTATAGAAGTCTATTTAACAGGAGTGTGTGTGTCAGTGAAGAGCTGTGGAGGACCCTCACTACATGATGGGAAGCTGTCTCTCCACTCTCTTACAGGATATCCAACATGTGAGCAGGCTCTGGTGTATTCAACCAAAGCACGACAAAATGTATCCTCATCATCGGACCTAAACAAGAAAGAACATTTTTGGAAGAACTGAGTACCTGAAATGAAAGATTCTATTCAAACAAAAGCTTTGAATATATACAGCTGTCTGTGATCAGGTTATGACTTACACACAGAGGTCAGAGACACAGCTGGCAACAAAGGGATTTGGGTCAATGTTTTCATGGCAGGACAGAAATGGAAAGAAAAGAAGAGCGCTGCATTTCTCGATGGCATCCTGCAAGTTTGCACAGAATGAAAAGGTAGGAATAAACACATTAAAAAAAAAAAAAAAAAAAAAAAAAAAAAAAAAAAACATCACAGTATATCGCTCTCTTTCCAGAGTTGAATGATTACAACTTTGATTATTTCTAAAAGCAAGATCTGGGAGTACAAGTTGGACTGGGATCACTGGCCTACTGGAATTGTGTCCAGGTTTCAACCATCTGATCCACAGGGTCAATCTCAGATGAAGCAAAATTGGCAAGGAAGTTCAAGAATAACAAATAGCCTTCATGAACAAGTTAAAACCTACTCTATAAAAGTTTTATGGTCGGATGGCCACAATAACAAGAAGCAAGTTAAAAAGACTCAAGGTGAGGACTTTAAAACCAAATACTACTATGCAAGAGAGGTCAAATATTAAGCCAGACATACCAAGACAATGGGTACAGAAAGCACGTGGCTTCTCTGCAACTTGCTAGAGTACATTTATCTGAATATTATAGATACAGGCTCAAATTTATTTAAGTCTGTATGTATACATTTAATCATGTGCAGTTTAGAGAAAACCCACAAATATTTTAGTTCTCTGCCCAATTTCTATATTTATGTTGAAGTCTTCTGTTGTATCATTAATCCAAATGATTAAAGCTGCAGAATGTAACTTTTATTAAAAATTTTTTTTTTTTACATATTTGTTTAAACTGTCACTATGTCATGGCCATTTGGTATGAGACAGTTAATCTGTGGGAAAAATAAAAAAATAAAAAAATCGAGCTCCTCTGCTCTCTCTTAGTGCAATCTAGAAACAACCAATCACAGCCAGGAGGCGGGTCTTAGCGCTATCAGTCACCCCGCCCCTCCCCACCGTCCAAGCTCTCTGCAACACTGCAGCTCTATAGGCTCGGCTAGTTAGCATGAGCACCGATGACAACGGATAAACTGTTTTCCTGGAACGGTAAGTTGTTTCTCCACCATTAGCACATTTAGCAACAAGTAAATGAAGTTGAGTGACAGCGCTAAGGCACTCTTCCTGGCCCTGATTCGTTGGTTTTGGTCGGGAGCGGTGCATTTCTTCAGACGGCAAAAGAGGCTCAGGGAGGAGGTGGAAGAGATCGATCTTTTCACAGATTATCTGTCTCATAACATACTGTCACAACATAGTGACAGTTTTAACAAATATGTAAAAAAAAACAAAAAAAAAAAAAACATATTTTTGCTTTTCTATTATAAATAAAAGCAATTAGATTACTGCCAGTGGTGCTGGCACCACATTTTTGTTTACATTACACATTTAAACATTTTTGTTTACATTTTTATGTTAATAGTGTTACTGTCAAACAGTGGTATTTTTACTCAAGGTTATCATAACGTGATAAACTCATATCAGCCTATGCCTAATCTCAACATGTTTTTTGCATTATTATTATTATTATTATTAAATACAAAAAGGAAATAAAATAGTAAAAATGCAAATATGAAGAAGAAACATTTCTCTATGGTTCTTACATCCATGTCTGATTCAGAATGGCAAGGACCATTAAAGTCGAGATCTACAGAGGGACAAGCTCTTTCATGTGGGAGGTCCACTGTCCAGCTGTTAGCAAACACTGCAGGCTCATCTGTCGGAATGCCTTAAACACATATGAACACATGACAGTAGGTCACCAACAGGCTCATATGAACAAATTAAAAAATGACAAGTATACGTTCATTTCTCAAAAAAAGCAAGAAGTTAATTCAAACAAAAGGACATGCATTACAAGTATTTACATCCAGATTTTAATATTTAGGATTTGACCTCATTATTTTTGACAGCTTTCTGCCAAAAAAAAAAAAAAACAGAGATCATAATTAATATTACTAGCTATACGTGGAACTTTTCATGCTTCTTGCAAAGCTTTTGCAACCAAAGTAACAGTTCTCTTCTTTCTGCTCTGGTTTGTGCTAGTCCCACCCCTTCTATAATTGACCAGAATCAGCGCTGAGTGTATAATAGCAATAATTGCAGTCAGTGGGTGCTGAGTGAAGAGAAAAAAGGATGAGGGGCCAGTTCAGCCGGTCCTACCACGAGCAGTGGTGAGGTCATCACCAGCAATGTGGTTGAAGTTCCCACACAAGCCACAAGGGGTGCCGTGGTGCTCCTCACTCATCTTCAGGTAGACACCTGAGCCTCCATCCCAGGCCAAAGAGAAGCCAAACACACTCTTGACAAGCAGGTAATCAGCCAGTCGCTCTATAAACACCCCACCTACAGTCTGAGGCAAACTTAGTCTGACATTTCATAGACACAGACAAAATGAAAGAGTCACAAATGATATTGTCATGTTGATGGTTTTGCCATTTAATGGTCACTGTTATTAGGTTGTTTTGTTTTCTTCACACCTGCGACCTCCCTGGTGGACCTGATATCCAGAGATATGGATCTCCTCCTCGTTTGGGAAGAACAAACTGAGAGCTCTTGGACATGAATACACGCTTCCCTGACACACTCTGCTGTTGTGAATCTGAGAAACCAAGAAAAACAATGGACAGTACAGATGGGTTTAAATGGATTAGATTATCATCAATAAGTTTCTTTGTTTTAGTTCTACTAATAAAGAGGAACTTTTTACTTTGTAAACTGATTTTAGATCGATATAATTATTGTATTATTACAGATTATTTCTGTTACTTTTCATGATTATTTCTCATATCTAATAAAAACCAAAGAATATGTTTCTCAAAAAATTATGATATTATGAAGGATCAATAAAAACTGATTTTTAAAACATAAATTCTGGCCTACTGAAAAGTATCTCCATGTACTGAACAGTTAGACCACTCAGAATGGATCATTGTGCTGTGGTATTAAGGCCATCAGTCTGTGCCTCTGCTGAGCTGCTGAAAAAGGGCAGGTTGCTTTAATAGTAGCCTTCAGCTCGTCTGCATTGATTAGTCTGGTGACTCCTACCTTAGTCTGACAGTTATTGTCTATAACTGTCAGACTCAATTGCAAGGGATTGGGTGGTAATATTTTCCTGGCTAATTGCAGTGACTTCATGGTCATTAAACCTGGTATTGCTACGTTTGGGAATGTCAGCAGGTGACAAATCCTGTGGGAAAATGATATCAGCATCTTCACATAGAGCATTTCCTAGTGGACGGCTGTGCTGACTTTGGCCTTGATAAAACAAATGACATGTCTCCTCAAATCATCACTGACAATAGAAACAGTCACACTGGACCTCAATTAACTTGGATTCTGAGCCTCTCCACTCTTCCTCCTGATTCTTGCACCTTGATTTCAAAATGAAATTACAAAATTACTTTCATCTGAAAAGAGAACTTCAGACTACTGAGCAACAGTCCACTTTTTTCTCTTTAGCTCACATAAGACACTTTTGATATTGACTCTGGTTCCAGACAAGCTTAACACAAGTAATGTGACAGATTCTGGCTATGTCTCTGTGTGGTGATTTTTGAGGCTCTGACTCCAGCCATAGCCCAAATTTTGTGAATGTCCTCTGAACTCTTAAATGAACTTTGCTTTAAAATCCGCCCAAAGCTGTTGTTTTCCCTGTTGCTTGTGCCCCTATGTCTGCTTCATGTTTTTTCTTCCACAGAACTTTATTTAATATTCCTGGATACAGTACTCTGTCAACAGCCTTGAGTAATGACTTTCTGTAGGGCACTCTGCTTGTGGACACAGTCAATGATTCTACTGGACAACTATTAAGTCTTTTCCATTTTAAATGTCGTAACATTTTTGCATTAAAAAATTACCAGAAACGCTTGACATCTATAATTCTGTGTATCACGAAATCATGTGTAAATTTTGCTTTTACGATTGAATAAAAAAGTACATTTACTTTTCAGTGATTTTGTAATCATTTCAGATGCATTAATAATTAAAGGAGGGGTCGGCATAGGTAGAAAATTTAAATATATTAGGAAGGTTTAGCCACTTTTTGTAATTTGTGCTTTTATTCTGAAAGACAGACAACAGAAAAGATGTTAAAAAGTGCAAATCTTAAAGCATACAGTAAAATGTTGAGAGCATTGCTTAGTATGTTTTGTTTCAAATTTATGGCATATTGCTTCTGCATACCTCATATAACATAACATTTTCATTTAATTATCACAGCAAAATAATAAGATTTTAAATACTGTTGATTTTTGGACTTACCCACACTGTGTATTCTGGTGTAGCTGAGTGGCAATCCTGAGCCAGAATATAAGAGCAGGTTCCAGGGAAGTAGAAGTAGATCCCATCAAATGTTTCAAAGTGGTGCTGACCCCATGACCTACAGATCCCATCTCTATCCTGGCCCTGGTTAGGTACTAGCAGGAAAAAGGTTTAATTAATTTAGAAATAAAATGAAGTTTTTTGTGTCTTTTTTTTTAAAACTAAACTGAGAGGGCAAACATATCATCTGAGCTTGGTTATCATCTTTATATCTTTCAGCATTTTGTATTTAATTAAGCTTATCGGTTGAAAATGAATACCTGAATTTTGTAAAAGCCCTTTGTTGCTGGAAAATCCCCATGGCTTGCTTTGCCAAGACGCTGCTCGAGACCCTTCCCAAAATGTGAGCGTGGGTGGCAGTTACAGTGAATCACATCCTGTAATTTTATCAGCGAGTGGCATTTTGTGCACTCATTGATGTCTCGATCACAACCATATCTTAAGCATGTTAACCATTTTAAGCTTGATAATTACATTTAAATAAAACTTTTACAATTTAAAAAAAAAAAAAAAAAAACTTTTGTCAAACGTCTAAGTTCCCTCATAGGTCACAACAGAACCACTGTATTTCTGATGTGTTTTAGCACTAAATGACTGCATCCCTACACATTTTTCATGTCAAAGCTCCATATTTTTGAATACCCAAATTTCTAGAGTCCTCATTCTTTTTTATCTTTTTATCTTATTTTTAAAGTATAAATGCAAAAATTCTTGGCAAGTAAGTCGTGAGGCTTTAAATCTCTAGGGATGGATGGATGGATAACTTTCAGAGAACTCAATTAGAAATAATGTCTTGAAATACAATTATTTTTTTCAAACTTTGTTTTGTGCTTTATTCAAAACTAGAACATGCATAAATCAAATTCCAAGACTTTTCCTGAATAGAATAGAACAGAATAGAATAGAATAGAATAGAAACTGCCTTTATTGTCCCACAAAGGGGAAATTCAGGTGTAACAGCAGCTAGAGATATAAAGTTTCACACAAAAAAATTACTACTTCAAAGTGAAAAAAGTATTTACAACCTTGACTATCCTGTTAGACGTCTGCAGGGCAGAAACAAGAATTTTGTTCAAATTGTACAAGCTAGAAACTCTGTCACTCAGTCCTTCACTTAAGAACTAATCTCCATCGCTAATGATTATATCTGTTTGTGTATGTCTTTGTGAGTGGGCGTCTTTGACCATGGTGAGGAATTGTATCAAAAAAAGAAGACCAAGAGACTAAGAAACCTTTGCTAATTAAAGCTGTTAGGTGTTCAGATTATTAATGTTCATTAAATAACCACACAGTCTCTGTGGCCCTCATAATGTCTGAATCTATTAGGCTTTCTTAATAGATTCAGACGTTATGAGGTTATGTTTATCTCTGTCTTGCAAATAATAAACCTTTGTTTAATAAACCTTTGTTTATTATTTGCAAGACAGAGATAAGAATAACCTGACACAAAAGGATGATATGAACACATGAAGATGTAAGTAAATGACTTACTGATCTGGCAGCGGTCTCCCAATGCCTGAAACTGGGAACAGTCACACGCATCGTCCTCCTGACACCAACCTCCATTAAGACAGCCACAATATTCTGAGAAAGACACAAACAAATTCAGTCCTTTTCTTACTGTTTTTTTGTTTTCTGTTTTGTAAATGTTGAGTGATATTCATGATCATATTTACCCGAAGATTCATCTCTGACTGTGTAGTTGTGCAAAATGCTGCGTGACAGTGTTCTTTCTGACAGCAATGGCCTATATGTCTTGGGGAAAAAAACGGCAACAACACACAATAGGCACTTAGATCATTTCCTGCAATAATTCTCAAGATTTAACAGCCTCACTGACTCAGTGCTGCACCAGGTGTGTACCTGCTGCTGTAAGTTAAAAGTTGCATGAGACTGAGTGGATGAAATGTGTACGTGTTTGTGACCGTGTCTCGTTGGTTACAAAGACAGCATTGTGCCGGATGAGGTGTTATGCACATGAGGGTGCCCTGACCTCCTCTGGTTCTCTTAGGTGTAGTGTACAAACCTCCTCCCCAAGGAGATCCCGTTTCCTCCGAAGTGCATTAGCCCTCCTGTGCACACACAAACATGCACATTAGTGGGAAGAAATAGTCAGAGGGGAGACTTAAGTGCACTTTACACCACTTGAATCCAGACTCCAAACTGCTTTTCCCTAAAGTCTTGCACACAAAAAATGCAAGTTCACATTCAATCAGTTTCTGTCACACACATTGTCTAGGTTGAAAGCATGCCTTTATCATGGCCATCCTGTGACTGTGGAAGGGAATCATTTGTGAAAAAGATCATTTCTGCCTTTGATTTACCTCTGTGATCTTCCCTCTGCCACTGAAAGTCGGCTCTGACCTCCTAAATAAAAAAAATGGCACAGCATCAGGATTAGACTTTCAGAACTTTAAAAAATGTGGTTCCTTTTTAAATACAATCTTGTTTTCAGGCATACATGGGTCGACATGTTCGGGACAAATCAGATTTGAACTATAGAATTAAAAAGTTACACTTAAGGCCAGATATATTACTACCCTGGTCAGATTCAGACTGAAAGGAATCTTTTCATTTTAGCAATACATTCCTTCCAGCAGGAAGTAACAGTACTGTTTTGGACTGCCCCAAGCCACTGCCCTCACATTGATAATTGAAAACTGAATGAATAATTTTTGAAATGGAATTTACCGATATAATGTAACTGAAAATGAGAAATGGTACCTCTGGTATTATCATTATTATTGTTGTTTATTTATTTGTTTATTGATCGATTGTCTGGTAGCTCCCAGTGTCATTTCCTTTCAGAAACAAACTTCTTGGTTGAATGAAATAACTTTAAATCTGTAATAATAAATTATTATTATATTATTATTATTATTATTATTATTATTATTATTATTATTTGGACTTAACTGAAGCCTATGTCAGTCAACAATACAAGGAAAAAAAAGTGATTGTTGATGAGATATTTCTAATTGTAGATGCTTTTATATTAAAGTGGGAGATTAAAAAAACAAACAAAAAAAATTTAAACCTTCAAACATGACATGGCCTAATTGCTTTAAAATTATTTCCCGAATAGAATAAAAAAAAAAAAAAAAAAAAAAAGCTTTATATTGAATGTTTGTTGATGGCATTCTGCACAAGCAAAAAACCTGACTTACCCTCCAGTAACAGCAAGTGGGAGATTGAAAACGAAAGAAGAAGAAATCGTTTCACTGTCCACTTTACGTTCATCTCAGAGTCCGAAAGGAAGTCCCACCGAAACGTTAACGGGGCATCTCAGCAGTCCCGAGAGGAAAGGGTTTAGGATATCTGGAAGAAGGAAACAGGATGAAGCCTGGTCGCACCTGTAAAGTCACCTGGAGGAGGCGAAAGCCCCTCCTGAAGAAGATGACGAGCGGTTTGTCCACACCTTTGTCCGCAGTTGAACCTGTAGTGAACTCTTTGTTACACCAACACCCTCAGGGTTCTGCCTCCTCATGCTATGATTTGGGGAAAAAATATTGAAGAGGCCTTACATGTCTGAGACACGCTGACTAAAATACCACCAAGAGCGACTTTATCCGATCTTGGGCAGAATATAAACGCTAATTAACCAACTACATGCCATATTTTGGTATAGTCATGATGAAACTTACCTCACAGGAGCAGCGAAAATGCTAGGCTATTGGTCAATAACGGTAATGTTGACATTCCACGTAATAGGTTAAGTAAAAAAAAAAAAAAGTTAGCAAAATAACTTATTTTCTAGAATAACTGATAAATTTCTTGATTTATGAATATGTTATAATTTTTTTGAGACATTTAACGAATATGTTGGAAGTCATTTCTAACAAAGTATCTAACCTTAGCTTAACTTCACCTGTTGCTAAGCTACAGGTTTACTACAGTGTTGAGCTTTGCACAGGTGCATCCAATTAAGTAGCATATTATTAAATATTCATTTATTTCAATATTGATTCAAAAGTGAAACTTGAAAAATATGTGGATTCATTGCACACTATTTTTTGATTTTTTGATTTTGTTACGTCTTACAGTGAATGAAAACCCAGAATTCAGTTTTCTGGAAAGTTGGGATAGTTTATGTTCTCCATGTTCAGTGCAGTCTATATACACCCCGTTTTTGCTTAGGGCTCCTTTTGCATGAATAACTGCATCAATGCAGTTATTCATGGCAAAAATGGCAAAAATCATTGTCTGATTCTACTGAGGTGTTAAGTAAGGCAAGGTTGTTTTAACAGCAGCAAGACAGAAAAGGCAAATTTAGGCCAGTACATATTTTTATAGCCATTTTCTGACTGGTGAAGATCAAGACACATCTGCCTTAGATGAAAGGTATATTTCCTCCCCCCCCCCCCATTTTGAGAAAGCGTAAAGAGAAATGCCCTTCAATGTCATATCAAAGGGAAATGAAAACATTTGGGTGAGTAATTAAAGATTCAGTTGTTCAGAGCTTAAGTTATCTTTGCCAGATTTGTTAATACATTTGGAGGGCACTGCAGATTGGTGTTGACAACTTTACACGAGTTCTTAATGGTACACTTTCATGTAATAACTCAGATTTAAAGAAATCTTAAATTATCGTAACTCTGTTAATGAATGTGCTTTTTTTCCAAACATTGTTTATGAGATTTTAATACTTAGTTCTTTATTCCTTCATGTGTTAAAAGCATGAAATATTGGAGGTTTTGGATAGTGGTGTTTTTACAGACAATTTGTAACTTTTTTTTGTTGCTTAAATTTGTGAGATGTTAACAGAAAAAATAGCATATAAGGAAATCTAAATCTAGTATTTACATTAATCCAAAGATACATTATATAATATGTAATCACTACTTTCAAAATAATTTGATATAAATGTATGTCTAGATGGGTTGTGAGTTAATTTTTAATACCTATCTAAAGTATAACAAACCAATATTAAAAGCAAAATATTATATGTAACTCACCATTTTAATGTATTATAGACATTTTCACTAATCTGATGAAGTCTACACTGCACAAAAGGTTTAGATTAATGATCAAGTTATTCACAGTTGGGATGACAGGGATATATGAGAATGCACAATAAATATTAAACCTAAGTATTTTTTAAATACATTATTGTGATATCAACTCTCCTAACCTAACTGCAAAGCACCAAGAGAAAATGACAGCCAAGCAATCATTGAAGTACTTTGATTTGTCTCCCTCTACTGGTGAATTGTGTTTGTAAATGCAATGTGCACAAAACAGATGTAGCATAATATGTTATCATTTTGGTTTTATTGCACTTTACATAGTCGTGTATTTTTAAAATAATCTTTAAGATGAAGCATAAAGAAGTAACTTAGTGGAATCATTAATATTTTAACATAGATTGTTATTCAAAATATTTACATGGTTAATATAGTTAAACATTTGTATTGTTAAATAAAGAAAACGAAGGATGGTAAATAAGCCTTAGGTAAATCTTTGATTTTCTTGTGCACTGGTTTACTTCTTGTTGGAAATTAATGAGTTGACATCATCCTCTGATTTAAGGCTATGCCACTGGGCTATTGGGCGTCGTGGGTTGGCCAGCATGTCTGACCAGTGGCGTAGCTCAGTCCCAGTGCTGTTGCCACCCAGCAGCAACTTTCCAATGGCGTCGTTCTTCCCAATCTTATCATAGTCCAGCACGGTCACTGCTATTTGCACCTTCTGCAAAGAAAGCACATGTAGAAAAAAGATTATATGAAGATGGTCATAATCATGTCTATGTATGCCCAAATACCTATTTTGTGTACCTCTATTTGTTCGGATGGCACTTCAAAGCTGAATGACTCATTGTAGTAAGGGTTCAAAGTGTTTTTCTTTATAGTAGTTTTCTTTTTCTTCAGTCGTTTGCCATTCTGCATTAGGTGGATCTTCACATAGGGGTCTGAGAGAGGGAGAGAACAGGGGTGTTTTATATTAAAGCAGCAGACCAAAAGCTTGGCACCCATCCTGTAACTCGATCAATGAAAAGCAACATTAGTTGCAGTGATTCCTTATTTAAGGTCCAGATGAACTGAACTGACCCACATCAACTTTAAAACATTTAGTAAGAGCTTAGTTTTTAAGAACAAAAAAAGAATATTTGTTCACCTTATTGATCCATTGCTTTTTTGAGTTACTAGCATATAAACATACATTCATTAAGAAAACGCAGTTTCATTATTTTTTGGCCTGTGGATTATTTGATTTCTGAAATACAAATTAGACCCAAGGTTTATGAACGAGGTGTAAACAAAGCACTGAACTTCCTATTTTCTGAGAATTTTGTAAAACAGAGGTGTCATTGATTACAAACTGCTAATGAAAGAACCTGTAGTTAATTGCCCATTCTGTTTTTCTAAATACTGTAGATTTTAATTGATTTAAATTTGTTCAGGTGCCAGAAAACAGTGCAGTACCCCTTTACTACATTGCTGGAATGGAAGGTAGGTTGTGTTTTTTATGATTTTGGGGGGAAAGAGACAACCATTGATATTAAAAATCAATAATTTCATAAAGATATGATAGAAAAATTAAGAACACTTAATCTGGAAAAGTACACTATTTTGTAATGCTAAATTTGTATGAAATATTGTCGGTTTACAGTTGGGCTCACCTGATAATCCACCCACATCCATTTTTTTCAAGTTCTTGGCCTCCAGAACAACCACAGTCAGTTTCCCTGCAGTTGGTACAAACCTCAAGGACAAACATATGTCTCCAAGACGCTCGCTCTGATACACAAACATGAAGACCAAGTTGGAAGGATGTCTAATAAAGAGTCATGTTATTTTAATATAATGGTCACAGGGTAATGGTCACAGTAATCACAACAATAATGTTCACAATAATCTTTGGATTTAACAGTCGCTGGATTCCAAGTTATTTAAAATAACATTTTTGTTTGATTATAAGGAACAGACAATATTTTTAAGAAAGTTTTTTTCCCAACTGGAAATAAAATTGAAAACCCAGAGATGTTTAATTATACATCATTTTCAAGTCCTCTCTCTCTCTTTTTAAAACTTATCTTCCCACCTCTTCCTTCTCAGCCTTCTGTAGATCTCTCCACTCCTGCAGAGACTGGCTGAAGTCCACACTGCTCATCGGTATCTTTATTGCCCCGATTGCATCGTGCTTTGAGAACCGGTCGAAGTCGTACACAGTCATCACAAGTGTCTTTCCGCCCAGGTCTGTGTATGGCACCTTTAGAGGAGAACAAAAACTCACAGATTGCTGCAGTGCTGTAAAAAAGTATGTACGTCTTTTTCTTTAGTTTTTGCTTTTTTGCTGCACTTAAATGTTTCAGATCACTAAACAAATTTTAATGTCTGGGAAAGATAACCTGAATATGAAATGTGTTTTTCAAATGATGATTCCTTGTATTAATAGAAAACAAGCTATCCAACTAAATGTGGCCATATTTAAAAAAAAAAAAAAAAAAGTAATTGACCCCATTGTTAAATCATGAATTATCTATTTTTTTGGAAAGATGAGTTCAATTTATCCAGCCACACCCAGGCCTGAATACTGTCAGAGCTGTACCATCAAGAAATCACTTAAAAGGAACCTGTCTGACAAGATGAAGTGGACTGAAATATGTGGGGGAGGGGGGAAAGCATCATGCCCTTATCTAAAGAAATCCAAGAACAGATGAGAAACACATTCAGTTACATCACTCGGGCTGGAATAGGATTCAAAACCATTTCTAAGGTTTTGGGACTCAAGAGCTAGAGACATCATACGCAAACGGAGAAAACAGGTGGTTACGGTTTTTGAGAAGCCGGCCTACAATAATTAAAGTAAGAGAGCCTCTGAGACTCATCCAACAGGTCACAAAACAAACGAGACAACATCAATAGCTCTATAGGCCTCAACAGCGTCAGTTAAGGTCAACGTTCATGATTCAACAATAAGAAAGAGACTGAGCTAAAATCATGGGATCTAATCCACGTCTGAGTAGCTTAAAAAACAGGCTGTAGGCTTTGGAGTGGCCTAGTCAAAGTCTCGACTTGAATCCAATTTAAATGCTGAAGCATTAAATGGATGTTCAGGCTGAAAACCCCTCTAATGTAGTATAATGAAAACAATTCTGCAAAGAAGAGTGTCTCAAAATGTCTCCATGGTGATGTAAAAGACTCATTGCCAATGCTTAGCAGTTGTTGCCGTCAAGGGGCACACAACTTTTTCACATAGGGCCAGGTTAGTTTGGATAGCTTTATTCACTTAATGAAATCTTCATGTAAAAGCTCTATTTTGTATTTACTCAGGTCATCTGTGACTAATATTTACATTTGTTAAACAATCTGAAACATTAAGTCTGACAAAAAAAACCCATAAACAGTATATTTCTGTTTGGGACCAATTCTTCAGTACTGTATTTACAAACCAACCCTCTTTATAGGCTGCCTATTCTAGTGTTAATTTTACCTTAAATGTGAATGTCTCATTGAAATTTGGTTCCAGCGTCTTCCTGTGGACTTTAGTTTCAAACTTTTTCTTCTTGTCTGGGAGCAGGTAGAGTTTAACATATGGGTCAGAACTGCCTCCCACATCCATTGCAGGAAGCTCTGAAGCCTCCAGGATGCCAACCACTAGCTGGAGTGTGAACAAAGAGAATAGCAACACAATGATGACGTAGCAAATAAACAGTTGGCAGATGGATTTTAAAACATATGGATCAGCTGCAAGAACTCACCGTATTTTCCGTGAAGTTGTAGTCTAAAGTGAAGTGAAGCCGCCCGAGCTTCTCGTCCTCCTTGTGCTCATGTTTTGAAAGCTCTGTTTTTTTGTCTGTTTCATCTTTTATGGGCTGCAGACAGACACAGAGCCAATGCAAGTGCTGAATATGGATTTAAAACATGTCTTCCCTTTAACATGGTGACGGAAAAGTTAGTGCTATTTTTCTGCTTTAACCAATATAACAGTAGAAGTTTGTTGTTCAGACAATAAAAGTCATCGACTTCAAAACAACTTTTATCACCTCACCTTAACTTTAAACTTAACATGAGCGATGAGCAGCATGTCCATTAGTCTTAGAGTGCACTGACAGTTTTACTCGTCCTGGGTGACCCAGACGTCAGAACTGTGATACATTACAAGGACAATGTGTCTGCAGGAGGTGACTTTGTCCGTGAATGTGTTTGCTGTGCGTTAGCTTACCTCATTGTAACCCCCATCCATTTCAGTGTCAAAACCTCCCTTGCTTTTCTCTTTTTCCTTTTTCTTGTCCTTTTCTTTGTCCTTGTCCTTCTTTATCAAGCATTTTTTCCAGATGCAAAGAACACACGACAGCACCATGAACAAACTGATGATGAAAAGGGCAGCTGTAGCCCAGGATGGTTCTATGAAATCACAAACATAGAATGCATGGAAGAGAAGAATAATGCTTTTGCAATCGGTCCAGTTTTGGTAAAGTTACCTTAAATAAAACACCTTAAACTAAATCAATCTCTTTATTTCTGTAGCATAAGCTTACACTTTTTTGTGTCTATTTCCTGACTTATGAAGATGAACACACATCAGCCTTATTTGATGTGCAAGTTCTTCTGTCTTTTTCATTTTGAAGAGTGGCTAAGAGCAACTGGCTTCTCTAGTACATTGTTTTATACATTAAAGAAACAGGAAGTCTAGGATTTCTAGTTAATGTTCCTTGACACAATGATCAACTTAAAAAATTAAGTTTGGTTTAAAAAGGCTTTAGTTATATTTATTTTACAGGAATTGTAAATGTTCCCCCCACTAAATAAATGTACTCAAATGAAAGTATCGCAAGTTCTCAAATTTTCAGTGTTAAATTTTGATGAACTAAGGATTTTATTTTGAAGACTTTTTAAAAATCATTACTGTGGGGTTGAGGGGTAATACATTTGTAGGAAGTTGTATGACAGTTGCAGATCAGTTGAGATCTTGAGGGCACATTTTTCAGATTTTCTGCATCTTGATTGTTGCAGTTTTACATTAGAGTCTGCGTCTGTTTTTGCAGAGGAAAAAAAATTTATTAGTTTGCAGTAAATGTAATTTTTGTTTTCATCTACAATCAGTCTGTGAGCTGCTCTGCGTTCTGCAAGATTAGGGTTAGTTCAATCTTACTAAAACCTCAAACAAAATTACTATTTTTCACTAATTTATCAGACCACAGAACATGTTTCCTCTATCTTTCTGCACCCAGAGAACTTTTTAATGTTTCTTAACAGTATTTATCTGTGGCTTTGTATTTATATAACAGATGGCATTTATGGAGGAAGTAGGAAACACTATTAATTGATAATGGGTCTCCAAGGCACGCTATGTCTCAAGTGTCTATATTGATCACGGTGGCATAATGTTTTCTCATGCTGTGCAGCCTCAGCTTTTGAAGGTCATGCACATGAAAACAGGGGTTTCCAGTGTTTGCCTTTACACTCTGAGACTTCCCCAGACTCCCTCATTCTTTTCACTGTAGCAAACACTCTCTAAGACCTCAGAGCTGTTCCTTTTTACTCTATCCTAACACCCTAACCTGTCACTGCTTTATTTGCTAGTAGTTACATTAAAATGACTACAAGGAGAGTTTTTGAAAAAGAGGGCAGTACAGTCATACATTGGGACATACTTAAGAAAGCTTTTTTTTTTAAATTAAATAAAAATTGATGTTTTGAGAGAACATTTTCAAAGAAGTACATATCAGGTGAGGTCTTTTAATTACCTTGTTTTTCTCTTGAATAGCCAATATGAAGCTGTTTGAAAACAATCATATCATAGAATCACCTCTGATCTACTGTAATTCTTGGCCTCAAACACATCAGATTTGTTTTTGATCTATTTAAATGACTCAATGTACATTGTCATTTAAAAGCCTGGCAAAGTTACAGGAACAACTAGGGTCATTGTTTGTCTTGCATGGATCAAGATCTTTCTAGAAATGTAATCTTTATGAGAAACTTTTCAGAAAGGACATAGATAGTTTTAAAAAAATGCTCTATTCTCATTTAGATAGGGACAAAACCTAATATTAAAGCTGCAGTGTACATAAATACGTATCTTCTGTAATTTGTATGCATAATAGAATAGAACAGGACATCAGTGCCCCCCTCACCCCTGACAGTTGTAGATTTGGTTTTTTAGTAATATAAGATAGGACAGGTCATGTTTCAATTAGTTCCTTCTTTTTGTTATTCTTATGCCAGTTCTATATTATTTTCTTCTTAAGGTGTCACTTTGACATGTCTATACCTTCCACTTTCCTTTAAAATAAAGCTGTATTATAAAATTAATGAAATTCTGTTCTGACTTCTAGTTTTGGGGTCCCAGCCCCTGGTGAGTTGTAGCCCCAATCTACCTACCCCTTTGAAAACATTCATGATGTGTCCCTGTTAATAGGGAACCAAAACTTGCTAAATCCAGAGATCCACTTCCTCCAAAATTCTGTATTTTAGTAGTAAATTAAACATTTAACAGACTGGGGGGGAAAGCAATGATCTGAAGTCTTTTTTTTAAAAAAATGATGACATATAACGATAGTTTTGAAATATGATTGAGATTCAGTGGAAATCCATTCTCCTGTCCAACTCACTGTGGATGCTCCGTAGTTCATTCATGAATCTGTTGGCACTAGGGCTTCTAGTTTGGTTTTGGCCTGGCGTAGTTGCTGCATTTGGAATCTTAGTGGGGCTGAATGAGGTACTTGGTGCAGCTCGACGGTTCATTATTGGTTGCAGTGACAGATCAGGGATTGACCTGGCAGAAAAATGAAAACAAAGCAAAAAGAGCTTCAGCACCACTCTGCAACATCACCCTTCAAAGCAGAAACTGCCACAGCTTCAAATCTCATAAAGTGTGCAGTTTTATTTAGTGTAATTTGATGAGCTCTTCAGAGCAGACCACGTGAAGTTTCCTTAGAGTCTGTTGATCAAATATTTGGTGCAATAATGTGCTTATAAATGAAGTATGTACACCAGTGTCAAATAACTTCTCTTGTTTCTGCTGGCATTGCAAAAACACTTGAACAGGATATGAAAGCTGCTGTCTATGCCAAAGCTGCTGAAATGCAGTTAAAGAGGTACAGATGGGGGGGGGGGGGCTAGGAGACGGTGGTAGGGAGTGTGTGAAACACCACGTGTGGATCTCACCGTTCCATGCTCAGCTGACAAAGGTCAGAATCATGTGCCAAGGTCACGCTAGTGCAATAAGTGATGCCAAAACTTGGCTCCTGAGTGCAGGAAATGTTTTGGGTTGTTATTTTCCATTCTGCAGACATCTCAGATATTGAGTATCTGGTGCTGAATCAGCACATCCATGCAGACACTGATCTCACTTTTAAGGTTTTTTTAAAGCTTTAAAGCAGTAATGAGGGACGGTAAATGCTCCTTATATCTAAGTCACAAGTAATGGAGTTAGTTGTGATGCTAAACTGCATTTTATAATGATGGAATTTACACTATTATCTCTGTAATTTCTGCATAGAAATCACTTAATTTATTTAATTAGAACCTTTTGATATGCCTGATTTGACTGCACAACTTCATTGTGGTAAAGATTATATCATTCTATACCTATGAAACAAAATTTCTTCTTAAATTAACACTAACATTTTAGGGTTAAATCTGAAATTATACAATTTCCAGTTAGTCTTTGTCACTTTAGCAAGATTTTTTAAACCCATTCTAATTTTTGGTGGAGACCTGCTTAGGTCTGATTAATGTATTTTTAAAATTTTATTTTATTGTATATCTTTACATTTTCTGTAATTACTGTTAAAATGTGTTTTCTAATGACAACAAATTGAACACATACCTGTGGAAAAAGATGCCCCAATTGCAGATTTTTCTCTTCCTTCAAGATTTAAAGAGGGTGAGAGAAGATGAAGGAACCAGAGAAGCAAAAAGAAAAGCGCTGATGTGTGGATCAGTTCGCTGCCGTGTAGTTTTACATCTCACCAGTCTTCAGACATCAACCAAAGCAGAGCAGGTGTAGGTGTATGAGCTGGATCAAGAGGCAACAACGGGGAGGGTGGGCCAAGATAGGATGTGTGTTTATTTGTGTATGTGTGGATGTGAGCGATAGTGGGTTTTCTATTGTGGTGAATGTGTTCTTTTTCTGTCCAATCAGGTCTCGTGAGAGCTGCGGTCTTCATTTCTGACGCCCCACCTCTCGAGACCTCTTGTCCCATCCCTACAGGTCACCCTCAGCCTCTGATGCATATTCATTAGTGTAGTGACACTGCTTTTTAAAGCTCGTTAGCATACTGAGAGTTCAGCAATAGAGGGCATTTACATTCAGAGTGGACAGCTTTGTGTGTGGGAGGGGGGGCGGGGGGTGTTGACCTGTACATCTGGTAGAAGCTGCAGAACTGTCTTGTGTCTTCTATGTATAGATGATGTAGCCTGATTTAGAAGCTTAGGATGTGGTTTCTGCAGTAACATGGCGATCGGGTTCCTGTGCTGTCCAGTTCACCTTGACGTTCCAGTGTTACTGTATGGAAGATGCAAAGGGGAGGAGACAGGTCAGGGGGATGGGCTGATAGCCTTAACTGTGTCTGGTAAGAATTTAAAGGTTGGGATATTGTTTTGTATTCTAAACCTACTTACAACTTCTCTACAACTTTATCCCTGATTTGGGTTCCTTGGTTCTAATGAAACTGTTTATTCACTAATGTTCTCTAACAAATCTCTGGGGCCATCACAGAGCAGCTGTATTTATACTTAGATTAAATCAGATTGTGTGAAGTCTATGTAATAGTTATGACTTCCGAAGGCAATTGATTGTACTGGGTTTTATTTAGGGGTATCAGAGTAAAGGGGGTTAAATACAAATGCACGTCATATTTTAGTTGTAAAACATTTTGAAAACTATGTATCATGTTACACTAAATAACTACTTCCTACTTTACATTACTCAATTAGTCCCAGTAGAATACACAGATGTTTGAACATGACAAACTGTTAATAGTTTCAAGGAGTATGACTACTTTTGCAAGGCACTGTAAATCCTAATGAAAATAAAAGCTGCAACATTAAATCCACCAATGAATACAGAACATAATAAATAAAACAATAATTTTAAACAGCTAATAATTACCATACTGTACTATGAAATGCTCTACTTACAAAGATGCTCTGTTGCTCTCT
Organism: Anableps anableps; assembly: GCA_014839685.1. Lineage (NCBI taxonomy): Eukaryota > Metazoa > Chordata > Actinopteri > Cyprinodontiformes > Anablepidae > Anableps > Anableps anableps. The sequence goes on from CM026073.1 coordinate 26,068,932, forward strand.
ATTTAAAGAAGGGAAGTATGGCGTATAATTATTAATGTGTGCTACAAGTCTGTTCTGAAATTGTAGTAGTAATACGTTTATTATTAATGATAGTTAAAAACTTGAACAGAAAAACAAAAAATATGGACTTACCAAAGTCACACAATTCCCTCATCAAGACGCTAGATGGCAACCATTTACTCTGAGATGAGGTTTATCAATCAAAGAGGAAGGCTTGTTTCTAGGCAACAGGGGAAGCCTTCCTGTTGGACTGGAATGTGAGTTGGTCGGTCATTTTGTTTTTTTCTGATAATACTGAGGTTTGATATATGTTTATTGCTGTAGTTTGTGTAATATAAGGTCGCTTGTGTCGCTTTTCTGCAGCTACATGTGAAGAGCTAGCTTTTAACTGCTGCCGTGTTGCCGTTAGGTCTTTTGTTGCTGTCGGGTTTTCGTCATTCAAGCTAAACTGTACCACGCATTACCCATTTATTGATGATTTTCGAAGTAGCATCACGAGCTACTTAAACATTCACCACGAAACCAGCGTTACTTGTTATATGTTTTTGTTGTTGTTAATGTTAAACAAAGACCGTGTTCTTATCGTGCTCGATCTAAATATTAAAACAAATACGTGCAGAGTTTACCTTTACTTCGTGGTTTATTCATTTATCGACAAACGGAGTCGAAAAACCTTATTAAAAACTGTGTTTGTAATTGTAAAACTACGTTTTTCTTAAGTCAAGTAACTGTTCTCCACCAATATCATAAAACCCGATATTGACCCCAGACTTCTTGGAGACAACTTAAGACATGTGACAAAACAGACCAGAGTCGATGCAAACGTTTTCTCAGCTGTTTTTTTAAAATAAAGTTTCGATAGATCTAAATTGTGCTGATCCATATTCTGTAACACAACACAAGCTGTCCTAAAAGCTCACAATACAGTACGTTTCACATTTTAGAAAGTCTTAAACAGTATTCTCCACATTTATTGGCACTTTGGATAAAGATGAGTAAAAATCCTAAGAAACAAGTTCACCTTCGAGCTGCACGGTCACGTTAACACAACACTGTTTCCTTTTTTTATTATTTATTTTTATATAAAAAAAAAAAAATACAAAAAAAACAAAACACGGATGCCTTTGAAGCAAGCAAGCGCTGAGTTTGAATCCTGACAGGAGGCTTACCACATAGAGTTTGCATATGCCCTATCTGGGTAGTCCTGTTCCTCCCACAGTCAAAAGACATGCATGTTTCCTTACCTTGTTACCTCTAAACTGCTTCTAAGTGTATGTGGGGTATGCTGTGTTGCCCTTTCAACACAGCATACCCCTTCTCCCCAAACCCAACCCTCTGACGCTGTAAGGAAGAACTCGGTATATATGGATGAAAAGTGTTTATCTTTTATAGCAGAAACATAATCTCTCTCTCTCTTTTTTTTTTTTTTTTTTTTTTTTTTTTTTACTTGCCTTACTGTCATATATATTTTCATACATCAGGGAACCTGGAAAGTCATGTATTGTTAATTAAAAGTTCATGGAAATGACCAACTTAAAAAAGTATGGCAAACATTAGAAAAAGGTTTTAGGTACATTAACTTTATGGGAGTTGTGGTGCCAGTAAATTATGGCTCTGTTGAGTAATTATTTATTTACATGAAAAAAATTCTGTCATTATGCTGCTGGATTATATTATATTATATTATATTATATTATATTATATTATATTCAACTTGAGAAGAAAACCTTCGTGCTGATTTAAAGTTATTTTTAGTCACATTATATTTTTTAACATCTTAAGCCTCTGCTGCCATTAACAACACCTTCCTATTCATCCTGGTTTGTCATACTACTGTCTCACCAAGGTGATATTTAACTCTTTCCAGTGTAATGCTCTTGGGTTTCCTTTCAAAGCTGGCAGATTGACTCTCTAGGAGGAAGTCCCAGATCCTTTAATTAAATCATGCTCTACAAAACATCCTCAGCCGTAGTCACTATATATCTGCTTTGTTTTGATTTATGCTGTACCCAGCACAGGAGATTTTTAAAGTCTTCTTGATGTGTTCACTATATGGCATACTAAATTTTAAAAAGACCTAACCTAAATTTAAAGGTTTTCTTTTTAGACAAAACTTTGTAATTATAATGTCTCTCTTTTGATTTCCTGGATAGCCCTTGCGTCGCTTAAAGATGACTAATGTGAATTTACAAATGCAGGGTGTAAAAATGTGAAGCGTTTCCTTCTTTATAATTTTCAGTAACACATTCCATGGTGTAAAGATGGTGCCGTTGGAGCAACTCCACCTCAAACACGTCCTACAGATAGTGTCTGCCCTGGAGTCCATCATCCTTCGCAGTTTTGGACCTGAAGGAGGACAGGTGCTATTCACTAGAGACACGGGACAGGTGATGTTAAGTCGGAGCGGAAAACACATCCTCACTGCACTGCATCTGGAGAATCCACTAGCCAGGTTAGAATGAATACTATTCCTCTCTTTGGGAAAATAAAGGCTATTTCTATAAGTTTCTATAAGTTTTAATATTTTACACTTTTTTTATTAATTTTTCTGCAATGTTATTTGTTTTTGTTTTATTAGGATGGTGGTGGAGTGCGTCTGGAAGCACAGCACAATAACGGGTGATGGATCGAAGACCTTTGTTCTCCTGCTTGCATCATTACTGCGAATGATTCATGCAACAGCCACTAAGGAGCCTTGCATGTTTCAGCCTTATAACTCCACAGAAGCTGCCACTGCCAGGCACTTGGCTGACAGACTGCTAGAATTTGCACTGACTGAGTTGGATGAACTCATTGCGCTGAATGTGCTGCCACATGGATTCTGTGTTTCATTAGAGGATTTCGCAGTGAAAACACAACATAATCTGAGTTTTCAAACCCTTCTGGTTTCATTTTTTCACACGCGCCTAGGTTATGTGCATTGTGACTTTTTCTGCAACCTCTTGTGTGAACTACTCAGTCACTGGAAGGTAAAAAATGATGGACCCCATTTCTCCATTCAGTTTTTAAACAACAACTTCCCAGCTCTACATACCCAAGTATCAGGCTTCCCTGTCAGCTCCTCACATTTGATTGAGGGGCAGGTGATTCACAGAGACTTTGCTACACCATGCCCCCAAGGAAACAAGCGGCCATTCAAAGCTGTAGTTTTCAATGGATACCTGCAGCCAAAATTACTCACCACAGGAGATGTACTTAAGTTGTGCTGTGGAGACAGAGTGACAGAGGACATCAGTATTGTGCACTTTAGTTCTTGGACAGAGAGGTCACTGGAGAGCATCATTGCAACTCTGCAGAGTTTTGGTGTCTCTGTCCTTTTGTGTGCACTGAAACAGTCCTCTGCTGTCCTGGCTGCAGCAACACAGGCTGGGATGTGCGTTGTGGAGTGTGTCAGTGAAGAAGAAATTTCTCTCTTTTTGCAGCTAAGTGGGGTAACACCTGTCTCAGACTGCTGGAGGATTCATCCAGAGCACATAGCTACACTGACTTTCTGTAAATCATTACTGCTTGGAGCCCACAGGTAGGTGCATATATTTTAACTATAAAGGGCCACATTAGACATATAAATCTAGCTTATTATGTATTATACACTGGCTTGAAAAACTATTGAGACCTCTTGAATTTTTTTTCATCCACAAACTTCAGTGTATTTTGTTGATATTTTAGCTGACAAACCAACACAACATAGCACATAATTCTGACCTGGAGGAAAAAGAACTCAAAATTTTTAATTATAAAAAAAAAAAAAAAAAAAAAAAAAAAAAAAAAAAAAAAAAAGAATCTGAGCTGTTGCATAAAATTGTATACACACCCTTATGTCAATACTTTGTAGAACTACCTTTTGCTGCAAGTCTTGGTATGTCTCTTATCAGTTTTGCACATCTAAATTTTTGCCCATTCTTCTTTGCAAAATATCTTAAACCAAGTCAGATTGGATGAAGAGTGTTCATAACCAGCAATCTTAAATTTTGACACAGACATACATTTCATGGACTTAACGAGGTAAAATGTGAAAAAGCTCAAGGTGTATGTATCATTTTCAAGGCACTGTGATCTACTGTGTAACATTTAGATTAATAAGTGTCATTTTGTTTTTAACAGATATGTTCATTTGGACTTCCATGATTCTGAAGAAAGGCCCAAAGTTAAACCCTGTAGCCTGGTGATTTGTGCCCCAGGGGAAGGTCAAACTGATCAGCATGCATGTGCATTTCAAGACGCCTTGCGAATGCTACTGACAGCATGGGAGCCCATGCACAAAACTAAGATCACACCTCTGAAGGGAAACATTCCATCAAATAAATGCACTTCTTTACATGCAGATGATATAAGCAATGAAACTGCATATGCATCCTGCAGAATGCCTCCCCACCAGAAGTGTGTGATAGAGCCAGGTTGTGTAATATCTGCAGGTGGGACATTTGAGTTTCTGCTGCACCATGCCCTTCATCAATATGGCCGCAATTGCTCAGTTTCTGTTAACACAAGTGCAGTTGTTCTAGTTTCCCAGCTCTTGGCAAAGGCCCTGTTGAGCGTGCCTCGGCAGATTTACTCTCACAACCTAAAGCATTTCCTGCAGGCACAAACCAGGGTCATGGCTTTAATTCCAAAACAATCCCACGCCCTCAGCACAACCCTCATGCAGACTCAAGGTCTTCTTGAAGATGGTAAATTAAGGTTATACTCTTTTAAAAAGGGTAACATGGCATTAAAACTTTTGGACTTAGGGCTTGAATCTGTCTCTTGTAAGTATCAGCTGGTACTGGCTGTGCTGCAATGTCTCACAAGTTTGCTCCGAATAAACATGGTGCTTCGGACACACACTGTATTACACACAAAGTCCCACAAACTCTTGAATGCTTGCTTGGAGAGCACAGAGGACGAGGACCAAGACTGAAGTTATGTTGCTCAACAGGAAGCCAAGAATTTACTTTTTGTCAGCACTCAGGAAAAAAACTTGATTTAGACAAAATAATTTGTTTCCTAGTTTTTTCAATCTCTGTGTTTTTCTTGATGTTCCATTGCAGTGTTGTCAGACCATGATGCTTTTGATCTGTGGGGATATATTTAAATGAAAACAGAAGAGATTATTGTGTCGTAATGTTTATTGGCAAATAGGTTAATTAAGGCGAGGTTTGGCCAGACCAATAAAATAAGGAGAAAATCTTGTAATTTTACATTGCATAGAATAGAGACATGAAAATGTATTTGGCCCCATTCTACTTTTCTTCAAGCTTTGTTTTTTTCTGTCACACTTAAATGTTTCATATATTTAAACACATATATTAAAGATAACCAGAGTAAATACAAAATGCTGTTTTAAAAAATAAAAAATTATTTCTTTAAGGGAAAAAAATATATCCAGCCCATCATTGCCCTATGTTAAAAGTAAATCCCGTTAATAAACCCAATTACTGTGCCAAACTTGGCAACAATAACTGTGATCAGTCATTTGTGACTGGAGTCCCAAAGTCTTAGAAATGGTCTTGTAACCCTTTCCCGACTTATTGATGTTAATGAATTTGTTTTTCCATCTGAATTTCAGAAGATCATGACATCATGTGTTAGATTTTGAGATCAGTTAACCTGCTTCATGTTGCCCAACAGGTTCTGTTTAAGTGATTTCTTGATTCCACAAGTCTGGCTATAATCAAGCCGTGGTGTTGGTAGTGAAATTGAATAAAAAAAGTGCAAAATCATACTTCAAGACTGAACATGGAAGTCAGCTGTATTTTCACATAGGGCCAGTTTGGTTCAAATAACCTTCCTATCTTCATAAATTAAACCATTTGAAAACTGCATTTTGTATTTATTCAGATTTTCTTTATCTGACTAAAATTTGTTTGATCACCTAAAACATTTGACAGAAAAGCAAAAGAAATCTTTTTCACACCACTATCCTCCTATGAAGTGATTTACTTTTGGGAACGAGCAAAATCTGATGTTTATCTGAGTCATTTGTTTTTCAGAATGCCTTATTCTTATCTTTGTTTTCCTGCCACATTCCTTTGGGCTGCACAGTTTGGTGTGCACAAAAGAAACTTACTATGGTAACGGCATAGAAACATAGACTTACAAATACACTTCTTTTTGCAATCAGCCTTATCTGCATAGTGAGAATTAGGCATTTTAGAAGGCAGCACCCAACTTTCAACAACCAAATCATAGTCTGCTTCCTTGTGCTGTAATCAGAGGAACGCAAATGCTGTTTTCATCTCTGTTTTTAGCCAAAACTGAGTCATCTGAATATTAAATAGACTCTTAATCTATTACACAGCCCTCTGTTTACTGTTACTTTTGCATTCTAACTTTCTGAGTCAAATTTTCCACAACTTAATTAAGACAAAGTGATTCAGGATCAATGGCAGCTCTTTTCTTTGTTTATGGTCTCCATGAGTCACTGTTGATTGTCACCAAAATCAGCAGGAAAAGATGGTGAGGGGATGTTTTGTTCTTCTGCACACTAAGGAACAAATAAAAAGTGTTATTGTCTTATCAGGACACCTCAGCCCTCTAGCTCTTGCATGCCCTTTTGTAGTGCAAACCAAGTACACTCAAATGGTAGATTATTCATTTGCAACATTTTTGGTGTCTATATGATGAAACAGGTTTCCTGTGCAGTGTAGAAAAAGTACAGAATTGGATTTAATTATTTTTCAGGTCTGAAAAAGTGTCAAAAAGGCAAATAAGAGTCTGGAAGGTATGTTTATTTCCAGACTTTATTCTCTCTCCTATTATCTAAAAATTGTGTGCTTTTGTCAGTGTGACATTTTCCTTTGTGTCCTTCCTTCAATCCCTCTTTGTGTCGATAATTTTGTACATCCTTGTCTCACTCTTACCTACCTTTTTCCTGTTTCCTTCATTACTTTCTTTCCTTGTTTCCTTTGTTTCTTTTTGCTTGTCCTTCCTTCCTTCCTTTGTGTCCATCCTTTTTCCCACATCTCTGTCCTTTTTTCTTATGACCTTCCTCTCAACCCTCCCTTGTTTCCCTCCTTTCTTTCTTCACTTGTGTCCATCCTTCCTTCCTTTTGTTCCTCTTCCCTTCCTGGTGTCCTCCTTCATGTCTTGCATTCTTCAAGCTTTGCATCCTTATGCCCCATACTATAACCGTTTTTCTCTATCTCTTTCTGTCTCATCTCATTTGTGTCCCTTCTTTCTTTTCCTCCTTTGGTCCTCCTTGCATCCATTTTTTTTTTTTGAAAATTACAAATTTAAAGCATTTGCACAATAGAAATACTTGCAATAAGTTCATGGTGAACTTTAATATTTTATATTTTCAAGTGAGCACAAAAGAACTAGGAACACTGGGTCTGGAAAAGTATGGGATCTTTAGATGAAAAATGTTTAGGTATCATAATTAAAAGCAACCCATGATAATCCCAAGTTAAAAAATGAAAGATTCACATCCATTGTCCTTATTTGAATGTGGGCATGTGAGTCCAGGACAGATCACAAATTCCTCAAGATGAACTTAAATCACTTTAATATTTTTGGCTCCTGTTAACTTTTGACATAGTGTACCGGTGCATAGTGTATAAATGAAATCATTCTGTCAAATCAAGAGGACACTGCAAAATACTTGATCAAATTGCATGAGACATATACACACCAAACATCAGAAATTTTACAAATATAAAACATACAAAATGTGAAAAACAAAGGAAAAGGCGTTTCTGATGAGGGAAAATTAAAAAATAAATGATAGAAACAAATGGAACCAAGATGCTACAGTAACACCAAGCTTGTTCAAACCACAAATGTCTTGTAGATTATAGTTTGGCATTCATTTGGCTGCCAGCCATCATTAGTTCTGTTATGTTTACTGCTGTGTTGCTCTGAAGTGGTGGTGTTTACCATTTCCATTAGCAGGATATCCAAAGTGATTGTAATCAAAATCAATATCATCAATACACACTGACATGCTGTTTCGCTTAGATAGTTAGAAGCTCACAAATGCCGATTTCAGTCAAATAACCACAAATTTACACATTTCAGTACTACACTGCCACTGAAGCAGATGGCACCCATTCTATACATGGGCATAGTGAAAACATCACATCTATCTTAGCTGATTTACTGATACACTGTAAAGAGAATGAAGATATATTGGTACATGAGCTCTGTCTTATGAGGTAACCTCTTCTGGCATCTGGTTAGCTTTGGTCTCATTTAGGTAAAAGGAAAAAAAAGCTCAGAAACAAGCAAGCGTTCTGCCACAATCTGTTTACTGAAAAATTCTGCCCTTTTGTTTTGGCCCAAATTGATAAAGTAAGCTAAATGTAACATTTTTAAATATGTTTATCTTAGTCTTCATTTCATAGAATCTTTGTTAGCTTTATACATCTCTATGTTGTTAAAAATTATTTGGCTTAATTCTGGAACTTGATAATTAGTGTGTGGAAAGGTCAGTCTGTACAAAAAAAAACATAGATCTGAAGGTTAGAATGAAGGTTTTTACACACACGTTTTGCTCTGTAGTACCAGAATTCATAAAACTATGTACATAAATAAACCAGATTAACTAAAATTCAGTGCATCATACCTTCATGTTCTCTACAGTCAGAACTATGTTGACCCTTCCAAGCTTAGGTTAGCACCCTCCTTAAACAAGCAGTGATTTATTTTTGTTGGCAGTGAAGAGTCGGTTGGCTCTGAGAACGACATCATGCAACAATAACAATGACTTCCAGAGGGTGTCACACCACCTCCCGAGATTTCCTGATGGCACAGCACAGGAGCATGCTGAAGATCAACCCGAACACCTGTTGAAGAGATACAAAGGGCATATTATGAGCATTTAAACTGATGCATTTTAGCAATGTTCTCATCCTAGGGTAAGTATCTGCTACTTTTACATTCCTCAGAATCAACTGCATTTGTAGTATTTACAAAATATAATGCAAAGTAGTACGTAATTGTTAGGTGAAGGAAAATGATAGATGGTTTTCAAAATATTTTTACCAATGAAAATCTAAAAAGTGTGACATGCACATCATGTTTTCACCCCCACCTGAGACAATACTTTGTAGATCCAGATTTTTTTGGGGGTAGCCTTTGCCTCTAACCAGTTTCACACATCTAGAGACTGATATTGTTGGCTATTCTTCACAGAACACCTGAAGCTCTGTCAGACTGGATGGAAGGAATGTGTGAATGTTTGCATGTCTGTGAATGGCTGGATGTTTAGTGTTGTTGTACAGCAGGAAGGTGAGACTCCACCCCGACCTCAAGTCTTTTCCTGTGCTCACATTCCCATCGGCTCTGACCAGTTTCACTGTTTCCTGATGCTGCCACCACCAAGTTTCATAGTTGGCATGGTGTGTTCAAGGTGAGGGTAAGTGTTAGTTTTGTGACACATATAGTGTTTTGCATGTGAGCCAAAAGGTCCATCTGACAAGAGCACCTTTTTCCATATGTTTGCTTTATCCCCTACATGACCAAACACAAAGCCGACTTCTTATGTGTTTTTTTTCCTTAACGATCTTTCATAAAGGTCTGTTGTGGAGTGCACACCTAACATTTCTCCTGCCAATGGATTCTCTCAGCTGAGCAATGTTTTTTGCAGCTCATCCAGTTACCTTTGGGTTCTTGGCTGCTTCTCCGATTGACATATTGATGCTCTTCTTACCTGGACTGTCAGTTTAGGTGGATGGCCATTTCTTTGTAGGTTTTTCAGTTGTGTAGTAAGGTTGGGTAATATGCAACATTTTCCTGATATTCGTAAGTCCATCAAATGACAATAAATGATACATTCGCGCAGTACACCTTTGGACTATTTTTTGTGGGCAGAACAATGTAAAGATGCACGGACTGATGAGCCAGTTTAGAACACAAAAGTCCAAAAATGGTGGGATTAGTTGCCAAAAAATACAAAGTCGCCAATTTGGGATTACTTTGGCTTTAAATGGGATGAAACAGGTTAACGACAAGATGTAACTAAAGCGATTTAGCACTTGTGCAGTTTCAGCAAAGGACTCAAACATGCTTGTTTTCCTCATCAAAGTATTTCTAAGTTTTATCCAGAAGAAATAGCATATTTTCCTTTTTTCTGCTTGTTCTAATTCCGTATAATTTTTGGAATTGAATCCATAAAAAAGATAGTGGAACGCACGATTATACTGGGAGAAAAGCCAGTCTTTCTTTGTTTGCTCACCCCACCATTCCGGTTATTATTTAAATAAATGTATTTTCTGATCATAGGATAGCCTACTACCTTTCTCTTATAAGTTTGAGGAAATAAATCACCATTGTACTTCGAGGCACTCTGGGGACAATAAAATCTTTGCTTGCAGCTGGAAGGAGTTTGTGTGTATCATTAAAAACAGCATTAGTTATTATTTTTTCCATGGGCTGCATCTTTTGACTTCAATCAAGCATTGTTATTACCGTAATTAGGAGAGTAACTCATAGGCCAAATTTAAAAAAAAAAAAAAAATCGCTCTTAAAAAACAACCGATGAATGGCTCAGCCTGCTGTTGAAGGTCGATAAATTTGTCCAATCGCCCAACTTTATTGTGTAATACTCTTTCCATTTTCTGATGATGAATAGAACAGTGCTCTGTGAGAAGTTGAAGGCTTGAGACATTGTTTTATAACCGAGCTCTGCTTTAACTTCTCCCCCGGCCTTTCTGTTGGGTTCCTTCGTCTTCATGATGCTGTTTGTACATGAAGGCTTTTAAACAAACCTCTAAACCATTACACAGCTGTATTCAAACTGAGCTTGTATTACACATACATGCATATATTTACTAATTAGGTGGCTTCTAAAAATAAGTGGTTGCTCTGGATTTTATTTTGAAGTATAGCAACTAAGGAGGCTGAATGTAAATGCAAGCCACACTTTTTAGAGTTATATTTGGGGAAAAAGTGTATCCCGACCTTTCTACTTCATAATTGTGTAAATAGTTTGTAGTGGTCTAACACAACATCCTAAGAAGATACATTTAAGATTGTGGTTGTAACGTAACAAAATGTGAGAAGGTTCAAGTAGTATTAACATGTTGGCAAGTCACTGTAAATTAAAAACAACCATGAAGACCTGTTTCACTTTTCATATGAATGGAAAATACTACTTTGAAATAATAAAAAGTGTAATAGTTACTTTTCCCTAAACATGTTATGTAAAAGTTTCAGTTAAAACGACTACTTTTGGTTGTTTTTGATGGCCACTGCATAGTGGCTCCTGAGCCATGAGTTGCAGACCCCTACCCTTCTGAAACAAGAGACTGAAATGTGATTGGTTAAGGTTGTATGCCAGCTACACACTTACCATAACAACTCCAGTGGTGATCCCTATTCCTCCAATAATGTGTAACTTGGAGTTAAAGACCTCGTCGATGGCATCAGGACAGCTCTGCGATAGATAAGCATAATTCAGTTCCCTTACTTTACACTATGATCAACAATGTGAGATGTACAGATAAAAGTAACAGACAGCCAGAGATTGTGCAAACTCCTGTAAACGGGTGTTGCCATTGTAACAATGGATGGACACTAATAACACACATTATACAGTCACAACAGAGATAAAACATTTGTCATGGTTACACCTTGATAATGAATTTCTCAAGAGATTCTGCACGGGGACAAAGATCAGGTTCACTTTCTTCCATCATACCCTTGGGACCGCAGCAGTACAACTGGAAACAGACAGATAACATAGTTTAATATAACGCAATTATTCTATGTGTTTTAAAGAAATACTCCAATATACTGGCTTGTTCTTTAGTTCTCAAAGTTTTGGAGTCACAGGAAAGTTCCCAGCCAAACTGAGCTGAGGATTTAATGGATGAATTTACCATTTTAGCTTCTGTACCAGAACTTCCATATTCATGCTGTGCAAACTGCCTATGAAATTAAGCTCCAGGCTTTAGAAGGACAAAACAGGGATACAGTAGTTCTCCTCCAACTCTAAGATACACTCATCTAACTTAGTTAAAACATCTAGTTGGTATCAAATTCCCTCCCTTGTGATAAATTACTATTGGATCAGATAATTGTCATTCAGAGAAGCATGAAAGCAGGAATAATGTCCAACATGTCTCACGTTGTTTTGGATCAAACGCAGAGTCTCTTTCAAGCGCGGATCTCCGGTTTCCTTGTACCCATTGTATGTACGTCCGTAGAATGCAGTGATCTCATTCAACACCTGCAATACAAGCATAACCATGTTAAAGAAAAAAAATGTCACACCTAAAGCTCCAACATTTCTAGTTTTTCATAATGCCTTTTACTTTTCTGTGCTAACCTTTGGGTTACTAAATGAGTGTACTTTTACCCAGAATAAAAAAATTTTGTAATCAATGAGTCAATATGCGTGATTACAACAGCCAGCTTCTGCAGCAGTCTGCTTTTATGGCCTACCCTCCTCGAGTAGAGAGTCAGTGACTGCTGGAGAACTGTAATGCCAGCAGTTTTCCTCTTGTGTGGACCATAACATGACATTTTTGCATTAAAATTTCTTCTGCACTGGCTTTTTGTAATGAAATAAATACTTGAACTGGGTCTGTGATGAATCTATCTAATGTGTGACTTTCACTTTTTGAACTGAATTACTGAAGTAAATTACGTTTTCAATGATATTCTAATATACCGAGATGCATCTGTATGTGAGGTACTCTTGCTTTTATTGTTATTCTGCATTAGGTGTCATGGAGTCCATTTTGAGAACACATTGTAGTAAGTTTACCTTGGTCTGGTTTGAAAATCCCCAGAATCCAGCTGCTATCTCGATGGCAAATATGATCAGCAGAAAGAAAAAGAACTGCACAGAGAAACACAAAATTAAGCTCAGCTGATAATTTGCTTCCATGCATGCTTGTGTGCTGGTGTGTGTGCATCTGTGAAATGCAAGGTCGGTGCAGTGTAGCCAAACCCAGTTTTCATTGGCCCCACCTCCAGGGAGATTTAGTGCAAGAAGATTATGACCAGACTGGGCAGGATGGGGGTAGTAAGCGCTGATAAATCTAGAGACTCCCTTGTGGCCTTCAGACCATTCAGTAAACAATGATAAAAACATAACTCAAATAGTTAACTTATATAACTTAAATAGGGAGTTCACAAGCTATGGATACTGAAGAGGATTAAAAAGTCTCTTTACGAATATTAATATCTGCTAATATAAGGAAAATACTGTTTCAAATGCCATAATATTGTAACAAGTTATGGAATAGGAAGGTAGAAATGTTACTAAATACTTATTTTTCTCTCTTTTTTAAAGTAAATTTAAGTAAACATACTGGATTTGTATCGTCATTTTGGTAATAAGTTATCTCATCAACTCTCCTTTGCCCAAACAAACATGACAAATAGTGTTCTATATCAACTTAATGCCATATGACTGGGCTTATGCATAGTATAGAAGATAATCGAATTGACCCAACTTAGAAAATACTCAGTATGCTAGGTGTCTAGTTTAGCCTTAGGGGCAATTAGGGAAAAAAAATTGTTACAAACCAGCCCCAGCATCCATGGTGATTCTTGGATTGCTCCACAACATCCCAGGAAGCCCAACACCATCATGAGCGCTCCAGCTCCAATCAGGAAATAAACACCTACACATCATATCACACGATACATGAATCAGTTTTCACATACTACAAACTTTAAAAGATAATAGAGGACAGGCGTGGTGTTTTATGAGTGTGTCTAACCTGTGTAAAACACATATGGAGAATCCTGTCCTTCAAACAGGCTTTTGGTTTTTGAGTCCAGTTTCAGCCACAGACCTACAGCCAAAACAGCAGTGCCTGCAAGCTAACACACATGACATACCTCAGTTTACACAATGCTACAGTTAGCACTGATTTAACACTGCATGCTTCCCTCAACTTTAGCTCCATATTTATGCATATCTTAAATTTGCCTGACATCAAAGTGCAGTTCACAATAAGCTCCAACAAGTGTAACCAGCTCCTCTTAACTCTGTTCTGACATGCCCCCTCTACAGTCTTCCTCGTCCTATTTACAAGTCTGCATAAACATTACAGTCCTTTGTGGCAAATACTTAAGGCACATGATGAACCCACTGCACAAACTGCTAATTTAATTAGCATGCCTAATCTCTGAAGACTCCTTTTATTTAACAATTGAATATATTATTAGACAAAAATGAAAACAACTGAAAATATACTTATGCTTTTCAGTTCACCTTACCCTACATGAAGAATCGTATATTATAAGCAGTGAAGAAGAATTTTATATTTGCATTGCAAGAATCTTTTAAATGTTACAATTACAGAAAATCTGGATCAGGTGGGAACTTTGCAGAAGGTTCATTTCTTAAGCTTAATGTCTTAAATAGCCCTTAAAAGATTAAATGTTAACCATTCTGTTTACCATAGGGTTCTGTACTAAGAAGCATTGTAAGCACACACAGATGAGTACATTTTTAATTTTTGCGAGGTGTAAAACCCTGTGTTTTATTCTGTGAGTAAAGTGCAGCATTATGAGGTTTCACCTTTTCCAGCTGATTTCATGTATTGCTCCTACCTTTGCTCCTCAGGCTCTTTCTGGTCTCCCTATAGTTCAGTAAAATGGTTGACTCTCAAGTGGTATAATCTAGGGTACATTCGTAACAGTTCTTCCAATTTTTTTTTCTACCTCTCACAGCATAGAAAAATAAAGTAAAAAATAAAATAAACCTACCCAGAATGTAAAGTTGAAGATAAAAATGAGATATTTTAAACACTTGATCCCCCCAGGAAGAGCCATGGTGATTCAGCATACACCAATCCACCGTCATGAGCATGTAGCTTCTGCCCAGGACACAGCAAAACTGTGTTATTGTGTAAAACGAAAGAAACCTTTAGGACGCCACACCTCAAGTCACCTGATTATACAGGTAGGAGTGGCAAGAGCATGCAGCTGCACAAACTAACCTTCACACTGTTTAGTCAAATGAGGTCTTGCCAGTGTTTTTCTTCCTCATTGTTTTAGGTTTCTACATGTGTTTCCATTGTGTTATCTAAAAAAGACATTTACTTCATGCACACAGACATTTTATAGCCCCAAGGCAACTCACAAGGTTCCTGTTCGGGCGTTTTCTAAGATGCCTGTTTGACAGCATTTTTACTGCTCCATTGTCCAAACTGAGCATGACTGGTATCCAGGTTTGGGAAACTTGATTGTTACGATCTGATATTAGAGGTGGTCTGAGATATAATCAAACAAAACAGCTGGTTAGTGCCCTAAACCAACAGACAGACCCCAAGATGGAGGATTCTGGTCCTTTTTATCCTCTACTCTACCAGCATTGGGTTCTGAGCTCTAGAAGCTCATAATTTCACTGATATTTTTTTAAAAGCCAATATACAGTTGTGTGAAAAAGTATTTGTCACCTTACATATTTGTTGTGTTTTTGATTTTCTGTCACATGTAAATGTTTCAAATAATCAATTAAACTTTAATATCAGAGAAAGATAACTTGAGTAAATGCAAAAATTGGTTTTAATGATTTTATTTATTGTAACAAAAAAGCTATCTAAACCTATTTGAACTCACATGAAAAAGCAATCACAACCTGCACTCTTTTAAATATCATGGTGGAGGGAATTTGGACCATTCTTCTTTGCAGAATTGTTTTAATTCAACCACATTAAATGGTTTTTGAGCATGAATGCCACAGCTGTCTTGAGGGTTATCAAGATGTTTCTTTAATTTTTTGCCAGTATGAGATGAGCCTTTGTGTTCTGCTTAAGATTTCCTCTTGGAACGTTCCCATTATATTTTCGTCCAGCCTCTTTTGTGTTGTGTACTCATGACCTTAACTGAGGTAGTTGAGGTACTCAGAGCTGTAGATGTTGCAACCTTCTGGATGGGTTTTTGAAAGTGGATTACTTTTGGTAGGTGGGCCAGTTCAAGGTTCACCACTGTTTCATATTTTCTTCATTTGAGGATTAGCTATAGGGTCAATCCCAAACCCCTAGAAATATAACCTAGATCTGGTTCTGACAGGCACAAAGAGCTGCACATTTTACCTTTATTGAAACTGATTATGTGATTAGATGTTGAAAAAAAACTTGAGACATTTTACAACATTTTCAGTTTTTTCTTCAACTTCTTCCAAGGAAACAACTGTGATGACATGAGGATTTGCGGCTTTAAACTAACTACAATCAGTTTAACCAAGTGCACTACAGAATCTTTACTGATTTTTGTTTTTTTAAATTAAAATTAAATGAAGCGTTGCTTTTTTTTTTATATATATATATATATATATATGTAAAAAAAATCTTAAATGTGTGTAACTACACATGCAGCACACGTATACTCGTGCATACGCATGCCTGCCCACGCGCACGGACGATGGGAAATCCCTCTCTGTTTCCCTGTAATGAATGACTATTCCTAGCTTTATACATAGCTGCACAAATTAGAAACGATCATAAACGGCCAGAAACTGCAACCACACATGCATTCACATCAAACACAACACGACACACCCTCTAGACTCAGTGGGACACAAATATCCTATATGGGATACCCACGACCAACGCACACTCACTCACACAGCTGCTGTCTTAAATACAACAGGATGAATTATAAATGAATCTATATCACCTTTGAAATAGATTCTCTTTATTCGCTCTTATTTATTAAAATGCCATGCGTGCAAAGTCCAGAGTATCCGCTGCGCCGTGGAACTGGGTCACTTGGCCACTGGGGATTATTCTCCAGACCGATCCACAAACACTGAGGACACATTTGTGTGCGTGTGTGTGTGTGTGTGTGTGTGTGTGTGTTAGAGGCCAGTGCTTTGAATCTTCTGAACCACTGTGATAAGACCCGCTCGGCACTTTGCACAATTCGGGACACCGTATCATTTCATTCACAATCTAGTAACCTGCGCTCACATGATTGCGCGGGCACCACAAGCTCTCGTACCCGCGCGTTCTTAAACAACCGACGGGATGCATATGAGAAATAATGTTTTGTCTCCGCGCACTTACCCAGAACACCAGGTTGAAGGCGAACATCAGAAACTTGATGCACCTCTCTCCGCCCGACAGTGCTGCCATGGCAATTTTTATGCTTCAGATCCTACAAGTATTTAACGGAACTGGAATTAAAATAGCGGGGAAGTATAGGGAAGTGCTTCCTCTAAATAACATTCAGTATTCTAAACGGGTGTTCGCCGACGCGCTGGCGCTGTCTCGCTGTGCAGTGCGCGCATGTCGAGGTCCGCCCCCACAGGCTGCACGGCTAAAATCTTTTCCTTTCTTTTTACTTTCCTAAAAAAAAAAAAAAAAAAAAAAAAAAAAAATGAAATAAAATAATGAGAAAAGAATAAATCTACTGCAAGCGCTATTATGGTACCTTGTGAAACTTTTTCAATTTTGACAATTTCTCAAATAATTTTATTACAACATGGCGGTTCTTTTATATTTCTTTTTGCAAAATGTACTTGACACTATAGTTTTAAATGCAACCTATATAAAGTGAGCAATGCACTGCATAGCTCCCTGCTCTTCGCGTTTTCGGTGACAAAATATTGCTGGAGCCCGGAAGGTGCGATGACGTAATTCTCCCAGAATAAGAAATGCGCGTTCATGTTTTTAATATACTTCACATGAATGAACACGGTGCTCGAGCAGGCTATTTTCTTCTGAGTTTGAGGTTAATGTTGTGCTGTCTGCATTACACCTAATAGCAGTTCATTGTTCACCTTGTAAAACCAGAGTTGGGTCACTTTTAAACTAGGCATCTTTACAGAAACAATAAAAAAGATACAATAACTTAACATCTGCCTAAAAAAAAAAAAAAAAAAAAAAAAAAAAGATAAATAACGTCTTTCAGAGCTCTAAAATATAATTTGGATACTAACGTCTTATAGCCTTTCATTATTTATGTTGTAGTCTCTATTTGTTTAAAAAAGCTACTTTTGTGATCAATTTAACCCAGAACAAAACGTCTTGAATAAATTCATCATTAACCTCACAAGAAGAAAAATATTTATAACTATAAACCTTGTGCTTTAGAGATTTTTAAAAAATTTTGTTGCATGAGATTGCGGCTCTCGCACACCATGTATATTGCAGATGTGCTTGCCTGCTTCTGAATCAACATAACTGCAACACAAATGTGAGCGTGTTACTGAATAATATTATTTGATCTCACGGAACACTGTGGAGATACTCTATCTGTGCTGGTGACGAATGACACAACTCTGAATGGGGATGTTTGAAAGTAAAAATTAAGCTTGTGGTATGATCTCGTCTCTAATTATCCTGCCAAATACTTAGCACTAACAGAGCTTTGACATGTAACTATCAGATGGTCAGTTGATCCATGAATATGTAGAAAAAAAAATCTTAAATAAAAATACAGTGAGGTCGTGACTTCACAACAGAAGTAATTTACCCTTTCTTGACACATTTGAACATTTAATTTCACACCTTTGACCCTATTAGACACACTATACAAACTGGAAGTGTAAAGATGACACACATAGTTCAAAGACTTGGCAGGACTTGATCTTCCACAAAATCAGTTTTATTCCCTTATATTTAGACCTGCATAACTTGCATTTTTGTATGCATTAACATACGTGGTGACATAGGAAGCTGTTTGAAATCAGCTTTACCACTGTACAGAAGGATCAACCTGTGGACTCATCCAGCCTTGTTTGTCACAATTCCAGTTGTTTAAAACTTTACAGTTATTGCTCTGACTGTAGGGATTAATAGGTATGCTATTTTATTGTCCTTTCCTGGCTTATGAATATTAACATGTCGGCATGCTGTTCTTTCTTTGCCATTTAAGGAAGGACTGGTTGGACGACATAAGTCTCAGTGTCATATTTTTATCACAGGGAAACAGGAAGTCATGAATTATTAATTGAAAGCCCTTAAATACTCTGATTAACTAAAGATGTACAGTGTATAATTTAAAAAAGTAACAGTTGCAATTTTATAGGGATGGTTAGCATGCTAATAAGTGTGGCATCGGTAATTTTAAATATGGTTCTGACTAAAGAAACATGAGTAAACCAAACTGGACACTGTGGTTTTTTTTTTTTGTTTTTTTTTGTTTTGTTTTGTTTTTTTTTAATCTAAAAGTGACTGATAGCTTATTAAAAAAATTGTTGCCTTTTGTAATGTTACCAATGACAATAAATAAAGCTGATTTACCAATGCTATTGCATCTTTTAAGTTTGGTCACAGCATTCCAGTCACTTTTTTGTTTGTGTTATAATCAGTCAAGCTTTACTTATTCAAAACAATCAAATTCTTAGATAGGATGAAGCTTATGTCAACACTGGTGAGTCACTAAATTAAACCAGATGTAACCAAATAAAGTTTTTATAAGGCCCTTCAAAACAACCTAAGTGCTGTAGGAAGGAAGCACAGTTAGGGAAGGAAGCACAACAAGTAAGCAGAGATAGATTAAAATAATGTAGCAGCAGACCATTGATGGTGCAATTTTATGACCATTAAACACAATGCAAAGCCACGTTTATGCTATAAAAATGTGAATAAGTCTAAGTTTCAAATATATTTAGTGCAATATTTAAAACAAAAGATTTAAATGGCGTACTTACAGATAAATGGTCATATCAAGCATATGATGTAGCAATCATGGAACAAAAAATTTTACTTTTTTACATTTGAGAGACATTTTGACAGATGTATTCATAGTTTCATCACCAACCTTTTGACCTATGAGCGTTTATTAACGCTCTTTCTTAGTATATGTGTGTGTGAGATTTTGTTGCAAGCAAGTCATGTGTCCATGCACGGGGCACCACAGACGCAATGTTATTGCGTGAGATATCTCTGGTGAGAGTGTTTTTCACTGTAGTTGTTTGGGTTGGCACTGGTACAGATATATTAAGTGTGGACTGAGCACTCATTCTGGCGATCAGTAGGCATATCCTGGCATTGTCTTGCTTAGTTGTGTTTGATGGTGTCAGTCTACAGGCCCCACAGTTTGGACGGAATGATATTCCTTCTTGACATAACCTGGTGAGGGGAGTGGCCTTCAGGGAAACCCTTCAAGAGCTGAGGGGGGGCGGGGGAGTATAGCCTGTGTTATAAAGCAGAGTTTCTACCGTGGCTGCAAATCTTTGCATGCTCACCAAAGCAGTTCTTGACCATCACAATATTGCTTGACTATGTAATGTCTGAATGTGGATTTTCTCCTTCTTCTGATATTTTTTTTTCCCTTTCTGGTGTCTGGAGTGATGGAGGTAGGACTAGTTTGGAGAACTGAGGAAGCGTTTTTTAACCAAACCTGCAAATTTGTTATTCATTGAGGAATGGCGATAATGCAATCGATTGCGAGAATTACATTTCTGTGTTTATTTCAGATGCGCATTAAAAGATATCTGCAAGGAATTTTTGTTTTCCTGCATCTTACAGGTGTGTATCTATCATGTTTCACATTTCTGTTAACTCTCACTTTCTATAAAATGCCTTGTTTTAAATTTTGCATATTGGTTATTTCACACTCATTTGGATATTGGTGTATCCAGGTTGTGTGGCAGACTTAACTGGGAGATGCAGTCTTTTTGGACGACATCATATTCACACCTTTGATGGGGTCATATATGAGTTTCCTGGAGACTGCAGCTACTTTCTGGCCGGGGACTGCAATCATCGCTCCTTCACACTGCTGGGTGAGTAACAATTCATTTAAGAGACAAACAGTTAATTCTAATAGTCATTTTCCACTAGCACCTAATATTCATCTTCTGTTGTTTAATTTATAGCCAGTGTTATATTGGTATTAAAAATTATTTGATACAGAATATGTGAAAAAAAAATGTTTTTTTTTTTTAATTTTTTTATTTTTTTATTTTTTTTTTTATTTAGGGACCCTCATCATTAGCCTTAGATCCCAAGTTTGTTTTTGTGTGCAGATCTAGCTGTAACGCTCACATAAAAATGTGCTTTGGATCCCTAGGTGACCTTCAAAATGGCAAAAGAACAGGGATCACATTGTTCCTGGGGGATGTCTTCGAGTTGCATCTGTCTGTAGATGGACAGCTTTCACAAGGAGGGAAAAGGTACAAAAATAATAAAAATGAAATGCAAAAATCATAAAATAAGGGCATTGATAATGACTTAAAATTCATATTTCTTTTTACAGAGTGTCTCTTCCCTACGCATCTCATGCTGTGTTTGTGGGCTCAGAGCTTGGGTTTTATAAACTCTGGAGTGAAGAGTTTGGCTTCACTGTCACCATTGATAATGCAGCCAACATCGCCTTGACTATGACCAAACACCACTCCAATCGCACCTGCGGCCTCTGCGGCAACTTTAACGCAGTCCCATTTGATGAATATACTGCTCAGGAGGGTAGGTGCATTGACAGAAATGTTCTGTAGGAACATCTTAGTAAATTAGAATATTGTTATAAATCTTGTTTTATGTAATGGTTACATTTTCTGAGAAGCTGAATTTGGGTTTTCATGAGCTGCAAACCAAAAGCAGCTAAATTAACAAAAATAAATACATAAAATATATCACTCCATGCATAACAAATCTATACATTATATGAGTTTCACTGTTTTTAACTGAACCACTGACATAATCACATTTTTATTGATATGTTATTTAATTGAGAGTCACCTGTATATTAGAGAGTTTTGGAACTGAACAAAGCTGAGTTTAGGAATTTAGGAAATGATTTGAGTCACCAGAACTCAGGAACAGGAAGAGTAGCCACTGAATACAGGAAAAGATAACAGTTAAAGCAAACAAAGACATTTGTGGTAGGATGAGGTTAAGGAGAAAATCTGTCATCTCTTATGTCTGTCCATGTACATGTTCGTGTGCTTTCAGGATTTCTAACAGAGGACAGTTATGATTTCGCAAACTCCTGGGCTGTGAAGGGAGCTGACCAGACTTGTCGGCGCGTCTCAGATCCCACCCAATCCTGTAACAGCACAAACAGGACCGCAGCGGTAACAGACGATAAACACTAACATGAACGTTTCTAAGAATGTCATTAAAGTGTATCTGATTTTAAATCTTGATTTTAAAAAGAATTTCCAAAGACATATGAGGTCTGACACCATCTGACCTTCCCCAAATGCTTGTGTCTTTCACTTTCTAAATCAGTTCCTCTATTGCAACATTCATAATATGTATTTTGCATTATTGGTCATAATCTGACTTTTATATGTGAAGAAAATGGCTGATGATGCTTTAAATTGAGTTAAAATAAACATAAACAAGATAATGAGCTAACAGTGTTCAGTATAAGAGAATAAAATAGTATGTTATCTAACATCAGATTTGTTAAGCAGAACACTGAAAATAATTTCACTCAAAAAAATCAAACATTATGATATTCAAACAATATGTACCACATCCTGTTTTGTTTGTGCTTTTAACTTTTATTACAGTGCCTTACAGTGGTATTTGTGCTCCTTGAACTATTCCATATTATATCTAATTAAAATCCCCCAAATCCGAGTATTTTATATGCATTTATGTAACAGACTGACACAAAGTTGTAAATTATTGTAACGTGGAAGGAAAAGGGTCCAGGCACTCCATTTTTTCTTACAAATAAAAATGTGGTGTGCATGTTTTAAAACCTTTTTATTCTCTTACCCCTAAATAAATACTTTTCCACAAACATCTTTAGAAGTCATGTAATTAGGAAATATTCTATACATATGTGTAATTTTCTTTCAGTAAATACATGCTACGCTTTGGAGACCTCAGATGTTAGTTAGAGAACAGAAGTGGACTAACAGCATGGCTGTCCAACTAAACTGACAGGCCCCCTAAAGAGCATATTAATCAAAGAAGGAGCTAAAAGGTGCATGGTAACCTGGGAGGAGCTGCCAACATCCACTGCTCAGGAGGGAGAACATTTTTATAGAATGTCATTAGTTGTGTACAAATCTGGCCTTTATTGAAGATTGGAAAGATTTCTGAATTCTTGAAAGAAGCCTAGTAAAGGATATATCTACACTTTGTCACAAGCAATATAGGAGATACAGCAAGCAAACAGAGGAAAGTGCTCTGGTCAGATGGGTGCTAAATACAACTGGAAAACTAACATCCAGAACACTCCATTCATGAAACAATGAAACATGGTGGTGGCAGATTCATGCTGTTGGGAAGCCTTTCTTCAGCAAGAAAGGGAAGCTGGTCATGACTGACGTAAAGATGGATGCAGGTAAATGCAGGGCAATCATGAAAAAAAAAAAACTGTTAGAGTCTGCAGAAGTGTTTAGACTGGCCAGAGGTTCACCTTCCAGCAGGACCATGACTCTAAACATTCAGTCACAGCTACAACAGAATGGTTTAGATCCAAGAATGTCCTTGTCTTAAAGTGGCCCAAACCTAAAGAGAATGTGTGGCAAGACTTGAACATTTTTGTTCACAGACACTTTCCATTCAACCTTTCTGACCTTGGGTTATTTTGCTAAGATAAATTTTCAGTTTCTTGATGTGCAAAACCAACTCAAAAAACTTGTAGCACAACATGCAGTGAAAGGTAGTTTCACACAGTTATGACCCAGGGGGCTGAAATTTAAAACTACATAATGATTTCCTTCCACCTAACAATTTGGCAATACTTTTTGTTGGTCTGTCACATTTGTGCAGGTTTTGTCCAGCTGCAGCGTGCTGCAGAGCTCTAGTGTGTTTCTCCACTGCTCCCATCTGGTCTCTCCCGATGCGTTCCTGTCGCTGTGTCAGGCAGAGGCCTGCTACTGTGACCAGAAAAATGCAGAAGACTGCTCCTGTCCTTTCCTGCTGGAGTATGCTCGCACATGCCATGCTCATGGGATACTTCTGCATGGCTGGGTGGAGGAGAGCCAGTGCTGTAAGTTTGTTAAATCTCAAAACAGCAAAAAAAAGAATTAAAAAGTTGGTGATGTAAAACTGGCAATGGGTTTTGCAGTTCCCAAGTGTCCAATTGGGATGCAGTACAGTGAATGCACCAAGTCTTGTTCTACAACCTGCCACAGTCTCAACATACAGGAAGTTTGCAAGGAGGAATGTGTGGATGGCTGTACATGCCCCAGTAAGCTCTCACTGACTAAATATAACTCTTGACTCTGTTGTAGTCTTGCCAGTAGTAACATGACATGTACATGTGTTTCAGCTGGAAAGGTTTTAGATGGGAATCGCTGTGTGGAGGTATCTCAATGTTCCTGCACACACATGGGGAAACATTTCCCCCCAGGATTTACCATCTCTCAGGACTGTAATACATGGTAAGATGCAATAAGCATGCGCTTATTGTAAATGTATATAAATAGTAAAGCATCCTCATGAGCTTCCTCACAAATATTTTATCTGTTACTATAGTGTGTGCCGCCATGGATCCTGGGAATGTACCAATGAAGGCTGCCCTGGTGAGACACGTGTCCAGCACCACAGTCATGCATGTTGTTGACATCCTATGTAGCCAATTTCAGGTATTAAAGCTTCATTTTTTGTTTAGGTGAGTGCTTAGTTGTTGGACAGTCTCACTTCAAGACTTTTGACAACAAATTTTTCACGTTCACCGGTCAGTGTCAGTATCTCCTGGCAAAGGACTGCACAAATAACGAGTTTTCTGTCATCATTGAGAATGTGCAGGTAATTCCAGTTTTTACGCTTTTTATTTGATATTTTTTGCTGTCCTGCAACATTTGCTTGACAAAAACAGATCTGAATAGTTTGAAACCTTTTTTGGTTGCTTTATGTGCTAGTGTGCAGATAATCAGGATGCTGTGTGCACACGCTCAGTGACACTCAGTCTGCCCTCTCTGGAGAACATGACAGTAAAGCTGAAGCATGGAGGAGTTGTATCTGTCAACAGCATGGACATCCAGACCCCAATGAATCATGGTGTGTATTTTTGGCATATGGGAGGAAAGCTGCAACTCACAATTAATCAAATTATACTGTTTTGTGATAAAGTATTTGCCCCCTCACAGAT
This sequence comes from Anableps anableps, assembly GCA_014839685.1. Taxonomy (NCBI): domain Eukaryota; kingdom Metazoa; phylum Chordata; class Actinopteri; order Cyprinodontiformes; family Anablepidae; genus Anableps; species Anableps anableps. The sequence continues at coordinate 26,093,823 of CM026073.1, forward strand.
TTCTTCTGTTTTTGTTTTTTTTTTTTGTCACACTTAAATGTTTCTGATCATCAAACAAATTAATATTAGACAAGTGTAACTTGAGTAGATACAAAATTCATCCTCTGAGTTTTGTTTATTTAAGGAAAACTCCCAACCCAGCATGACTCTATGTGGGAAAGCAATTACTCACTAAACCAAGTAACTGGTTAGGCCACTCTTGGCACTTTCATAGATGCCATTTTACGCCTAATACAACTGAATCAGGAATGTTAACTTTAACAGAGGCAAGTGAAATGTACAGCGCTGTTGATTATGTTCTGGTTTCTATTGTGACTTTGTGGATGAGTCGTTAATGTGTTCCTGAAATAATTTTGATTGACCGGCCAACCCTAGGAAGGCTCATTAATGTTCCATGTTTTCTCCCTATATGTATAATGGCTCTCACTGTGGTTTGCTTGAGTCATAAAACCTTAGCTTTGTAAAGTTTTCTAGAACAATAGATGTCCAGTGGGGTTTTTTTTTTTTTTTATTATTATTATTTTTTTTTTTTATCAAGGCATGATGTGGGGCTTTTTTAAGACCTTTTAGTCTACTTCAGTTTGTCAGATAGGTTGTACTTGAGCTTGATTTTACAGGTCAGGCCATAATCAGACCCCTGTGGTGCTGGTGAAATTAAACACAGCTTTTTAATTTTTTTAAATGTTATATCACACCGACTTGGCATAAAAGCTAATTGCACACTTTTTCAGCATGAATGTTATCATATGTACTCACAACTGTAATAACAACTTTAATTCTATTTTTTACACATTTATATATGTTTTTGTTGTAATTATTATAAGGTGTGTATATTCTGTGTATCGATTAGCCAATTACCATCCTTCAGATAGACGTGAATTTTTCCCACTCTGGAAAAAGTTGTAGAAGTATCATTCAGTTCCATGGTGTAGGTCTACATTTATTTTGAAGTAAGATTTACACCTTTTTATGTATGCAATCTTACAGGCCACCTGCATATTGCGAGACCAGCTCAGTCTTCTGTTCGAGTAAAGTTCGGTGATGACCTCCGTATGGACTGGGATGGTCGGGGTCGTGTTCTTCTGAAGGTTGGAATATGGATGTTTTTTGTGATAGTGCTGATGTAAGGTACCAAGCAGCTAACATTACTAAATCCTGTAAACCTTTCTCAGCTGGGGCCACGATGGACTGGGCAGACCTGTGGTCTTTGTGGGAATTACAATGGAAACCATGGTGATGACTTCTTATCTGGTTCTGGGCTGGTCGAAGCAAGTCCCCAGGCTTTTGGGCAGGCCTGGAGGATCAATGGAGACTGTGAATCAACTCACAAGCATGACACTGATCCATGTGCAACAAATCCCAAAAGAGGTATCGTTTGCACACCCACTGAATTGAATTGTATTAAAAATAGTAAATATTAACATATGTTCATGTGGCTCTCTCAGTGCGTTTTGCAGAAGAGGCTTGCGCAGTGATCATGTCAGATGTGTTCAGCCCGTGCCACTTTTTGGTGAATCCCGCTCCGTTCCAGCGGTTTTGTCGGTATGATGTGTGCGCCTGTGGAGACGGTGAGCAGTGCCTCTGCTCTGCCCTTTCTGCTTACGCAGCTGCCTGCTCTGGCAGAGGAGTGCTGCTCAACTGGAGATCCCCTTCACTCTGTGGTAACTCTCATTTAGAACTCAGTTTCCACTAGTCATTCAAACATATCTCTTAAACAAACATTTTATTAATTTTTATAATAGACAGCCATTGCTGGTTGTGCATCATTTTTGGAACCCAAAGAGAAACCTTTTTGTCAGAGAGATATATATTTCATTTTCATATGTTATCTTTATGTTCTTTAATTCTTAAAAGTCACACAACCACAAAAAGTCACACAACCACAGAATCTTGTTTTTTGCAAATGCAAATCTGTTTTTCTAAAAACAAATATTATTTGCTGTCAAGTGGCTTGTTTCTTTCTTTAATCATATTTTCATGAAAATGAGTCTTTAACAGCTGACGTTGCATCTGAGATGCAATTTATTATTTATTCACAACCTTCATCACTGTTGTAACCAACAACTGTGGTTGTTTTATATCCTCATGAAGTTGCTCAAAGGAAGTTTTAGTGGTTACCACAAAGTTTAAACAGTTTTATGAGCTACAAAAAAAACAAAAAAACCCAAAAGAAGTCCAACTGATTAACTCAGCTTTTACAACTTATCTGGAGTTTGACAGACTTTAAAGATGAATTCTCATCCATAAGTATGTGCATCCATCCATCCACCCATCCATCCATCCATGAAAGAAGGAAATCTGACCTTTGTTCAAATGTCTGGCATGATATTATAGTGTCTTCATGCTTCATAAAATGGCTAAAAATAACAGAGAACTCTGAAAATGTCTCTTAGGAAAGCATAGAATAATGACAGGAATATGAACCATATCTAAAGATAGAACAAGCAACAAAGCAAACCTAAATGATTTTTCATATTTGAAGTAAACTCAGTTTGAATTGTGTGTTCTTATTTGCTTTATGAACATTCAAAAATGTCAAGGTTAACTTATTGTAGGTTCTTTATGTTCAAGAAGATCAAGATTAGGACTTTGTAACACATAAGAGTGTATATAGCCATGGACAACTGTTAAATAAGCAACAACGTGATAGTAGTGGTATTTCCCCCGTTTAAACGCTTGTGTTAAAAAGGAGACAGTAAGAAACATAATTTAGCCAAGAATTTATAACAAATTTCGTTTTGATTTGATGTTCTCAGAGATGGAGTGCCCTGGAGGCCAAGTGTACGAGGCCTGTGGGAGTACGTGCGAGCGAACATGCCGCACTCTCTCGGGTGCTGAGCCAAGTTGTGAGGGGGAGAGGGTGTGTGAGGAAGGCTGTTTTTGTCCTGCTGGAAAATACCTGAGCCCCTCTGGTGAGTGCGTGACGGCTGACTTGTGCTCCTGCCTACACGATGGACAGCTGTATCAGCCTAGTGATGTCTATGCAGATCACAACAGCATTTGGTATGTGACTCCATCTGCATTTGCAGAAAATGGTCTGAAAAGATGCATGGTTCTATTGCATCATTGTCATTGGTGTTTATATTTGACCCTGCAGCAACTGTGAGAATGGGGCCATGCGGTGCAGCTCCACAGAGATGACATCATTTCTTTCTGACCTCTTCTATGATGATGACGCAGTGCCATCCAGAGGTATATTCCTAAATTCCATCTGTTTTTGAAACTTATATTAATTGTATTTCTCTGTTGTTCAACAGGTTTTGTTCTTTGCTCTTTTATTTTTCCTCATGATGCAAAAATTGCGTCAACATCTGAGAATTATTTAGTCTAAATAATGAACTTGTGTTCGCAGAGAGACGGTCAGCTCAGTGCCCTCCTCCCCTTGTTCGTGTCGAGTGTAATTCTGGTGAAAGGGGGCTGGAGTGTGCCAGAACCTGCCAGAACTTAGACCTGCCCTGTGTGAGTCTTGCCTGCATCCCTGGCTGCCTCTGTCCACCTGGCACAGTAAGTGATGTGTTTGCTTTTCGTTCGTTAAACACTTGAAACTGAGCAAAGAGATTGATTGGTGGATTGATTTCAGGTACGCCACCGCAGAGACTGCATCAAACCGGAGCAGTGTCCCTGTTACCATAACAACAGGCCGTACACAGCGGGACGGAGTATCACTGTTGACTGCAACACCTGGTAAAATGATGGTTTGCAAATAACGAGAAAAACCTAAAGCAGTTTGCACGACATGTTTTTCTTCTCTTTTGCAGTGTTTGTGAAAACAGGAAGTGGCGCTGCACTCAGAAGCTATGCGATGGTGTGTGCCGCACTGTGGGGGAGGGGCATTACATCACATTTGATGGCCTTAAGTACTCCTTTCCTGGCCTATGCCAATACGTACTGGTCCAGGTATAAAACAAACAGATCTTTACAGAGTCCCACTCCAGATTTCTGTGTAAGCTGGTTCTTAGTAAATTTGTATTGATTCGTGTGTTTTGTCTACTTATCCTATGTAAAGGATATGTGTCAAGCAGAAGAAGGCTCCTTCAGAGTGCTGGTGGAGAATGAGGCATGTGGAATTGTCGGGCATCGCTGTGCAAAAGCTGTCACAATTTTCTACCAGGGTGGCTTGATTGTAATGCAGGATGGAGAGGTAATACACAAGCAGACATGACCAAATCTTTAAGTGTACTTGCATGCTTTTAGCTTGGATTAGGGTTTTATTAACTGTAACCTGGAAAACATGTGAATTTTGTATTAATAAGCTTTTTCTTCATTTATTTTTTTCTTAAAATTTGAAGCAAACCAATGTTTCCCCTAATTTCTTTTGAGAACGTTTGTGTTTTCTCACACAGTGCCCTGCAGAAGTGTTCAGAGCTCATACCCGTTTTCATATTTTATCTCATTACATCCACAAACTTTAGTGTACCCTGTTGAGATGTAAAGTTATTAACCAACATAATGTAGATCTTAGTTGTAAAATGGAAAGAAAATCATTCATGGTTATTTTATTTAATTTTTTACAAATAAAAATCTTGAATGTGCTGCGTACAATTGCATTAGGGGTCAGTGAGTCTATCATTTGTTGAACCACTCGCAGGACTCAATGGAACTTAATTGAATGCTTAGGAGGTAATTCACCCATTTGACTCAGGTGTGTTGGACCAGGGATATGTCTAAAAGATGCAGAACACCAAACTAAGGTTTGGCGCTTCTAAACTAAACCACCCCACAGTATCTCTGGGTGCCTGTTTAGAGTCACTTAGAAAAGCAACCTACAGCATGATGCTGTACATGCTGTTATATTTTGGCCTGTATCATATGTACCCCTTTTTTTCCACTACTCAGTTATGTGTCACTTTCAGCTGGTCTATTACAAAATATTCCCAGTAAAATGCATTTCATTATGTGTTTTTAATGATAGAAAATGTGTGAAAGTTCAACAGGCATGAACACTTTTGCAAGGCATTATACATGCAAACACACAAACCTTACAGTGTGCTTTCCAAAATCACCACATACATACCCGCCTTTATGATAAAACGCTTGGGTTACTTTTCATTATATTTATTCGTGACATTTTATTAATTCATTGTATTCTAATTTTCTTCTTTGTAAATATCCTAATCAAAGCACTTCACACATGACCCCTGAGTGTCCTATGTGCATCTATGCAGGTGAAGATGAAAAGGCCTGTGCTGCAGAGTTCCCAAGTGGAGATTGTAAGATCTGGTCAGTTTTATACTGTCATGTTGGGGAAACACATCTCCCTCAGCTGGGACAGAGGAACTCGCCTCCTTGTTCATATCTCAGCTTCCTACAGGGTACTGCTGCTTTAGTCTAACACCAGTTTGAATTGATTTTTTTCACACTTTTTAAAAATAATGCAGCTTTCTTTGTTATGATTACTTTGTCGTGTGAAGGGCCGAGTTTGTGGTCTATGTGGGAACTTTGATGGGAATGTCAACAATGATTTGATGAGCAGTAACAACCAGCTGGAGGTGGACGCTTCACACTTTGGCAATTCCTGGAAGGTCATTCCCAGCTGTGCTGATGTAACTGAGGTAATACTGAGGGGTCTTAGACTATTTCTGCACATGCACAGTCTGTGTGTTAATAACTTGCTGATTTCCAATCCATCTAAATTAATCTCAAGATGTATTTTTTCTGGTTGTATGCAAATGAGCATGCAAACTTCGCAAGTTACTTACTGTTGCAATGCAAAACAGCAAATGTTCCCTTCTACCAGACAATAAACACAATAAATAAACTGCTGATGTATTTTTCTTTTTGGATGTCCAGATACCACCCCCTTGCAGTGACAACATTGTAAAGTTGGTTACAGTGGAGCAATCATGTCGTGTGATTACTGGTCCCCTATTCAAAGAATGTAACAGCCAGGTATATAAAACTAATAGCTCCAAAGTTGCCCACTAACACTTCCTTCCTGTAAGATTTATTCTGTTGTCTCCAGGTGGATGCAGAGGCATATGTAGAGATGTGCATCGAGGCCGCTTGCTCGTGCTCATCCGTGGGGGACTGCACATGTTTCTGTGATGCCATCGCAGCTTATGCACAGGCTTGTTCGGAGAAGGGAGTGTCTGTCATGTGGAGATCCAATGAACTTTGCCGTGAGTGATCAAACTAAACTGATAATGCATGTCCTCAATTTTTTTAGGATCAAATAGAAGTTTGTAATAGAAGAGGTCAAGAGATCTCTTACGCTGAACAGAAATACATCAGAACAGGCGGAGTATTAGTCTCTTATGTATCTCTAATCCTTTGATATGCTTTTTTTACTACTTTTTATTTATGTTGTCTTTCTCAGCCTAACTACATTTGTATAAGTTTTTTAGTTTTTTTGTAGCTGATTTCAGACTTTATCTGCAAAACTTAGATATCAATGTTAGTTTTGAATCTCTTTAAACTTAAATATCAAATGTAGAATGCCAAAGACACTAAAATGATGTTTAACTTTCACTAAATCCTAGCTATGAGCTGTGAAGACCTGAACCCCAAGATCCCAGGTACAGCGGAGGAGTTGTGCCAGTGGCGATATAACACCTGCGGACCTGCCTGTCCAATTACCTGCCAGCATCCAGACCCCCTCCACTGTTCACTGACATGTGTGGAAGGCTGTCATGCTTACTGCCCACCAGGTGCCAAGATAGGGCATACAATTGTTTTACATGCAAGCATACAGCACAATTCATGCTAAACTAGATGCCTTTTCAAAGATATATACAAATAGTGTGGGTTAGTATTAATTTAAACTTGATCTGTTTAGGTCAAATTCTGGATGAGGTGGCTATGCAATGCATAGATCCATCTCAGTGTCAGGTCTGTATCCATGAGGGTCAGAGGATATCCCATGGGAACAAGGTTATCCTGAATCGTGACGACCCAACCAACTGCAAGATATGGTAATGTTAAGAATAGCAAGTATTTTTGATTTTTTGAAAAATGGAACCAAGTGTGTAATTAAATTTAAGGTAAATGTAATTTTCTCCTACAAAAGTCACTGTGAGAACAACACTCTCAGCTGTGAAGATTGCACCTCCCTCAGCATGTTGTCCACCCCTACACCAACACCTAGTTATGGCACCTTCACCACGCTGCCTTTCACCACCTTGATGCCTGAGGGCATGTGTGATCGTGCAATGGATCTGGCTTTCTTACTGGATGGTTCAGAAGCGCTGACTGAAGATGAATTTCGGGCCACCAAGGAGTTCATACTTGGAGTGATTGAACGATTCCGTATGGGTTCAGCTCACACTAGAGCCACAGTGCTGCTTTACCACTCTGGAGTTAAAACGTATGACCTGCAGGTACTGTAGCAAACACTGACCATGTGCGACCTACACAAACTAATCACTGTTGTCTTTAGGAATAAAAAAAAAAAAAAAAAACAGTATTAACCTGTTGCATCAAAATATAACTAGAACAAAAATGTTTTCAGTCGTTTAATGTGGTGTTAGTGGTATAGGCAAATTTGTTAGGTGAAAGCTCCTGAAGAAGCTGAAAGGAAACCTTTCTATCTATCTATATTCCAATTTATTGTATCTGAATATTAAAATATGTATTTAAGAAACAAGCTGATTTGTTGACTCAGAACCTCAAGTTGTCAGTAAAGGATCAGACCTGGATGTCTTATCCCTGTGTTTCTTATCCTTTTTAATACTTGCAGGTTCAGAAGTGGCTGTTTAAGAAGACTGTGCATGAGCTTCATTACTCAGGGGGAGATGCTGCTTTCTTGGACGAAGCTGTCAAGTATCTTGCCATTAACATCTATGACAAGAACAAGCGTGAGCATGCTGGTCGTGTAGCGATTATCCTGACCGCCAGTGGCAACCCTCGTCCCGTCCGTGCTGTCGTGAAGATGCTCCGTAAGAAGGCCATCACCACCTTGACAGTGGCGCTCGGGCCTGGTGTCAACATGGGGCAGATTAATGACATCACCAAGGCCAACCCAGACAACAGGGCCTATGTGCTAAGTAGCACAGGTGAGCTGCCTGATCGTCTGTTGGAGGTAACAGATTACCTTTGCACCTTGGGGATGGAGCCTGAGGTGCCGAAACTTCCAGGACCAAAATCTACACCGGGTAAAGTCCCCCAGGTCTCACCCACCACTTCTCCAGCTTCCTATGTGAAAACAACACCAGCACAACATTCACTCAGCACTCCTGCATCCACTCCACAATCTGGCCTGTCTCCCGTCACCACAATACCACCATTCCACCCTCCAGCCACAGATGTGACATTCATCATAGAAGGCTCTGATGCTGTTGGTGAGACCAACTTTAACAAGTCTCTAATCTTCCTGGAGGAAGTCATCTCTAAGCTGGCAGAAGAGGAAGAGTTTATCCGCATCACTGTGATCCAGTACTCTGTAACAGTCACTGTGGAGATCAGCCGCTGGGAGCTGAGGCAGCAGAGAGAGCACCTGCTACAACGACTGCGAGAGATTCATTGGAGAGGGGGAAGCAAGACAAACACTGGAGCGGCTGTCACCATGACTCTTCAGGAAATGACTACAATTCATCCTCCTCATGCCCCTGCCCCTCCTCAGCTTGTCTTTCTCGTGACTGAAAATCCCCCCACTGATACTGTGACACGTCCACCAACTACAAGCACCCAAACACGTGTGTATCCTATCGGTGTTGGACCAAAGGTGCATGAAACAGACTTGATACAATTTAGCCACCCTCAGCGTCCAATGATGGTGGAGGACTACAACCATTTGACATCCCTAGTCCATCGTGTGATCAACATTACACAGACCACAGTCAGGCCCCTCTCTCCTACGCTGCAAGCCCTCATCATTCCAACTCACTCCACTCTGCCACTCACAGGTAGTATCATAAACTGTCTAATTTTCATGTTTCTTTCCAGAAGGAGTCCATAAGCCATATTAATATAATAATTTATCATCACACAGTGCCATGCAAGAAGCCTATTGATGTTATGTTCCTGTTAAAGGCCGGAGAGCAGTTTGAGGACATGAAGACATTTGTCAAAACTTTCATTAGTAATGCTGATTTAGGTGGGTGTGACACATTCCCTCAATATGTGCACTGATAACCGTGTTATTATTACAGTCTGTTATCGAAGTTTGTTTTCTGTAGAGACATTTTAAAACATTTGATTACATTTACTTAAAGTTTAGGGGTCATAAGACTTCTGGAAATAATTAATACTTTTAGTGTTTAACTATAATTTTGAATATTGAGGTGTTATTTAGCAAATTATAGAAGCAAATTATTTGTGTAAAACTATATAATCATTTGACAACAGCTGAAAAATTATCTGGAAGCAACTGTTTGCTTCCAGAATGTCAAACATTAATAGATGTACAATTACTCAATCTAACTTTCCTACCATGTTTTCTTTAGTACACGCTGTTCCTTAGTCAGATTTAAAGAAATATTAAGCATGTGATATGATTTTGTTTTCTTATAAATATACAGTGATCATGTCACAACTTATTTATTCTGGATGAGACTAGTTCTATTAAATTAAACAAACAAAAAAAACCATCTGAAACTGCAATAAAATCAAATACTCCCTCCTCCACCCCCGCGCTCCCCTCCTTCCCACACACAGTATTAATATATTAATATTAATAATTATTTTGTTTATTTACTGTTTTTCTTGTCTTCAAATTTGTGCGTCCAAATCCTAGTATTGGGTTCATTTATTCACTTTTTATTATGATTGAATTTTTATCATTTAAATACAAATTTTACTACTTAGCACAAAGTGTACTGTGCTTGACCAAGAAAAAAAGTGTAATTATGTAAATATCTGATCATGTTTTCCCATACACAGGGCCGGGTGGCACTCAGGTGAGCTTAATTCAGTATGGAGACATAAACACAGCTGAGTTCATGTGGAACAATCATCAAAGCAAGTCAGACCTTCTGAAGCGGGTGGAGGGCATCCCATCCAGAACCGCTGCAGCTTCTGCGTTAGGTAGTAAATGTTAAACTAACCTACACACAGGTGAAGCTGGATGTACGCTCACTGTTCCTTCCGTCTGCAGGTTCAGCTGTAAAATTTGCTGTGCAGGCATCCATCTCACCTGGCAATGGTGGAAGAGTAGGTGTTCCCAAGGTAGTGGTGATGGTGATGACAGAAAAATCAACTGATGATGTTAAAGAGGCAGCTAATGAGGCCCTGGCAGCAGGTAACCTGGCTACTATTAAAAATAGTTAACATCTGTCTGACATACAGAGTCTCACTGTTAGGAGTCTGTTCACTCAGGTGTGTCAGTGTTCCCCATTGGGGTCGGACCGAACTATGATAGCAATGAGCTCAGTGTACTCGGTCACCACGGCAACCAAGACAATACTCTGCATCTAAACAACATGGACCAATTACGAATGTTTTTAACTCTGGACAAGGGCTACACAGAAAGAATCTGCAGAGGTACCTACTAAACATCGACAGTTTTCTCTTCTTAGTGGAAAATAAGTCTGCATTTTAGATTACAGTGAAAACTGAAGACAGGAATAAAAATGTGTGCTTTCCTTTTTTTAGCTGGTCCACCAGGAGTGTGTGTCGATGATAACGGAAATGAGAGAAAGGTTTGTAATATGGTGGCATCATTTCAAAGCCAATTTACAATTACTTGTAATCATTTCTGTAATCAGTTATCTGTTTGTTGCAGCCTGGTGAATCGTGGCTGCTCGACGATGGCTGCCATTCTCTCTTGTGCCACCCCAGCGGAGCGGTGACGGTTCAGAATCACAAAATCAGCTGTGACAGACTGGAACCGCCAGCTTGCAGAAACAACATGCCCCCTGTCAGAGTGGAGGAGGCCTGTGGCTGCCGCTGGGAGTGTCCTTGTAAGTGTAATAATAACTTGCTCTGTGACATTTAGCCTCTCCATATAACAAGCACAGTAGTTCCCACCTGCTAACAGTTAATAATGAGGGCAAGCATCCCAGGCCAGTAATGGACTATATTTCTGGCTCCTCACACCCCTTTTTCCTTGTGTGTGTCTGTGTGTGTGTGTGTGTGTGTGTGTGTGTGTGTGTGTGTGTGTGTGTGTGTGTGTGTGTGTGTGTGTATGTATGTGTGGGTGTACAGGCATGTGTATGGGCAGCTCCACAAACCATGTGGTGAGGTTCGATGGTCTGGCTCTAAGGCTGGAAGGAGAAGGATTGTGCTCCTACACACTTCTCACAGTCAGTAAAGGCAACAGTGAAGGCTCAGAGGTCAAACTTCACACTGGACCTTGTCAAGACTCAGCAAAATACAGCCAGATTTGCATGAAAGCCATGGAGGTGACCCATGGACCATACACGTTGCTGCTGAAGGATGACATTACGGTAATTTGTGCAGTATATGCGTTTCAAATAGGTAGTTACGGCTAGAACACCTCTTTTTCTCACATTCTTTTCATGTTAAAACAGTAAACTTTATTTTATTTGTGTTTATGTGTTGTATAAACACAAAGAAATGCAATATTGTGTAGTGGATGGAAAAAGATACATGGCTTTCAAAATTAGCTCTATCTTGGACAACTGCGCCTGCTGATGAAAAGCATCACCACAGTATGATGCTGCCACCACCATGTTGGTGTGCTCAGCCTCAAGTGCAACAGTTTTCTGCCTCTCATAGCATTTTGCATGTTGGTCAGAAAGTTCAGTTTTGATCTGATCTGATCAGAGCACCTTTTTCCAAATCTTTCCTGTATGACTTCTTGCAAACCACCAACTGGACTTCCTGTGACTTTTAAAATTCTTGTTATAAAATCCAGATTTGTGGAGTACACCAACAACAGTTACAGTAACAGATCTTCCCACATGAGCTGTAGATTTCTGCAGACCCTGTTACCTTGAGCATATTGTCTGCTTCTCTGAATATTGCACTCCTTACTCAACCTGTCAGCTTCGCTGGAAGACCATGTTGTGTTAATTTTGCATTTTTTTTTTTGGATTAAACAGTGGAATGTTCAAAGCTTGGGATATTGTTTCATCACTTAACCCTGTTTTAAACATCTCTACAGCTTTATAGCCTCACTGTTATGTTTCTTGGTCCTCTCAAGCCTTTCTAGAAGGCTAGCTTTATTCATAGGGATAAAGTTACAACTGATAGACGCTATTATGAGAGGATGACTTCCAAAGAGAGCTGATTGGATGGCATTTTATGTAGGGGTATGCGAGTAAAGAGGGATGAAATACAAATTAATGCCACTCTATTTGAAATTGAATATCTTGCATCTTTTTTTTCTTTCTACTGCACAATTCTTTGCCACTTTGTGTTGTATTGCTTCAGATTTCAGGAAAATAGTTTGTGGCTGTAATTTAGCAAAATGTTTGTACTTCGTACAAAAGTTCTTATTTGCTCTCTCCCCAAACAGGCTATGATTGACCGAGAAGAACTTGCCTTGCCTTGGCGACATGCTGGCCTGGAGCTGGTGCGCTATGGAGGAGTCATGCTTCAGCTGAAATCAGATCAAGGCTACGTTTTGACTTTTACCCCTCAGAGCAATGAATTTACCATCACGTTGCTCAGTTCGAAAACCAGTGGGCACACTGCCGGACTCTGCGGTAACAAAACTGGCGAGCCATTTGCTCACAGCTTTATGCAAACAATCGGAACTGAAAAATGTGTCTTCCTGTCCCTTTTTGCTTTAGTCATTTTTCTTTTGAGCTGTGTTCTCTATACCTTTCTCACAGGTGCATGTGGGGAGGCGAAGGGTAATGTCCTGTCTTTGCGTAATGGCAGCACAACCACCAACCAGCCGGCCTTCATCTCAGACTGGACTGTGGCCGCAGATGGTGGTGTGTGTTTGCCCAAACGGAGGGCAGTGTGCGTGTCTGGAGTGGCGATGGGATGTCAGGCCCTGCGTTCTGAGGTGTTTGAAAAATGCCACGCCTATATTGCTGTCCAGGTTTTCCTCGTCAAGTGTGAGGAGCAGGCATGTGATGAGTCAGACGTGTGTGAGCTAATATCAGCCTACGCACGCCTCTGTAGACAAAGTGGTGTGTGTGTGGATTGGAGGAGCCCCCATCTTTGCCGTAAGTCACTGTGAATATCTTTTAGTTTATTACAAACATCTTAACTCCTGATGGTAGATCCTAACTTTCTTCCGTTCTGTGGTGCAGCATTGCAGTGTCCAAATTCTATGGAGTATGATGCATGCCGGACAGGGTGTGTGGAGGACTGCAGCAGCATACAGGCATTGCCAGGCGACTGGTCAGTTACTGGGCACAACGCGTCATCATGTATGGAGACACCTACTGAAGGCTGTTTCTGCACTGGAGGGACAGTTTTGCATCATGGGAAATGTGTCTCCCCGGAATCATGTGGACAGTGTGTGAATCATCAAGGACACACATATGAGGTGAGAAATATATGACTGAAAGCCCCCCAAAAAACCAAAGACTATTAGGACATTATAGTAAAGCTGCACAATATGTTGAACAGTAGTTGTCATCCCAGTATTAATGTGTGCGATATTATAATTGGAAAGAACAGCTCAAACTCAGGTTGCCAAAAACATAATTGCCCATTTAGATGGACGTTACTGCCTTTCTTGCCCAAAGCTTCAAAGAGTGTGCTGGGGAATTAAGAAGATAGAAGCGAAAAAGAGTTCTGACTCAAAAGTACTGAAGACTACAGTCAACAAGCAAATGTTTGTTGATTGTAATTGATGTAATCACACCGTAATATTCACCCATGACATTGTAATTGTATTTTTTCCTAATATTTTGCAGCTCTGGATTATGGGGTAGTGCTTTGCAACAAATGTGTGATCCTACTGCCCTCTTGTGTTTATTTGTAAATGGAAAGGAAACATACTTTGCCTCTCTTTGAACAGTATATGCAGAGTTGGGTACCAGATGACAATCCATGTTTGATTTGCATGTGTCTGGACCAACAACGCATCAACTGCACTGCCAGACCATGCAACGATGTCAAAGGTTCTTATTTGTTTTTACTACCACTTGCCTCATCAGCCACAAAACTATTGTCAGTTTTTATAAATGGTTATCTGGTTTAGCTCCAGTGTGTGGACCCTGTGAGATCTTGCAAGAGAAGAAGGAATCCAAGTGTTGCCCAGAGTACGAGTGTGGTATGTATGAATATTTTAATGTATATAAAAAATATATTAGAGTGTTTTTATTTTATTATGGAATGTTACAGTAGCCTTTCCAAAGTAGAGATGCAGAGCAGACTCATTTTTGAAAACAAAAATGGATTCCCAAAAAGAGCAAACTCTTCTGTTAAGTGTATGAATAGTTAAGGGCTTTTTGAAAATTAACATTAAATGATGAATTAATTATGAATTACTCCATAAATAATGTGGTTTTGACTTATGTATTAACTACTAACCCAACTCTCACCCTGTGACCTCAGTATGTGATCTGGTGAGCTGTGATCTGCCTGATGTCCCTCGCTGTGAGGATGGTCAAAGTGTGGTGCTAAAAAACCCTGGTGAATGCCAGCCTGTTCATGAATGCGGTAGGCTGATGGTCTCTCTTGTGGCACATGCAAGCATAAAACAGATGCCTCTCTATGGTGTGATTTTTTTTTTTCATGCCACTCTTCTCTTTGTCTGTCCTAGTGTGCAAAAAGGAAGAGTGTTCCCAACAAGATCCCCCGAACTGTCCAGCCCACCGCCAGCTGTCCGTGAAAAAGACGAAGTGCTGTGATTCCTTTGAATGTACGTGTAACTGCCAGAACTCCACCCACTCCTGCCCTACCGGATTTGTCACATCGTCCTTTACCAACGACTGCGGTTGCACAGAAATCCTCTGCCAACCTGATAAGGTGAGTGTTCTGAATGTCGCACATATGGACGTGTTGGAGGATTCATTTCCTGTGTGAACAATGTGTGTCTCCAGGTATGTGTGGTTGGTGGAGTGGTTCACCCAATGGGCAGCGAGTGGGAGGAAGGATGCGAGAAGTGTCGGTGCACAGAGCTGCAGGACAGAGACACATCGCTCCATGTCGCCCAGTGTAGTCCACCTGTCTGCAATCGGAACTGTCCTCTGGTCAGCCAGCACTAAATGTAAAAAAAGTGCAAAGTTAATGAATATTTTCTCACAAATGTTTAACATACATTTCAGGGCTCTATATACACTCAAAGAAAAGGGAGTTGCTGTGGAGAATGTACACCGACCAGCTGTATAGAGACTGAGGGAGAGATGCGAGGGGATACGGTCACTGGAGGAAAGCTCAGAAGGGTATGTAGCTTGTTTAAATACATTTTAAAATTTTGCTTCTTTGTCTTTTTGCCTAAAAGCATCAGTGGTTTCCTAAAAAAAAAATAAGGAAACCACTTACAAATATTGTAAATATTACAATATACAAATATTGTAATATTTGTACAATTTAATTGGTTTCAATCTGTGACTCCGTCTTTAGGTGGGTGAGAAGTGGTTGTCTGCACATGATAAATGTGTCGAACATGAGTGTAAGAGAGTAAAAGACGAGGTCTTTATCTCCACAACAAATGTCAGCTGTGCCAGTATGGAGACTCCAAACTGTCTGCTGGGAAGTGAGCTTCGCTGTGACACTCAGGACTGCTGTCCCCGCTGCCACTGTGGTAAACACACACACACACACACACACACACACACACACACACACACACACACACGCTGTTACACAAACAGGAAACCATCAGCAGGAAACAGAAGTTAGAACACTGATCATTTATGAAACTTTAAATCAATGACTTGTGTAGTTTTATTGTTGTAAACACGGTTTGGGGCCCAAAACATCTTAAATTTAATCATCTCTTGTTTAGACCTTTAAAATTCTTTAAAATCTCACGTTTTCCATACTAGAGTTTAAATTATAGTGCAGTGAAAAGGTAATAGCCCCTTAAACATAAGAGCTGCTTGTGCAAACCTTGGTAGCCATATGCGCCATCAAGAAATTGTGAGAACTGGTAGTAAGTTTTTACCATTATTGAGGAGGACCTCTTCTTTGCAGTATTATTTTAAAATTCAGCCACATTTGAGGGTGTTATATCTTGAATGGCCTGTTAAAAGTCATTTCACAGCCTGTTAACAGGATTTTAAATTCAGACTTTAACAAGGACACAGCAAAACCTTCATTTTTGTTTTTTTAAGAGGTGGACTTGCTGCTGTGCTTTGGATCATTGTCTTAACGGTGCTTGAGCTTCAGGTCATAACTGATAGCCTGACATTCTCTTCAGGATTTTCTGATAGAAAGCAAAATTCATGCCTCCATAAAATATAGCAAGTGGTCCAGGTCTTGAAACAATGAGGCAGCTCCAGATCATCACACCACCACCACCATGTTTGACTGTGTAATGTACTTTTTCTGAAATGCTGTTAGTTTTAGACCAGATGTAATGGGACAGCAGAACCTTCTTATGTTTGTCAGTAAACAACAATATTTCCCCAATACTTAGCAAATACAAACTGGACCTTTTGTGTTCCTTTTGGTCAGCAGTGTTTTTGGCATTGGACTCTCTCACTCGTTGCTTCTTTGATAATTTTTTTAAGATTGTGAAACTGGGTTATAGCATATTCAGGCAATCAAAGTAAAAAAAAGTACTATTTAATGATATTCAGCTGGAAAACAGGGATTTTAGTATGTTAATAGTGGGTTTGAATAGTAAGGTTATGCTTACTGTATACTGTAAGGCACTAAATTTATGTACCTTGGGTGTAAAAGCACACCAAATTGCACATCAAATTTTATGGTATTTTTATCTTGCTTAAGATATTAATTAAGTTATAATTTTGAAGTTAGTAAGTTAATTAAAGTTATCATTCAATTCATGTATGTCAAAAATATAAATGGTCTTAAACGTCTTAAAAAGTCTTTAACTTATCGAACCTTGCTGGGTAAATTGCAATTGCACACTGTATCCTGCAGATGTCGCCATTAAATTGCAGAGCTCTTAAAGCCAGTTATCCTGATTTGACCTCTTAAATAGCTTTTAAAGATCAAGCTGGGTAACTTAGACTCCTTATAAATTGAGAGGGTTTGAGATACTTTTCAGTGAATTGAAAAAGAAGTGTTTCTGCCCTTCTCTCAACAGCGCCGATGGATGTCTGTGTTCTCAATCACACTGTGATAGGGGTAAGTCATCCAAAAAAGAGCACACCGCTCTGCACAACAATAAATTGTGGATAGTGTTTTCTGTACTCTTGTTTTAAATACTGTATGTGTGTTTATGAAGGCAGGTGAGAGAGTAATGGTGGATGTGTGCACACACTGTGAATGCACAGTGGAGGACGGAGCAATGAAGAAATACAAACTATCATGCAAGCGAACCAGCTGTCCATCTTGCCCCAGGGTAACTCCTTACGTTATCATTTTCCATTTTGACCATCACCCTTTCCCATTCTCTCCATAACTTATTAATAAACTCAAACGTCCATCGCTTTCATAAGAGGTGCTCTTAGGCTCTGACTACATTTCCTCCCTGCTCATCATTAAACAGAGGCTGCCCTGAACACTGTGTTATGATTCACTCAGATAATGATATATTGGCAGAAAATAATTCAGAGAAATCTGTCTTTTTTTAAATTTACACTAATGGCCCTGTGATGTCTTTCTATATAACAGCTAACAATTTAAAATCACTTCTATTTTTTGAAAGGGATACACAATGCAGAAGGAGGGAGACGGTTGCTGTGGTCACTGTGTTGCCACTGCCTGCTTCATACAGAAGCCAGATGGAGAACTCACCAGTGTGCAAGTAGGTACTATATGGAGAAGATGGTGCTGGGACATGTGCTAAATCGTATTTAATAAACAAAAAAAAATGTTTGGAGGAAGTTTTGTATGTGAAAAATATACAGTTTCTTCTTTAGCACATTTACAATTTGAGTGATTTTTTTCCCCCCACTTCTTTGTCACTCACGCCTGGAAAAACAAGCAGAAGAAGAGAATGAAAGAGAGATAATTCAATGTAAAACTGACAGCCCCCATAGGTTAAATGCACCTACTTAATCACTTAGACTCCATTAGTTATTATATGTTTTCACAAAACATAGGTTTATGTGTTTTCTGATGTTTAACTTGTAAGTGTAAAGTGTTCTGCCTGTTCTTAAGCTTGTCAGCATTGATTTAACTCATGTCTGGAAGTGGAATTTAATCATAGTTTTAAGGCAGCTTTTGAACTCTCATTTCTAAGTTAAAGGACTTAAAATTTATTACAGTGTTATAGTCATGTTTCCAATATGATTTCCTAAATTTTTATACCCAGAGCTGTATATCTCTGCAGGACAGTTTGTTGTGTGCATTTCCTCTGCCACACAGAATCGTGCTATTTAAGTATGTATATCTACACCTTATCATTAGCTACTCTCTGCATCAGTTTTACAACTTCCACCAAAAACATAATACAACTAAAAGTAGTGCTATAACCTCTATTAATTTTCTACAGCCTGTTCATCTGTTAACTTTCCTTCTACAATATATTGTTGGTAAAAAAAAAAAAAAAAAAAAAAAAAAAAAAAAAAAAAAAAAAAAAAAAAACAAAAAAAAAAAACAGTTAAACTTTGTCTTTCCTGAAGTATAAATCAATTGTGAAAACATTCACGCCCCCTTGTCTTCATCCTGTAATAATGCACCAGAATGTGACAGAAAACAGACCAATAAAGATTTCATCTCAGATTGCATCACAGGAGTTAAAGTTTAAAATGGCAGTAAAACCAGCCAAACTTTGAGGAAATCTGAAGCTATATGTGAAACTGGGGCTGATTCACTTCTTCAGGACCGAAACAACTTGCTTTAATTAGTGAAGTCATTAATTCTGTTTTTGAGTATAAAATCCTGAAGGAGATCTGTCCGGCCATCAGTTTAAGCTGTAGCATGTTTGTGTCATGCAGCAGGACAATGCAATGACCAAAAGCATACCAGCAAGCAAACAATACAAAGGTTTTGGAGTGACCTAGTCAAAGTCCGGATTTAAGTCCTACTGAGATGTTGTGGCATTTCTAAACAAGCCATTCAAACAAAAAAACCCCCCCAAAAACTCTAATGTAGTTGAAATAAGACAGTGCTCCAAAGAAGAGTGGGACAAAATTCTTCTACCTTGGGAGGCAGAGGCACTTATTAGGTTGAAGGGACAATTACATTTTCAAATAGGACCAGGTCAGTTTGGACAGCTTTTCCTTTTAATACAAAAATCATCATACAATGGCTGCTTTTTTGTGTTTGCTGTGGTTTTCTTTGTCTGATATTAAAATCTGTTTGATGATCTGAAACATTCAAATCTGACCAAAAAAAGCAACAAAAAAAAAAAAAAAAAAAAAAAAAAAAAAAAAAAAAAACAATATGTAGGGGAACAAATACTTGTTTCATGGCACTGTGGCTCCTCCTTCCTATTCCTCATTCTTCAGAAGACTTTAAAGAAATAAAACACCCTTAAAGGAATAGGTAACAAGAACAGGGACTGTTAATAAGAAAAGACATGAAGAGGCACAGGACAGCAAAATTAAAAACCTGTTCTTATATGCATCTGTGATCTTATCAGGTCAACTCAACCCTTGAGGATGGCTGTTACTTGCACACTTGTGGTGTGAACAGCAGAGGAGATCTTGTCCTGGAGACCAAAGTGACCACCTGCCCTCCTTTTAACCGCCAAGTCTGCCTAGATCAAGGGGTACAGCCTCCTGGCCTTTTACTATTTTCACACAATTACTCTTTTTTTCTCAACACAAAGTTAATGTTTAGATGTTTTTCTTGTGTGCTGTGTTTGACAGGGCAAAGTCAGCCAAATTGGAAAAACCTGCTGTGAGACTTGTAAGTGATTCCTTTTCAAGACTGGATTATTGTTGTGAAAAAATTTGAATGATCAGATTTTTTTAATATATATATATGGATGTGTACAGGTACTGAGCCGGAGTGCCGCAGGACAGCAGGAACGCTCAACTACGTCAAAGTGGATGACTGCCAATCAGAGGAACAGATTGAGCTGCACTACTGTGAGGTGAGACAGCGTAGACAGATTTAACATTCTACCCTTGGTTTGGCCTTTAAAGTTACAGTTTTTTTTTCTTCACCATCCCACCTGTTCAGTCTGCCCCGTGATGCTGATGCATAAGTCAATCCTGTTTATCTGTCTGTCTGTCTTTCAGGGCAAATGTCGCAGCAAATCTATGTACTCCCTGCAGAGCGCTGCCATAGAGCAGGAGTGTGTGTGTTGTGCTGCCGTGAAGACAGAACCTCTGAGCGTGCCCGTCCTGTGTGCCAATGGCACACGTAGCCACCACACTGTCCTGTCTGTAACGACGTGCGACTGTGTGTCCAAACACTGCAACTAGAGACAACGGTTTTCTAAATGTAGATGCTTTGTCTGTAACCAAGCAAAATGTAGCCATTCACCCACAAAAAAATGCCATACCAATAAAACATACCTCACAGTTTCTGCAATTTTACCTTATTGTGTTGTGCATTGTTGTGCATTAAAATATATTTGTAAAAAGTTGATAATGGGAGCTTTAATAAGTTTAATTAGCTTAAAGGTGCCTGCTATTTAATCCATTGTCCTTCCTGGGACAAGGGGGCAGATGGTGCCAATCCCCAGGAGTCACTGGGTGATAGACTTGGTACATTCTGGACTGGTTGCCACTCCATCACAGGGCAACACAGAGACACACAGTAAAAACAACCATGCTTCCACAAACTCGTACCTATTAAACATTTAGAGTAACCATACAGTCAGGTTTTTGTATCTGTGGGAAGAAGCCCACTCATAGAAGGGGAGAACATGCAAACTCCATGCAGAGGGATGCAAGGCCGAGATTCAAGACCAGGACTTTTGCTGCAAAACAACATTGCAACCAAGTGGGCAACCGTGCAGCCCCAAGTCTGATATTTTTTCACTTATTCTGATTTTATTTTGGTTATATAAACATCATAGCACACAAGTGGTAAAAGCTTACTGGAAATTTTAAATTGAAGGTTTTACATTCAAATATATTGAACTAAACCCTGATGAAGATGTGTAAAAAGCTTTAAAATAAATGTATCTATTATTACAGTAGCATAATCTCTTACTGAAATATTTAGAAAAGTATAGCATATGGTAACTAGCTGCCATAACAAAAGCTTTGTTGGCCATACCATTACAAACGTAGACATGCAGAGTTTGCTAAACCCTACCAGCACTTTTAGTAGAACTTTAAATAGATCAGCCTAACACTGAGCTTTTTCACTTGAAGATGTAAAATAAAAAAAATAAAAAAATTTAAAAAAAAAATGAACGTCTGTGCATGTGGAAAAGCAACTCTTGGCCACTGCTGGGTATAGTAGAAGATGTATGATGCTGAGTTCTCTCTTTCTCCTTCTTAAATGTTACAGTAGAAGACTAACTGCTGTTCTTTTGGTTAAAAAGGGTTGTAAAAAGAGCTAATGGCAGCAGAACCAACTGGTGAGTTTGTTAAAAGCAATTTCTTGCACCTAAAGGTTAGATTTTATTTACTTTTTTCAACATGACTAGATAGATAGATAGATAGATAGATAGATAGATAGATAGATAGATAGATAGATAGATAGATAGATAGATAGATAGATAGATAGATGCCAGCAAAAGGGAGCGGAGGTAGAGTCTGATCACCTGTAAGCTCTTCGTTCCCTGCTGCTTCACACACACACACACACACACACACACATGCACGGCTCAGTAACATGCCCCACACCTTCCTCCTTCTCTGCATGGACTGCTCGGGGAATTAGCCGCCCTGTTCGCGCGCAATAAGCCAGTGGTTCCGAGAGCGCGCGCGGATTGTCCACCATCTCAACGCTTCGGGCGGTGTTATGTCTTATCATTTATCCCCTTAATATACTACTGTTTTCCAGTGGATACTGGTGAGTTTTGTTTACTTTCCTTTGATATTAAGTGCGTTTAAAATTTCCTCTTGCATCTTTTGGAGTTTTATACTGCCCTTGATGCTCCGTCAGCATCATTTTGTATATACATAATTTTCTTTAATGTGACAAGTCTGTACTTGGCCAGAGAGATAAATAAAATTATTCCAGTGTTTTTAATGTTTCTCCATGCTGCCTCCAAAGTGGTGTAACGGGTGCTAAGGTTGTATTTTTCTTTCCATCCAATCATGTGTGCGCACAACTGTTGCTTTTAATTAATCACATAGTCTGATCAGCAGTACGAAACATCTACCTTGGGATTAATTAGCCAAGGTGGAAATGATGTAATGTGGAGTTGGTCTAACCGTGTTTTTGTCAGCCTTTTCAGAACACCTAATTTAAAAGTAAAGATTTGAATATCCCAAAGTAAATGTAGTTCTATCAAATTCTACAGAAATGCGTTTGTACGAATATTGCAATGATATATATTTATATATTTTAAATTGGGATGTGCAATCTGCTATGATTTGGAAATGTAGCTCATGTTTGCGTTAGTGTGAGGGTGCAGTCCAGCCTCTGTTTTTTGCGCTGACTGCAGGCTTACAAGCCTTTAAGCCCCGCGCTGAGGCGCACACTTAGTGGCGCACTCTTCTCAATGTCTTCTCCAAAATAAACAGGGGACAGAAGGACATTTTTTTAAAAAGCTGAAAACAACTCGAACCTTTAAACACCTAAAAAAGCCAAAAGAATTAACATTAGAATTGTTTTTTTTTTTTGTTTTTTTTTTTTTAAAGGTAAATGTTGTATAGACAGCAGATGTCTATAAAGAGAACGACTGTCATCGACAGCAGATATTTTGTTTAACCTCATCATTAGCGGCAGACCAACAGTTTCATTTCATTTTGGGGCCCACATACAACTAAAATCATCACAAATATTACAGAGTCAGGGTAAACTTTAATATTAAATTCAAAGAAACCAGAGGAGGGATAATTACACTAAGATGTCCTTATAAACATTTATAACTGGCATGAATTTTGACTCAGTGCAGCTGAGGCAAAAGCAGCAGCAATTACTAAATTAGCACTAATATAACATAACTTACCTCTTAAGAAGGTTTTTTTTTTTTTATGTGCTAACAATACAAACAGTATTCAACTACATAGAAGATTATGTATATTTTTGAGCGTAATCAGCCCTGGGAGCAGCAAGAGCATCAATGACTGAGAGAACTGTATTTCTGGGTCAATCACCTCTGCTCTCCATTGGGGAATGTGTGGCAGATGAGTTAAACCTACATCTCTCTCTGTGTTTTTAAAAAGCAACATTTGCGTTTGAAATCCTCCAACATTCTTTACTCTCAGAATGCATTGAATTTTCAGACCTATGATGCACCACAATGAGAAAGCAACTTAAAGATGGATACACAGACACACTTCAATACAAATTTAATTAAAACAGAGTGAAATTAGTACATGCCTGAGCACAGAATCGATATTTGTATATAGTGTATTTTTATCTGATTTCAACACATACTTTCACACTATGTCACTTTGGCGTTGATGTAAGTCTGTAATTTGTTTTTCAGCAGAAAATAAGTCATTCAGACATATTAGGTTGTCACATGTAAAGACAGCAGGACCTTTTAAGTCTTGTATTGATGTGTTTTTAAAACGTGAGCAAGGTCAGGCAGTCAGCAGTGTACTCAGCCCATCATTCCACGCTGGAATGAGCTGGATGTGGGTGCTTTTGGGCCAGAATTGGGCCACATGTCCCCAGTTATATAAATCTTGGAACATGTTTCATTAACAACAACAACAAAAAAATCTTCACCAGAACAAAGCAGCCCTTTATTAAAAATATATATATATACATTAAACCAATCTTGAAGTAAGAAATGAAGAGAAAATTTTGGGGATCACTTTATGACAACATGATTCTTTTTTTCGAGCAAATCACAAACCAAAGGGACATAGTTAGAAGGTAAACATTGGGTGTTAAAGGAGATACTAGGTTTCTCAATGTTTCTGCTGGAAGCTGGAGCAATTATATCCAGAGCCTCTATTGGTATCCTTCTGCAATATCAATGAATGCATGATTTTCTGCCACCGAAGAGACCGCATGCTATCATTGGGTCACAACAACAGATCAGTTGGAATAGATAGAATCACAAGCAAGAAGGTTTGTAACTACTATTGCAGCTCTCTCAGTGCACTGAGCAGGTAAAGGGTTGAACCTAAAGGGATAAATAGTCTCCACTTGCATCTTGGCTCTGCGCTTCCTAATGCTTGGTTAACTGAGATTATGAGGTAAGTTGGTGCACATGTGTAGAAGGATTGACAGTTAAAGCAATGTGCTTTCTGTCAACATGCAGTTTGGTTGACTGTTGTTGTGTTTACATCTCTCACAGCTTCCCCGGATTTCTCAAGAGGACGGACGGATTATGTTCAGATCTGGCCTGGGACCATTAAGTGTGTGGATTACTGAGTATTTTCAGTTTGTAACCTCTTCTCACTATCTATTATTTTAAGTAAGTGTCTCTGCAGACCTCATAATTATTGAGTGAAAGTTGTGCCTTTGAGTGTATGGGATTTCTCGGTTTCAGTTCAGTTAAAAAAATAAAACAAAAAATACAACAGTTTCACAACAAAACAGAAAACACAAATCCATTAAGATATTTGAACTGGAAATTATTTCAGTCACTTGACTATTAAAAAAAGGTTCTAAATATTTTAATTTATGAAGTGAAATATGCAAAGCCACTGAGTTAGGGCTAGTCTTTACAGATTCACCAATCAGGTTTTTTCTGGCCAATACCGATTTTAACCTTTGCTGATTTTTTCCCCAAGGACTTTAAGACATGTAAGAGAATAAATATGCTACAGGTTCTTTGATAGAGGTGGTACTTTTGAATCCAACAAAAACAAATGACTTACAGGATAATCCCCTGTTATGTATAAAAGCAAATGTCCCTAACTCTTAATTGATATCTATTAAACTGAAAAAAGTTAATCAGATTTTGGTGACTCCTTTATAGACTGAAAATGGTATGAGTTCTTGGTTTTGATACTATAATAAATAGGAGTAAAGAAATCAGTTTTTTCAGTGTTTCACCAGTTAGAGCTTGTCAACAAAAATTGGCTCATTGATTGGAGCATCCTTACAAGTCTCATTACTACCTCACATTATATTTAGATTGTCTCTATTCATGTTAAAAGCTTTTTTAAGACCTTTCTCATTTGCACAATGTGAATAGACTGTAAAAGCTTTTAAATAATTAATCAAAAAACACTGAATTGCTGCTCTGAATACACTACCATTCAAACATTAAAATATGTCTAGTGTTACAGTATTTTTTGATCTTTGAAAATATTTGAGAAACTGAAATGGGAATTTTTGTCTGTTTATGTTATGTTAGCCATGTTGTAACCATGCTGCATGTTTTCTTTTGGTAGTATTCAATCTGGGGAGTCCCATCTGCTTCTAATAGTGTAATGCTGAAGAAGTTCGCAGCGTATTTTATTCTTTGCATTCAGAGAATGAGCCCACTGACCAAATTACCCCAGCAGATTGAAGCTGTGTTGTCTGAGTTTCACTCTGCTGCACTGCTTAATCTGAGTCTGTGGCTTCAAATTAGTGAAAGACACTGACAGGACAGATTAAATTTGCTTTAGTTTTTATGGCAGCCTAAACAGACTATCACTGTGTATTGTGTCATACAAACCTTCAACGGTCATTTTGAGAGTGCTATATTAAAAATAAGTTTCTCTCATATTCTAGAATAACTATTTTTTTATTACTTGCTTTTCTTTCACTATTTTTTGATAAATCAGGGGAGTTAAACCCAGTCTCCTTATCGCCACTGAAACAGGCTGATAATCAAGAGCATACATCCAAAAACCCTAAATCAGAACAAAAAGTATCCTAAAAAGGATTCTGTATTGAGTAGCTTCACTGCTCTTGTTGATAACTTCAAATATTAGGTGTGCTTGATTTTAATGTTTCTGGTAGGTTGGTGAGGTTGGTGGGAACCTTGCTCCATGTAGTGAAGACTGCATCAATCATGCTCTAGAGTTGATATCATTTTTTTTTTTATTTTATTTTTTTTTTGGAAACCTCCCATGCCATTAATCTCTAAACGTTTTAAAGGGATTTAGATCAGGTAAATCTTACAAGATGGTCCAAAAGAAAGGCGTCATTCAGTTGAAAGATGTCCTTTATCTGACGTAAATTGTAAAGTGAGTGGTTTCCCTGTTTAAAGACACCATCATTACTGCACAGACAAGGACCCTCAGTCAAGAGTGATGGTCACTTATATGTTCTCATCATAACCAGCCACATTTTGGCACCTCTGCACATCCTGAAGCTTCATTGAAGGAAAAACTTCTAAGACCATGATAGAGCCTCTTCATCTGTGTAGAAAACATCTCCAGCAGTTTATCCTTGTCATGTCTCTAATTTGAAACCATGAAAACTGTCCAGATAACGTTTTTTTTTCCCTATCAAAGAATAAGGCTTTCTTCCTATGGTGTTCCATTTGGGGTTCCCTTGTAATGTGTAAATGGACAGGTTTATGACATGTGAGAAGTGGCTTTCGAATGAGATTCTTTTGTTCCTCCAGCCCTTTATTGTAGGTGCTTTTTTGTGGTTATTGGGCTGTAGACAGCATCATCAAGGGCCTTAATTTGGGTTGAGGTTGCACTTGTGTCTTCAAGGCAGCTTGTTAGATCCTCAGGCTCAGCACAGACAAAATGTTTTTTTGAGGTCTGTCAGCTGGGTTATTGTTCCATAACCCTCGGGAAATTTAAAGAACTTTAAAGTAACTGTTTGACTTAAGCCTGACAATAAAATGAAATGAAAGATTTAAACTCAGATTTTTACTGTGAGCATTATTTTTGTTATGAAGTGGCCCAACCAGAGTTCTGAGCTGAATCTGATAGAGAATCTGTGGGGAAGCTTAAGATTTGGGTGCTGTCAAGAAGGCATTTCAAACTAAAAGACTTCATCCACAAAGATAAATGGTCAAAAATATCCGTGGAAACATACAAAAAGTTTTTCAGCAATTATAAAAGGGGTGGACTGTTTTAATGCCAATAAAGATTTTTCAAGATTTTTCCATTGATTCCATTATTGAAAAATTTACTTTATATGATATATTTTTGAATTCACTTTATGTTCACAACCACTTTATCCATTGCTTACTGTTTTAAGTGTCTTATAAATAAACTTGGCTTCACTTGGGAAATTTTTGAAAGTGTCTTATTAATGATGGGGCATAGGAAATCAAATTTGCATTTCTATACAATGACAATACAAAAAAAAAACAAAAAAACCCCCCAAAAAAACCCAAAACAATTCCACCATTTACTAAAGTTTTTGTTAGTTACACCCATGGCTGTCAGGTCTGGCCTTCGAAGTAAACCAAACTCAAATTTTGCCTTTCTCATTCTTACAGAGGGATGAAACGGAAAAGGGCATATATCCTTCACCAAAGCAATGAGTGAGTCATCGGCCTTTCACTCAGCAAAGCTTGTGTCACTGGCGCGATCTCTGTCTGGGTTTGGACTTGATGCCACCAATGGAGGACCTGTCACCCCTCCTGACAGCAATGAGCCGCCACCACTGGTAAGGATAAATGCTGAGGATAAATACTTAACAGATTGTCTTTGCAGACCTTAAAAAACATTTTTAAAATTTTTTTCCTGTCTGGATTCCATATTTTAACTAATTGTACACCTAAATATGTGCCTGTTTGTTAGGAATCTGGCATTGATCTTGGACCTGGACTCTTTTTTGCCGATGGCAAGAGAAAAGTGGACTATGTACTTTGTTACAAATACAAAAAGAGGCGGAGCTCTAAGCCCCGATTGTCCATTTCATCCAATGGGAATTTGCCAATAATTCTACCAATTCGACTGGAACCAGAAGCAGAAACTGGGGAGGCAGGTGGAGCAGCAGGAGATGCAGAAGACTCAAAGCTTTCTGAGGAAGAGAAAGCTCTGATGAGGGAGGAGTTTGAAGCAGGACTGCTGGAGGCGGGACTACAGATTGAACGTGACAAAGAAGTGGGTACCACCTATTATCCCTACACCAATAACAGACCAACTTGTTGCATATTGTTTTCTTGTACTTTCCAGCATGTGTAAATGAATGTATTTTTCCTCTATTTACAATGTTTGTGTCTGAAGGATTGTATGTGATTTATGTGCACGCCATTTGCTCATGTGTTAAATCAGCTGCAGTTTTGGTTGCAGATTAAAAACACTAAGTAACTTGAGCCAAGGGCTGGATTACAAGACCTTCTTAGAGAGTGATTCATTATTGTGAAGTGTGTTTGTGGAGGAGCGTTACATTTTGGGGTTACCTTTGGATTCATGTATGTTGAGTGGTTACAAAGGTTGTACATCCTTTGATAAAGAGTATTTTATATACAATATTATTTGAATATTTAGGTGATAAGTTTTAAGTAAACTATAATGTCCAAAGCAGAAAATATGAGTATTTTATGTTATCTAATCTTAAAATATGTCAAATATTCAATTTCCCTCTACAGTGCAATGAAAACCTTTTGTCCCCAAAGATTGATTCTGTTTTTTGTTCTTATTATTATCTCCGATCAAATGGATTTTGAAGTCAGACAAAGATTACCTAATAAATAAAAAAAAAAAACAGTTGAGAATTTCATTTGTTAAAGGGAAAACATATTTAACTCTACCCTAGCCATTGTGGACAATATACCCCCTCCCCTCTCCCCATGAATAAATAAAAATAATCATATTTTTTTTATTCAGTTCCACACCCCCACCTATTTCTTATTACTATCAGACCTCTAGAATCTCTTTTTTATATAGAAGCTCTGTTTTACAACTTTGATTCAGTTAATTGATGTCTGCGCATAGTTCTCTTAAACCTTAAGGATTGGATTGAGGTGTGGACTTTGACTGAGCCATTTCAACACCTTCTGTCTTCTTTTAGGTGGTCTGTTGTAAATTTGCTGCTGTGTTTTGGGATCATTGTTGTAACTGAGTCACTTTTGACCAAACTTGAGATGTCAGACACATGGCCTCCTCTTCGACTCTAATATACTTTAGTAAACAGAATAGTTTTTGATCAATAACTGCTAGGCACCCAGGTCCTGCGACTGCACAGAAGCCTAAATCATCTCCCTTCCACCAGACATCTCAACTTTGGATTCATGTGTCCAAAGAACAATCTTCAGGAAGTCTTGTAGTTCTCTCAGCTGCAAATTGGCAAACCTACGTAGTCTTACCAATATTTTAGAGAGAAAATATTTTTTCTTGGAAATCCTTCCAAACAGGATGTTCTTGTTCTGTTTTTTTTTTTTTAGATTGTAATGTCATTGACTTTAAATTGTGACATTCTACCAGAGCTCTGTAGAGTCTGAAATTGAGGTCTGTGGCTTTTGCAATTTCTTTGAGCATTGCTTGGTTTGACCTTGGAACAAATATGCTGGGACATCCAGTACTGAAAAGATTAGCAGCTGTCCTAAATGTTTTGTCACTCGTGAATAATCTTTCTAACTGAGAAAGATTGACTTAAAAATTGTTTTCCAGATTAATGGTAAGATACAATTCAACCTTTCAGGTTATTATTATTAGTGCTTTTTCTTCTTGGCATTGTAATTTGCTCCAGACCAGCAAACTGCCAAAACATCAGCTTTTTTATGGTGGCCATTCTTCCACACAGACAATTGTGGGAACTTTCTTTTTCCCATGATTTTGTACTTGACGAATGAATAAAAGAGGTGTTTTTTGCTACTGAATTAGGCTAAGTTTGTGATTTTTCTCATTTCTTTGTTCTTGATTTTCCTTTTGTGTCTTCACATGTAGAAGTTAAATGGCATCAGCTTCATTCGACTGCACATTCCGTGGTCAATTCTCAGTCGTGAGGCAGAGTTACAGAAGATTAAGGTAGCTGTGAAAAAGGTAAGTCTGTTTTCTTCTCCAAATGGTGACTATTTTGGTTTAATTCAACACTTTTTGGCCATTTGCAGATCCTCACTTTGAACAGGAGATATATATATACTGATAAGCCATAACATTTTAACAACTGAGAGGTACAGGGAGCTACACCATGTAGATTGCTAAAATGTGTTTCTTCTGAGAAAGCCAGCATCCTGACTTGGAAATATATAGCTTTGACACCTAACTGAATGTTTTTGAAAATAACTCACCATAGGTGGAAATAGTTGGAAATAGGGCTGCACATTATTAGAAAATCTTGCAAAGACAATAATACAGGCTATGTTTGAGATGACAATATCAGTAGCGATACATGCCTATTTTCTTCCTTCCTGTCTTTCTCATCGGTGCTTCTTACATTGTGTGACCTTTAGCAGTTTGGACAATGTCATTTTTTTTCTGGTGTGCATCTGTTGCTTTGAGACTCTGCCCCACTGGCTAAATTTTAGATTAGCATGTAAAATGCAACTTCATAACACTTGGACTATACTAACCAACAATTATTGGACTCCAAACAGTCCTTGCAATATGAATATTGCACACACTGATATTGTGGTGAAGATAGATAATTGGGGAATATATTGGGCAGCCTAGTTGGAAACAAAACAATTTAAATGTTTGTAATCTTATGACTCGCTGGTATCTACTTTTTAGAGAGCTATTAAATGCAGTTGATTAGCTGTGATCAAAGTTTTTTCATTTATGTTTCTTTTGAGTAGAGATGTGAATTGCGGAAAAGGACAGGAATTGCTGGAATGTGGGATACTGTCATCACCCAACTAAACAGACCATTTCAGCCTGATGTTCCTGACAACGACATTCACAAAGACTCGCAGTCACGTGTCCATTTCAAAACTCTCAAACACTCATTCATCAGAGATAAGCTCCACCTGTGAGTACCTGAGCTACCTCTTGTAGGTTTGATGTGTATTTAAAGTTTAATTTATCCATACTGATTTAGATAACACACTAACATCAAAATAATTCACTGGTCATTTGCTTTCTATGGCATTGTCACATTATCACATTACATCACATTGTCACATTACAGCTTCCAAATGTCACATTTAAATTAAACATATACTTCTACTTCAAATGGTTGTCAGTGCTTGTAACATTGTAATTTCCTGCAGGTATGACATCAAGTCAACAGCAACTTTATTTGACAATGCAACGCGGAGCAGAATAGTGAGTCTATAAGATGATTTCTTCCAAATGTCCTCTGTAATGAACATTTGGTAGAACTACATAATATTGTCTTTATTTTTCTGGAATGACGAGGTTACTTTCCAGGAACTCAGCAAGAACTTTCCCAGTACTTAAAAGACATTTTACCAGGATTTTCTTGAAACTTACCTAGAACTTACTAGGTAATAGACTACTGTATTTTGAAGTAATTTTCCTAGAACCTTTTAAGGGATGTACCAGGTACTTTCTGAAACTTTCATGGAACTTACTGTATCTGGAACTTCCCAAAAACCAATGAGGTACTATCATGAAATTTACCAGGTACTTTTCTGAAGTTACTAGGTTCTTTCTGGAACTTTTAGAGAACTTTCCAGAGCACTTTTTAATGAAACTTTCCACAACATGCCAGCTACTTTCATGGAATATACAAGGCATTTTCAGGAACTTTCATGGGTATTATCAGGTACTTTACAGAACTTGAGTAAGTTCCTTGCAAGTTCCACAAAGGTATCAGAAAGCAGCCAGTAAATACTAACAAAGTTCCAGACAAGTTTCCATGAAGGTACCTGGTGAGTTCTTGAAACATTTCATGAATGGTCAAGGAAGTAACTGAGCATCGAACGTTTTTGTAAGTATTTGGTAAGTTCCATGAAAGTTTTTAAAGGACCTGGTGACCTTTGAAAATTACCTAGTAAATGCCATGAGGGTAAACCATTAAGATGCATGAAAGTACTACTGCTAAAATAAGAGTTCATGGAAAGTAACCTCTAAGTTCTAGGAAATTATGGCCTGTAGTGTGCAGCCCTCCCAAACGTTTTTGCTGATTTTAAATAGCTAAATAATGCTATGTCTCCTTCTAGGTTGCTGAGATTATTTCACGCACTACCTGTACACGCACTTGCCAAACCACAGGTGAGTTTAAACTTTTAAAGAATGTATTGGTACCTGAACCTGGAACTGGTGTTTTTCTAAATTGTTATGATAATAAAAAGCACTAAAAAGTACACCCAAAGTATCAAAGGAATGAATAGAAATTTCCCTGGTTTTGAGGCTGTGTCCTCTTGCTTTCATCTTTAGATACACTTCAGTTTGGGATTGTATAAAAATTGTATAAAAATCAACTAATCACTTAAAGTGTGAAGATCTCCTCTTAATTCCTCAAGGGTGTTGCTCAAATTTATCATTTAAGTCAGACAGGGTTTTTGAAAAATGAGACAGGTTAGACTGGAACAGCCATCAAATCTTGCTTCACTGTTCAGAAAGTTTGACAGAAAAAAGGTTTAGTCCTGGACTTTCAAGGTAAAGCTCTCATATAAACTTCAAAATAACAAACTTTGCCTTATAAGAAGGGTAGGTTTCCAATTCATGATAGGTCCTAACAGTGACAAGAGACTAATCTGAACGTTTAAAGAAACTCATTCTGTATATGTTTAGATATTACTTGACTAGGTTTAAATACCTTCTGGGATAATGCCAGTGATCAACACGGAATTAAGTTGGACTTTTAAAATCAGTCTTAATTTTCTTAAAATATGTCTTAATTTTTCATAGGCTACATTATTGCAAAGCTAGGTTCCACATTAATAATGATCCTAAACAATGCAAGAGAAAAGTGATTCTGTCGGCATTTCAAAATAAAGCCAACACCTGTCTTTCAAAATCTCTTGCTTTTTCATGCTTTAGCTATTATAAAGGGTAATGGTTAAAAAGCTTTAAATTCCCCCCAGCCCAAAAATAAAGAAATAAAAAAATAAAATTTACATTGGGTGTAAACCAGCAACAAAACAGGCATTATGGTTTTAGACTGCGTGAAGATAAGCATTCAGTACAGGTACCCTAAAATAATTTTCAGCAATGTTCTATTGTTTCCTTGTCTATTCCCAGTGGTCTCAAAACAGATTTTATGTTACTCTGTTTTTTTATCATAAGGCATCAGCTCATTACTGGCTCGCGGTGTTTACGTTTCTGCCTTCCCCCTGCATGATGTAAGTAAAACTGAAACCTGAATTAAGTAGTTATTCTTTATTCTCTCGTGTTTTGTACATGAAACTGTTTCACAGAAAATGTTACATCCACCTCAAATACAATTGCATAAACATTGGACCCACAGGGTTTAGGGCCCACAGCAGCCCGCAAATAGCTAAAATCCATGAATACTTGAGACTTGTGAACTAGCATTGTGCTTAGGTATTCCAGCTACCCAAGCTGCATTTGCTTTTGAATATTTTAGAAAAAAATCCTCGAATAATTTGGAGTTGTAGGTGAATCTGTTAATACTGAACTACAAATAGGCGAGGGCCCACTGCAGTTAATCACGGTTCAGTATAATCCAATTCAAATAAATTGTGCAATTACATATGTTTAGATTCAAGTTTAAATCTGAGAACAGTTCAATTATACTTGATAACACTATGGACTATTTGCTCTGTTTTGGAGACTTTGATCAGGTGAATAAGTTTATTTTAATCAAGTTTGCTAGGAGATTTGCTTTTTTTTTCAGGCAGCCATTAAGCGAAAGCTTTTACATCTGTCACAACCAAGCTGAACTAACAGACACTGTGCAGATGTTTTCCAGTGGAAAACCAACACAGTGTGCTAACTGATCAACAGATATTGCTATATTTACATGCATTAGCTAAAACTGTGGTTCTACTTTTCTTTAGGGTCCCTTCACACGGAGAGGAAGAAAAGATCAAAGAAATGAAAGACAGGTGTGTTACAGTAGTAATGGTGTTTGACTGTACCTGTTGGAGCTAGTCAAGATAAAACTAATATATATATTGAGGCATAAACAGCCTAAAGTTTTATAAACATCGATATTTGGCTAATTTAAAGGTCTGTAAAGTATTTTTCCAGATACTTGAAGAAGCAGTTCTTGTTGGTGATGGTGGTGGTTTGTAAGCACTACTTTAAAGATAATTTTATCCTGATGACCACCATTTGTGCTAGTCCAAAGTAATGCATCTTTGAAACATCAAGCAACATGTGATTTTTGTTTTTAGCATATGCAGATATTAATGATTATTTGATGCATATTTATACATTTATCTCTTTAACATGCCAGTATTAAAAATAAATATAAAGTTCACCTCCAAGCAATTTTATTATTGCTTGATAAACAAGATCCAACATATCCAGATGGTATATGGTAATGTTTTTTATTATTATTATTTTACTATGATATAATTTAATTAACTGAACCTTTATTAAAGGTTTTTTGAAACTTTTTTGTGGCACTAGTGGCCTTTATTCACAGTTATCTGCAGGAAATTGGCAGAGGACATGCAGCAAAGGTACAGACACCTGCATTGAGGACCAATGTCCTCTGTATATGTGGCACCCAGTCTACTGACATGCCACCACAAGCTGTTTAAAGTTTTTAATGCTAACGAAGCTGCAAGGGACTCCAGATGAAAATGGGCTAATTTTACAAATACACATGACAAGCTCATTAATTATTTACCTTGTCACTTTTTCAATACATCTCAATTGGGTATTAGGCTCAGTTTTCTAACTGAACCTAATAAAAGACTTTAATTAGTACTTTGCCCCTATATAAATGTCTGTTTGTCGTTTAGCTGCTCCATGAAGAGTGGGCCAACTATGGAGTCATGTTCAAATATCAGCCTGTCGACCTGATCAGGTACTGAGAACTTTTAGCAAACCACACTTACTTTTCTTCGATTAGTTGTGACTTGCTGTTCACAGAATAGTCACACATACTGAAGTCTGCTTGTGATGCAATGCACATACAGATAACAGAAAGCGGATATATTTCAAATGTCTTTGATTATTGTTGTGCATTAAGAAGATAATATAATTCAAGTCTTAATGACAAATTAGGTATGGTTTATGATTGTGTACATTTCAGCGAAGATAATATTAGATTGATATTTTTTTCAATTTCAAGCTTATCTATTGTTTGATTATGGTTCATAAGGATGATGGATCATAAGTCGAATCCTGCAAACAATGGCAACTGATTTATCTTCTGTCTCCATGTTTACAGGAAGTACTTTGGAGAGCAAATTGGGTTATATTTTGCCTGGCTGGGTGTTTATACTCAGCTTCTCATTCCACCCTCTGTGCTGGGCATCATTGTCTTCCTGTATGGCATATTTACTGTAGATACCAATGTGCCAAGGTAGGCAGACACTTATTTATGCTCATCGAAACTAATCAATGAGAAATAACATAACTTTCCATTTCTTTTACATGTGTATTTCAGTCAGGAGACATGTGATGACAACCTGAACATCACAATGTGTCCATTGTGCGATGCCGTGTGTGATTACTGGCGTCTGAGTTCAGTGTGCTCACTGGCTCGAGCCTCATACCTGTTCGACAATGGAGCTACTGTTCTCTTTGCTATCTTCATGTCCCTGTGGGGTAACTATATTTACCAACTATACATTTTGCTCTGAATGTTATAAAAAGTAACATACTGTACATTTCAACGAGCCAGACAAAGACAGGAAGACTCCCACACCTTCAGTCAGTAAATGATCCATTGTTTGACCAAAATTACAAAAAAAGACTTGAATGAAAAGGATTTTTGCAGCTCATTATTAGAAAAACAGAGGCTGGATAGAAAAAGTCTGCTCCCTTTAGCTTTATGTTGGCTGGGAAACAGAGAGGAGGTGTTAAGAGGATAATCTAATTACTCTTCACCACTGCATAGACACACCGTGTGAAACACTATATGTACACTAGTGTACATATATATATGAACATTAATTTATGCAACACTTTTCAGATGTTCATTTGTAAAATAGGACTAATTTTCCATCCATGTCTATGTTTTGCCCTGTGTAGCACTATCATAAAATCCTAATAGAAGACACTGAAGTGTGTGGTTGTAAAAAGACAAAATGTAAAAATGTTTAAGTCATATAAGAACATTGTGCCTTAGAGTGAGAAACAATGGTTTCTAATTGGGGGTTTAAGTGAGTTGGTTTAAAAAGTCAGTTTTGCTTGCTTGTTTCTAGCCAGAACTGAACAGAGTAATTTGTCTTCTAAGGCTTTTAAAAACACCATTCCAGTTTAATGTTTTTAAGCTTCAGGTCCTTTGTTTGCTTGATGTAAATGACAAAATTATCTAATTCAAATTTTGTCTCTTTCTAAAAATTATTCCTTGTGTATATCATCTTGTAGCTGCATGTTTCCTTGAGCACTGGAAGAGAAGACAGATGTGTCTGAAACATTTGTGGGACCTGACAAGTTTGGAGCATGAGGAGGTAATGAAGAAGGCTCAAGAAAACTATTTTTGGACACATACATGCACACAAACACACAAAATATTTTTTGGATGAATTTATTGTGTCACATAAGAATAAATAATCATACCTGTGTTTCTGCACTCACTTTTGTTAAAAAGGAAGCCAATAATGGTCACAGAGATCATTTTATGGGCCAAGCCATGCACAAAAGCAATGCTGGTTTTCCTGGAAGGCTCTCATTAGTTCTTGACCTTTAAGTTCCCCTAACAAACCAAAATGCTTCCTGCCAGACAGTTACGCTGTGAAGAACAGTAATGGGATTGGTCCTGGCCTTAAAGGGCAGTTGCTGGATAAAATTACACAGCAAGGTCGCAACACAAACAATCACTGCCTAATGCCGCTGTTCTCTCTATCTTTCATGTGTCTCCTTCTCTGCTGCCTGAAGGACCGAGTTCAGGTAGGAAGCTGTGTATGCAGGTCTAACTCTTTAAAAATTAAGGAAATCTAACAAATAGAATAGAACGTAGGAAAAACAAGACAAAAAAAACAAGATTGTCACTGAAAATGTGAATAAACAGAAAGTAAAACTATATGCACATCTTATAAGAAGTGGGTGGCACAGAAACTATTCTACATAGAACTGCATAACAATGCTAATAAATTGCAAAAGTTAAACCCCCAATAATAAGTTAAAAAGACAGCCAAAATTTCTGTCTTCACATGCAATATAAATGTTTTTGTTGCAGCAGATGTGGTGCTTGTATTTTAATGTGCATGTATTTGTATCTGCACTGCAGGATGAACTGAGACCTGAATATGAAGAAGCTCTTCAGGAGAAGAAAGCTAAATTAAAAGCACAGGCTAAAAAGAAGGTAAGTTTACATGTAAGTGTTCAGATCCCTTTTCAGTTTTTATCTCTTAATGCCAGTTTTGTTTTTTACTCATGCTTTATTTTATTTGTCCTGTGTTTCAGCTGACTCAAGCTGGAGAAAGTGTAGATGGAGAAACCGACCAGATGCTGGCTTCCCAGGTACCAGTAAACTGCACGATAAATGGATGAACCTTATAATGAAGCACATAAATTTACTATGTCAAACAGATATATAACAGTCAAAGATGAAAATGGATTTTGTTATTAAGACAAACAGTACCATTTGTTTACATTGTTAGTGTAAAAAATAAAAATAAAGTTACTGTGAACTAATTCTGCATGAATGACATTATGCTTGTACATAATGAACTCCCCTTTCAGCGCTGTGTGTGGTTGAGCCCAAAGAAGATTAGCTGTCTGAGATTAGCCCAGATTACTGACAGAGACATAAAGGGGAGGGGGGAGAGGAGGAAGGGGAGGAGATTTCTGTCCTTTCAGATGGCAAACATGCACCCTCCCCACAGCTAACATTGTGTGTGCCTGTGCAGAACAAACAACCAATCCCACACTGTAATGCAATGTGAAGGATGCTTCTATGTTTATGTGTTGTTTTTCTGTGCATCCAAGTAACATGTACTTTTGCCTTGACAGCCAGAGCCTGAGTCCTTGGACATTGAGGATCACCTGTCGGGTTATCTCATCAATGTGTCCACCTTACTGCTGCTGGTACTGCACTCAGACTCTCTTCATGTTCTCACTTTTCCATTTGCCATCTGTCTCTTTGTCGATCCTTTAGTTAATCTTTTGATTAACAGCAGGATCAGGTGGATTAACAGATAGAGGGTCATTATGGGGGTTTTTTCATGATGTTGCAGGTAGTTCACAGAAATCAGCTGTTTTAGTTCTCTCAGTGCTAACAATCACTGTTCATTTGTCTGCATAACATTTTGGATTTCTCCAAATTCATCCACTTATAGGGTCTTACAAGACTAGGTCAGACCTCATTTGTTAGTTGTCCTTTTGTTATAACGAAGTGCTACTGAACAACATTTTTTTCATCTTTCCCTGGGAATTTCCTGCATTTTCATTTCATGTTCAGTCCAGTTTTAGTACCTAAACAGATCTTTAGGGAATATTTTGTTTTATTGGATAAA
Source organism: Anableps anableps (assembly GCA_014839685.1). Taxonomy (NCBI): domain Eukaryota; kingdom Metazoa; phylum Chordata; class Actinopteri; order Cyprinodontiformes; family Anablepidae; genus Anableps; species Anableps anableps. The sequence goes on from CM026073.1 coordinate 26,132,041, forward strand.
AAATGCTCCTGAACTGAATAGATGAACCAATATTTATTTTTTCTGCTAACAGTTGATAAAGAGAGCTTTTTGTTATTTATTTATTTATCAAGTGAGAATGCTAAATGCATTCTCACTTCTTAAGATCCTCTGTGTATTTTTCGGTTGGTTGCTACTTCCACATACTTCAACTGATTTCAACAGTTCAGATATCAAAACGTTCAGCTTGTTCTGGAGAGTTCTGCTTTGTCTTTTGGTAATTTCGGCTATTATAGTTTTTAAAATATTTTAATAAATATTTTTGTTCCCACTGAAATACATGGAATATCTCAAACATTCTGCCAAATTTTGCAAAAGCTTTGTACTCTTTGACAGCTTGCTACTTCTGCCTATTTCAACCTAGAAACCGCATTCAACTTTTAAACAAGTCACAAGATCGTGTGCTATCTGCAAGTGATTCAGCTTTTTGATATTTCTTGTGGTTTTTCTAAAATTGCGATTTAGGTTTTATGCAGATTTTTAGTCACTGACGTTAGTTGCTTGAGTGTACACTTTAGTAATTTATGCTTTTTCAAGTTTTAAAGCTTTTTCACAAACAAAATGCTGCTGTTCATACATATTTCACTCTACAGAAATAATTTATGCATCAAAACGTAGTCATAGGTGTCTCATTTAAGAAAATATTAGTGTCATTGCTGTGGCTCTTATGGTTTTCTTTCAAATACTTCTGGAGTATAGGCATTTCCTATTTCTTCCCTGTGTTTCTGTCTTCTGCTCTGTTTAGATCTATCTGTGTTCAGCTTTTTTCTGGTCTTTCTGTCTTCAGATGTCTTCTGATGTTTCTGTGTTCAGCTTTTGTCTGCATTTTCTGTCTGTAGATGTCTTCATCTGTCTTCTGGTCTTTCAGTCTTCAACTGTCCTATGGTCTTTCAGTATTCAGTTCTGCTCTTTGTCTTCAACTCTCTTATGGTCTTTTAGTCTTCAGATGTCTTCTGTGTGGTCAGCTGTTTTCTTGTCTTTCTGTCTTCTGCTCTGTCTGTCTTCATTTGTCTTCTGGTCTGTCTGTATTCAGCTGTCTTCTAGTCTTTCTGTCTTGAGTTTTGTTCAGCTCTGTCTCTCTGTTTAGCTTTTTTAAGCTCTCTTCAGCATCTTCTGCAGCGTTAGTTCTGCATATTTGCACTCTCAAGGCTGTTTCGCAAGGAACGGCAATTCTTCTAGTTTTATTTTTATTTTTATTTTTTTCAAAAAGTAGTAAAGCTGCAGATGTCCAAATAAATCTTGAAAACCTTTAAGAAAGCTTTATCCCTTTAACACAGCAAGAAAGTCTGTCTCCTTGGAAGGAAAGATTAAAGAAAGTAAACCTTGCCTATAGCCTTTGCACATCACAAATTGCATACTCCTTCTGAATCTGTATTTTTAATTTTTTTTTTTTTTTTTGTATTTTCATCTTTATTTTGTTTTGCTTCTTTTTTTAGATTTTTGTCACCTTCTCTGCAGTGTTTGGAGTGGTAGTTTATCGCATCTGCATGTTAAGTGTGTGGTCCATGAACCCTGATCCTGAAGCCAAGGCCAGTGTAAGGATGACAGTCACCACCACAGGCATCATCCTCAACATGCTGGTTGTTCTGGTACTGGAAGAGGTCTATGGAGCGATCGCTGTGTGGCTGACTGAACTTGGTACTGTGGTTAATACTGTTATAGAGTAACCACTAAACAAGGATGTGTTAATAATTCACAATGGGTTTTTTGTCGCTGTGGTACATTTCCTGATGAGAACAGTGAATCTAACACTATATGTGAAGTTTAGCATATTTCAACCATTTTAGTAAATTTTGTTATATTTTAGTGCAATAGTTATAATTAATAAGTTTAATACACAATTAGTGTCAATTGTAGTGTTGTTATATTTATAGTTGTTTTGTCCAATTTCCAACAGAACTTCCAAAGACAGAGGAAGAGTTTGAAGAGAGGTTAATCTTTAAGTCTTTCTTTCTGAAATCCATGAACGCCTTTGCCCCTATTTTCTATGTTGCCTTCTTTAAGGGCAGGTGCGTTTCACTTTGTTTGTTTTTTTTTGTTTGTTTTTTAATTGTTTAGCTATTTCAGGCCTTAAGTTCCATTCATGTAACCTGGTCCTGTCTTTGTACAGGTTTGCTGGGCGGCCCGGTGATTACGTTTACGTCTTTGGAGACTATCGAATGGAGGAGGTAGGTATAACTTTGCATATAGCTAATTTATGATTTTTAGAGACAAATGTTGTAGGAGGTCCTGCAGTACACAAAATGTACCTTACTCTTGATGGAGTCACAATGCAAAATTGACACCTTTAAACTAAATACAAAAACAATGTGCAAAAAAAAATAAAAAAAAAAAATGGGTGTGCATAATAAGTAACACACCTACTTCATAGATGTGGCCAGTCTTCATTTCTTCAAATGTAGATCTGTCACATAAAACATGTTTTGTGTTTTATTTATACCCCCAACAGACATAGGTTGAACATTGTTTTCATTCAACAAAGCTGTTAGGAAATGAGAAAGGCACCTTACAAAATATTATTATACAATGTACAAGGAGTATGATTCTGATAAATATAATTTCTCATTGTTTTACATTTTAACAAAAAAATTGAATGTTCAAAATTATTTATACACTTCTCAGTAATCAATGGAAAAGCCTTTATCTTCAAATGGAATAGTTGTCAAAATTGCTGATAAACATTTTGTATGTTTCCCTGGTATTTGTGGTCATTCTGAGGTCCAGAACTTTGAGGTGGGAAAGCCTACTTGCCATTACCTTAATTAATTTACAGCGACTGCCTTCAAACAACCAATTACATAATTCTAAGAAATGTACGATATTGTATTTTCCTTTATGTTTTTTTTTTTTTCCAAATCCACTACCGGTACTATTTTAATTTAACAGCTTAAGCAGAACCTCTCCTTAATATTTGCTCTAGAGCTACATTAGAAATAGCCAGCTTAACAACCAAGAATTTGCTTTCTCCTATAGAAAAATATTAACAGGTGTAGAGAAAGCGGTACCTTTACTGTTTTATAAAAAAAAAAAAAAAGTCTATTCAGATGCAGTGAGTGAAACAATCCTGATGAAATGTATGTTTTTGTTCTCCACAGTGCGCTCCTCCAGGTTGCCTCATCGAGCTGTGCATCCAGCTCAGCATGATTATGCTCGGAAAACAGCTCATTCAAAACAATGTCTTTGAGATTCTGATCCCGTACGTATACATCAGTGTTCTCTTATGCCATATTTAGATTCATAATAGCTTCCGAAAAAGGTGTTTAGCAAACTTGCACATTAATCTGATTAAATAAAAGTTCACAGTTCACAACATATTTCAAACATTTCTGATTGCCATGTTAAGCTCTATGTCAGTTCATCTTGTTTTCCAATAACACCCTATAGACATTTCAGAACCAAGCAGTTCTGCTGTAGTTCTAATTAAGCCCATTCTACTGCTATCTTGATATCCTACCTACAACCTTCCTTAAGAAAGTTCTGCCTGACATTGCATCTGACCTGATTCAAATAGTAAACTCATCCATCTCATCAGGTGTTTTCCCCCAGGCTTTTAAAGCAGCAGTTATCAAACCACTAATAAAAAAGAACAATCTGGATAAATCACTCTTGCAGAATTACAGGCCAATCTCCAATCTTCCATTCATCACCAAAATTATTGAAAAAGCTGTATTTCAACAATTAAACAGCTTCTTAACGATAACAAACCACTTTGATGTATTTCAGTCCGGTTTCAATGCTCACCACAGCACTGAGACTGCCCTCATCAAGGTGCTCAATGATATCCGCATAAATACATACTGTGGAAGAACCACAGAGTTGGTTTTGTTGGACCTCAGCGCAGCATTTGACACTGTTGACCATGATATATTAAAGCCCCACCTGTTTAATGTCTACATGTTCCCACTAGCTCAGATTATAACAAGTTATAAGATTAATTATCACAACTACGTAGATAATACACAGCTCTACATCACGATGTCACCAGGTAACTATGAACCCATCCAATCAATGAACAGATGCTTAGAACAAATCAATGTGTGGATGTACCATGACTTTCTCCAGCTGAAAAGAAACAAAACTGAAGCTGTTATCTATCTATCTCTCCTAAAGAGGAGCAATCTAGAGTCAGCACACAGCTTCAGTTATTACAGCTACAAAACTAGTGATCAGGCCCGAAATCTGGGTGTAGTGATGGACTCAGACTCATCTGTCAGAAACACATAAAGACAGTTACAAAGTCAGCCTTTTATCACCTGAAGAACATTTCCAGGATTAAAGGACTAATTTCTCAACAAGATCTAGAGAAACTCATCCTTGCATTTATCTTTAGTTGCATTGATTACGGCAACAGTGTCTTCACAGGTCTGCCGAAGAAGTCAATCAGACAGCTGCAGCTGATCCAGAACACTGCTGTTCATGTTCTCATGAAGACCCGGAAAATAGAGCACATCACCCCTGTTCTAAAGTCCTTACACTAGCTCCCTGTAGCTCAGAAAATAGACTTTAAAATACTTCTGTTAGTTTATAAATCACTGAATGGCTTAGCATCAAAATACATGAAAGACCTGTGGTCATTGCATCAACCTTCCAGACCACTCAGGTCTTCTGGTTCAAGCCTACTCTCCTTCCCAGAACCAGAACCAAACATGCAGCTTTCAGTTTTTATGCACCACTAATCTGGAACAAACTTCCAGAAAACTGCAAAACAGCTGAAACCCTGAGTTCCTTTAAATCAAGGCTAAAAATCCACCTGTTTAGAGCTGCCTTTGATGAATAGTAAGTGGAACGTTGATCAATATTTTCAAATTATATTTGCTTGATGATCTTTATGATTTTGATGCATTGATATTGCTTGATGATTTCAACTATTTTGATTTATATTTGCTTGATGATTTTGATGATTTTGCTGTATACTTGATTGATGTTTTTACAATGTAAAGCACTTTTAACTGTCTTGCTGCTGAAATGTGCTATACAAATAAACTTGACTTGACTTCTGAAAGTAAAATGAGTTATATTCCATTGATATGGGGTAATCAACAGTTCAGGCCCTCTTTTGTCAAAGCTTTTGTCTCAAACAGCCAATCTACAAATGTATTTTTTTAAATTTGCATGTTTTAATTTACATATTAGTATCTTGATTATTGTGAAAATTTATTTTCTGTAACTTAATTTTATTCTTTGTCATTTCTATGCTCTCTTTGTTAGTAAAATGAAAAAGATGTACAGAACAATACAAGAAGAAAAAGGAAAGAAAAGAGCAGCAGAGAATGAGGAGAATGAAACTGAAGAGATCAGACCAAAACAACAGTTTGACAAAGATTTTGCTCTTGAACCATTTGAGGGTGTTAGTCCAGAGTATATGGAGATGAGTAAGTATAATTTAGTCTCTTTTTCATTCTTTCATACACTGATTCACCCATTATTGCAGCAGCACAATGTAATTTTAAGTACACTTGTTTGTGTCTCAATATTTCACACAGTTATCCAGTATGGATTTGTGTCTCTATTTGTGGCTTCCTTCCCACTGGCACCTGCATTTGCTCTGTTAAACAACGTCATTGAGATTCGTCTGGATGCAGCAAAATTTGTCACCGAAATCCGACGACCCGATGCAGTCAGGTGTAAAGACATAGGTACAGAGTAATTTTATATGTGGAACTATCTTCTTTCAGTCTCTGTGTAAATGTGGAGACATAATGTACAGTACCTTTTATTCACTTCCCTTTTCTTTTTTCCATGCTGAACTTACAATTCTTTTTCATATCACAAAAACCCACTACAATCACACACACTCATATGAATCGACACACTTCCCTTTCCCTTTTTGTCTCTTTATTCATGCTGTCTCCAGGGATTTGGTACAACATTCTGTGTGGAATCAGCAAGTTCTCTGTCATTACCAATGTAAGTCTGCATGTGTCTGTCCTGACTTCTCAGTCTGCAGCCTTTCATCAACATGTTTATTTACATTATTTTTAGCATGAAAACCAACAGATTTATTTACATTTTTGGTCCAAGTTCCCTAATATGTGTGATTTTGAAAGAAGGGAATATACAGTGTGTCCCTTCTTTAAAGCGAATGGAAATTTAGCTGTTTTCCTTGCTGTTAATTTAATAACAGAATATCCCTTGAGAAAAGTTCTGGTTCTTATTGATGCTGACTGTAGTCCTAAAACCATAAGATGACATCTTGAAGAGTTGGACTTAAAGCTACAGTATATAACTTTTATAAGCAATATGTTTTTTTTCCATGTTTGTTAAAACTGTCACCATGTCATAACAGTATAACATGAGGCAGATAATCTGTGAAAAAATCGAGCTCCTTTGCCTTCTCCCTATGGTCCTACTGCCAACTCCAGAAATACACTGCTTCTGGTCAGAAACAACCAATCAGAGTCAGGAGGAATGTCTTAGCACTGTCTGTCACGCTCATGTACGCCCTGCTCAATGTTCTAATGGCAGAGAAACAACTTACCGTTACAGGAAAACTGTTTATCTACTATCATCGGTGGCCATGCTTACTAGCCTGAGCATTCACGGCAGGCTCCGGTGTGGGGAAACTAGCTGTAGCCTAACAGAGAGCAAGTGGGAGGGTGTGAGCAATGCGTACATGAGCCTGATTGATGGTGCTATTTGGTGATTGGTTGTTTCCAACCGAGTGGTGTATTTCTGCACATGGCAGTAGGACCACAGGGAGAAGGCAGAGGGGCTTGATTTTTTTTTTTCACGGATTATTTGTCTCATATTATACTGTCACCACATAGTGATTGCTTAAAAAATATGTAAAAAACATATTGTTTATGAAAGGTACATAATACAGCTTTAAAAAACAAAATCCCCAATTTCAAACTTGTCCATTTGAACTTGGTATGAAGTACCAAACATAAGATCCTAAAAGGTGGAAGACAGTTTTATTTTCTGACTAGAAAAAGAATCTGGACAGTTGTGATGTCCTCCAACATTACAGGCCTTAGAAGGAGATCACAGTAAAGATGTTTTCTAAACAGTACAGTGGACAAGTCTTCACCATGATCTGGAGACCTTTTTCCTTCATTGGAAAAAAATGACTCTTCAAGTGAACTCACTGTTGGCTATGTGGAGATATTGCAGTGACCAACGCTCTTGACTGAGGGCTGTTGTTTTTTAGTTTTTGAGGCTTGCTGTTAATGGCCAGCTTTTTGGACTATCAGGCATTTATCAAAAGTGGACATCAGTTCCAGACCATGGATGCTCTTGTGAAGACAATCTTCACCACATGGATTTGAATGTGACACATTATCTGCTATAACACTAATATAACAAATCATAGGTGATTTTTATTTGACATCTGTGATCACTCTCAAAGCCCAATTTTGAATTGGTATTGGATTCCTCATTTGAAAAAAATTCAGATCATTATGTTTCACTCATAACTGCAGCATGTCAAAACTTTCCTCCATGTTTATCTTTAAAGGCATTCGTCATCTCCTTCACATCAGAGTTCGTTCCAAGAATGGTCTATCAGTACATGTACAGTGGAAATGGCACCATGAGTGGCTACACAGAGCACTCGCTGTCCTACTTCAATGTCAGCAACTTTCCTCCTGGCACAGCACCAACCACCACACTCATCACTGGTGTCACCATATGCAGGTCAGAGGGATTCTCCTAACCTTGACCTACCTCGATCTTCCTTCTAATCCCTTATCCAGAAGCTTAAAGCTTCCTTTGGTGCAAATTTTGGCAAGGATTTCAGGATCATGCTGAGAGCAAAGCACCATTACCGGAATTCATTTGCATTTGGGCATAATGACCTAAGGTGCTCCTTGTTTATTCCATCTCTCTCTTTTAGATATAAGGACTACAGAGATCCACCATGGGCACCAGATGCATACACTTTCTCCAAACAGTACTGGTCTGTCCTTGCTGCTCGACTGGCCTTTGTAATATTCTTCCAGGTATCAAAAAACATTTTTGCTAAATGTGTTATTTCAGTATAATATACTTGGCATCAAACTTCCAAGATCTTTTTCTTTCAAATTTATGAATGCATTGCTATTTATTTGACATTGGGTTTCCTTGGGTGCCAGCCAGGTTATTTAAAAATTGTCTCTTTAAATAAGTCCCCAAACAGCCAAGAAAATCGTTCTATTCGTCTTTCTATTTATTCTTACATTTACTATTAACTTGAAGGAATCAAGTGTTTAAGTATCTTTGGCAGCAACGCCAGCCTAAAGCCTGGGGAATGATCCTACTACATTGGCAAGCTTCCTTTGGGAGATTCTTTGTCTTCTTGGCAGGGATATACAAGGTTAACCAGGTTGGACAGAGAATGTCAATCATTTCAAGGTCTCAACAGAAATGCTCTTGTGGGTTCAGATCCAGGACCTAACTGAGTCAATCCAGAGATTCTACATTTTTTAAATAAAGCTTCTGTGTTGTTTTCCTTGCTGCACACCTCCAGTTCTTCAATTACTGTGCTTGATTTGAGTGATTGCTTCAAAAGAACGTTGTGAAATTCCTGCTTTTCTCAAGACACACTTTTTTGAATTGTGGCCAAATGGGTAGTAGTTCAGTCTTTGCTCTAACTGAGCAAAGACTGAGGATTATACCACTTAAGATCTGAGCTTAATTCAACTGCCTTCTGGCAAGTTCCCAGCTCCTATCTGACCATTCTACCTTCATGGTGTTTGTGCAAGATTTTCCTGGCCCAGGATTTCATTCTGCTCAATTCTCTGTTACCAGTTAAACAAAAGATTACCAATGGGATGAAGATAATTCATACAGTGCTATGTACTGCATTAAGGCACTAGAACAATTCCATGTTATGCAATGTTACACTTGTATGTACTGTTCAAGATAAATTCTCCTGGGATTTCATTTCATAGACCAACAGAAAATAGTGCATAATTGAGAAGAGGAAGAAAATGATACATAATTTTTGTTTTGTTTTGCTTTTTACAAATAAAAATCTGACAACTGTAACATACATTTGTTTTTCAGAACCCTCCAAAGAGAATGTTTTGTAGAACCACCGTTTACTGCAGTTATACCTGCAAGTCTTTAGGGGTATGTCTCTATTGGCTTTGGAGACTTTGAGACTAAGCTTTTTGCCATTTCACCTTGGCAAAAAAAAAAAGACAAACTGAGGAACTTTTGTGTCTCTTTTCAAGTCTTGCCACAGATGAGTTGGATACAGATCTGAACTTAGATGCCGCCAGTTTAACCTATGAATATGCTTTGATCTAAACTTTTCCATTGTTACTCTGGCCATATGAAGGGGAACCTGCCACCAATTTCAAATATTTTGCAGTCATCAATAAGTTTTCTTCCAAGATTGACAGGTTTTTGCTCCTTTTATCTTCTCATCAAGTCTGACCATTTTACTCAGTGAGATGTTCAAAGCTTGGAATATTGTCTATAACCTGACCCTACTTTAAATTTCTCCACAACCTTGATCTATCTGCTGTGTTCCTTGTTCTTCATGATGCTGTTTGTTCACTGATGATCTCTAACAAACCTCTGAGGCCTTTGCAAAGCAGCTGGATGTATACTGAGATTAATTAGACACAGTTGCACTCTATTTCCAAATCAGGTGACTTCTGAAGACAGTTGGTTTCACCAGAGTTTATGTCAGAGTTCAGAGTAGAAGCAGATGAACGCCCCCTCACTTTTCAGACATTTATTTATGAAAAAGTTTGAAAACTATGTCTCTTTTTTCCCATCTAATGCTGTACTTTGTGAAAGTCTATCATATAAACATGACAAAAGGGGAAAAACTGCTTTGTTTCCTCTTTTTTCCCCCGATAGAACCTTGCCATGTTCCTTAGCATGCTGGTGGCTTGGATGATTCCAGATGTCCCACGATCGTTGCGGGAACAGCTGAAAAAAGAGAACATGGCATTGATGGAGTTCTTGCTTGAACAAGACCAAGAAGCATGTGCCAAAACTCTATCCCAAAAACGCTCAACCCCCTGCTTTCCTGCCAACATAGACATTGTAGTGGAGGAGACGCCAGAGGAGGAGGATGTGTGCCAAGTTGGAGAGAAAGAGGAAGAAGTGCGGGTTGAGATCAGTCTGGATGAACCTAGAGGGTTTGATACTAAGCCAGAGGTTTATAAGTCATTTGAAGAAGCTGAAAATGACGGGGAAGATGAGCCAAAAGGTGAAGAGTGTGAGGACGTTGGTGAGGTGGAAAGCAAAGAAATGGAAGAAAATGGAGAAGTGAGTGAAGAAGATGAAAGAGAAAAAGAGGAAAGGAGAAAGAGCAATGAAAGTGAAGTTTATGAAGCAAAGGAAACTGAGGGGGAGAACTTTACTGTAGATCTGGACTCTTTCATGAGTGAGCTGGGTCTGTTAGGTAAGAGGAGAAAACTCACCATTGTTATTTATGATTTACTTCACATTTCATATTCCATATGATGTGTTCTGATCCATTTCTCTTTTTCTATTCCTCTAGATGAAGAGCCTTCATCAAACACAGCCGAGAAACAGGAGCTTCCCCGCTCAGAATCCAAGCAAAGTCAACAGAAAGACAGGGAAGCGACCCGTCCCTCATCCCAAAGAGGGTTGTCACAGAGTCTGAGAGGCTCCAGGCCAGACATTACAAAATCAAATGTTGAAACTAGGATGTTGACTCTAATTGCTCCTCCTCCCAGAGAGGCAGACACAAGGGTAAAATCCCGCTGTTCTACCCTCCCTTCCCGTTACAGAGGGGCTGAGGCTTGTTACAGCCTGCCCCGGCCCAGCCAATCCACCAGCCTCACAAAGCTCCAGCAGCAGCCCTCGCTCACTCCCCTGGTTCCTTTGGGCTCCATATCCCCCAAACCATCCTCTCCATTGCACATCCCTGTGTCCCTGTCATCTTCACAGTCACCGTTGACCCAACAGCCCCAAGCCTCAAGTGAACTTTTCCTGCTGAAAGGCCCTCCACCTCAACTGCCACGTTCCAGGGGCAAAACCCGCTGCTCCACACTGCCTCCCCGACAGAGAGCACCCGGTCCTGAGGAAGCATCTTCAGGGCCAAGCCATTCTTCCAGCTGTGCGAAGCTTGGAGACCGCATTCCACCGTCACCCAGTGAACTGAAGCGCAATAACACTCCAGTATAAGGAAAGCTGCGGTGTAATGACTGGAGGTTGTAGGCTGCAGAGGGGAAGAGGAGGACCAATCAGATCAGCCTCTCCTGCTTGTGCCTGTGGCTGCATCCCTCTTGCTGTCCTTCTCACCTACATACACCTGGGCTCTAAAAAGAGAGCATCCAGGTCAAATGGACATCCTTTATATCCTTGTAATCTTCACACATGTAACACTATTTATATAATTTTTTTATATCAAATAGAGATTTAGTGCTGAAGAGCTCAGAGAAAAGTTCCTCAGAAACTCTTTTTTTTTTTTTTTTTTTTTTTTTGCCATTACCTGTAAAAACTCAAGTTGTTCTCTTTCTATTTTACTTCATGTTTGAGTGTTGGTTCATTTTAATCATATGCATATTTTAAAAGGCGCTGCAGTGTTGTTATTTGCATTTATTTTTTAATTGTAATTGTTTTACACACATGCAGTAATGCTGCCATGTAGACCAGTGGAAGATGACAGCTAGAAGCAAGAGCTCAGCTTGTAGCTTTTCAGTTTATTTTCAGTGATTTTGATATATGAAAGGTGTGCAATTCTAATAAAGCAACCACATATTTTTGATGTTTGTACTTCGTTTTGTTCTCTGTTTGCCATTGCTTGTATTATTATGCACATAAGTCTTGTTAATTTTTCTAAAGGTGCTGTTTTGGTTAAAACACCAAAATACAGAGATATTATAGAAGAACTTAAAAGTAGCATACATTTAGCAGTTCTTTACTGACTGATCCATCTTAATAAATTAGAAAGTCATCAAAATGATTATTTCAGTGTTTCAATTCAAACAGTAAAAATCGTACTGTACATTACATAGATTCATTACTCACAGGCTAATATATTTCAGATGCTTTTTTTCCGTTTTGGTTATTATGTCTTACAACTATTGTAAACCCATAATTCAATTTCACAGAAAATCACAATATTAAAGATGAACGATTGAAGCAGACATGAACAGTGTGTCCATGTGCTGTACAGTATGTCCACTCTGTACTTGATCAGGGTTTCTTTTGCATGAATTACTGCATCAGTGCAGCATAGCATGGAGGCTCTACTGAGGCCTTAAGAAAGCCCAGGTTGCTTTAATAGCAGCCTTCACTTCATCTGCATTGTTGGATCTGGTGTCTCACATTTCCCTCTTGAGTTTCTCTATGGTATTTAGGTCAGGGCAGTTTTATGGCCATTAAAACAGGTAGTGGTACTTTTGGCAGTGTGGACAGGTGAGAAGTCATGCTGAAAAATGAGATCAACATCTCCACAAAGCATGAAGTGCTCTGAAATTTCCAGGTAATCAGACTTGTTAAAACTCAGTGGACCAACACCGGCAGAAGATATGGCTGCCCAAATCATCACTGATGTTAAAACTTCACAATGAACATCAAGCAACTTGGATTATTTGTCTTTTAACTATCCCTCAAGACACTTGAACTTTGATTTTTAAATTAAATTCAAAATTTACTTTAATCTGAAAAGGGGACTTTGGACCACTAAGCATCAGCCCAGTTCTTTTTATTATCCAAGGTAAGATGCTTCTGATTTTGTCTGTTGTTCAATAGAAACTGAACACAACGAATGTGACAGTTGTTGCCCATATCCTGGATACATTTCTCACTGTTCCTACTATGAATGTCCACCAGTCTCTTGAATGAACCTTACTTCACAATCTTCTTGCATGTTCACCTTTTTCTACCACACTTGTTTTCTTCCACTCAGCTTTCCAGTAATATGAGATTACTTTAATTTTTTTTTTTAAAGACTGCGTTGTACAGTCACTTGCAAAAGTATTCATACCCCATGAACTTTTTCATATTTTGTCACATTATAACCACAAACATAAATATATATTTTGCTGGAATTTTATGTGAAAGACCAACACAACGTGGTATACAATTGTGAAGTAGAAAGAAAATTATATATGAATTAAAACATTTTTACAAATAAAAATTGAAAAGTGTGGTGTGTAAAAGTATTCAGCCCCCCTGAGTCAATACTTTGTGAAACCACCTTTTGCTGTAATTACAGCTGCAAGCCTTTTAGGGTATGTCTCTACCAGCTTTGCACATCTAGTGACTGAATTTTTTGCCCATTCTTCTTTGAAAAACAGCTCAAGCTCAGTCAGATTAGATGGACAGCGTTTGTAAACAGCAGTTTTCAAATCTTGCCATAGATTCTTGATTGGGTTTAGGTCTGGACTTTGACTGGGCCATTCTAACACATGAATATGTTTTTTTTTTAAACCATTCCATTGTAGCCTTGGCTTTATGTTTAGTGTCTTTCTCATGCTGGAAGGTGAACCTCTGCCCCAGTCTCAAGTCTTCTGCAGACTCCAGGTTTTCTTCCAAGATTGCCCTGTATTTGGCTCCATCCATCTTCCCATCAACTCTGACCATCTTCGTGTCCCTGCTGAAGAGAAGCACCCCCAGAGCATGATGCTGCCACTGCCATATATGACAGTGGGGATGGGGTGTTAAGGGTGATGTGCAGTGTTAGTTCTCCACCACACATAGCGTTTTGCATTTTGGCCAGAAAGTTCAATTTTGGCCTCGTCTGACCAAAGCACTTTCTTTCACATGTTTGCTGTGTCCCCAACATGGCTTCTGTAAAACTGCCAATGAGACTTCTTATGGTTTTCTTTTAACAATGGCTCTCCTCTTGCCACTCTTCCATAAAGACCACATTTGTGCAGTGCACGACTAATAGTTGTCCTGTGGACAGATTCCGTCACCTGAGCTGTGGGTCTCTGCATTTCATCCAGTCACCATGGGCCTCTTGGCTGCATCTCTGATCAGTGTTCTCCTTATTTGGCCAGTAAGTTAAGGTGGACAGCCTTGTCTTAGTAGGTTTACAGTTGTGCCATACTCTTTCCATTTCCGGATGATAGATTGAACAGCGCTCTGTGAGATGTTCAAAGCTTTGGAAATCTTTTTATAGCCTAAGCCTACTTTAAACTTCCCCACAACTTTATCCCTAACCTATCTGATGTGTTCCTTGGACTTCATGATGCTGTTTGCTCCCCAATATTCTCTTAACCAACCTCTGCGGCCAATATTGAGTAGCTGTATTTGTACTGAGATCAGATTACACACAGGTGGACTCTGTGTAGTCATTAACAATCATCAGGCAACTTCTGAAGGCACTCAGAACAAAGAGGGCTGAATACTTTTGCACACCGCACTTTTCGGTTTTTTATTTGTAAAAAATGTTTTGAATCATGTATAATTTTCTTTCTACTTCACAATTGTATACCACCTTGTGTTGATCTTGCTTATTAAATTCCAATGAAATGTATTTATGTTTGTGGTTGTAATGTGACAAAATATGGACAAGTTCAAGGGATATGAATACTTTTGCAAGCCACTATAAATGGTAAATGGACTGAATTCAAGTAAATGCTTTTCTAGTCATACTGACCACTTAAAGCACTTTACAGAGCCAAACTCACTCATTCACACTCACAAATGCGCACATATCCATACACTGATATGAAGATCAGTAGGGAACTTAGGGTTAAGTTCCTTGTCCAGGGACTCTTTGGTATGTGGTAGAAGAAAGCTGAAAACAAACCTACAACTTTCTGATGGAAAGACAACTACTCTTCCTTTTGATCCACAGTCACCCCAAATAGTACTACAAGGTCACCCATATCTCCTCCAAACTCTTGAATTCTCTCTCCATAAGGATGCAAATATCCATAGTGCTTGTGCAACTTTTTTTTACAACACTTTTTCCTTCCACTTGACTTTCTAATAATGTGCTTCAATACAGCTCTCTATGTAAAATCAGATTCTTTGATGGCTTTTTGCATCTTACGCTCTTGGTGGAGGATGTCTATAACTGTCAAGTCAGCCTTCCCCATGATTGTGTACACTGTAACTTAGTCATAATATAATATTTCAATATTAGAAATCCTTCAAATTTGGTTTCGTGTAATATATACTATTTTCTGAGGAACTGACTATTAGGTTTTTATCAGCTGTAAGCCATAAACACTAAAATGAATGGAAATAAACACTTGAAATACATAACACTGTAAGACACAAGTGTGTAAGTTTAAATGAAATGAACAGCAACACAGCTTTCTCAACATTCAGCCACTTGTAAATTAGGTGTATGATGGCAGTAAATTTGTTGTCTGTGTTGCCCTCCTCTGGCCCATCCTGTAATACAACAAAATGTGTATCTTTTTTATTTTATTTTATTATTATTTTTTTTTTTAAAGACTCCCAGAAATGTGTTGCTTTGCTTTTATATTTCTATAAAAGCTGCCATTTTTGAGACTACTGATACCTCCCAAAATAAAACCACAAACTAGTTCCTGAAAATAACCTTCGCCTTGAGAAAAACAAAGGAAACTGGAGATTGCGTGCCACACCCAGATTAGCTCAATCTCCATTTATATGTTTATTATTAACTCAGGTAGCTATCTCTGCAGCATGATGTTTCACTCTTTGTTCTTGTGTGAGAGAGTTCCTCTTTCTCACTTGGCTCCTCCTCCCCTTTTGCCCCACCAGTGAATGGGGCCTTTGTGGGGGCTGCTCAGCATTCCAAGGGAATTCTTGCAGGTGAGGGTATGCAAACAACCCTGATCCTGCCTTTTAAGATGACTGTTGCAGTTTACTCTTTTTTCAAGCTAAAAAACAATTTTGTATGAATGCTCCAAGAGCACTAAGCTATTTACAGTTCCTCATCTCTAGCGACCTGTACCAACTACGAGGGTGTGATCAAGATAGCAGGCAAAGTGGGAGGGAAGGATCCAGGACTTTTTCAGCAGGTGAGCAACCAAACATAGGACTACTAATCTATTCAACATATTCACTGGAGACTCTTCAAGCACAGTCATGTACATTGTGCAGATTAGGAAGATCACTGATTTTCAAACAAATCTTTTTTTACTTTAACTTTTTACCTCTCCTTGAAGAAACTTCTTAAAAGCCAGAATGCATCCAGGAGTGTCTAAGATTAAACTGTTATCTCATGTGATTAAGTGCAGTATATGGGTGGTATGAGTAATAGACTGACCTCACTCAGGCAGATCCCCAGACAACAACCAGCATTACATACTGGGCACTCCATAAGGGTAAGTATATGAATGTTGAGTTTAATATTTATTATGCTGTATATTTATTTCTACTGTTATATTCTCAAACCAGCCTTTTGGTGAAGAGAGCAATAATGTCAAAGACATTAAAGGCATAAATTCAAAGATTTATTGTGAAAGAGATGATTAAGGAAAGGAAATTTTGAGTTGCGTAGTGTTTTAGTTGGCTTTCATCAGACCTGGTAACACACACTCTGCATTTGCTTCAGCTTCTCTGACCATTGTTGAAACTTGTCAAGACAACATTGCCTGCAGGTATGTCTGCCTTTTCCCATGCTGACTTATTAACTGCTGTTAACCTTCAGGGATATGCTCATATAAATTATGCTGCCTTAGTAAATACATTTAATTAAAGATAAGTGTTGATCATCTTCTCTGTTTATTTAAAAAGCCCTGAATGCAAATATGAAGGACAGTTTCTCCATGCTTATGTATTATATTTTATCTGTACACTGTTACGGGCAGAGTCCATAAGAGGAAGGACTTTACTTCTCTTTAATCTCTGCTTCCATGAATTGTTCCTCACCTTTCTTTATCATTCTTGCCCTTTGATATCTGCTGGAGTTCCCTTTCTCCAGTGTTCTGGCTTCCTTTACAACTTCAGGTCCTTACAGCATAGATTCAGTTACATGTTCTAGATCTCTGGATGCCTCAATAATAAGTACTTGAGTGCTCATATCTAGTTTTAAATGACCAGTGATAACAGCAATGCATGTACAACTTCTGTATTGTTATCACTGGATCTCAGTGCTGCATTTGACACAGCTATTTATAACATACTGGATTGTTGACTGGAAAAGTGAGTGGGATTGTCTGGTACTGTGCTATATTGGTTCAAATCATTTTGCCAGAACAAATTTACGTTTGTATCACCACACAACCACAGTCGTTACAATTAGGGAGTCAGTGTGTCCATAATGCCAAAAAAAAATTGATGTTGTTGTTTTTGGTCCCAAAAATGCAAGATTAGAGATTTGCATTCAGCTAGAATCAACAAGTTATGGATTTAGACCTAGTTTTTAAAATCTGTATTAAGTCTATTGCAAATGAGCCTGCCGCCTTCAAATATCACTGCCAGAATAAAGGGTTTATGTTCTCAACAGGACATAGAAAAAACTGATGCATGTTTTAAACAATCAATCAATCTAATAAATGAAATATAAACGAAAACATAAAAAAGCAGGTTAAAAACAACTTAGATCGAACAAAACAAAATAGATAAAACTGAAAGTACCACCCCATTTTTAAGCATTAAAAGCTTGCCTGAATAAAAAAATGTCTTAAGCTTTGATATAAAAGGGGAAAGTTAATTTATAGGTCGAAGATCTAATTGAAGCTGACTCCAGAGTCGAGGTGCAACCACAGAAAAATCTCAGTCACCTCAATGTATGTGCTTTGTTCATGGAAACGTAAGTAAATGATGGCTCCAAGGACTTGTCCTGACCAACAAAACAGAAATGGATCATATCACATCACTCCTGCACTGATTCCCTGTTTGTTAAAGGATAGAATTTAAAATCTTGTCAATAATCTATAAAGCACAGAAGAGTTAATATGAGTCATCTGAACCTAACATGTCATCAGATATGTGTACTAGTACACTCAGTGTTCCCCAGACTATACCTTAACAAAAGAAGGCCACATTGCTTCTAATCTTTGCTGCTCTGGAACCAACTTTCTGAAAACCTGAGATGTGCAGAAACATCTTTTAAATCAAGACTGAAAACATGTTTGCTGCATCCCATAAAAGTCAAAGATTACTTTATCAGTTCATCTCTAGAATTTCCTAGCTATTTGTTTTTTTCTTGAGTTTTTTTCTTCAATAAAAAACAAACAAACAAACAAAAAAAAAACTTAGGGCCATAAATCTATTTGGACCAAAGTATGTTACACAACAACAACAAAATGTACGCACACATTGAATCCCACTTATTTTCTGATTAATTAAATTCTTAGGCTAGACTTTTTAAAGAGGAACAAACAATGTAGTTGTAACAAAAGAATTCTGAGCCCAATATAGTCTTCTCTCTAAAACTGCTTCCCTACGTTTATTTTTTTATTCAAGATAAAAATAGTAAAAACAAGACTCTAAAAGAAATGGTTTAAATTGTGCTTGCTTTGTTTTTGTTTTTTGTTTTATCTCCATTTTTAGCATCATGTTGCAGACAATCGGAGAGTGGCTGTGGTGGGAACGTCTGTGGCTTCCAGAAAAGGTCTCCTGGGCAGATCTCGAAGACAAAGAAGATCGTATTTATGCCAAAGCCTCTCAACTTTATGCAGCTGTGCCCTGTGCCCTCTGCCTGCTAGTGGTCAGATACCTGTTTGAAAGGCAAGACTATACAACTTAAGAATGATGGTATGGCTGAGAGTTCTGCCATGCAATCATCTCATTTCAGTGTACTGGGATTTTGTTGCACAATCTTGAAACGATGTTAGGAAATTCTAAAGAGTCGCTGCTGTTGTGTTATGAGGGAGGTTTACAAATCTCTGTGTACTGTTTCAGATACTTGGCCACACCACTAGCTAATGCTCTTGGGATCAGAGACAAGGTACGTCTCACAGCTGAGCAAAACCCAACCCTTGAAAAGTACTTCTGCAGTCAAGCCCGGAACCCATCACCGGTAGGTTAGGAGTCAATTCATAAAAAACGCTTTCATTTCTTACATACTTTAATCCCTGGCAGCAATGTGTTGTGCTTTGTAGCAATTTAGTTTTTGTAGTTGTTTATCAGTGAATAAAAAAACTAACTGTAGCGCAAAATAAAGAGAAAATAAATTTAAAGGACAGCTGCTGGAAGACAGCATTAAAAACAGATCTTCACAACAAAGTGAACATATGAAGAATCAGAATAAGGTGTTTTAAAATAGATTTACAGTGTCTGTGGAAAAACATTTACCCCTTATATATTTCCCATTTTTGCCACACTTAAGGGTTTGAGATAATCAAAAAGATACATTTCATATAATTATAAACTAAGCAATATTTTCTATGGGCTGCTTTGCTGAGTAGCAAGAAGATTCTAGGGTTAAATCCCAGCCAGTGGCCTTTCAGCTGTGAGTTTGCATGTTATCCACTACATGCTTGGGTTCTCTCCAGTTATTCTGACTTCTTTCCACAGTCCAAAAAGCATTGGATTTGGATGAAAACTGACCTTTGGTCTAAAGCAGGAGTCACCAACCATTTTGCAGCTAAGAGCTACTTCATGGGTACTAAGTGATATGAAGGACTACCAAATTGATACACACAGTTTACTTTTAATTATATCACTTTAATGATTTATCTAATTTTGGAACAGCTCTGTGGACTACTCATATGGTCTTCAAGGGCTACTGGGTGTCCGCAGGCACCAGGTTGGTGACCCCTGGCCTAAAGTGTCTATGTGTGCACATGGTTGTCTGTCCTTTGTGTCTCTGTATTGCAACGTCAAACCAAACAACTCTGCTGTTGATTGTGGCTCTGCTGCATAACCCAAGTGCACTTAATGACAGCTGGATATTCTTCTTCAGAATTTTTTATTAGACAGCAAAATTCATGATTCCATCAGTTTCAACAAATTGTCCAAATCTTCAAGCAGCCCCAGACCATCACACTACCACCACCATGTTTCATTATCAGCATCATGTGTTTTTTTTCTGAAAAGCTCTGTTAGTTTCACACAGCATTTTGAATGATGCATAGAAGGCACACCTTCAAAGTCTCAACGATCATCAAAAAAGTGTGTTTTTGTTTTTTTGGTCAGAAAATGATTTGGTCTTGGAACTCTCCCATGGATGCTGTTTTTAGCCCACTCATTTTCTTGTTGAATCCTGAACACTGACCTTAACTGAGGTCAAGAGAGACCTGCAGTACTTAAGGTGTTGTTTTGGATTAGGCCAACCATTTCTTGAAAATTTCCCCACTGTTCCATGTTTTCTCTATTTGATTCTGCAGGTTTGGCAGTAATCAGACCTGGGTTCTTCAGTGGAGTTATAGCCTGCAGTCCACAAAACATAGTTAATCTTAGCGAACTCCTTTAATTTCAGTTTCTTTACCAAGAAAGGGTAATTACTTCTTTACATAGGGCAAGTTTGTTTTAATAGCTATTTAACTTTGCCAAATAAGTTTATAAATTTGAAAACTAATTTTTATTTGCAAAAGAGGAAAAACAGAAGAAAATCTCTAACTAGTTGAATACTTGTTTACACACTGTATCTGTAGGTTGTAAATGTTGGTAAAAAAATTAGGGAAATCTTTCAAAATAAAGATTCCTGTTTCAACTGCCTTGGTTGATGGAAACGCAACTGAAATTATACAAGATGTATATTATACTGTAGGTACAACAACTTGATTCTAGTGTATAACTTGTACAAATTTGAAGAGGGTGTAAAGGAGAGTGGTTTAACACCTGAACTGTTTGCTTTGTACTTCAGGCTGATGTTCGGTCTCTGTGTAAGAAGACCGGTTGGCAAGAGAGGAGCGTAGAAGCGTGGTTCAGGAGGAGGAGGAATCAAGAACGACCTGGGCTTCGGAAGAGGTTCTGTGAAGCCAGGTGTGTGTTTTTGGATATAAAGACTTTGCATTAGTAGGAAAATGAGGGTGTCTACATAAACATTTACGTTTATTGCTTCTGTGTTCCACAAGTTGGAGATGTGCCTTTTATCTTTCTGCATTCCTTGGAGGACTTTTGGCCCTTTATGATGTAAGTTCTCAGGAATTTTTTATTGTTATTTTCTCTTTCCACTTTTAATGTGTATTTATTTGTTGTATTCTGGAAGCTGCTCTGGTATAAAAAACAAACAAACAAAAAAACATTTATACGCCCAAAGACCACAAGTCACCAAGCAAATAAACAATAATGTCTGGTTTCGGTTCACATTCTTCTTACTTTCTTCTGTTTCCTGTTGTTGTCTTTAGAAACCCTGGTTTTATGATCTAAAAGAGGTTTGGGCAGAATTTCCTAAACAGGTAACTATTCCCTTTTTTGCATCAGCATAGACTGCACAAGAGTGTAAATACTATGATTCATGGAAACATGTTATGTTTGTTAAATATTCCTTTAGTCCATGCTCCAATCACAGTACTGGTATTACATCTTGGAAATGGGCTTCTACCTTTCTCTGCTCCTCAGCCTAACGTTTGATGTAAAAAGGAAAGTGAGTATACAACTGTGCTGAAGTATAAAATTAATAAGAAATCTTTATTTGTTTGGATCTAATTTCAAATGTTTACTATTCTTATCAGAGTTTATACTGAAGTGTTTAATCACATTTTCTATTCTATTCACAAATTGATAGTTTTCCAAAAAAAGTATGACTTAAAGACAAAAAAAAAAAAATCTTTTTTACAGTAACACATACACATTGACTTCATGAAATCAAGGTTAGAGTTGTGCAAAATGCAGTAATGTTAACCTACGGTTTGCATGCTGACAGGACTTTAAAGAGCAGGTGATTCACCATTTAGCCACACTGACACTTCTGAGCTTCTCCTGGATTTCTAACTATATTCGTATTGGAACCCTTGTGATGGCAGTTCATGACTCTTCTGACATACTCCTTGAGGTCAGTGCTCTTGTTATGTTCAGGTCATAGCGATTCTGAGTCATAGTTATTGTTATTTGCTGATAAACTGTTGCTTATTCATTGTCTAAGTCTAACATTTTTAAAAACAAAAGCCCTGGAGATAAGATATTCAGAAGTCTTACAAAAAATGATAAGGTGAGCCATTGAGAATTAGATGCATTCTTTTATGCACTATAATTTGCATTAGTTTTCCATAACAGATATCTGCAGGCTCAGTTTTACCTTTTCATTTACATAACTGAATTTTGTTGACATTGTAAAGTAAAAAAAAAAAGTAATCTATTTTTGAATTATTTCTGTAAATCTGAGAATATTCTAAAATGCAGAAAGCTATAAAATATATGTTTAAAGCGTAATTGCCTAAAACATCTCAGTAAAACTCTTTGCAAGAAGATTATATATGGAAAAGTCTGCATTATGTGGAGTGTTTGTGAGAGCTTTTTAGCCCAGTGTACAGAAACTAAGTTAAAACTGAATGAAGCACAGCTGAAACAAGAGTGGGTACTGCACACAGTTTTAGATAGATCAATAAAAATGTTTATCAGCAAAACAGCTTGCAATATAAGGCATTAGTTATTTCTATGTGGACACCTCAATAAGATATTAAATAATACATTTCAGTTGGAAAAATCAAGGAAAATATATGTATGTAACCAACAGTTACTTTTCCTCTACTAGAGACTCACCAGTACTATCTGAAACTCCTCCATGTTCACTGACATGAATTAAAGTTCACACCATGTCAAAGCAAACATGAAATGTGAGGTGATTCATAAATACTTTAACCTATACACTAAATAATATATTCTGCCCATGCAGAAACTTATATATATATATCATGGTTGAGATGAATAAAGCAAAATATGGTGTGATGATTCCAGCAATATCTCCAAAGATACAGTGGCGTTCAAAGTATTCCTATCCCTTATGTTTTTTTTTTTGCAGTTTGCCACATCATTAACAAAATCTTCAGTTTCTTTGGGATTCTATGTAATAGTCTGTTTCCTTCCACTTCCCTAATATGCCTGACTTTAATCACCCCCTTTACTATTTTCTTCCAAAGTAAACTCCAGTGCAACCATCTACCTTCAGAAGTCACTTAACTAATTGATTGAGACCATCTTTGTGTAATCTAGTCTCAGTATAAATAGACCTGTTCTGTGAAGGCCTCAGTGGTTTGTAAATGAACATTATTCAACAAACTACATGACGGAGGCACTTGAAGAACAAGAAACATATCAGACAGGTGAAGGAGGTGTGTAGAGGTTTAGATTTAGGTTTAGGTTAGAAAACAATATCCACACCTTTCTACATCACATGGAACACTGTTTAATCCATCATCTCAAAATGTCAAGAGAATTGCATAGCAGCAAATGTTCCAATTCATGATTGTCCAGCTAAGCTGCTGGGCCTTGGTAGCAGAGCATTTGTCAAGGAAGTTGCTCAGATGTCCATAGTCACTCTGGAGTAGAGGCAAAGATCCACATCTCAAATAAGATCATTTGTCCACAGAGAGCTCTACAAATTTGACATTAAGGAAGAGAAAGAAAGCCATCATTGAAAGACAGGAAATCTAATTTGCAGTTTGCCACAAGCCATGTCGGGGACACAGCAAACACGAGGAAGAAGTGGCTCTGATGAGATCTGATCAAAACTGAACTTTCTGACTGACATTTAAAACACTATGTGTACTGAAAAAAATAACACTGCACATGACCCTGTAAACACCATCCAAACAATGAAACAATGAAACATGGGGATGGCAGTATCATGCTGTGGTATTTCTTTTCTACAGTGGGGACAGTGAAGCTGCTCAGATAGATTTTAACTTTTTTTAAGGGGGAATATTGGACCACACATGTTAAGAGACTGGAAGAGAAAGGGTTGGAGGTTCCCTGTCCAATAGGAAAACAACCCCAACATATAGTCAAAACTACTGTACAGTGGTAGCTATATGTTTAACACATTCCTGTGTCTGTATAATCTAAATTCAAGTGAGAATTTTTGGCAAGACTTGAAAACATCTACACAGAGATATTTTGCAAAGAAAAATGGGCAAAAATGTTAGTCTTGAGATCCAACCTGGTGGAGAAATATCACAAAAAAAGCAGCTGTAATTTCAAGAACCAAGGTTCTACAAAGTGTGTGATTGGAACCATTTAATACAAATGGCTGCCTCTCTTTCCAAAGTTTTATTATACAAAAAAAATAAATAAATAAAACCCTGTGTCACTTACATTCCACACAGTCAGGCACATAAAAACCCATTAAAATAAAGTTTGTGGTTGTAATGTGAAAAAGTTCAGAGGACATGAACATTTTCACAAGGCAGTGGAGATGCTAAGACTATTAGAACACAGTTAAGAATAAAGGTTTGGTTAAACACACTGTCCTGTATGCTGTAGTGTTAAGTTTTCTGCTTTGTTATTTCCCCTGGAGTATCAGTATTCTTATTATTCAGTTGATTCTGCTTTATCAAAGAGAAACAAGGCTTTTATCGCTGTTTTTACTCCTTTTACAGGGGGGAAAGTTGTTTAACTACGCCAAATGGGAGCAGACTGCTAATGTCATGTTTGTGGTGTTTACCACTGTCTTTATGATCACAAGACTTGTTATTTTTCCTTTCTGGTAAGTGAATAAAAATAAAGGAGGTTGTATTATGCATTACAATCTGAAGCTAAGCAAAATTAACAAGTATGCACATCTACAGGCTCATCCACTGTACATGGGTGTACCCATTAGAGAGGTTTGACCCCTTCTTTGGCTACTACTTCTTCAACATCATGTTGCTGGTTCTGCAGATACTCCATATCTACTGGGCATTTCTAATAACAAGAATGGCTTACAAGTTTGTCTTCAGCAAGGTGTGTTCAGAAGGGTTCCTGTGTATGTGCACTGATCCTAGGCCAGATTTGTTTGTTCTTAATCTTCTCTGTGGCATGTTTTCATCCAGCAATTGGACGGTGATGTCCGAAGCGACGAAGAGGAGGACGACAGTGACTCACAAAAGAATATAAAACACAAAATGAATCACATGAATGGTGTCATGAATGGTGCCAGAGACCGAGCTAACGGTCACTGACTCATACAGAGAAAAAAGGAGTATCGACAATGATAAATGGACACTTTCTACTTGGTGCTTCTGTTAAAATCCTTATAATTCAACTGGGGGATATTTCTTTTGAAAGAACTGTGAAGGAACATAAATAATGTGATTTTCTTTTAGTCCTAATTAAAACATAGGATTAGCTCGTTAATGTGTTTACTTATATTTTTATGTGAGGGTACAAACTG
The DNA here is from genome assembly GCA_014839685.1 of Anableps anableps. Classification (NCBI taxonomy): domain Eukaryota; kingdom Metazoa; phylum Chordata; class Actinopteri; order Cyprinodontiformes; family Anablepidae; genus Anableps; species Anableps anableps. The sequence continues at coordinate 26,157,119 of CM026073.1, forward strand.
GCATGATCATAAAAAAACAAGGCTGATTTTGAGTTTTGAAGTCACATGTTTATGCTGAAGTAGTTGATCAAACTTTTATGTATTTATTACATTTTATGACTGTGTTCGTGTCTTTAGGACGCTGTAAATCAGTATTTATTTTTGTCCGGGAAATTGTGTGGAAGGGACTCAATGAAACATTGATGTCCTGTGTAACACCAGCACGCCCTCTAGTGACAGCTGATGAGACCCGTTTACAGCTCGTATCAAGGGAAACCGTCTCTATAGAAACCGCGTGAAGCTCAAAACTGTGGCTATTGAAGTCTGTTAGCATACTGGCTTGTGATTTTTGTTGTTTTTTTGTTTCTTTACTTTTCATAGTTACAGTCAAAATGGCTCATAAGACAGTGTATCAACCTAAGGTGAAAACGGGAAACTGGAAAGAAGACCTGCTCTTTGCGGAGGTTTGTTGAAAAGAAAATGAAGACATGTTATTGGAGCTAGCCATCACGTTAACATATCTTAGCTAAATCAAGTTTTAGGGTGTAGAAACATACAAATAACAGTCTAGAATATAAACTAAAAAGCTTTTAATTTATTTCATATAATTACATTTAGCTTTTTCATAATCTGAAATCAACCTCATAGCCACATCCTGTATTTTAGATGTATGCATTTATGCATCTAATCTAAACAAAGCATAAGTGGAATGATAGTTAAAAGAAGTCAGTTCTGCTAAATTATGCATATCAATCTTTATCCCAAATTCTGCTGTTTTTACTCTGTCTGCTTTACCAAGTTGTGAAAATGTTTTACTGATACAAATCTGAAGTATACATTTATATTCAGCCTTCTTTAATTTGTTACCCCAAAATAAAATTAAGTGCAATGAATTGCCTTCAGAATTCACTTTAATATTAAACATAATCCATCTGTCTGGATATATATGAGAATTTATTGACCTAAAGGGCAATCAGGAAGTCATATAGAAGGTTTGTTTTAAAAAAAATGATACTACCCAATAACAGTTATCTGTCCTGTTAACAAATCTTAGCTAAATAATTCATAGTAATATCTTAAAAATGTGAATACTAGTCTATACTTTGTGCTAACCCCTAATATGTTAGAACATTTCATTTTATTTAATTCTTGTTTTTGTTTTGTTTATTGTTTTGTTTTGTTTTATGTATTCTGAAATTAGCTTCTTTGCCAGGTGTCTATAGTTCTTCTTTAGGTACCTGGTGCAAAGATGAAGCAGATTTTGTTAAGCCTAAAATTATTCATACTCATGGCAGATTCAAATCTCAGATAATTTCCATTCAATCAAAAAGTTTGTTGCTGGTAGAAAATGAGACAGGCATCTCTCAAAAAATAATAAAACCCATATAATTCAATTTAGAAAAAGAAGTGTTGTTTTTATTAAAACTTTAAATTTTAATTCTTCTTAATAATCATATTATTATTATTATTATTATTATTATTATTATTATTTCATGCTGAAGATTATTTAGACCTTTTTCATGAATCAATTCAAAAATCTTTATTGGCATTGCAGCCATCAAACCCTTATTATAACTGCTTTTGAGCTTTTTTTTTTTTATGTTTCCACTGGTGTTTTGATGCTTTATCTTTAGTGAAAAGCTCCAAGTTACTGAAGTTGGAAGGCCTCTTTGCCATCGCCCTAATCTTTAGCTATCTCCAAAGAATTACCATCAGCTTCAAGTCAGGACTCTGGCTGGGCCTGAAACATTTTTATTACTTCTAGTCATAAGAAACATGTTGGTCAAGTTAAAAAAAAATTACTTTATAGTTATATCTACCTTGAGCATGAATATTTTTAGGTTTCACAGTAAATAACAACTAAGGACTTTATCATAACGGTCAGATAATGACAAAAAACGATTCAGCTGGTGTTGAAAAAAAGAAGAATATGGGAGAGAAGGGAAGGACACAAGAGTTTTATTGCGACTTTAGAGCAGCATATGATCGATGTTAATTTGTTCAGAGTTCCTTCCCTTCTCACATTTCATACTTTTAATAGTTTTTTTGTTGTTGTTCCTGTAGGAAATTCCATGTAATTGCCTAATACACATTTATCGAAATGTCAAGTAACATATGAAAAATAAAATTTTTAAAACTAAAACACCATTTGTGGAATTAAAAATAAAATATTATGAGCAACAGACCAGTCTAAATTTTAAACAAACGTTGGCTTGAGATTCACTTCAGGGTTTAAAGTTTTTTTTTTTTTAATGAGATGCTGGGCTGACCAGAGGCAAGAATGGCCCTCTATCTCTTGCTGTGCACTGCCTATCAGCTGACTGAAGAAAGAGCTACCACACGTTTCACTCACAACAGTATAAACGTGGCTGTTTGGAAACATTTATGGTAATAATAAACCTGGACAGCCACTGTGAAACTAAAGGAACCTTTATCACATCCATTATGGTGACACTGTTTTAAAGTAAACATTGAGTGGGTTCTATATTACGCTGCTGACTGCAGGCTAGCTAACCCAGCAGATGTTCCTATTAATTCACCAACTAATATCAGCTTGCTGATCCTGTGTTACTTTATAAAGAGCAGAATGGGGAAAAGATTAATATTCTGCAGATTATGTGCTTGAAAACTACTGCAGGATATTGTGGGTCTTTATTCTATGTTTTTGCTTTAATTAATTGAGTTAAAGTAACAATAAATAGATTAAGTATAACTGCAATATTAAATATGTTAGATCATTCTAAAATGAAAAAAAAAATGATAAAAATGATTGCTTTCCTGTTTTTAAATAAAACCCTTATAATCAAGTTTTTGATTGTTTTAAATTTCTGTGTAGCATTTGTCTTGGGGTTATGATACCATGAGAATCTCATACCAACACACTTTTAAGACCCCAGGTCATGTCATATTATTTACTGCCAGTTTTTATGATGCAGTTTTTGATATGTCAAAGTAGGGGGGTTTTTTGGTAAATATTTAGAGTAAATATTCCCGCTGTGTCACAAAATCTCTTTCCTTCATGGAACCGATGGACAAGAAAAGTGAACAAAAAATACAATAAAGAGAAAGCATGTGACAAGTTAGAAAGAATACAGTACTTGTGCCTTTAAAGAGCTTTTTAATTCATACAACTCCAGATGTCATTGTATTTCACTGGGATTTAATGTAATAAAACAACACAAACAGTGCATTGTTGTGAAGTTAAAGGAGAATTCATTTCAGTTCAGTTTATTTATATAGTGCCAATTCACAACAAATTTCGTCTCAAGCAGTGATGGCATAGTTATCTTGAAGAAGTAACTCGATTACTGATTACTCCTTGAAAAAGTAACTTAGTTACTTAACTGATTACTTGATTTTAAAAGTAACTAAGCTAGATTACAAGTTACTTTTTTAGTTACTTTTCGGCAGCTGCCGACAACAGCCCCCACCGCCTCAACATTAAAAAGACAACCAGGAAGAGTCAGTAGTGTTTAAGAGCAACACTTCCTCTACTACATCCTGTCCGACCAGCTTTAACTCTCCTCCACATACTGATTTTACACTGAAGTTCAGATTTTGTTGTTTGGGTGGGTGGTGGGGGACCTCCTGCATTTCAGCTACAGATCTCTCCACCACCTGGTGGGACATGCTCTGTCAGTTTGACTGTGCCTTGCTGCGACTCCAAATGTTTTTTTTTTGTTTTTTTTTAAATTTGATGTCGCATTTTTTAAAGCTATTTGGTAAGTTGGAAGACTATTATTATACCCACAGTACTAAAAGATTCTATGGAGTTATTATAAGTTGATTTCATACAAGGAAAAGAAAAAAGATTTACAATTTACTGTAAAAAGGTTTACAATAAATATTATTCCATGTTAGTTGACATGAACCTTAAAAAATGTAAATACAGTAAGAACATTATTGAAAAGTTGTTATTTTTCATGTGTTAATGTTATTTGCGATTTTATTCGAGAAAATTGAAATCTGTACATCAGCAATCAACTGGTAAGCCTATTCTTGGATTGATTGGTACTGGCTCCATCCTCCACTAGGGGGCTTTTGCGCTATCTCCTCATTGCGTTAAACTACAGCATGAGAGAAGCGCTGAAAATCAATCGTTTTTCTGTCCCCCCCCCCCCCCCATTTTCAAGGATGTAACTATAGCACTTTGTTTCCAGCACAGAAGAAGAAACGAACCTTGATGTTGTAATCTTTGGCGACACAAACTCTAAATAGTGCTTTTATTTCCAGCTAGGAAACGCGTATCTCTCTCCTCCCTCTATTGTTTACATTTGTGTTGCTGCCTGGTATTACACGTGAGGCGTCTCTCCCCGAGACGCAAGAGGAAAGTAAAAATGTATGTGTTTACTAAATAAAATGATAAAAAATAGTAACGCACAGTGATTTGGATAAGTAATTTTAATCTGATTAATAGATTGGAAATAGTAACGCGATAGATTACTCGTTACTGAAAAAAGGGGTCGGATTAGAGTAACCAACATTTATATTTGGAACCCTTTTAATCCATTACCAATAAATAAAATCCAGTGCAACTAATTTACTTCAGATCTCAACAGATTATCAAATTGATTCCACTTGTGTGTTCCTAAATTTCAGAATAAATGTCGTTGCTCCCCAACTATACTTTAAAAGAAAGAAGTCAACTCTGGTTTTATTCATTTAATAGGCAAACATGTCTTCCTTGGCATTTATCATATTATCTCTACTTATTTTGAGACATTGTGATGATGATGATAAAAACATTTAGTTTGTCATATTAAATATCAGTTTGTACAGAAACATTACATATGCCATTGTTTTTCCAGAATGCAATGCAAGAATATTTTGAAAAGAAGGAGAGGGGAGAGCTTCTTGTCCAGAAAGTGGACTTTCTCAAACGAAACATTTTGGAGCCGGTAACATGAATCTAAGCTGATTTAAAAGATCTAATAGTGACTTAAAGGCAGCAGTAGTGATGAGGGTTTCTGTTTACATGTGCAGGTGAAGCTCTCTGTGATAAACGACGGACTGCTGCATTTTGGGGATGTTGTGATGTTGGTGAATGTGGGAGGAGAAAACAGGGATAACAGTGCTGTCAGCATTAACGCCGATGTCAACAGTCTGACAAAGACACCATCGGGCATTCAGACACCATGTGGGGTCAGTGCAGAAAGATGTATTCAATCCTGCGTTCGCACTGCTTTTATCATCACCAGGTAAGCACCCTGAAAATGATTTCAACAGAAACTTTTGAATGACGACCTTTCGGGGAGTATTTGACGTTGTCTGTGTGCCACAGTGTTGATGGGAGTCCTGAAGGATCAACTCTGCATTTTGACCAAACTTTTGCTCTGAGAACATGTGGCTTTGCCAGAGGAGTAAGTAAAATGTTTTACTGAAGCTTTATTTCTTTTAGTGTTGATTTATACATCTGCTCAGTCTAGGTGTATCCGAACTGACGGAGAGCTATGTTAGATAGATGATAGATAGATGTATACTTTATTGTCTCCATAGGGGAAATGTGTTTTGGAACTATCTTGTTGCTTTGAAGGTGTTAAAATTTTCATCATCAAGTCATAAATATAACATTAAAACTTTACAAACCTAAACTTGCTGTACTAAAAATGTTACACTTTAAATCCTTAAGGTCATTAGTTTATTTAAATAGCACAAATGTTTTTTAAAGACGCTTTATATACAGAAATACATAGTCAGTGCAGTCCATTCATAAAAACAGATTCAAAGTCAATTGCATATTCCAAATCTATCCTGGTTATAAATTGAGTCAAATTCAGCTTATTATGCCAGTTGTAAAAAGTTTTCCTACTATGGCAGCCCAACTGATATCTTCGAGTCGTTGTATAAATACAAGAAAAAAAAAACATAAACATTAAATTCAATGCTGTATGTCTATTTTTGAAAACCCCATTAAAAAAAGTTTACCTTTCAATCACCTAAACACTAGTTAACAGGTGCAAGGCCTGGCAGAGCCAATAAAGGAAAAATTATATATTTCTCAGAGAAAAAAAATCCATAGTTATAGTTTTTAGACTGGTTTACAATCATAAGAGTTTAGATTACAAAACAATAATGAAAAGCGTTAGATTACTAGCATGTCGGAGACACAGCCCGGTGTCCTGACATAAGGTGGGCGGCCAGTGAGGTAGTCCAGTATCCACTGAGACATGTGGTGGTCCACTCCTGACAGCTCCAGCTTGTCCCTCAGAAGTTCTGGCTGGATTGTGTTGAAAGCACTGGAGAAATCAAAGAACATGATCCTCACAGTGCTTCCAGGTTTCTCCAGGTGGGTCAGAGCTCAGTGCAGGAGGTAGATGATGGCGTCATCCACCCCGATGCCAGGCTGGTAGGCAAACTGCAGCAGATCCAATCAAGACATCACCGGGGGGTGTACATCTTTGAGGACCAGCCTCTCAAGGGTCTTCATCAGATGTGACGTCAGGGCTATTGGCCTGTAGCTGCTGAGGTCCTTTGGATGTTTGGTCTTTGGTACCGGTACCACACAGGAAGTCTTCCACAGTTGTGGTACTTTTCCCAGCTGGAGGTGGGGGAGGGCGACTGTGGGATGGAGTCCTCTGAAGTGAAGGGGGTGAATGATGGCTGAGAGCTGAGAGAAAAGTTGGCAGTCATTACAGATGAGGGATGGTGTAACAGCAGTAGGGGCTGTGCTGGGGTAGGGGTGGGTGACTGGTCAAACCTGTTAAAGAACTGGTTAAAGTCGTTCACCTATTCTAAGTTTCGTACAACCTGAAGGTTTGGTTTGTGGCTTGAAATCGACTTTGAACTTCTCCAAACTCCACTGATGTTGCTCTGCTGCAGCTGATCCTCCACCTTCTTCCTGTAGATGTTTTTTTCTCCATCCCTAATTTTCCTTTTCAGCTCCTTCTGCAAAGCTCTCAGCTCCTCCTTGTTTCCTGATTTAAATGCTCTCTTCTTCTCCTTCAGGAGAGCCTATATTTGAGGGTTGATCCAGGGCTTGTTATTGGAGAAACATCGTACTGTCATGGTGATTACAGTGTTGTCAGCACTGAAGTTGATCTCGTACGTGATGCAGTCTGTGATGCTTTCGATGTCCTCCCCATGACTAGCACAGAGCCCTTCCCACACAGTGGCGCTGAAACAGTCCCTCAGAGCTTCTTCGGTCTCCTCAGACCATCTCTTCACTGTGCATGTCACAGCTGGTTCTCTGTGTACCAGGGGTTTATACACAGGCTTGAGATTACCTAGGTTGTGATCTGAGCCCCCCAGGGGAGGCAGAGGTGATGAACTGTATGGCTTCTTGGTGTTGGCATAAAGTAGAGCCAGGATTTTGTCATCTCTGGTGTGGGTGAAGGTTGGTAGAGTGTAGGATAGGGAGACATAATTAAAGTCCCTGGAGATCAGAAAGAGGGCCTGTGGGTGCTGTGTTTGAAGTTGGCTGGTGAAGGATGTCGCAGGCTGCAGCAGCATTAGCAGAGGGTGGGACATACACAGCTATTACAATAACATGTAAAAACTCCCGAGGAAGATAGTGCGGCCTCATGCTAACAGCTAGCAGTTTAATGTGCTTACTCCAGAGCGTCTCTTTGATGGTTAAATGTCCAAAGTTACACCTTATATCGTTCACAAACACAGACAGATCCCCCCGTCTCTTCTTAGAGGGAACATAGTAGAGAACATATTTAGGTCAAACTTTATTTCCTCTTAAGTAAGTTAAAACTAAAACAGTTTGGTGTCATTCATTTCTTCTACACTATCATTTGATATAGTTAATATAGCATAACTGGCAATGAACTGGCAACCTGTCCAGGTTGTACCCTGTGTTGTAAAGGGGGGTTTTGCCCTCTTTCCCACTCTGTGCACCACCAGGTCCGTTTCTCTCCAGTTCCAAGACCCAACCAATAAAACCAGCAAAGTATTTACCTTGTGAAATAATGAGAATTGTTTAAGTATAATCTCAAGATTTGATGCCAAAAATGATAAGTGTACAGATGAACAGATACAGAGTGACAGTCACCTTCAGTACCGGGCTCCCTGCCAGCCCATCTTGGATGAACCGAGAGGAGCAAAGAATGGAATGTGAGCCCTGTTTTTATCTATGCCTCACTCTTAACCCTCCTAAGGGGTGTCATCCTCTTGTATCAGTTTATCCTTGACTATGTGTTGCGTTTTATGTGATATCAGCGGTTATGTTTGCATGTAGCAGTGAGCGGTGCGGCAGATAAGCAATTAAATAGGGTAGATATATTTAATTAGAGCAGCAAAGAGACGATTAGAAAAGGCCACAAAATCATACATCCATAACACCCGCTTCTCGCCCGATGACCACAGGAGATAGGCACCAGCCCCCCTTACAACCCTGCAAGGATAAGCCTTTTAGATAATGGGTGGCTGGCTGGATGGATGGATAGATATAGCATAATGTAAAAATCTCAGGAGAGTGGTTCTTAATTAAACACATCAAAATTAATAGATAAAAATGCCATGTCAGAAAAGTAATAATCTTCAGGTTCTTGGAAAAACACACATTTTGTGAGCTTATTTATTCAAGAACAAAGTACCTAATGTGACTGTAGTCTTTTTAATAATTTACACCTGAAGTCAAGTGAAGTTTCTGTTCACCATCAGTTCACCTGCAAATGGCCCTGTTGCTCTTGAGCACATTCATGATTTAGTTAATTATACACCACCTACAAGATGGCCTTAACTGATCTCTTAGCAACCAGAGTCAGGCACAAAGGCTGGAGTATACTTGGCCTTATAAATCCTTGTGGGGTTGAACAGAAAAAACTCTTTATATAGTTAGTTAGCTTACCTTCTAAGTGGGTACTGGTAACCTTGATAAGAGGCTTTATTAGGTTTTTGGAGCCTCCATAGAGAATTTTTAACCTAAAAATCATGCTTATCCTTACAGGGTCACAAGGGGGGCTGGTGTCTATCTCCAGCGGTCATCGGGTGAGAGGCGGGGTACACCCTGGACAGGTCGCCAGTCCATCGCAGGGCAACACAGAGACAGACAGACAGGACAAACAACCAAGCATGCACACACTCACGCCTAAGGAGAATTTGGAGAGACTAATTAATGTAACAGTCATGTTTTTGGGCTGTGGGAGGAAGCCGGGGTACCAGGAGAGAATCCACACATGTACAGGGAGAACAAGACCCCAGGACCTTGCAGCACGAAGGTCCTGGGTTCAAATCCAGGCTGGGGTTGAATCCAGCCTGGGGTCAACAGTGCTACCAACTGCGCCACTGTGCAGCTCCCTAAAAATCCAGAATAAATTAAAACATATGCACAACAGTCTTTTTATTGTAGTTAAAAATGTGCTTTTTCAAAACCCCAGAAATAAAACAGTGAAAGTATAATTTCTCTGTAAAAAGTGAACATCTGCACTTAATACATGTTGTCTTCCTTCTTAAACACAATCTTTAATCTGTTATTTGACCACTGCTCTGTTTTTTTTCTGTTAATGTTTTGCCTCAGCTTTACTTGACCAGTGACCTACAGGGTTTCCACAAGGTACATCAACATTTATTACAAAATGTAACTGAAAATCACTGAGGCAAAAATATGTGCTGCTATCAACTATTATAATATTGTGTTCAATTTAAAGCGTGCAAAGATGTCTGGGCTCCAAGAAGTGTATCTGGATAACTGCACATACTTTCTGTCATGGTGGAAGATAGCGCACTTAGACCCCCAGGAAAGACTTGAATATGAGGGTCAGCCAGTTCCTGTAAGTTATTCACGGTTAGACACATGCACTACTGAAGACAGCATATGAAATGTTATGTTAACAAAAACTATCCTGCGTTTTTTACAGGCTAACGAGAAAGTGCTGATTATCCACTGCAAGACAAACCAAGCCCTTGCTGTTCTGGGTGATCGGCTTCTTTGGTATTTTTTATTTATTTATTTGTTTGTTTATTTATTTACTTTTATTATAAACTCCAACTAAATAGAATTTAGTTGTTTTACAGGCTATGATTTTACATTGCATGATGTGTGGAAATTCTGCTTTTATTACAGTAGCATCATCTCACACACAAAGAACACAGCACATTTCTACAAATACTGGTCCCTTTGGTGACACCTACAGGGCATACAGTGAAACTATTGACAATGTGAAAAACATTACTGTAAACTCAAAAGAGCTGGAGCATAGCTCCGTGTGGAACTGTGCATTACCCATAGGGAGAATTGACATATATTTGACATCAGGTAATTTGTGACTGGATAAGTGCAAAGTAAATGTATCTTTGCCTTGAAAAGTATATAGCAAAGTTAAAGATAATCTCCCAATGTACCCAAATTCCCCAGCTGCTGGACAACAGTAGGATTTCTAACAACAGAGGGAGCTGTCAGACCAATCAGTACCATACCAGTTGATCCTTAGCCTACCCATGCCAACTGTGTGGATAAAATTATCCAAACAAGTTTTTTCAAATTCCCATACCATGCAGCTGAAGACAACAGGATTGGTGCACATCAAGGAGTACCATTAAGACATCATCTTATCTTTATGGCATCATTCCTTGTAAATGATTAAACTGAGTGGTTTCTTGTTTTAGCTCGATAAACTAGAATTCCACAGCATTATTTCAAGTCCCTGAGTACCTTTGTGTTCACAGTAGTTATGTAACTAATCACATGCGTAAAGTTTCAAAGGCTGCTTCCTAATTCTCTCCGTGGCACCTTTCTGCATTCATTTACAGTAAAACTGTGTGGGATCCATGTATGTGGTGCACAACATCAATGGAGATCAGATTCTCCACATAAAGTAACTGCTGAGTCTGTATTTACATGCTTATCATGCTTATCATGCTTATTTACAGGATCGTCTCCATTTCAAACTCAGTGATGTTTTTCTTTCTGCGTGTGGGAATGATTTCTGATTGCATGTGGCAAAGAATTATGTGTACATCACTTATTTGCATTTACTTGTATATATATAAAAAAGGTGTATCCAAAGAAGGAGTTTGACTGGGATGTACAAAGGAAATGTGCTTAAATCAATGAGTATGCACAGTTCCCTACATCAGGACTTATTCACATTCAGTTTTGGTGGATTTAAATGTACGTCATGTTTTAGTAAAAAATTGATGCAAGCACATTGTTCCATCTAAAGTCCTAGAAGAATTTGTCCAAACTCCACATGTTTACATTTGTGATGGTAGGACAGAAACGTTTTTTGTCTGGCATCACTCACAAACAACAGCTTGGTATGCAGATAGAATTTAATGGCTGTCATCGAATGACCCTAAGAGGCCGAGTATTGCTGAAGTTCTCTAACAGTTTTTGTGTTTTTTAACTTTCTTTACAATTGTCTTCTCTATGTGTGGTGGGAAGATAATTACTGGTCCTTGTCCAGCTTGATGGACAGTTCTATTTATACCACAGGGAAGCAGAAAGACATAGATTATGAAATTGAATTTCATAGAAATTGTAAAAATTGCAGAATAAATTGAATAATATGTTTCAGTTACATTTACAATCATTTCTCATGATGAAATTGTTTCTCTCTCTGAATAAAAGTACTCAAATTAAAAGTTGGCTTATTTCTGAAATGTTCAGCATGAGTAGCAGTAGCAACTGCAACAAAAGATTAATTTATTTTAAGGCTATGTGAAAAGCTTTAAAATATATTATGCTATTCATTTTTTCTCCAATCTCTACCTTGGTAATGTGTTTTATTAGTACTGAGTAAGCTGTGGTACAAAAGAAAGCTACACATTCATTAAATGGATGTGCTGGCATGCTGTTCTCTTTCATACAAAGTGAGAGGGAACTCACTGGCACAAATGTTAGGCAAATACAGCATATAATTTAGATAAGGGGTCTGAGAGTCCAAATGTCTGAAATAGGCAGTTGAGGCATTTTTGCTGCTCTCAGCTGTGTAAAATTTGTTTTTGTTACAGGACTGCTTATGGCAAAGAATATGAAGTGACAGCTCACACATTCCTTGACTCCCAAAAAGCTGAAAAAGATGTCAATCACTGGATCCTGTGCACTTCTGATCCTGCTGGGGATGGACTTCTATTCCTGAGGTGTCTGCAACCAGCAGCTGACAACCAGCAGCTGACCTAGGCTTATCCGGACTTTTCAATCTACTGCCTCCAATTTGATTTTAACATGCATAAACATCATAAAGAACACCTGAAACTCTCAAAATAAAATCTACCTTTTCTAGCTGGATCATAGCATTTACGTTATACACAAGGAGCTTCCTGGTTGGACTCTTACCATTGTGATAAGATTATATGACACATCACATCCAACCACAAACCAGCACTAATGCTTTGTAAAAATTATCATTCCTTATTAAAATGAAGCAGCTGAACATTTTCATTTCAATTGTTGTGGCCTCTTCCCATAGAATTTTGTCTAGAGTATACTGACTAATGATAGATAAAGCCACTGAGCAATTGCTTAAGTCGGTATAAATTGACATACCCTCAAGTTCCTCTAACAGGTAACTTTTGCCATTTTTGTATCTTACTTTAACTAAGAACAGCTTCTGCATTGGAACTGAAGAGGAATGTAATCAACTCCTCCAATCAACTGCACACTGTGTAGTAAAAAATATTTTATATTTGTATTACAATACTATTACATTGTGTAATAGTATGTGTTACAATACTATTTAAATTTACTAAGGTGCACTGGTATGCAATGACGTAAAATTACACTGGAATACAAGTAATTCACCCCAAGCTGTGCTTGTTGTTTTCCTTCTCCTCCCTTATGTGTGAAGCTTTAAAGAGATATAATGTTTTGTTTTACAGGAATTCAAAATGAATTAAAACTACATGTGGTGCTGCTGTCGCTTTTGGCACAGCCTCAAACATTCACATACTTGAGTGGAGCGGTAGCACCATGGATGCAGTGTCACCTTTCAAGAAGCATCATTTTCAACCCAGTACAGACTCAGGGTTAAACATGTATGAGGACTGGTGTGAGTTAGAAAGGATACTGTGTCTCTGTGATGAACCTATTCTGTCATGGATTAAAATTTAACAAACTGCAGTTATAAATGGACAGGAGGTTGCAATCGAACTGGTTCGTCGCCTCCAGCTACGAGGTGAATTAAAGTAAAAAAAATAAAATAAAATAAAAAAACTTTAACGTTGCTTTGTGTAATACCTCAAAAGCCGTTTTGTATAGTTTAGTAACGCAGCTTTGCATAAATGATTGCATATTCGTGTCCACACAGATTTATGATGTAAGCGAACGAAAATGCGTAGCGAATAGAAACAGACTGAATAAAAATGCTCTGTGACTTGGCACTTGACTAGCCAATTTTTTCTATTAGCCAAGCTAGTCTAAGGTGTCTAAGAAGAAGCAAGGTTTTAGCGAGGAAGAATATCTTCTCTACTGAGAGGTGAGTTAAACACAATTTGTTTTCCAAATAAATCTCAGTTAATGCTTCTGCGTGTGACCCATGGAGAACAGCCAAACTGAAATAGTCACTGAATATACTCAGACAGAAAACAATCATACATAACTTGCAGCAGCATTACACACGTTAATTATTGTTGGTGCGGCTTTTCTTCTGCGAGGGCAGCAGACTTATTACTAGTAGTAATCTCACACTGTGATATATCAATAAGAATAAAGTTAGGTTCTTATTATAATTCTCTATCATTACATGCTGTTTGTCAAAACAATAGAAGTAATTGTAGCTGGAGACGACATTGATTTCAATGTAAAAGCTATCGACTTCATTTAGATATCAGTCAATAATGTGATTCATTGACCTGGATATTTCATCTAGGTTTAGCCAAAGCAAAACTATCTGTGGAGGACCAAAACTGACATAATTAAGAATAAATGCAGAAATTAATAAATGCTCAAAAAATAAGTCAGCATATGGTTAATTAGCTTCTTTATTTAGTTTGGTTAAGTAGAGTGAGGCATTGAGCAAGGCACGATGAGGCTACAACTGAGTTCTGTTGTAATTTTCTAATGAATTTGGGTCTATATAGGAAGGTTGGAACTGCTTAGCAAAATGTTTACTCATGACTGATGACTAGTTCTATTAATTTTCCCTCCAGAATTTTTTTCCACCAGAATGATATCACTCTTCATGGGAGCAGTCCTCTAACAGCCCCTAATGGAGGGATTCATTTTAATCCTCACATGTAAATTAAAATTGCAAATCTATTTCAGGGAAGATTACTAGAGTAAACTACTGTATGTCACTGCATCCAGGTGAATAAATACAGTGTTTTTGAGGGCCTAGCTATAAGTTTAACTGTGATTTGTTTAATTGTTTGCAATCATAGTTTTTGCAGTCAAAGTGATTGACTGGAAACAGGGAGTTGGTTTGGTACTTTGGATAATGTATTTGTTACTGATGGTATCTGTTGTTGCACATAAGCCAACCTCTCCCTCTTCTTGCTCAACCTAATGGGCTGACTTATGACCAGCTTTCCATCTAACAGGTCCGGAAAATCCTCAAACCTGTAGGGTATTACCCTGCACAAAGGTTTCTAAGATAATCTGTTTAAGCTGGTGTCAAAGAAAACTCGTCTAGCCTCTCACTACCTTCTGTTCCAGATGTCATACCCCTTTTCAGTTCATAAAGTGACCAACCGAGTAGCCTAACAGCAGCCCAGCTTCATGAACCACACCTGTTAATGGTAGCTTTTCCTCTAAAAACAACGTCCACTTGTTCTCGACTAGATAAATTTTAGTAACTCGACCTGAGTTCCAGGGGCATTGTTATAAATTCCACCTAAGGTAACCATTAAAAACCTCCCAACTTTACTAGGACCATGTACCATAGCATGTTTTACACTCATTAGAGAACTCCACTTGTAAGATGACTCAGTTAATTTGAATGTCCACAACTTTTATAGAATTTTCCATGCTTCTTTATTTTAGTCTGCTTTGGCATCAGCAGAAATATGAACAAAATCATTATTATTACTCGTGTAAACCGAATCAGCTATCTTTCCCTAACTCAGATACCATACATCTGAAAGAGAGAGTCTTTTTGGGGAGCAACTCAATTTCATACCCTGGATGGAACAGTCCTCATAACAGATGACTCCTTGAAGTCCTTGGGTAGAAGGGTGCCTTTGTTAGATGACGTCCTCTTCTCGATGGATGCGTGAAGATCCGGTGTTGTTGTCCAGAATCCCGCAGTCCTCCATCAAATGTTGCACACAATCCATCGACCAAGTCTGTCAGAGGTTGTTGGGGTGTCTTTTGCAGAAATCCAAGAACAGCAGCCCGATCTGGAACCACAGCTGAGGGCGTTGGCTTTTCCCTGGTCCAGCGGTGCAGAGTCCTCTGTCGTCCCGTGGCTCTTGGGTGCGGTCCTCTTCATTCCTCTTTTCTGGGCTCCAAGTTGACTCGACTCCAGCCGCGGGGAATAAGCGAGCTCTTCCTCTTTTCGAGGGCTCTTATACCTTTCCATCCCATTGTTGTGTATTGCAAGGTGCTACGTGCCTTGCTGCATGACTTCTTGCGCAACTTGGGTGTCCACTCTTAACGGCCATCTGGACTTACTTCCCCAATTTGACTCCTAGGCCTGTTCTCTGTTCCTCTTTTACACTTGTTATTTTGACCGAAACTAACCCTATCAACTTCAACTGATCACATTCATTGTTACAATCATAATGTGTTTAATATGATTTGTAATCAACTTTCATATCAATAAATGCTTAAATCAACATCCAATCATCATTCAATCATCACATCATCACAACACTAGTTACATATACTTCATTTTAATCACTTTTACTTTAATCACTCATAAAAAGGGGAAACACATTTCAATGTGCAGATTATATGCTCATTTATCAATTCAGTCTTTTTACCTCTGTGGGAAATAATTATTATTTATTCATTTATTTATCAATTGTATTATAAGATTGCATGAAACTGGAGTGATCTCACCATAATTCTTCAGTTCATTCAACATATCTCAGTCCAATAACCAAAACCACTCATTAAATTTTCAAACATCACTTACAATTCCAAAGCATGCATTTAAACCCTAACTGAAAGCCATGACTGTGTTGTTTATTTTTATATGACATTTGCCAAAATCAACCTTTACACAGCAAACATGTAATGTTATCAAAAGTGAACTGTTCACAGAATAACTACAATTTTGTTTGTATTTTATTACAGCTGTTTCAATAAAATGAAAGATTTCTGAAGTCAATAAGGTATTGTTAGATTCACTGTCTTATATGCTGTGCATGAAAAACCATCTGTAAAGCAGGTTATTAGATATCCGGTTATCTAACAGCAGGCACAGGTTCGTGTGTTTTTTGCTTCAGACAGACGTCCCAAAAACCAATATGACAACGATTCTTTTTACTAAAAATAAATGTTCATTATATTCACATTCCAACAGCCTTGGTGGCACCCATAGAAAAGATGTGTTAAATGCATTTAAATAAATAAATCTTCAGTAATATTTCACAATGTTTGAGCAATTAGAGAGGGGGATCCTTGACTATTTCTTTTTGGAAAATCTATTGTCCAGAGTCCTGACCCCTCTCTTAAGATGTCCTCACATATTTGGGGATTTAAGACTGGAGATTGGGATGTCTATGGAAGATGGATGATTTTGTCATTTAAACAGTTTCTGGGTTGATTTGTACATATGGTATAGATCAAGATGAAATACTTAATGAACCCTTTGGTGGTGTGTGGGGTTTGCCCATCTGCAGCAGTAGACAATGGTTCAGTAGCAGTTTAGCGAGAGTATTACTACTGCTATTGGGAGTTTCCATTTTAGTTTTTCATTTTTCAACTGTGGCATTGATCTTAGACCCAGACCAAAGACACTGTGAGCGTATCTTGTCTACATTTAATCCTAATTACAACCTCACTGTGGATGTCCAACATTGGTTTAGGGTGTCACAGCAATAGCAGCAACAACAGCAGCAACTGCTAGCAGCTCTGGTGCAGAAATCCTTGCCAGTCATTGAGAGTAGGCCAAGCAGGGGTTACTGAGATCTGGACTTTATGCAAGCGCTGACAAAGAGGCAGAGGTCAGAGAGGTGCCTACAATCCTTAATTACTTAACACATAGAGATGACCTAACACCACTTATCTGCTGTGCAACACGACTATAGGGATGCAGATGGGAGCCTTTACTGTGGGATAGGTGCTTGTATTACTCCCTTCTACTAACTCCAAATTACTTACAAAGTGGCATCAACTCATTATCAAAGTTGCTGTTGTGGTCACGTTGTGAAAGGGAGGTGGTGACCACAAGGCTGTGGATTCTGACAAAGGTGGAGCAACACAGATGTGCCACTTCAACCTCCTTAAAGCATAGAGAGATATTGTGCTTGTTGCTCTACTGAGTGTGGGTAAGGATAAAGATGAGCAGAGGCTGGCGGTTCCAAATTCCACCATTCCTACTTTCACTTCTTCGTGGTAGCAATCTTATACCCTCCTAGAGTGCTGATGTTGCTAGTCGCAAAAGCATTTTGTACATCTCCTTCTGGGATACACAAACCTCAAATAACAGACGGTCACTTCATCCAACAAACTTGTGTCTCCCCTTTATTTTGCAGACTGGTGTGTTGCATAAGGTGCTTCTCTACTAGAGTGCCTTTAACCAGTTCTGCCCCAGTCCACCCTGGCCAGATTCACCTCCATTAGCAGATCCTGCGCAGATCTCTCAGTTTTTCGTTCTCACTTCAGGGGTTGTACTAGCTGCACCAAGCCGCATCGATTTGATTCACAGCTGACCACATTCGTTGATTGGCTTGTGATTTATGTCACCGCAAACTCCAAACAACATTTCTCATATAGTATAGCAGTGGACCGGTGGACATGCCATCTGCTATCAGAGAGCTGCTCAGTCTTGAGGAGAGTAATTATGAGTTTAATCACGTGCCTCACCAGGAGCATATGCGTTATGTTTTGGAGTGGAATGACCGTGATTTAGCAGCCCTGCAAGCAGCACATCTCTGAAGAACAGGCAGCAATAAAGATGAGAGAAACTGTGCAGCTGTGGTCAGAGTTCTGTCAGAGCTACAGCTTTGCACCAATGGTGTTAAACACTGGAACTACATAACATTAGTTTGGAGTGATGTGCATTTTATTTGTTGTTAGGATGTTTTTGTTAAAATAAAGTTTACGCGTGGCTATTAGATTACATCTTTTGACTGCATTACCTAAATCCAAAAGGTTGCACATTTAAAAAAAATAAACTGCCAGAATATAATTATATTTATATGTATAGTGAAATAATCATTGATAATTGGATGCTTTGTTATGATGCGCTAGGCAGCTAACATTATACCTGTTTTGGCATGTAAAAAAGTAAATCCCAAAGGTCCTCTTGGATTGCCGGTTCACCAGTTTATTCATCCCCAACAGGGCAATTAGTACACAAACCCAGTAACTCCAAAGTACATGACAACGGCATTTAAACAGACTCCACCACAGCGATCAAAAACTTGTATAATTTCATCTTCTAACACAGGATCCAACACATAGATAGACTCAGACAGCTCATTTTAGAGTTTTGTGACAGAGCTTCAATCTCATGCTGGAAGCTTTGCAGCTGGCAGTACAAAATCCATCCTGACCTCTTTGTCTCCAACATCCAATGTTACATCAATCACCCCTTTAGGGCACTTTTCATCATCTTTCCACAAAAATTCTGGTCCTTTCAACCATGCTCTGGTTTTCAGGAAATCTGAAACTTTCAGTCCTCTAGACACATAATCAGCCGAATTTTCTTTTGAGCTGATATGTTTCCACTGAGTAGGTTCCGAAAAATCCCTGATGTTTGCAACTCCATTTGCCACAAACATGTGAAAGGGTCTATCTTCATTATTGATGTACTTTAACACAGATGTGCTCAGTCCAGAACACTGACATTTCCAGGTGAATATTCAGCTCCGTTTTGACCATATCATCAGCCTTCACAGCTAAAACAGCTGCTGCCAGTTCAAGCCACGGAATAGTGACAACCTTCCGTGGTGTTACTCTCGTCTTCTCCATGAGGAAAGCAACATGAATGATGTTCTCATAGTTTATCATACGAAGGTAAGTGACGGTCCCATAGCTAGCTTCTCTGGCATCTGAAAAATTGTGTAATTATGCATTCTTTATGGCTCCAAATCCCACAGGTTTTGTGCAGTGGTCCACACTAAATGTAGCCAGCAACATTAGCTCCTCCAGCCAACGTTTCCATTAATGTAACATATCTTGTAGCAATTCACCAGCCCAGCGACACCCTCTTTTACACAGTTCCTGCATAATTTTTGGCTGACGTGTGCCAAGAAATTTCAAGTAGTGCCAAGAAATACAAAGGACCATGAACAGAGCTGTTCACAGAAAACATTCCACATCTTGTCAGGGCCTGTTGTTTCAGCTTCGGGAACCCTTTCAGCTTTACCAAGGCTGCTGTGATTTCAGTTTGTCTCCTCATAATTGTCAGAAGTTCTCCAGGTAACTGTAAACTGTTTGGTGAAAGAACATTCTGATTATGTGTATAATGCTTTATCAGTCGCAGTTTAGTTTCACTGGGTTTATGTCATTCCACCACAGGTGTTGCTGCAGTTTTCTTTGGTCTTACATCCACTGGTTCATTTTCCGTTGATGATATCTTTGATTTGTTTCTTTGTTGACTCTGGTTTCCATTATTATATTGAGTTATTTGAATTTCAGTGTCATTTTCAGAAATAAACTCTTTGGCAGAGGGATTCAAATTTTGACTTTGTGAGGAGGATTCCAGCTTTGCATTATACATTTATATCTGAAAGTCAAATTCTGCCAACTCAGTCTCCAGTTCAAGCATCTCCTTCTTTTTCCTCAGCTTCTTCTCTTCCTCTTCTGTAACATTCCTTTCTTTTACAGCCTTCACACAGGCCCAAACTGAGGCCCCTTTAGCTGCTATTTTTATCTTAAGAAGAAATGGTGCTGGATTTAACACCCCTTTGTGAACGTCCACTGCCAACATTTGATACACTATCAGCAGGACTTATAACATCATCAGATTTGCTAGCTTCAGTTTGAGAGCCACTTATTTACACTAGATATACACTCATTATTGGGAATCATTTTGGCTTTAAATCATATTTCATGATTTTCTTTTTCATCACATGGCAATAAACCCATGAAAGACTCATGCGAACAATTGGTATCATCACACACCTTAATCAACATTTCAAGAGGACTTAAAACATTTGTTTTTTCATCTTTAGACATTAAGTCATGAATTTCATATCTTATCTTACCTGTTTTGTGCAATTTTGACTTTCGTTCCATTTGTAATTTTTCAAGTTTTTCGGCCAAGGCCTTTTCTATTAACAGTACATTTTTGAGTTTCCCCTCCACTAGCCATTTGTTCAGTCTCAGTATTTTTGCCCATCTCCATAGTGCTAAATTCTACTTCACATGGGCAGTCAATAGTATACGTTATAAATAACAATCCACTAGGAAGTCAACAGGATGTGCAATAAGAGCTACTAATGAGCCTCAAATGCAAGAAAACAATGTCCAAGTTTATTTTTTAAATGGCACAGTTACCAAAGCATTGGATTTAATGTGTGCACACAGAAAACAGGTGTAGCACTACACATACCTCTTTGGGCCCCTGCTGATTTGTCATTGTCCACAATAACCTGCAAAGATCCATGGTACTCCAGCTTGATTCCCTGGCTGCCGCGGTCCAGTCCACATTCTTCGAATCCTGGCATCCACCATATCCCTCTGATCCTTTGCTGCTATGGTGCTATGCTATACAGCCTGATGCTCCAGCTCTATAGCACTACCCCACTTCACCAATTCATTGCAGCTCAAAAACTGTCTCAGATTGTCATGCCTCACTGGCACTCCATGGCATTTTCATTGCTTTGTTCAAAAAAGGCATAGAAATTCATCAAAGTCCAAAAAGAGCAAGCTTTTGACAGTGTACTAGCCAGTCTAATACTGTACTAGTGAAGTGTTGATCCTTGGATGCTTTGTTATGACATGCTTGGCAGCTAACGTTATACCTGTTTTGGCATGTAAAAAAGTAAATCCTGAAGGTCCTCTTGGATTGCAGGTTCACCTGTTTATTCATCCCCAACAAGGCAATTAGTGCACAAACCCAATAACGCCAAAGTACATGACAATGGCACTTAAACAGACTCAGTGATCAAAAACTTGTGTGCCCTTCTGGGTTCAATACCTGCCTACTACCTGTTGATTTCTGGCTCATATACTTGAGCCTACAGCTCCATCTAGTGACCGAACAAATAATATATGACACATATTAGGCTCCGATAATCAGAATTTTTATGATAATATTGGGGCCAGAAGTGAATTTCGATAACACAAAATGAAATAGCTGGGTTTATTTGAGTCCATCAGAACCACAACCTTGAGGTTCTCCATTGCTGAGTGTCGCTACAAACATCAGCAGAGAGACATCCACAATTGCTGCGCACTCACAGCCCACCCACATTCCCATATGCAAGCCCACAATAGTGAGGAACAGACTGTAATGAAGATTCTCACAAGTGGGATAGAACCAAATCGCACATTATCCAGTCAGAGTAAGACTTTCAAAAGGAGAAGTACCTATTCAGGGCTGGGAGTCATTTTGTTTCAGTTGGTAAGGGGATGTCAATTGAGCCATGCTATACTTCAGTTGTTGGCCACAATTGGATGCCACATCCTCTCCAATCCAAATGCTGTTGATTAAGCCCAGAGAGGAATGCCAAAGTGGGGATTAGTAACATCTAGCTTTTCAGCCTTTAACTTCATGGTATACTTGGGGGCACAGAAGGATACTTTTCTCTCCAACTTTCATGGAGTTGAATAAGTCCAACTTGATGGCTCCTCATCTTAAGTCAGGTGTTAAGGTGGTGTGAGTTTTTATTCAGTTACAAATTAGGTCATTAACAGGACAATGACCCCAAACACTAAAGCAAATCTACAAAAGAATCAAGTTGTTACAGAGACTCAGTCCAGGCTTGAAACAAATTAAAAAGCTATGGTGGGACATGTAAGTGAATGCCCACAAAGGTCAATAAACAGAAACATCAGCCTCACACACAAAACACTTCAAGGCAGGATTATGGCAGGTTTTTTTTTGCAAAGATACATAGAATACACATGATACAACATCCCCCCAAGGAAAATAAAGTTTTATCTTATCGTAAATCATTTCATAGAGCATGTTTAACTATTTAAAAGAAATAAGATATGGTATATCCAGTATTTGATATCACTGCTGTTACAGCTAACAGCGTGATAACATGCATTTCCTCCATGTATGTTTTCATGAATTTATACTTTTTTTTTTTTATCTACTACACTTGCGGTATTACATATCAACCATGAGGCTAAAGAGCCCAATGTGATATTATACCAGTGCGCTTTTTTGTTGAAAGTGAAGAGGAGTAGGAAGAAAATTACGAGGAACGGGAAAATACTGCACGTGGCTATACTTAAAAAAGTATATGATGTATTGGCAGACAATTATAATAAGTAGAATCGCACAAAAAAAATCTAACTTTTGTTGTTAATTTGACACACCACAGAATACAACGAGTAACAATCGCCTTCCGCTCCAACACAATTCTTGTACGAACAATAAAACAACTCCAAGTTACATATCATAGGGGCAATTCTATGACATATAACACTAATTCTGGATGTTTTCCTCCTCTTCCACTGCCTTAAATCTGTGACATTCAACCAACAACTTATTTGGAAAGAAATTGTATTTAACTCACCTCTCTGTAGACCAGTGGTTCTTAACCTTTTTTGAGCTACCGAACCCACCAGTTTCATATGCCCACTCACTGAACCCTTCTTAGGTAATAAATAAAATATTATTATTATTTATTTTTTTTTACAAAATCCAAATTCAATTTACTGGTGCACAAAATGAGCCGTGCATCAACATCACCTTGTTCAAAGAACAAAACCAACACAGTGCATGAACTCACAACAAATTATGGTATTACTTTATTCTGGCCCCATACGAGTTTCAGCCCCAAAAAATATTTTTGTACTATTTTTCTAATTAAAAATAAAATAGGATATTTTGAAGAATTTAACATTTTTTAATTATTTATTTATTTTTATTTAATTTGTATTTTGTCGTTTTGAATACACAAAATACTTTTTTTGGGGCCAGAGTAAAGCATTGATCAAATTACATACCTGAAAATCAGTGTGACTTCTGCTGTTGTTTCTGGGAGGCCAGTTCGGATATGCGTGGCTTCACCTTGGCAAGTGCTACTCTCATGTCATCTTCACAGCAAAGTCTGTTCCTTTTCTTCGTTTTTATGTCCAGCATCCTCGAAAAGGATTGCTCACAAAGATATGTTGTGACAAATAGTATAAAATATTCCAGGGCTTTCTTAGCAATAACTGGGTACTTTTCCATTTGTCGACACCAAAACGTTGAGAGTGTTGTTGTTCTGAAGAGCTGCAGTTGAACCTGGCTCTGCTGAATTTCAATGAATTCGTCGAGGTATTCATCATTGACATCTGCTGTCTCAACAGCAAACGTAAATGGCTGTCTCACCCATGCTGGATAGGACTCTCTTGGAGGGAAATATCCATCGAGAGACTTTGCAAGCTCATCTAAGTGCGTGGCAACTGTTTGCTTCAGTTCCATGGATACAGAAACGTCTCCGATTCCAGGCACATCTTCGATCTTAGTTACACAGTCGTCCAAAAGGGGAAAGTTTGCGAAGTTATTGTTCTCTGTTTGTCGTTTCCATAACGGCAGTTTTTTTTTTTTTTTTTTGAAAAGCCTTCAGGGTTTCTTCTGCTTGCATGATGTTGACACCACCACCCTGCGTCTGCTGATTGAGATGATTGAGAGCTGCAAATATATCAGCCATGTAAGCTAAAATCACAATGAATTCAGGATTTTTGAAGCAATCTGCATGACGATGTTGCTGCTCTTTCAATAACAGGGCTAATTCCACACCCATGGCAAAAACACGATTCAGCACCTGTCCCCGGGATAACCACCGAACATTAGAATGGTACAGGAGTACCTCGAATTCAGAGCCCATTTCTTTACACAGCTCACTGAAGATGCGGTGCCTCAGAGCACTATTTCGCACAAAGTTCACATATTCCACCACAGTTTTTAATACTTCTGCCATTTTTGGAGGCAAGGTTTTAGTTGCCAATGCATGCCTGTGCAGAGTACAATGTGTAACAATGATGTGTGGTGCATCGGCTTTTACTAGCGCACCAAAACCAGACTTTCTTCCCAGCATGACTGGAGCTCCGTCCGTACAAACTGCAGAAACCATATCCCATGAAAGATTATTGTCTCTGAAGAAGTCATCCACAAGCTTCTTCACATCGGCTGCCTTAGTTGTTGTTGTAAGAGGCTTACAAAATAAAAAATTCTTTTTTTTTTTTTATCGTGTCTTCTTTCACATAGCGCACAAAAACAGCAAGCTGGCTTAGGTTAGAAACGTCTGTGGTCTCGTCAAATTGAAGGCTGAATTTTGCCGGACTTGAAATTAGATCTGCAACTATTTGAGCCAAGATGTCTTTACTCATGTTCTTTATTCTGTCGCTGATGGTGTCATTTGAAAGAGGAATTTGGGATAATTTATCTTCGGCCGCTGTTCCGAGTAGCAGATTTGCCATCTTTAACGCAGCTGGTTTTATGAGTGTTTCACCGATGGCGTGTGGCTTACCCTGCTGTGCTATCAAGTAAGCAACTTCGTACGATGCTGTGAGGATCGGTTTGCTAACGGGTACAAATCCAAGAGCAGGCAGAGTGGCCCTTTCATCTAATCTGGCTCGTTTCACCTTGAATTCAGCAAGCGTTGTGTTCTTGTATTACCCGTCTCCATGCAGCTTCATGAACTGTTCCTTTAGTTTTGCCGGTGCGAGACTTCTTTTTTTGCTCGACATATTTAGTGTATTAAAATATTAAGGAAAAAAAAAAAACACACACACGACGTACAACTACGACAGCCATTGACTACTGCGCGCACTAAATTCCCCGCAGCCAATCACGTGATCCTCTGCACTGTAGAGGATGACTTAGCAGCCATCACTTGCTGCAGGGCCAAGCGGGGTGTGTCATCACGACTTTACACAAGTGTGTAAAGTAAACCTCCGCTGCAGAGGCTTCGCCGAACCCCTGAGACCGACTCATCGAACCCCTGGGGTTCGATCGAACCCAGGTTAAGAACCACTGCTGTAGACAGTGTATCTATCAGGTATCCCAAATCCTTTCCTTGTAATCAGAGACCATAACTCGCTTGATAAATGATAAAACTGGCTGGGGGGAGGCGTTCTGTTGTTCCGGTTTTCTTTATGGTCCGTGCGTACACTTTTTGCTAAAGCATCACAGTGTACAACCCGGTGTCCCCCTTCGGATAAGTTCGAGTGAGACCAAATAACTAACAGTTCCTTAAAATATTGTTTTACTAAACGGCACATCATAAGATAAAACCGCTGAAAGCGGGAAAAAAAAAATGTTCCCTTGTATGCAGTCTGTGGCTGGACGCGACGTTGCAGTCCGGATACTTTCCTCCTGTAGTTTTGTAATTACAACCCTGTTTACCTCCTGAAAGGGACAAAGTGCAATCCTCTCAGAGCAGAAAAAGAAAGATTTTAAAAGAAGACTTCATTTATATAGGGAAACAGATTTATCCAAACCTTCATGCCTTCATGACCTTATGTGTTATATATTTGTCCCCTTTGTAAATCATTATGACACGTTAGGTTTACAAAGTTTTTTTTTCTTCGGCACTCCTGGACTTTATTCTTAAAAGTAGTCTGACCGGAATGTAATTTTTCTGTGGCAGTGTAAATTACCTCTCCATGATGTAATGAACAAAGATAAAGCATTTGATTTTGAGCAACTCAATTGTAACTCAATGTAATTTCATTATTTACGTGCTACATATTTTCACTGATTTAATGTAATTCATTGTTTCGTTTCTGAAAGCAAAATTTTTGAATCAGTTACTTTTTAGATTGTTACAAGTGATGCAGAACAAACTTACTGTTGAAGTCACTAAACAGAACATGTTTAACTCATGGTGCTGAATTATCCTAACCTATAACTCCGCTTCTCCAGCACATATGCACCAATTAAAAGACATTATACTCAAGTGCAATACAATTTGAACAATAAGCAGCATTTTGGCAAGTATTTTACAAAACCCAGTCCAGTCTCATTGAACAGATTAAGAAATAAAGGTGAATCAGTTTTTTAAACATAAAAACAAAAGTCTCAGCAATGCAGTTGCCACATTATGTCCCATCTTAAAGAGGAACTAAAACCCAAATCAACTCTTTTGCAGATAAACTGTCTAAATAAATTTTAAGGGTGCTTTCTTAATGTTTCTGTGCAAATTTTGTCATTTTCTTTTAAATTTGTTTAATTCTGCAGTATTTGGCCTAAAATTGGCCTAGCCGCCCTCATTGGGCTGAACAGTGGCTTCTGCAGTTGAATTTAAGAAAACACAGCTTGGGTGGACCTTCCCTTGACTGGCCCGACAACCAAAATTAGTCCAAGAGGGCATCAACAATTAATTCAGAACGTCACAAACGTACCAAAATTATCTAAAGATTTGCAGGCCTCACTTACCTCGGTCAAGATAACAAAATAGAATAAAAGCTGCAAGCAGAATTGGGCGGCCCTCACAGCTTAGTGCCGCTTCACCCTTACCAAAAAGTAGTTTATTCAGGTGTACTACAAGTTTATTTATTTTATACTATATTTTATGATGTACTTAAAAATAGTATAGAGAAGTATACTTGGCTTATACTGAAAAATATACAGAGAAGTCTAAGTGCACTAATACTTAGACTTATACTTTAATACTAAAGCTTATATACTTTGGTGTAGGATACTTAATACTTATTTCTACCACAAAGTACTGATTCTTAGAATATCTTTATCCAAGTGCAGAATAAGGTTAAGTCATTGACTCATGCTTACATTTAATATGGCAGAATAAGTGCACACATTTGCTTTGAAGTTTATCCGTTACAAACTTACATGTTCAAGATCGTATGTGCTAAACTTCATTATTTTCACCTAGCTTAAAAACAAACAGGGAAACATTTGACTTGACTCTATTGATCAAGTTCTAGTCCCTTTCATAAGGGTTTGGTAATGATGCTATGTACACATCACTATCTTTTTCAGCAAGAACACACTTTTTCTTAATCATGTCAGGGCAGACAGCATCAACAGCTTCCGTATTTTTAACGTTATATACAGTGCTTTAAGTGGGCCGGTACGAACTTATGTGCAGTGCCATCACTTCTAAATTTTAGCCCTCATCGTACCGGGACTTATTTCCAGCGTTCAGTGGGTACCGAGCTGTGATGGACTGGCGACCTGTCCAGGGTGTATCCCGCCTCTCGCCCGATGATGACAGCTGAAGATAGGCACCAGGATAAGTGTGATGGATAATGGTTGGATGGATGGTGGGTACCGAGGCTTTTCCCCGTGTTGTAACATGTGTTATATCAGTCTGTGTTTCCCCATCAGTGCTCCCCAAAAGCTCTGCACGCACAAGCAGCAAAAATAAAAATAATAAAAATTGACGGGCTTCCCACACAGAGGTTTCGTGGTGAAGAGACAGACCTTTTGAGCAATAATCAATACAGGGGACTAAACAGAATATGGCAAGATCTGAAGTGAAGTAAAAACACAGCAGATCATGATGGTAAAAAATCTAAAAGAAATAAACATTCAGATGGGAGGACATAACAATAAACTATGAAACAGACCTCAAGGAAAGAACATATGGCAGAAACTATGAAGCAAGAATTACCTACAAGCAGAGGTAGGTAGAGTACCCATAAATTGTACTCAAGTAAGAATAGCACATAAGAAGTATCGATCAAAGAAATTACTCAAGTAGGAATAAAAAATGTATTTGGTAAAATGGCCACTCAAGTCCTGAGTAACTGATCACAACGTCTGATTTAATAAAAACGATGTCATCAGACAGAAAGTATAAAGTTATGTGCAAACGTTGGTATTTTAAAGACTAAAATGAAAATAGTGTTTTTTTCAGTGTAATTTTTCATGTCCATGTTAACGCCACGAGGCTTTAAGTTAATGAAAGTGGCTCCAAGACACTTGAATTTGACTCATGGATTTTATTTTGAACTGGCTTTGTTCTTTTGTTCTTTGTAATTTCTGTACAACAAAACTACACTCTTAAAACAGATGTGTCACATCAACACATGATGTGTTAAATTTTAAGGCATGTCCCAAATCAGCTCAGGGACAACACGTGTCATTTATGACACAACTAATGTGTTTGTCATTTTAACACAACTATTATGTCACTCAAATCAACACAAATGTGTGTCAAAATGAGTTATTTTGACAAATATATGTATAAAATGTGTTTTCATAGATAGGGTCAAATAAAAATGGACATTTTCATTTGAGGATATTAGAGATACTTTTATTACAATTAAGTATGTTACAACAATAAAGTTGGGGCAGCTCAAATATAAAAAAAAGTTTTAAAACTACATTCAAATCATGAAGTTAAGCTAACAAAATATCCATTTTTCTAAGGTATTAACGGCAAACCTTTTAAAAAAAAAAATTGTAACATTCAGTGAACATGTATGAAAAACATGGCAATAAAATTCATAAAGAAATAATGAAAAAGAATCCATCCCTGCTCCTTCCAATATTCATCAGTTTTTCCAACTGCACTCAAATGGCAACATGTATTTACAGTCCAGTACAGTCATCTACCAAGGTACAAGATTTTTGTATCTTGGGTACACTTCTGGTCCCAAAACTCCTCATAACATCTAAATGATGCAAATCAGAAACTTCTGCAAGTGTGATCAACTCATATTCACTTATTTTGTTTTTTGTACTGCATAAGCATAAATATGATCATCAAAGTATAGTACATTTAGTATTTGGGAAAAAAAACATGAGAATGAAATCGTTATGCACCAGAATATGAACAACTTCACCAATAAAAGGCTCATTTATGTGATCTGTTCTCAAGGGCAGTATGGAACCAGCTGTGTAGACTTGGCTATACACATCAGCACTGTGAGACAGATAGATGGTGGTGGTTAAAGAAATGTCATTTTCCAGAGCTAACCTCAAGTGACTCAATAAGACATCTGTTTTTTTCAGTAACCCCACAGTAACCATATAGGCGTTGGTCACACTGATTTTCTTGGAGGTGATAGAGCTATGCTTATAATGATACATTTATTGTACCTGGTGTTTGAAAGTCAATGTCTTTGAAACATAACATGTGCAAGTCTTTCGAATGGATTGTGCTTTGCTTCAAATCGCACGCACCAAAGTTTAGACAGAGGTCCAAATCGAACCATTACCCTTGGATAATGGATCATGAAATGATGTTTCGGTGTGAGATTTCGCTCATAAAGCTGCTTGAAAAGGGTATGATGCTCTATTATCAATTGTTTTAGAAACACAGCAAGCCCTTTCGTAACAACTGGTGTAAAAATTATGCTGCAGATTTCATTGAATAAAACTAGTAATTTCCAGTGCTGACTCTTTCTGTTTACAAGATCTCCAGTAAAAAAGGCAAGGCTACAGTAAAAGGCACCACATTTGTGAAGCAGTCTGTTTTACAGGATTCTTACCAGTTTTCAAGTTCAATATGACACTTGGCTAATGTTTGACATTTCCACTTCCATAGTGAAAACCTGAAATTCTGTCATTCAGTTCTTCCAATGTAATCAACTTTTTCACAGAAATGAAATGTTGCAGCACTAGTTTAACCTCTAGTGGAGCTACACCTTCAAGAACATCATGCATGACATCAACGCTTGAGTTTTCTGTGGCATGAAAATACTGTAGCTTATTCAAACAAGAGTCTTCTTTGACACCTGTTTTGCTTGGCTCGTTTAGTTCGACATTGTGCTGGTAATTTTTTTTTTGTATGTAGCTCCACTTCATCTTCATCATATATCATCTGTGCATCTGCTTTGTCAATCATGCAAAAGTGACACAATTTATTTGCAGAAAAACGTTCCAGATATCCACCAAGAGTATGTGGTGGATATGGTACAGTTTGCTGTTAACAAGCAAACTGTACCATACAGAGAAGATGGTTTTGACCTTTTAATTTTAATGTCATACCAACATCTTGAAGAAGTTTTAGGTCCTCCACAAGTGGCTGTAAAATCTTGTCAAATTCATTTACCTCTCTGTCAAGTGAGTTGAACAGGAGCCACAGATGAATGTTGACAAATGTTGACTTGCAGCTGGACGGCATTGGGGGACTTTTGAAACTATGGATGTGTAGAGAATGTGCCAGCATACATTCAGAAATCTGTCCCCGGTGACAAAGATGACAAATCCTTATACGCAGTATACACTGACGAAAAATGGGCTAATATCTAAGCCTTGAGGAACACCTAAATTTCCAACACAGCGATTTGTCGCCATTTGCATTGTTTACAATTTACAAGTAATGATTAAGCCTACTCTAACAGTATCCCTGAAACACTCATGTTTTATCATTTCTGAATAGGAATGCCATAGTTTATGTGTCAAATTTATTTTCAAAACCTAGAAATACTGATCCAACTACAGAATGATGATTTTTTTCTGTTGAATAAAAGTTAACAATCTTCTTGCAATATTGGGATGAAAGCCAAATTGTAAAGGATATAAGTTATAATTTGATCTAGGTTGCTTTATTAATTGGTGGAGCACTGCCTTCTTCAAAATCTTGGTAAATGTAAGAAAACAAAGATAAAAAATAGTTGAAGATGAAAATAAATAAACAATTAGGGAACTAATTATGGAACATAGAAAGAGTAGGATTTGGAAACAGGTATAAAATATGTGGAACTCAAAGATTGTTGCACTAATCTGAAAATGTTGGAAACACTGTCAATTAAGTTACGCCTAGCTTTTCTATTTTTCAGTGGCTCTGTGTTCAGTTTATAGTACTTAGTCCATGCACTTACTGCCATCTCACAAACACTCCTCTGTGCCCAGCAGCTTGATGACAAAAATACAACTTGAATTCGAAAAGTTTTTAGACACTATAAGATGTAAATATGCAATGATTTTCAAGTCATAGAAACCCCACATTTTTGTCTGCTTTTAGGCTTTGATATATTTGGATTCCAACCTGGTTAGTTTAGCACCCTATTGGCTTTAAATGTATAAGTAACATCTCCACTAGATGGCAGCATATAGACAAACAAATTGGTTTTGAGCATCAGCGATGCCTTCAGAGATTCGGTGTGAAATAATGTCCAAAGCAATGAAATTGGTCCAGTTGTCCTGAAATGTGATTTTTTTAAAATTGTATTATTACAATGTTTGTTTTCCCACTCATGAATCAAATTGCATAGATTTATGAAAACAAGGAAAAATAAAATTTTTATGTTGAAATGTTGAATATTGTCACAGGGGCCACTGCTATTGTTCCAGTCACGGTACCACAGACATGGAGCTGGCATATGCAAAAGCTTTCTTTATACTTTTAGATGTAGCTCAGTTTGATATCATTGTCTGAAGTGAGAAAAGCTCTGTTTGATAATTGCAAAGTAATCTAACTACAAAACTGATCCTGTTTGGTTGGTGTTGCAGGCTTTAGGGTCGCAGGCTTTAAGGCCAATGTCATATCAATTTATGTACCAAAGAATTCTCTGCACTCAGATCACCTGTTTTGAAGCTGCTAGGACAGTTTTTAATCACAGGAATCCCCTCAGTTGTCATTGGAGTCATGGCTGCTGCTGCAGGTTCATCACACCAAGTTGTCAGAGAAGATTAGATGTTCTTATGCTTTTAACTCATTCCTACGCTGAATATTATAGCATGGCAAAATTTTTCTTCATTATTTCATAAGTTTCTAAAGCAAAAACCAAGATCAGTTTTGCATTCCCATCATATGTTTTTATAACTCGGTATACTCTTCTTCTAAGACTGGAACCAGACTGAATACAGTCTCCCCCTCCATTTAAGCGTGGAGATGCAAGTAAGATCCTGCCTCTCGCTCTACAACAGCTCACACCCACCTGGGTGGCAGTGTTAGGCACTGGTTCTGTAGCTACTGCTGTTATGTCCTACATGGACTCAGTGCTGCTGTCTTCAGCAGCTGTGTTTACACAAAACATATACGAGACAACTTTGAGGAAAAAGGTGTGTGTACATATAGTTTGATCCCAACTCAAACAAAGAAACTCAGTTTTTATCTTATTATCTACAATTATCTTCTCTTCCCTGCAGGCCTCAGAGAGGGAGCTGCAGTGGGTGATCCGTATTAGTGTGCTGGTCGTGGGCCTGGCTGGAAAACTGTGTTAACTTTCTTTCTTTCTTTTTTTTTTTTTTTTTTTTTTTTTTTAAGAAAACTGGATTGGAATCACATAAAGTTAACATTTTTTCTGATCTAAGCAGAACACCTTTATTCACGTTTGCTGCATTCCCTATTACTTTTGGCAAATTGGACTTCTTATGGCTTTCTTTCACCAGTGGCTTTCTTCTTTGGACTCCTTCATAAAGGTCAGATTTATCGAGTGCACAACCAGCTCTTCTGTCAACAGATTGTCTCACCTGAGTTATGGATCTCTGCAGCTCTTCCAGTGTTATCATGGACTTCTTAGCTGCTTCTCTGATTAATGCGCTCCCTGTCTAGCCTTTTAGTTTAGGTAGGCAGAGATGTCGAGAACTGCTGTTGTTCTATACTCCTTCCTTTTTGGATGATGATGTATTGAACAGTACAAGTTTTCCATGGCTCTGAATATTGTTTTATAACCCAATCCTGCTTTAAACTTCTCCATAATTTTATCACTGACCTTGCACACAGGGGGACTCTACTTACTGATTTGGTGACTTCTGAAGGCAATTGATTGCACTGGATTTCTTTTGATATGGGGGAGGGAGTTGAATCCAGCTGCACACAACACTTAGATTAATTGAGAAAACATGCATCACTTCAAAATCACTTCATCACTTCACTTGCTCTTCAAAATTATGTGGTGCTCAAATAAAATCCAAATAAAATACATAGAACTATGTGATTACAACAAAAACAAAATGTATAAAAAGTTTAAGCAGTAGGAATTCTTTCTTTTGGCACTGAAGAGTTTGTGTTTTTTCCTGGATCCAAATCCTCTTACCCCAACCATTTACTTTGTTTCTCATTATTCCACTTAGGTCATCTTAAGTGAGTTAAATTACAGTGTAATGAAAATAATACTTTTGTAAAGAAATAATGATATACAGACAGGGAAATATAAGCAGAATAATTCATTGATAAAAATATACAAATAGTGTAATGATTAGATGTCTCACATACACAAATAAATTCAGTTTGCTCACATTTAAATTTATTTTTCCACATTCAAAATTTTATAATTTTAAGGATACAATTATAGGACTACAAACATGAAAATCAGTTCTGATTACAATTTTATAATTTATACTTACATTTTCTACTACATTGGGCATTGGATTATATTTTATATTCTAATTAATTTGTTTGGTTTTCTTATTTCTGTTTGTATATTATTCACTTGGTATGTAACCACTTCTGTTAATTGCCACTTCCCTTTTAATATTTTTTTTTTTTTCTCACAATGAAGGAGTTGAATATTAACCTGCCTGCGTTTAGTTGTAATGTGTCTGGTGGAGCAGCAGGGGACAGAACCGAAACACTAATGGGAATTGTGACTGTTATTTTTAAGTAGACTCAATGTCAGAATGCAGAAACAAAAGGTGAAAAAAAAACAAGTTTTTTGTTGTTTTTTTTTCTTTTATTTAATATATATATATATATATATATATATATATATATATATATATATACACACACCTGTATTATAAATGTTTTTGTTTTTTTTTTCCACAGTTTACATTTAGGTTCAAATCAAATATTTCAGTATAATTTCTAAATTATTCAGGGTCTCATTTTTACAAATTCCATCACGGTGTGGTCTGACACATGAAAAATACATATAACATGAGAGGGATTTGCAATTTGATGTTTTCTTTTAATAAAATGTATTTATTTCTTCTTTTTAAAAGTAAAATTGATGTGCAAACGTGTATGACGATGAGGGCATCGTAATGAATGCAATGTGCTGTCTCTGCTACTTATGTGGGAGAATAAATGAGAGATGAAGGCAGAGCTGGCCGTCCCCACTCTGCTGAAGCTCCATGCCAGATTTTCCTTCAGGCTTCTAAGGAGGGTTTGTAGTGAGGAGTTTAGTATAGCTTCTGGGCATAAATATTACTCAGGATGTTGAACATTGTTCTTATTTTATCACAACAAAACTCTGAAAATGTAAAAACACTGCAGCAATAAGACTGTAATGTTCCACTTTGTTTGTATATAGAACAAATAATATATAGAAAAAAATAATTCGGGAAATTGTCTTGCAAATTTCCCATATATATATATATATATATATATATATATATATATATATATACACACTATATTGTAAATCTATACACTAATATTTGTAATATTTGGTTTTGGTGACATTAATTTTGAGTAGGAATTGTCACACCATACCCCCCCCCCACCCCCCCGGACCAGGTGGTCTGAGGCTACTGCCACTTCTTCAGCTCAGTACGATAGAAAATGTCCAACCATAATACCTTAATTTTTCTTTAAAATAAAAATAGAAGAAGGTTATGAAAGGTTGTTTTTTTTCTGCAGAGAATTTATGTGAATAAACAGACCGCTGCCAATTAGAGCTGAATTTGAATCTGGGGGTTTCTTGTTCTGTTATTCATGAAACAAAAGAAGTTCTGTATTTGTAAGGAACCTTGTTTACAGGCCAAATAAACTTCTTTTAAATTAGAGGAATGTCCCCTCCCTTCCAACTTTCTCCATTTATTCTGCTTTAAATTACGCAGCCAGTAGTGGCTGTGGGGCTTCCTCCCACTGTCCAAAAACATGCATGCTGGGTTAATTAGTGGTTCTGAAATGACTTTAGGAGTGAGTGTGTATGAGAGCTGCCCCACCCAAAGTGGTATGAATACCATTTCTACTAATCAGACCAACATTTCTCCCTAACCTTCCAACAATCTGTGTTGCCTGTATAGCTTGCCAGATATAAGCTAGACATCCAGTGGCTAACAGATAACATGTAGCAAATTAACTGTGATTCCCAGAAATATGAGGAAGTCTGACATTATTATTTAAAAAGCAACACAAAGATGCAACACTAATTTTTAGTGACCTCTGAAAAATGAATGTAAATAATAATGTTACAGTGTTAACTTTTAGTCAGCAACTTGTTGCATGAAGCTGCCCTCTATGGCTTCTGATAAAATAATTGAGATGAGCCAATCCTGAGTCTCAGATGTTATTTTGTGCCTGCAGTTCCAAATGAGTTAAACCAGAGTGAGATAATAAATAAATAAATAAATAAACAAATCCATACTTTATTGACAAAATGCAGCCATTCCACAATTTGTCTCTGTAGTTAATACTGGCAGAATCTGTTTCTTACCATCAACCAGGAGTTTTGCTGTACATAAAGCTGTACTGGGGCACTAACTTGTGTATAATTCAGTTTGATTATGTATTCTTGATTGTATATTATTTTACACCGGTTTCTCATTCCCTGTTGGCCAGTCTGCTCTTATAAAATATGTCAGATGACCCCTGACCAATCCAAAATAATTCAGTAATGGCAAATATAATCTATTCGAGTTGAATATCTACATTTTCTTAGTGTAGAATATGGCCTGTGTTTTAAAAAATGAATTGCTACATGCTTGGTATGGCAGATCATGTAGAAAACGTATCCCTCTTCTTTTTTAAAAAGTCAGGCAGACAATGATCGAAATTGAACTGATTTAAAGCACCTTTCTCTATTTTTGTGTAATCTAGTCATAGGAAATGTGACTCCAAATTTCATGGATCTAAGCAACGCCTGTGTCGAGATGCCTGGCTAGGAGAACACAGGTACATCTCAAAATGTTAAACATTATGAAAAAGTAATACTTTTTGGCACTCATTTCAGAAAGTTAAACTAATATATTCTATATAGATTCATTACACATGAAGTGAAGTGTTTTAAGCCCTTATTTCTTGTCATTTTGATGATTACGGCTTATGAAAACCCAAAATTCAGCATCTCAGAAAATTTGAATATTACATAAGACCAACAAAAAAAGCATATTTTAAACAGAAATGTCAGGTTTCAGAAATGTATGTTAACTTCTTTTAAAGATTTTTTAGGCTCCAGTAGCCTTTACTGAAGAGTTAGTAGACAGGAAACACTGGGGAGAGAGAAAAGGAGGACATGCAGCAAATGGCCTGAGACTTGAACCCAGGACAACTGCAACAACTCCCTCTGCATATGATGCATGCGCTCTACCAACTGAACCACTCAGCACCCGGTATGTTCATGCCTATACACTTAATATGTGGTTGGGCCTGCTTTGCATTAATAACTGCAACAATACAGCATGGCATGGAGGTGATCAACCTGTGGCTCTGCTAAGGTGTAATGGAAGCCCAGGTTGCTTTGATACAGCCTTCAGGTCATCTGCATTGTTGGGTTTGGTGTCTCTCATCTTCGTCTTGACAATACTATGGGGTTCAGGTGAGACCAGTTTGCTGGACAATCAAGCACAGTAACAGCACGGTAATTGAATCAGGTTTTGGTACCTTTGGCAGTGTCAGCATGTGCCAAGCGCTGTAGGAAAATGAAATCAGTATCTTCATAAAGCTGGTTAGTAAAAGGAAGCATGAAGAGCTCTAAAATCTCCTGGTAGAAGGTTGTGTTGGCTGTGAAAATCATAAAACATAAAACTTCAAGTAGCATGAATTCCTCTCTCCACTCTTCCTCCAGGCTCTGGAACCTTGATTTCCAAATGAAATGCAAACTTTATTTTCATCTGAAAAGAGGACTTTGGACCACTGAGTTACAGTCCAATTCTTTTTCTCTTAAGCCCAGATAAGATGCTTGTACTCCATGTGAAGGATTCATCTGTGAGTAGTGGGTCTTGATGCGCTGACTCCAACCTTTGTTCACTCCTTGTGAAGCTCCCCTAAATTTCTGAATAGATTCTGCTTGACAATGCTCTCAAGGCTGCGGTTATCCTTGTTGCTGTTGCACCTTTTTCTACCACACTTTTGCTTCCTCTCAACTTTCTATGAATATATTTGGATACAAAACTCTGTGAACAACCAGTTTCTTTAGCAATGACCTTTTGTGGCTTACCCTCCTTGCTGACAGTGTCAGTGGCTGTCTTCTGGACATCTGTCCAATCAGCAGTTTTCCCCATGATTGTGTAGCCTACTGACTGAGAGAGAGGGGCTCATGGAACCTTTGCACATGTTTTGAGTTAATTACCCGATCAGGGTGTGATACCATGAGTCTCTAATATTCACAATATTCTAATTTCTGGAGACACTGAAGTTTGGGTTTTCATTATGTGTAAATTATAATCACCAAACTTACCAGAAATATATGTTTGAAACTTTCAGCTCTATCTGTAATGAATCAATATAATATACAAGAATGAATTTTTGAAAAGAGTAACCAAAAACATTTAACTTTTTCACGATATTCAAATTTTTTTTTTTTGAGATCTACCTGTATGCTTTCCGTTTGGCGTATTGCGTTCTTTGAGAACTGGATCTGAATCCACTCCGGGTTTTTCACGCCACTTCCCTACCACTTTATCCGTAAAGCTATGTGTTTTCTGTGTGAGAGACGCCGACTCTTGTTTGGAACAGCGATTCCACGGAGGGGCTGAGACCCGCAGCAGCCTGCGCTAACCGAGGGCGAGCCTGAACCATCCTCTAGATTTTACGCGCAGCCGGACTGTTTTTTCTTGATCCATTTCGTTCACAGTCGTGTGGGGATAAGAGCAAAAAAGAAGAATCGGTCGTAAAAGCCAACTGCGTGGCCACACTCTCCCTCCCACCCCAGCCGAGGTCGTCTACTGGAGATCCATTCTCTTGCGTGGCACAAGTCTGGTATTTTCTTTCAGCTGCAAACCCAGACTAACGGAAGGGATCAGTCCGAGAGGAGCTGAGGGGGAGAAATTTGGTTTTAAACCCGAGCCGGGACTGCTCTGCGGGGATCTTCTGTAGCCTGTGCTGGCTGGATGGCATAGGCAAAAAAAAAAAAAAAAAAAAAAAAAAAAAGAAGGGGGTTTTCATTCATTTTTCAGCCCCTCTCAGCCACCACCCCTGTGGATCTGTCCGTGTTTTTTTTGTTTTTTTTTTCACCCTCCTCTTCATCACTCAGCCATTCTCACGAGTGGATTGTTGTGAACGATTTATTTGTCTGCTGGTGGAATTATAAATAAAAATCTAGACGGTCTTGCGTTTTTATTGTCAACACTAGGCCTTAACACACTGGAGGCGCACTGCTGTTTTTAAGAGATGGAGAATGAAGATGGGGATTACCATCATTTATCCAGGAAAATCACTGGCCCGTGTGCCACACCAGCCAAAGTGTACAGTGATCGGCAAAAATAGCAGACTGCATTTTTGGGATTTTTTTCCGATCAAAAGCGCCTCCCTCCTCCAATCAAGTCCCATTTGTTTATATTTTCAGTAGATCTACATAAAAAAAAAACCCACGCATTTGGGAGCTGCCAAAGAGTAGCCTTTTAGGCTACAGACATTTATTATTCATTTTCTAATACATATACATTTAAAATATTTGAATTCCTATTTTTGAATGTATAGGCTCTCTTCTGAGAGGTGGACGTGTACGAACCTGTCATTTTAATTTCTTTCTTTTTTTTTTTTTTTTTTTTTTTTGGAGTTTTTTGAAAGGAAAATAATGAACGTGGGAGCAGAGACATCGATGGGTAGCCTGACCTTTTTTTGGGGTTTGCTGCTGTTTTTTTCTTCCATCTGCGTGCGATCCACTCACGGAGAGAGTAAGTCTTTTGATAACATGTCTTTAATTTAAAAATGTCTGAAAGCTTATAATCTTTGGGAACAATCTAATGTAAACAGTTTTTGTGTGTCAACAGTAAATAAATTATTATTTTAAGATTATTTTTAATTAAATACGCCAGTGTGGCCGTGGTGTGCGCCTGTTACTAAAACATTATATTTGCACCATGTTTTGGTGTGTGACCATAGTTAACCCAAATACGCAACACTATTTTATTTGCTCATGTATTCTCATTAGTTTGAACCCAATGGGAAGGAATCCAATAGCAGGAGCATCCGACGCATTGTTTTGAACACGCAGAAGTCAGAGGGATGATCTAGGGAGCAGAGCTGAAGGTTACTACGACCATGTGGCCATTTTGCATTTCGTAGTGCGTCGCTGCGCCAAAAGAACAAAAAATAAAAACAAACAAACAAACAAAAAATGTTTTTCAGTCAAACGCTTACGTCCACGGCTGAAAGACAAGCGAAAATTAAAAGTTATTTTCAATAAAATCTATGAAAACTAGTTAGCCGTTTGTTTTTGTGCGTCAGTCAATGAAATCCTTAAAGTGGAGCAGCTTCAGAGCGCCGTTTGTTTTCCACCTGGGCTTTAACACTGTGTGCTCTGTGCTAATTAAGCTTAAGAAACGACCGGTAGCATTCACAATCCTTGACTTTGATATGGAAACGTTTTATAACAGGACATGTGACAATGGTAAATAGCAACACAAGAAAACTGGGTGAATTCACGTATTTTGGGACGTTTTTGTATGTTCATCTTATTAGCCATTTCCCCCCCCAGTAAATTCACACATAAATGTACCCAAGGTGTCACACATTTTTAAATTCTTCAAGTTGTTGATTCACTTAATGTGAAAAAGTTATGTGTTTGATATTCTTAAAGTAGGGCTCACAATTTTATTGTAGTTGATACAAAGCTTGCACGGTTCATCCACAGTCTGGAAAAATCTGAAATATAAAAAGATACCAATAAAACAATACTGGTAGATAGAAAGAAAATTAAAGCATGGTAGTTTTTTATAGGCGTTATGTCTTGTCAGTCTTTTAAAATGTTCTGTGTTTCATACTTTGTGTCTTTTCCTCATGTCTTACTTTCCATCGTTCTTTCCTTCCTTGTTCCCTTTGTTGTTTTCCTTCTTTCCTTTTGACCATCCTGTGTTTTTGTCTCCATCAGTTCTCTCTTCACTTTACTTCTTCACATTCTTTCTTTCTGACTTCTCCATGTCCATCTTTTCTTTTCTGTTTTGCCTTCCTTCTTCGTGTCCTTTTTTACTTGCATTCTTCATTATTCCTTCCTTCCTCCCTTCCTTCCTTACCTTTTTCTTGTTTTCCTCGTGTTCTACTTTTCCTCCTTCCTTCTGTCATTCCTTCTTTCTTCCTTCCTTCTGTCTTTCCTTGTACCCCACCTACCTTAAAGCCTGCCCTCTGTAGAAATATCTACCATAAAGTCATAGTGTGCTACAGTTTTTATATTTTAAAATTAAGAGAGGTCTGACTGACAAAGTTAAGTCGCAAAAAGTCTGTAATTTTTGCAGGAAAATGTAGGAAACCTTGTGTTTATTCATTTGGGACAACGTAGTCTATTATTCTTAGCTGTGAATCTGATAGAGGGCAGGATCTTACACATGATTTATGACACCAAATGGAGTCCCAATGCCAATGCTGGGAACCACTGTACTATGCTAAATTGGGAAATAATACGAAGCAAAACAATTTAATTCAACTGTCTCTAAGGTGAAAGAATAATTAGTCATAAATAATTTCTTCCTTTTTATCGGAACTAAATATATTCAGTATTGGAGTTGTATGGATTAGCCTTTCCTGACCAACACTGGTGACTGGTTTTCTTTGAGATCTGACCTCCCAATTCTACTTTTCTCCCCTTAAGCCCTATACCAAATTAATGAGAAAAAAATACTCCCCATGTTCATTACAAAAAAAAAAGTAGTTGTTACACAGGACGCACAGATCAGGCCTCTCCTTGCCAGTACTAATTGCTGATTTTGTTTGAACTCAGACCTTTTGATTTTGACTCATTCAGATTTTGTTTCTTTCTTTCCCTTTGGACTGCATAACATAAAAGAGAAGAAATGAGCTGCAGGTTCTTTTTAGTAATTATTAGAGTCGATGTTGCAAGAAATGCACTGATCAGGATTGTGCTGCCCAGTACCGAATTTCAGTTTAGTTTAAGGTCTGAAATGATGGTTCAGATTTTTACCAATTACGATTTTTCTTTCCTAATGAACATAGGATGTGCTGCAGCAGCTTCTTTGATAAACATTGTCAAAAATATCGGAATCCCAAGGAGTATGTTTACCTAACATTTCTGATTTTTATTAAACTTAAAAAAGTGCATATAAGTAGAAGAAGAATAATACTGTTGGCACCTTTGTTTATAGAATGAAAATTGTGGGGATTCTTAGTTTTGATGCACTTTCAGAAGAGGGAAAAAAAAATCAGATTTTCAAGTGCTTATCCGATCACAGTCGATTAAGGGAAACCTGACCTATTGCAGTCTCTGTCCGATGG
Source organism: Anableps anableps (assembly GCA_014839685.1). Lineage (NCBI taxonomy): Eukaryota > Metazoa > Chordata > Actinopteri > Cyprinodontiformes > Anablepidae > Anableps > Anableps anableps. The sequence continues at coordinate 26,198,456 of CM026073.1, forward strand.
ACTGGTACATCTGTAGCTTTCTTTTACTAGTACAGCGAGTTGCAGTTTCTGAGGCTTCATGTTGTTCTGCAATTTTCCCCTTTCTTTCCCTCATGTTTCAACTGCTATTATGACAGCAGGCATTACTCATTGATGAACACATTTATTCCTTATTACTTAAAGTGGAAACATCTTTGTATGTAAAGAAGACATGCAGAATAACCTCTATTAGCATCAAAATAGGTAAGAAAAAACTGTTTTCATCCCTGTTGACCAGTGACTCAACCTTAGCCACGTTCTTTGAACCTCTCTGAGCTCCCTGAAAGGTTTGTAAGTGTAGTTGGGAGGTCTCAGAGCAAGGGAGTCACTCTCAGATCTCGAGTATCTTGTGCTGTATAATACATCAGGCCTTCCAGAACACAGAAACTCAGTGACAAAAGCCTGCAGAGAATCTAAGGATCTGTGTCACTGATTCACCACTTGTAGATGGTGTTTACTTTACTCGGGCTGGAGAGCGTCAGAATTTCCAGCTGCTGTCATCACTTAGCAGAAAATCACAAACCCCTCAGAGCTCCATTTGGGGTTCAAATTTTTCTGTTCGTTTTGATAATCTGTCCGCACCAATAAAATGTAATTAAGCCCCTTTTTAACTCTCACCGCAACAGACTTTCCATGCCACAGCTTTCAAGTATGCAACTTTTTTTTCTTAAAAGAGAGGGGAGCTATTGTTGAGAAAATAATTGGTGTTTGGAAATCATACATAAAACACTTGCATGAAACACAGATTTGGTTTGATTGATTTCAGTTTGTAAGCTGTCTGCTGCTCTAAACCTCATCACTTGGCAGCTCCACCTGCAGCTTTTAAACTGTCACTAGCCGCATTGGTGCAGAGGTTGTGTGAGCACAAGTGCTTTCTGTCCTGTCTCATGAGGCCATGGCAATGTTCCTCTTCCTGTTGTCTTGGAACATTGGATTGGCAAGGATAAATGATTAAGCGCCATTGGGCATCATACTCTTCTACTGTCTGACCTTTCCCTCCTGAGTTGGGCTTGTCGTAGGTTGGCTCTCCTTGTCATGACAGGGCATGTACCTCATTCATGACTGCTGTTACTGTCCTCCAAGGTACCCCACTTTGCCTCGTGACTGTGGTGACATAAGACCTCCACACTTGCTGGGTGGTCTTCTACCTCTGTGATTACTGTGTATAACTTGGTGTGTTAGTCTGAGTCAGTGGCATGCCCCTGGATGAGGATGTAAAAAAAGTGTGTCACTGGGCTAGTTTGTGAGCATCCAGGAAACACTGTCCTGTAGCTCTTTTGGCTTGCCAGTGGAGGTTTGCAAAGCTTTTATGAACCACTTTATTTCAAGTGGCATGTCAATGTATTTGCCCGGATATAGTCTTTCCATCCAACCGTGTGTATATCATCATTGTGTTTTACAGTTTGCGTGACGATTGCAAATGTTAGCTTCACTACTGTATGCCACCTGTCTTATCAGATAAGTGGTGTCTGTACATAGAAACATTCACAGATAACGCTGCATGGTGTTATCAAACAAGAGTTGCACTGATTGCAGTCTTCTGGGCTGATTTCAGATTTCTCTATTACATCATTTGTTTTTCTGCTTTCTGACTGAAATGAAATGTTTGTGTGTATATACATTCATGGAATAATGGTAAGCATGAAATAATAAATTTTAAATTGAAAACGTCTGTTCATCTCAGGTTTTACAGGGACTTTGTTCCAGAGCTGAGAAATACATAAACTAAAAAGTGCCTCTTCTTGTTTAGTTTTGGTCCTGGGAACACTGAATAAAGATGTCCTGAGGAATCTATTCAATTCAGTTTATTTATATAGTGCCAATTCACAACACATGTTATCTCAAGGCACTTTACAAGAAAAAAATCAGTTCAATCCAATCATACTTGCATTTCAATTGATCCTAGTTCTCAAACAATGCAGTTAAGTTCAGTTTTGCTGGGTTTATTTAAATGTACCGTCTACTTTCTAAAGTGCTTTGAGTAAAAAAAAAAAAAAAAAAAAAAATATATATATATATATATATATATATATATATATATATATATATATATATATATATATATATATATATATATATATATATATATATATAAGGTTTGTTTTTGCTCTAATTATCTGCTTTGATATGATGCATTCACTGACTTGTTTAGGTAAAATGAGTGAACAAATAGATGAGACAGCAAATTGAGCCACTGTCTATTAGATCGCATTAAGAACTTTTACATTGAAGGCTTGTTTTTGCTTTAATGATCTCCTTTGATATGATGTATTCGCTGATTCTTTTAGGTAAGAAAAAAGAGGTCTTTGTGCGTTTGAGCTGTCTGTCATCAGCCAACCTGGATCGGTGCATCTCTACCACAAATCCTTTTTGTTGCATCCTGTAAGTCAGGGCATCGGTGGTTTGGAGTTGTTGTAATAAGGATAAACGGCAAGCAAATTTGTTTATATAGCCTTAGATTAAGGGATCCTGAGTAATTCCATTTGTCTAATTGTTATAAACTAGCTTATTCGGGGGATTATAGCACCTTAATATTTATTCAATAGCTTGTTTTACTTAGTGCTTTTCACAAATAGCTTTTTATTATGTAAAGAAGCTTTATATTTTTTTGTGAATGTCAAAAATATTGCCTAAAAGTACTAAATATTGTAATAAAAAATGATGAATAGAACACCTCAGTTTTTATTTTTTCCTTTTGTTTGACTTCTGTCAATTCATTATCAAAGCAACTATTTCATAGAAATAAGGTCATTGCAGCTTGTAATGCTGCTCACCTCTTGCCCACTTGAGTGAGAGGGAGTCTTTGTTTGGGAGTTGTTATGATGAGGAGTGTAGAGTTACTGTTTGGGGTTTTGGTGTTATCTGAGCGACAGTGTTTGAAGTTGGGTCCGCTGAGGGGAAGTGGCCCACCAGAATGCTGGTCAGATGACATCCAGTATGCGGTGGATTACAGCCGGTTGATGTGACAGGTGCGAGTTGATGTGACATGCACAACAAGTGCTTTCTGGCTTGATTTAAACTTAAATTGCTGCTGGTAAGTGCAGTAGAGATTACCATGATAAAAGGGTATCATCCTGTGGAAACATTAATATATTCATATATAATATATTGATCCAGTGCATTTATATTTTGTACTGCTTAATTTTAGTAATGTAGTAAGGTAGCCTTTTTTAAAATTTGAAATTTTAGTTTGTGAAGCATTATTTGTAACGATGATGTTTTTTTATTCTTTCGTCTATCATTTTATCACCATCTCAAAAAAAGACAATACAAATTATGGTAATCTTATGTCCATATGCTTATAATCCTTAAAGTGAAGTGTTCAGTATGGGTTCAAATCTGTTCACTTTTTACAGTTTTGAGCAAAAAATTTGCTCTCCCTAACATTACAAAAATAACTAAAATAATTAAAAATCAAGATTGTTTTCTAAGCAATCTCCACGATTTTATAGAACATGCATTTATTTAGTTTTTCATTTTTTTATTTGATTCCTGGCAGCTCAGACAAAGAGTATAGTGGATTTGGTTACCTTGCAGTGTCAATGACAGATTTGCTCTAAAAGTTAAAAAAAAAAAAAAAAAAAAAAAAAAAAAAAGAATTTGACACCAACTCTCCAGTCTCTCAGCTGTGGTTTTAATTTTCTTTATGGAACTTTCCAGGAAAAAAAGTGTCAAGGCTTAGTTATGTTTTAAAATATACACATTAAAAAAGTACTACTTTTGTTTTCTTGCTCGTTAAATGGATTTAATAACTTAAAACCAACAGCATGTGCTGTGATTCACTTTGGAGTTTAGTCAAAATAGGTTAAAGGTTAGTGATGCATGATTTTATGCACAAATGGGATTAATCTTATTTCTTATTTTTCTATTAAATTCAAAACATAAATCTATCAAAGAACCTGCAGCTAATTTTTGTCTTTTATAGTCAATGTTTCCAACTTAATTGTTGAAACAAAACTGTGTTTTCACAGGTGAGTTTGTAAGTGTTTTAGTCCTTAGAAGGGAGGAAAAAAAGAAAACAATATCACTCAGAATTCGTATCTGCAGGAAAAGCCTGACTGGTGTGTTTCTTTACACAATTAATTAACCTAACAAACCATACTCTCTCACATGATTACAAATTGATTTGTTGTGTTTGAGCAATGTGACTAGAGACACAGTAAGGGTTTAAAATGTCCTCTTTAAAAGTTTTAAAATCTCTAATTTCTGAGGATACAAATAACTGAGATGTCCTCAGGCTTTTAATAAGGAAAAAACTTACTAAGCCTTCCTGGAATAAACAGATGTCTATTTATCGATCTTAGTGTTTCCTCAGATTCCTCATTCTGTGAATTCCTTAAAAAGAAAACCCAGTAAATGTCCTGATTTCAACTGTTTGTGTTTGATAGCCTGGAGTGAGATTAGGCGTTAAATATGATTTTCTCCCAAGTTTCATGTTTTTCCATTTCTATTTTTTCTAAATTCCATGTTAAACAAACAAACAAAAACATTCTTTCATCTAAAAAAAATTCTATAAATTTCAGTCATTGATACAATTTAACAGCTGAAAAATAACCAAAATATAACAGGATCAGTTGCTATTTTTCTTAAAATAATGAAAGTAAACAAGCAGACATTATGAAAGTATTTTTTTCCATCTAAGTGTGAGATAAAGTTTATTATTTACAAGCAGGGCATGTTCTGTGGATTCAACAAGTGTTGGCCATTAGAGTTGTAGTTTAATTTTAACAGAGGTGCACAGGGTCATGTTTGCCTGTGTGTGCGCTGGTGCAGGTGTGTGTGTGTGTGTGTATGTGTTTGTGTGTTGACATCTCCACAGAGGGCCGGGGTAGGGTTTATCAATCATAAACATGAGCCCATGGATCCTGTTACGCTGTGGAGATATGTGTGTTTACTCAGCAGTGTGAAGAGCAAAGAGACCCAGGAGGAAGAGACAGACATATATGCAGGATATCAGTCTGTGGGGATAGGGCTGCTGAAATATGTCTTTTTGTCATGTAATCATGGTAACTATGTTATATTTAAGTGGGGTTTTTTTTATGCAACAAGTGGATTGGCTGGAGTCAGGGAAGCCTGCAAGCTTAGTTGGACGCAAAACCTTTCTCAAGCTTTTGTGTGAGAAAATGATTGGAATTCCTGCTACTTAACATGCCTAATGGGCAGAATAAGAGCATCACAAAGAGGAAGGCTGTGTCATTCCTCTCCCTTATTGTATTCCCATTCCAGCCTCTCTTTATCAAGAGTCTTCACAACTTTCAGAAACACATTCAGGAGGTAGTGGTTTCTGTTTGCAGGAGTTCTGCACCCGTGTGGCCTCTCTATAGTTTGACTTGGCTGAAATCTTATCTTCCGCTGGCCAGACGCCCCCTGATTTTATTAATGCCCTCATCAGGAAGTGGAGCCCAGAGCTTCTCTTTACTAACAAACAAATTAGCCTTTGTATTGGCGTGGCTCCGCCCCTCCTCCCTTGCTCCCTGGCTGCTGGAAAAGCTGGAAGAAAATTCTCAATGAAACAAAGAAGACATGCAGCTCGATGGCTCACATGTGGAGCCCAGGGGCATTGGTGTTGATTGGAGAAAGCAAATACTATTTTCCACGGCAGTAATTGTTTCCGTTCTAAATTTGGACAAGTGAAACATCCCACCGGGGGCAAATGTAACCCATTCATCCCCTTCATAAACGATGTGACTTCTATTTTTAAGTGAAAGGTTTAAACAAAGCACATCAAACAGTAATTTTGAGTGCTTGTATATTCAATGCATGCATTTCCTTAGGAGAAATAATTCCTAAGGGACTTCCATTGCCATTGTCATGGAGCAAAACAATCCAGGGGCACAACATTTGCTTTGGACTGAAAAAGCTCAGTTATCTGATTTACTCCTCACTACTGTTTTGACAAGGATCAGAGAAATACTTAGAAGTCTTGCTGTCGTATTGGACAGGCGCTGCAGCAGTGTAACTGCGGCTGCCTCCTAAGCTTCTGTAAGAACATAACAGGTTTAACCAAGGAGCTCATATGTCAAGGCATTTCCTGTACCAATCGTTAGACCTTCTTTTAAACAACAATTAGCCATATTCTCTGTAATAGTCACACCATCATTTATCAGATAAATTATGATTTTATTTTTTATTTACTGTATAATAAAAAGAAGTTAGGACAGATAAATATAATCTTATTTTAAATTTACAGCTTTTGAGTTTAATAAACTAAAGTAGCTCTAATATATTTCTAAAAATAAATAATAAATATTAAGAGAGTTATAAAAGAAATCAGTTTTTGCATTAAATTAATGACAGTTTTTTAATATTTTCAGAGAACTTTGAAAACAGCACATTAACATATAGTAGATAGATTATTTAAAGTGAGAAATTAAGATGGAATAATATAAAACATTTAACCTAAATGTGGTAATGTTATTAATAATTGCAATGATAACAATATTAATAAAAATACTTTGATAAAATTGTGATTATAATTGTCGAAAAAATGTCAAGAAATGCTTCAAAACTAAATGTTTCTTCGAATTGCAGTAATTGATGTCATATAAAATATGACTTAAAAATTCTATGCTGTTTTGTTGCTAGCCATCGAAAAGGGTGTTAAAATTGCAGAAAAGCTGCATCTATTGGAACAATATATATGTTAAAGTGCATTATATCACAGAGAAGCTACGTATAGTTTTGAAAGTTTTGCTTATAATTTATGACCTTCTGTTTTTCTTATACTACTCTACTATTTGCACTGTTGCCTTCATGTATGCACTTTGAATAAATGTGAACAATTTCATAGCTTGATGAAAAGTATGTTGAATCATTTTCAACATGGCAAAAGTTAAATTTTTGAGCAGACCAGGCATAGGCTGGTTGCTATTAGTAAGGTATAATACAGTTTTAAAAGAGTTAAAGATTCAAAAGCAGTCAAATTTTTGGCCAGAATGTCCCCTCTTCCATCCACTGTTGCTGAGGCCTGGCGGTCAGCTGGCTGAAAGAAGGCTGCTCCACTTTTACCTCACTTACATGTACCACAATAGGCTCTTGGAAATATTTCTGGTGACACAAAACATGGACAGTCATTGTGTGGACACTAAAAAAACTCCAGTCATCCCTCTTATTAAAACTACAGCTGGCAAGCTTGAAGCATCTGTTAAGCAGCTGATTGCAGGCTGGCCACCTGCGTATCCAGGCTAACTGATTAACCTGCTAATATCAGCTTGTTACATATGTGTCAGCTTGTTACATATGTATAAAGAACAGAATGGCAAAAAGGTATAATAATCTGCACATATTGCTTAAATTTCACAAAATTTAGCAGAAGTTTCTTCTGCTCTTGTAGCAAAATCAGTATTTTTTTAAAGGGGGTGTATTATGTAAAATCAACTTTTTTGAGCTTAATATCTTGTTATGTTATTCCCTCATAAAAAACACACCTGGACTGTTGCTTTGATTCTTTCATGCATGTTTGAGAAATCCTTGAATCTTCCATGGCAGCCATTCAGGGTTAAACGCTTGCTCCCTATTTCCACAAAGCTCCTCCTTGGAGCTGCAGTCTCCAGCTGAGCTTCTGCCTCACAGTGCACCCCTCCCCCAGCCTCCCCCACTGAGCTCGACCACACTAGTGGCAGCAGCAATTGGCAAACAGCTGGTGGAAGTGCACATCTGCTGAGCTTATCATATGAACTACTTCTCAGTCCAATGTTCCTAAGAACAGTTGTAAACAGCATAATTGAGAAACGTTGTGATGACGTGCTGAAGGCGGAGTTTCAGAAGGAGTAGGAGCATCTTAAAGAGACAGAGAGGAATTTCAAGGCATCAAATTGCGAAGTCAAATTTTATTGTTATGTTTGATAGAATTTTTATAACTGAAGGTAACTGTAAGGTTTAAGTGTTTTTTACTCAAAGCTGGTTGTAGTGTTTTCAACAAGGATGTTGGTGACAGAGTTAAACCACAAATGAAGACCCTTAAGGGGAACACACTGTTACCCCAATAGAATCTCGTGCCTACAGCAGATGAATTATTAGATGAGTATTCTCATTTATGATGGGCTAAATAACAATCCATGAAGTGACTTTGCCTAAATTAGCATCCTGATCAGACAGGAAAATGTGAGTTATAAAGAGTGTCTCTGGATTAACCCACTACAGATTTTTCTACATAAAAAAATAATTTGGAATCCATGTATCATTTTCCTTCCTTTTTGCAATCATCCATTAATTTGTGTTTGTTTCTCTCATACTGTTAAGTAAGTTGAAGTTTGTGGCTGTTATGTGGCCAAACGTGAAAAAGTTCAGGAGTAACTAATAGGTTTGAAAGACACTGTACTTTAATTACAGTCAGTCGTTCATGGGTCTCCCTAGAAACCACAATTCAGGACTACTAAAACAGTGATGGCTCATACTGATGGAAGAGATAAAAAAAAAAAAAACAGTTACTCACAGAAGAGGTTTGAATAAACTATGGGAAACCACTTACAAAGACTACTTCAAATGAATTAAAACAAAACCTTACTGGAAAGGTTTTATCTGAGTAACTAAGCGAGGTAATAATATTGACAGTGAAGCACTTTAGAAACTCTTGTCTTTGCTCGCTATGCTATATTTGCATATTACATCTTTCAGTAAACCAACGCACCTATTTCGTAAGCAAATCTAAGAAAATGAGGAAAATCTCTAAACATTAAACAGTCCTAGAAGAGCCATCACTTGAATGAAAAAATAATCTCAAAATGAAAAAAACTAGTTTATAATAGACTTTGATCAATGGAAAACTGTGGTTTTACAAATCAAAATGCTGTAAGCATGGATACCACATCCTCCACAGCGAGCAGAGGAAAGGTCCTCCTGTTAGTTATCAGGATACATTTTAAAAGGCACTCATTGCAGTGTTATTGGGGTTACTTTGAAGCACATTTGTGGATAGACCATTAATGCTGATCCATTCTGATTTTAAATATAGGGTTTAAATGATTTGCAGATCATCTGGTTTTATTTATATTAATGTAGTCATAGCATGTTTGGAAATAACATTAAAAGTAAAGTTGCATGCATATGGCAAACACGTGTGGATCACTGTTGTGGGTATGCCTGGGAAACTGCATGATGTCACTACAATTCTAAATCAAACAAGTTTTATATCCCCCATCTTTAAAGTGTTGATTTGTCATACTTTTATTATTATTATTATTATTATTATTATTATTATTATTATTATTATTATTATTATTATGGGACTTCTGGTATGAAGTTTGTCACTGCTTGTCTGTCAAAACTTGTTCACACATTGCTGCATGCTTGGAAAGTAGCATCAGAAGTGATTATGTCACAACCTGGCACCTCAGAGCACAACCAAAGCTAGAATTTGGCTGGCAGATAGGTTTAGGTTTTTTGGGTAAGGATTCTGTTCATTTAAGTGTGAAAGTTACAGATTAGGATTTAATGTATCGGTGCCTAGTTGCATAGCTGATTGTCATCAATAATAAAAGGTTTATGTGAATGTTGTCAGCGGGTGCTCTCAGCACTGTGGTTTCAAATGTTGTTTTCCGACCTCAGAGATTTGGCTCACATATACGCAGAGGTTATCTGAGGTGACTGACAATACATTTTACATTGAAAAGCAGGTGCTGCATTTGAATTGACATAAAAAGAACTTTTGGACACTGTTAACTCAGTGGGAAAATAAGTGAGAGTTTCTGTACTCTGGTGACAGTTTAATGTTAATGTAAGAAATACCTTCCAGAGTGAGCACTGAGAACAAACTAATCTGTTTTTACAGTGTGTAGAAAGATGGTGTCCTGGTGCCACACACAGGCTTCCAGATCATGGGGAAACATTCTGCCAGGCTCACCATCTTGACTAAAAGGATTATATGCTTCAAGGAGATTATTGTAATTATTCTTTTTGGCCAAAGCATACATGCATCTTTAAATTCAGGCCAAATAGCCATACTATCTTTATTCAGTGTTTCTGCAAAGGCTGGAAAAGTTTAAGCATGTTCCAGATCTGAATAAGGATGGAAAGAAGGATAAATAATACACATAAAGGAGAGTTGGAAAAGTATTTGTTACTTCCATATTACATGGCCTATCCTGTTTCACATTCGTTCATCTGTTCTTCCCTCTGTCCATCAATCCATCAGCTTATTAGTTATCCATTCATCCGTTTGCTCATCATCCATTCGTTCTTCCGTTAGTTCACCATTCAAATATACATTCATTTCTTTGTCTTTCCATTCACTGATCCATTTCAAAACGAATTTTTTAAATCTATAGTTCAAAAATTGTCTTAAAAGAGCTGTTAACTCTGGACATTTGAGTTGTTACAATAAAATGATATATAAGCACCCTGTTTTTTTCTGTTGCATATGTAGAATCCTTGCACATTAATATGAGTTTTGTCAATTGCCAATTCAGAAATGTGTTTGTTCTTTTCTTTCTTCCAGTCTGTAGCCCGAGTATTGACATTCGGAATGACATAAGTGAATTCCAGCGTCTTGAGAACTGCACGGTGTTGGAAGGTTACCTACAAATTGTTTTAATCAATGACAAGACAAGCAACATCAACCAGGAGGTCTTCCGCACCCTCAGCTTCCCGAAGCTGACCGTCATCACCGACTATCTGCTATTGTTTCGTGTCTCTGGCCTGGATAGCCTCAACACGCTCTTCCCCAACTTGAGGGTCATTCGGGGTCGTAATCTCTTCTTTGGAAATGCTTTGGTGATCTACGAGATGACCAACTTAAAGGACATTGGCCTTTACAGCCTGATGAACATCACTCGTGGAACTGTGCAGATTGAAAAGAACCCGGAGCTCTGTTACCTGGACTCAGTGGACTGGTCTCTGATCATGGACAGCTATGTTAATAATGTTATAACTCGGAACAAGAAGACGAAAGAGTGCGATGATGTCTGTCCAGGCATCATGGAGGATAACCCTATCTGTCAGAGGACATTGTTCAAAGACAACAATGACTACCGCTGCTGGACGTCGAACCATTGTCAGAAAGGTAACTAGATTTTTGCTTTTTTAATTAAAATAGACTTTGATCTTTGAAGTTGACTGCCCTACAAACATTTTAAAATTGCATGCAATTTCAACACTTTGCAAATCCCATGAATCTATGTAGAGATTTTCCTTTGTTTTGGTCAGACATTGCAAATATTTTCCTCTCTGTTCATTACATAGACCTTTTGTTTAGATCAGGATATTTATGAAGGAAAGGCTGGTGGCAGTATACAGCACCAGGTATTAGAGAGACATACTCGGTTGAGGTTAAAGCAGCCCTGCCAAGAAATAAGTCTAGCAGTCTGGAGCATGTCAGCCAAATATTTGCCAGAGAGACATTTAGAGATCTGTGAAAAAAAGGGGTTTATTGAAGAATCTGGGCGAGGGTTGTCCTCATTGAACTTTAGCCCAGTCATAGAGTTTAACACTTTTTGTTGAAGCAGTTCAGAAGGAGGTCATATAACAGCAAATAAGGCAAAAAAGATAACATTGATGGGTATTAGGAAATTCAAGAAAAATCGTAAGTCCTATGCCTTAAATTCAACAAAATGTGTTGAATCAGTGTGAAAGTACACTTAAGCTGCTTGTTGTGCAAGATAAATGTGGACATACGTCCCTGACACTACTATGTTAGATTTGACATTGAGTACCACATGTGGAGTCAAAACAGACATTTAGTGCCATAACTTAAAGATACAAAGATATTTCTGTTGTAAAAATATCCTTTAAACGATATTAGATTTTCTTTTGTTACAACACCAAACCTCAGTGAATTGTATTTGGATTTTATGCGACAGACCATCACGGAGTACCACATGGTTGTCACTCAGAAATAAATGGATAAATAGTTTTTTTTATAAGTAAACATCTTAAAAGTATGACTTCTTTTACTCTAATACTGTGAAATAAAATTGAGTCCATCCAGTTACTTTTAATAGTCACTTGCAGTGATCCACAGCAGTTGATAGGACAGCTAGTAGTTGTACATTCTGCGGATCTGACCTCTATGGATGAGTGGTAAGATTGTTGAAATGTTGAACTAAAGCTAAGACATTGAACTCTGTGGTTGTTACGTAACAAAAGGTGTAAAGGCGTTTTGTAAGGCACTGTTAGTTAAAATAATTGTGGGAATAAGCTGCCTCAGCCATCAAAGCCCCCAACCTTATTTTTCTTTTGTTATTGTCCTTAAGACCTGTATGCAACTCCCATGGTCAGTTTAGATTCACAAACAAACTCGGGGTCTCTGTGAGAACCTGCAGAACACATAGTGGAAATAAAACCTGCGTCTTTCCCCTTGTGACCACGTATTTCTCTGCAACGTTTATTGTTTGTCTGTGTTTATTCTTGGATGGGTAGAGCTATCGGGAGTTTTCCGCAATGTTATCAACTGCTCAGTCAGTGCAACTGGCCTTATTAAATAAAAAATGTTTCAGTCCCTTTTTTAAAGTAAAAAAAGGGTTTAAGGAATTGCCATATTGTGAATGGTGCAATCACACAATTTTATTCTTGGGACAGTTGATGCTTATGTGGTCTTTTTGCTGAGTTGTTCTCACACAGCAGACCTGAGAGCAGGGGTATTGTTTAGAGCAGTTTGCCTTTCTCAGAGGCCCTGGCTGAGGTCAGAGTAAACACATTCATCTGGAGGGCCCTGAGGTATCAAGATTGCAGATAAAGATTTTCAGGAAGCTACATTTTGGTTAAAAAAATAGAGTTGGTTGGCAGTGCCAGGGTGAGGTATTTTTCATGCAGTAATACAGGAGACTGAAGCCAAAACAGAACTGGGCTGTGCTTTAATATGTTAGAATTTGTGTTGGGTTTTTTTCTTTTAAGGTATGATGTGTTTTCTTCTAACCTTCCTGCTATAGAGCCCCCCTCTCTACCCCTTTGCATAATTGCCTTGTTTTTCTCCAGTACAGATGTTCCTTCAAGGGCATGCAGTGGTTTTCTAGTCAATACAGCCTGGTCTTCTCTTTAATTACACAACATGTGGAGGAGCGCTGTGTGCTAGCTGACTACTGTAGCCTCTGGGCATTCCAGTTCTCTTCAGAGCTGAAAAAAAAACAACTTCTTTTCTTTCATTTTTGTCTAGTCTTTACACATTATTGGTTTGGTATGTATTAGATTAGAAACTGTTAATAGTAATATGGAGCTGAGTGGAATATTCCAGGTTATTGTTGGATAAAGGTGAGTGGGAGTTAGCTATGTTGCTAAATGGAGACTGGAGAAATGGGCACTTCTTAGAGGCAGGCAGTGATGCGGAGAGAGGCCCGTTCTGAGAAGTTCTATACAGGAGGAAGGGGATAAAGAGAAAATGTCAGACAAATGTCAAATATACAGACTCAACAACAATCTGTGAGTGAAAGGCAGTTCTGTGTGTTGAAAACAATCTTACCCTCCTCTTGTTTTCTTCCTCTTATTCAAACATCCCCTCCTTTAGCTTCAATGCCGTTCCTTCTCCCGACTATGTCTGTTCATTTTCTTCCTCTCCACTTCACTTAGCCTCATCTCTGATTGTCCTTGTCAGAGGTTCTGCTGGTGTTTCCTGCTCTATTTTCACCTCACTCTTTTCCGTAGGGCTTATCAGAGGCTGTTAACAACCTCGGCTCTCAGATATCTTCACTGTGTACTTGTTGGAGACGTTCTCTCATTTGCTCTTGTATTGGCCCTGGATGTTTAATGTTATCCAAAGGACTTAAAAAGTGTCTGGCCTGGGCCTGCGTTTTGGTCTCTGCTGATGGCCCTTAAGCCGAAACCCAACAAAATGAAAACCTGTGACAATTAGTCAGATGAGCAGACTGTGTCTTGTTGTATGCCTGCCCCACTTCAGGTCTGGTTGGTCTTCAAAACTCCACAGGGAGGCACACATTCCTTGACTTGTGAGTTCTCACAGAGCATACGTTTCTTCTTTATGCAATCACATTCAGTAAAAGCTATCTGATTCAAAAGAATACCACTTATGTAATGTTTATTTTTTTCAACAATCAGGATGTTTACACATTAACAGACTTCTAAACAATGGAAACATACACCATGCCTGACTCATGGCTTGTTTTTGTCATTGTTTCTGGTCTCCTGATTTAACTATATCAGCAGGTGGAAGATATAGTTTATTGAACTTGGTTTGATAAGTAAGAATGTTGGAATGAGGCAACTTGATTCACAGCATTTGCAGATGCTGAAAACACATTGACTCCTAGCTCTGTTCTAAAAAAGTGAGACACAAATGACAGTTGATGTTATTTTCATTAACTAATAAAAACTCTGATTTTAATTTTAAAGAAAAAAAATATATATATACTGCATGTATACAAACCCCTGGCAAAACATGCAATCTCAACTCTTGGAATATCACTTGTTTTGGGGTCTATAGGAGGAGATTCAGGAGAGATTTTGACAATATATTTGGGAAAACTAAAAACTGCATTGTTTCACTAACAGAGTACAGGTTATATAAAGCACAAACTGTGTTTGAAGGAGTCAGTAATTACTGTAGACCAATGAAGTCCATTGTTGACTGGTCTATATAATGTTGTTTTCATGCTTGTCTGAGTCTAACTTGGTTCCAGTGCAAAATCAAAATCTCAAGCTGTGCTTTAATACATTTCTGTGAAATGTAGAAATATTTTGTTCAGGTTTGACAAGTAAACATATTTCAGATTTTGAAATAGAGATTAATCAAAATTATCCTTACAAACACTGAAGTAGAAAAGTTTTGAGCTTTGTGTTAGTATGAGGCTAAGAAGCTAATGCTAATTTCAGTGTTGTTAGTAGGCAGTGGTCTTCTAACAGACCCTCCAAATATTTCTTGTCAGTCACTCTGTCAAAATTTTTTTCTGTTTATTCAAGCTAAGTTATCAGTTAGCCAGTGGTTGCAAAGACTTCTGCCTTTACCACTCTAAAAACATCAGTCATTTACTTATGTAGTTCCCCAAAAATCTTCCACTCTTGTTAAAGGGACTTCGATCTACTATCTACAAGCAATAATAAATTATCTCCATACAGTTTTGAAAACTATTTCAAATGTCAGGGATTCACATATTTGCATATTGGTCATATAGTTAGCTCTGTTGGATGGCTTAAAATATGTGTTAAGAAAAAAAAAAGAATTTTGCTTCACCTGGGTTTACTGTTCTGTTTTTTTTTCTGTCCAGTGTTTTAAAGAAGAGAGGCTGCAGCTGTTGACCAAAACATGTAAAAATACTCAGCAAGTTGTTTGTTTTGTCTTTCAGTTACTTTATTGTCTTTGAATAATAATAGAAAATAAAAACTCTTTGTTGTTGCATGAAGTAGTTGAAAAAAAAAAAAAAACCACATAATAAAGTTTGGACAGCATGGTTGTTTATTTATTAATGCAATCTGTTATATTGAAATGAATAGCAGATCATATGCCAGATAAGTGCCCACCAGTATTCTTAGGGCATATCTCGCAAAGTGGCTTGTAAAATGTGCAGTGTTGAAAATAATACCTCAATGTTATGAGGTCCAAGGCTCTGAGCTTGCTGTTACAAGTTAACATTCAGAAACTGAAGAAAGACATTCAGTATCACAGAAAGAGTCAGCTGTTTCTTTGTGTCCTTATTTCAAGATGCATTCTGGGTTTTAACAGTAACCTATTGTGCTATGCTTTTTTATTAACACCTTTTTCATTTGGTAAAAAATGCTTTGATAGGAACATTGTTATTCATAAAAAAACATTAAATATATGTAAGAAAATATCCCAAATTCTAATTCCATTTCTTGAAAATGAATTTCTGAGTCATATATATATACCTGCTGTTAAGATTTATCCCACAGTGATTAAGCTGCATTGCAAGAGTCCTGAATTTGTGCTTGCTAAAAGCCAGATTGATATTTACTCATAGAGAATGTATGTTGGATAAAATGTCTCTGCCCCTTTAATCATATAAGGCAGAAATTCCTCTTGGCTTACTCATTGCACGTGTGAGGGGATAAAAAGGGGGAAATGCACTGAACAAGCGGTATGTGAAGACTGTTTATACTTGGTCATACAGAGACTGCTTGTGTCCTATTTGGAATTATGAGTAAAATAGATTGATCTGTGGTCTACTCTTGTTTTTCTGGGCTTGTCATTGCTGTAAAAGTACCTGGGTGGGCCCAGTTCACAGATAAAGGAAGGCTTTAAAATATTTAGTGGAATCTCTGGACCTTATCAAAGTCCCGCAGTTTCAGGGACAGGAAACTCAAAAGAGCTCAAATTCCAGACTTTGTAGTACGGTGCTTTCCTCAGGGCACATCTTGTGACATGACTCAGTGCCCATACATCCGCTGTTTCTGCTCGCCTGCTTTTGCTTTCATAAAGCAGACCCAGGGTTCCAGCATTAATACTTTAAAGGTGGTAGACATGTTGATAAAACTGTCACACCTAAACCACAACACAAACCATTGCAACAATCACAGTCATGCTATGCTATTTTTTTTATACTGTTCCCTGCTCTTTCCTGCATAACTACAGCTCCGTGGGAAGGAGAAAAGTGGACAGGCATTATTACTGCAAAGACTTCTCATTATGGAGAACTGAACTAATAAAGATTTATACAACTTATGAGCCACAAGGGTCTTGTTTAATTAACTTTTAACCTGCATTCAATTCCATTTAGTTTAGTTTTATTTAAACAGTGCCAATCACAATTGAAGACATCTCAGGGCTTTTTTACAGACAAGTATGTCCAGTTATTCATAATTATAGACTATCCACATGGATCAAGTGCAGTCAGATTCAGTTTAATTCTAGTTCAGCTGTTCAAACAATTCATCTCCTTGCAGTTGCAATATAAAACAGTCAGAGTCAAACGATCAGATTGGTAAAAGGTGTATATTTAAGGGGAAAAAAGCAGAATTATGCATACATTTACATTAGATATTTGACCCCCTTTGATCCTAAGGATGGGCAATGTGTGGTTTATCCTATACTGGGGAAATAAATTGGAGTGATATTAATTAATCTCCTTGCAATTTTAACAAAGACCTTTACAGATCCCACAAACTAATAATATGATATAAATTGTGACTTTTACTACTCATATTTACTACTCATATTCCCACTTCCAGTTTCATGAAATTGTTAATTAATGTTGCATTTATTTTTTTGAATCCAGAATCAATGCATGGTTGGTTATACCCTAACCTTTAGTTGCACTGCTTAATGTAGTAAGGTTATTTATTGTAAAACATCAATGATCTTATTTTTAGAGCTGAGCAACATTTGTGACACTTTAGATGTTTGAAGTATGCGGAGATTTCTTTACAGACAAAAAATTGTGCTGAAATTTCTTTTACATCTATTGTCCCTTATATCATCATTGCAACAAATACAACAAAATATAGTGAAGAATTTTAAGTCCATATCTTTTAGCCAGTATTAAACTTTTAACCAGTTAATTGAGTTTTGAAAGAAAACTAAATGAAATAATAAAACAGTGTCATATTGATACTAAAGTTATAATGATAGGATGATGGTAAACCAAAAAACAAAACAACTTAAAGAAAAACAAAGAAATTAAAAGCAACCCTTTGTTGATTTTCATTTTGAATTGAATCTCTAAATGGTTGTGTAACAAGTGAATAGAAAGTTAAAGTGTCATATTGATTTTCTGACCTGTGGACAATTATAAAAGTAGGATGAACATTGAAATGTAACTTTATTATAAGTTGGGATACAAAAATACATTCGGTCTTGAGACAAGACAATATACAATACTAGGCTCACTAGAATGAAACAAATTAAAGCTCTGTTTTCACAAGTAAAAGTTTTGCAAATTCCAAACTGTTTGTAGAGGATCTTTGACAAAAGTAGAACATTTCTAATGTGGTTGGTCTTCTTTAAGAAGTATGGTTTTCAAGCAGGACCCTATTCAAGGTGGACCTACTGCCAAAAATACAAGTTAAAAACAATCTTTTTTAACATTTTCACAAATAAAATAAATATTTAATAAATCTCAAACAGTTTTAAAAATAATTTCAGTTCAGTGTGGAATTATTTAGAGTAGCTTTGACCAGTTTAAGTGTTCTAAATCTTTAACTGGTCAAAATCATTCCTTAATGATTCCTTAAAAAACAATTAAACAGCCCTTTACTTAGCACTGAAAAGGAAGCTAAATTGAATGCAAACATCAGGGTTATTAGCCAGCTGTGGTGAACAGTGGCATTTTCTTACACTTTATATAAATTTAGTATCATTTGACACTCTGTCAAACTGAAATGCTGCAGCACAAATGATTGAAAACTGGTTGGGGGGGATTGTTCAATGTTTCGCCAAAGCCATGATGGTTGTGACTGGCTTGTGCTTTGATAGATGATCTGTCATTTAACAAGTTCTGTTACACTCATTATAATGAGTGGTTTTATTCTGTTAGGTATAATATGGCTCTGAACATTCCCTCCATTTTCTCCTTTCTAAGTTTTATCGTCTTTTAGAGATGCATCTTTACCCTGTCGATTCAAAATGCTGCCTTATACATGTATTGCCAGCAGACAAAGACATGTTGCACCATGTCTATGTACCTAAAGACATTGGTCAAAATGCAAGAAAAGTAACACTGACATATAACTGTACTTAATCCACAGTAAAGCAAATAGTTTGAGCTTTTACCAACATATTTCGATTGATGAAATGGGCTTCTGTTTGTTGATGACTTCATGTGATCCACTTCACATTCAACACATTGGTTTTTGTGTTTCTTTATTCTTGTCCCATCTCCATTCATATACTCATCCATTCCAGCCATTCCACTTCTGGGCCTTCACCTGGCCCTTCTGGCTCCTTTTCACAAATGATATTCATGCGATTTGCTGTCAGAAGTTCGTCACATATTTGCTCTAAACAGAAACCTTCTTCACTGAGTTCTTTGCATTTGAACTTCCTGAGAGGCTAGGGTTGGATAATTTGTTTTTTGTCTCACACTGCTAATGCGTTTTCAGTTTCTTGCAAATACAAAATTACAAAACATTAAATTTGTCTCCGTGCTCTCAAGCTGCGTGTGGTGGAAAAACTGCAGACACGTGTTGACCGCTAATACTAACATTTAATGTTGCTAACAGTGTCCTTCCATGAGAGGGATTAAACTTGTGAGCTGGCACAGTTTTTCCAATTCATGATGACATGGTTGCACAGTGTGTTATTGTCCATATATGAACAGCAGACTGTATTGTCCATTGATGGCTGGGCTGTGCGAGTTTATACGACTCATGTCCTCTGTGGCCTATAAAGGTCTTCTCTCAAAGCACCGACAAATTAGCCCCTTTTTTCCAAGGTTTCCTCTCATCGACTCAGTTGACCAAAATAGGACTCGTGTGACTTCTTGCCAATATCCAAAGAGACTGACTGACACACTTGCGCTCA
Source organism: Anableps anableps (assembly GCA_014839685.1). NCBI lineage: Eukaryota > Metazoa > Chordata > Actinopteri > Cyprinodontiformes > Anablepidae > Anableps > Anableps anableps. The sequence continues at coordinate 26,217,831 of CM026073.1, forward strand.
CATCCAGACACACAGAGAATCCCACTGAAAATAGATGTCCTCTTCTGCTTAAAGTGCCCAGGTAGTTTAGTTTTAGTCAGATAATTTAGCTTATCAACAGAGGCTCTGGGTGGCTCAGACATATTACACACACAACCAATGCTTACAAAGGTTTACATACATTCAAACATACATACAATAAGAGCAGGCAAAATAAATGAAACCAGACATTTAACACACTAAAAAGACACAACCTTTTTTTCCCAACTGACAATAAATTAAACTTTATTTGTCCTGTTTAGGTCAGGTTCAAAAACTGAAATTATTTCTCATTATGAGAGTGCTCATTTTTTAAAGAGTTTATATAAATGTAGAAATTGACATGCATTTCTTTTCTATTTGTTTGTTTTGCTTTTAAAACTGTGATGCAGATGATCTGGGTGGCCTTCCACAAGCTTCTCACAATAGTTTCCTAGAATTCTGTTCCATTCCTCCAGACAGAACTGGTGTAACTGAATCAGAGTTCAAGCTGCTTTGGTCAAACACACCTATTCAACTAAGCGCATGAGTTTCTATTGGACTGAGATCAGGGTTTTGTGAGGACCACTCCAAAACATTGACTTTGTTATTCTTAAGCCACTTTGTAACTAGTTTGGTGGTATTTGTTCCCAAGTTTTAACTTAGTGGCTAATGTCTTTGGATGTTGCTTTAATATTTTTTCACATTCTTGTTTTCTTTTTTGAAGTCCATCAGTGCCTCCTGGAGCAAAATACTCCCACAACATGATGCTGTCACTCTTATACTTTACAGTTAACAGGCTTGTGGGGGCAACCGTTTTTCCTCCATATTCAACTATGGTCATTATGACCAAATACTTTAATTTTAGCCATGTCTCCAAAAATTAAGGTCTTTCACCCAGAGTGGATTTGTAAACTGTATTCTGGCTTCTTTCTCTATAAGTGTCCTTTTAGGCCATGAAGGCACAGGACTTGTTCCACAGTGGATAATGACATTGATACATTTCCCACCACAATACTTTAGTCTCTGGAACACAGCACCAATCTCCTCCCTTGACATTCCCATGCTGTTAATACGTTCATGTATAAACCAGACCAGTTACTTCCTAATATCTTGGGTAAATTTTTTTTTACACATAACACCACACAAGGTCACAGTGCATTTGAGATGTTACATTAAAATATATCCGCAATTCTTTTGATCTAAAATGTGATAAATTTAACTATTTGATGCTGTTTCTTGACTTGACTTTTTTAAAACATTTTTAAAGCAAATGAATCTAATGTAAAATATAAGTCTGTCAGTACTCCAGCATTTAGCAAATAAAAATAATTTTGTTGATTCTAACTGACCTAAAACAGGAGAAATTTACTTTACTTCAGTGACAGTAAGGAAAAATGTTACATTTTTTAATAGAATGTATGTAAATATCTGTTTTCAACTGTATGTATTTATTCTGCCAACCTTCATGGTGTGTATTTGTGAATGCATGTAAGCTTTTGTAAGCGTAAGTTGTGTGTGTAATATGTTTAAGCCACCCTGTGCCTCTGGTGATAGGTTGCCTGCTGCTTCTTGGCTGTGCAGTACAGAAGCTGTGACTCATCCTTTACTCTCACCACTCATTCATAAATCTGCATGAATACTATAACTTCCGTGCAACATCACCCGTATTCCAGCTCAGGCTGTGTTGTGGCTTCGTCTTAGTCCTGCTTTACACTGCAGGAAGAGTGAAGTCTATTGCCAACTCTTGGTGATGCCCCCCAAGAGAGGTGAGAAAGAAGTGTGCCCTCGTCTGCTTCCTGTGCCTACCCTTGGCACCTAAATTGTGCGTCTGACTCGCTGCCTTCTGGCTCCCTCTCTCTCTCTCTTTCTCTCTTCTTTCTCCTTCTCTCTCTCCTCTCTCTCTCCTCCCTCCCTCTCTCTCTCTCCTCAGGCCAGAGCAGCCATTTACTCACAGCTTGGCTGCCTTGGCAGAGACTCCTGGGAGATAATGTGCCATGCCTGCAAGTAAGCTCTGAGAGCACGGGTTAATACCACGGCGGAAAAAAGAAATCTCATGCTGACAAATCTCTATTGCAGAAGTGAGGATGCATGCTGGCGAGTCACAGAGAGAAGAGAGTATTTTGCACTGCCAGAATAGTTTGTCAGGTTCACTGAGGTCATTGAAACACTGCTCCTTATTTTTTCCCAGTTATGTGTGTGGTAAAGGGCATCTGAGATTCTCCTTCCACCTTTGCCTTCACACATGCCTGAAATGTACACACCACCTTGCAAAAGTATTCAACTTTTTCACATTTTGTTGCTTTGCAATCACAAGCTTTAAAGCATTTTATTGACATTAGATGTGATAAAACAGCAAGTTGTGCAAAGTTGTGAAGTGAAAGGAACAACATTTCATTTTTACAAATGAAAGTCTGAAAAGTGTGCCTGCCAATTGTGTTTAGCCACTCGAAGTGAATACGTTATAGAACCACATTTCCCCCCCAGTGATAGCTGGACGTTTCTTATGCCTTGTCTCTTCCAGTTTTGTACTTACAAGAACAATTTTATTTTGCACATTCTTATTTGCAAAAGAGCTTAAGCTCAGTCAAACTGGAAGAAGTGTGCCCGTAGACATCAGTCTTCAAGACTTACTACTGATTGGCTATTGGACTTAGAGCTGGATTTTGGGTCATTCTAATGCATGGTGTTCTTTGAGGTAAGGCATTCCTTTGTAGCACTGGCTGGATGTCAAGGGTCATTAACCTGCTGGAAGGTGACTCTTTACCTCCAGTCAGGTTGCCTCTAACAATATTAGTATTTTCTTGTATCTTGTATTTTGCTTCATCCACCTTCCCATCAACTTTGACTTCCCTCCTTGTCCCTCCTAACGAAAGCTTGCCCACTGAATGACGGTGCCACCATCAGGTACCATTATGTGGGTTTTGTTTTCAGGGTCATGTGCAGTGTTAGTTTCAGTGTTAGTTTTTCCCCATAAGAAGGGTTTTGCACGTGGGTCAGAAAGTTACATTTTTGTTTCAATTGACCAGGACACCTTCTTCCCACGTCCCATGGTGTGTACCCTACATACAGGACCTCTTATGGCCTTTTAACAATGGCTTTCTTCCTACCACCCTTTAAGAAAGGTCAGATTTTTGGGCTACATGACTGATAGTTCTCAGTAGTCTTCCTCCTGAGCTGTGGATCTCTGCAGCTCCTCCAAAATTACCATGGACCTTTGGGCCACTTCTCTGATTAATACTGTATTTGCCAGGGTTAACAGCTCAGGTGGACGACGATGCCTTGGTAGATTTGCAGTTGTGTCATACTCTTTACATTGTGCATGGAGTGTTAATAAATTCTTTGTGTTCAGAGCTTGGGACATTGTCATATAACTGACCATATTCCTGATCATTCTTGTATATTCCTTGGTCTTCATGATGCTCTTTGTTCATTAATGTTCTCTAACAAAGCTCTGAGGCATTTATACTGAGAATAAATTGCACAGAGGTGGACTCTACTCATAAGAGGTCTTCTGAAGTCAGTTGGTTTACACTAGAATCTATTTATGGTCATCAGAATAAAGGAGGATGATAGAAACGTGTCACATTTTTTTAGCTGTATCATTCTACTTCTGCTTCTCAAATATGTGCTACTTTGTCCTAGTCATAAAATCCCAGTAAAATGCTTGACTCTTGTGGCACTAATGTGAATAAATGGGAAATGCTCCAAGGCTCAATGCTAAGGATGCACAATTGGCATTAACACTGGTATCTGCTGATGTTCATCATTTTTTTTTTAACATTTCACTATCATTCCTAGAAGCAAAACTGGGCCAATAGTAATAACTGATGTTTATTTCCACCTTTTTGTTGTTTGGGTTTGGGTCTAACCCGGAGAGTTGGTTGACCATGTGGCATTTGTTTGGGCATGTGACAATGATAGTTATGCAGGGCAGAACTGTGGGTTGTTTAACTGAAGCAGAGAAGCAATGTCTGTGTGTGTGAGAGAGATTGTTAAATATTGGTGATTGGCCATAACAGCAATATTATTATTGGATAGCGATGTTGTCCCAAATGTTCATACTGATGAATGCTTAAAGGTGGTAAAAGGTTTTTTGTTTTGTTTGTTTATGGGGTCTCCTCTGACAGAGACAGCAGCATCGTGATCCTTTACTGGAAGTTAACTTTGTGCAAAACATGAAAAGTATGATGAAGGTTATGGTTTTAATGTGATAAAATTTGGAAAAGTTGAAGGGTGAAAACTTTACTCAACCTGACTGGTGAATTCATGGAAAGTGATTCTTATGTTTCTTGACCTGGTTGTGGTTATAAACAAGAAAGCTTGTACACACAAAAAAGGCAACATCCTATATCTGATGCAGAATAGCTCGTAGTTATTGTATTTTGTGGCTGCTGAGCAAAGGGTGAAATATGGTTTTAATGCTTGTGTCTTTCTGTGCTTTTTGAGTTCACTTTTTTCTATAATAGACATACTGAACACGCCTCAGCATGCCAACAGTCTGTTCTTCTTTGTAGCATGTGCACAAAGAGGAGATGAAAGGGCATCATAAAATTACAAAGGAAACCTCATGAATTACACAGCTAGATGAAATGCCTTTGACAACCACGCACTTCCCCTCAAATACTTTCCTTTTTGTCCTTTATGCTTGCATGAGGACTTGCATTATGTTTGCTCCAAGCAAAGTTTGAATTGTGTCAGCTTTGTACAAATGGTCCTTCATGTTGTTTTTAGTGTCAATAATTGATAAAGTTACCATACCCACTTATGAACTGAAACAAGGAAAGTTTAAAGTTCATTTCATCAAACACTTTAAGGAAGGCTTGAGATGTCTTCTTGCTGCTCGGTGTGATTTGTGTAATGACCAGGTTGGTGGAGATTGGCCAGCCAATATTTCTTCTATGAACAGCCAAGCTGAGAGCCAGGATGGTCGATTTGTTTGTTCAACCAACATATAAACAATAAAAAATAAACAATAATCAGCAAAATCATCATAGAAGAAAAGAGAAAGCAAGCAAGCATGTAAAAATGTCCCTTCATCTTGTTCTTTGGTCATTTATTTTGAAAATAATATAAGGGGGGATATCTGACACACATTGTATGTGTAGTGCTTCTTTTTTTTTTTTTGTATGTGTCATGCTTCTATCAATATGACTTACAGTTTCACTCTGAGCCTTCTTGGTTGCATTATGCTTCATTTATAAATGCTCAGATTCGCCGTTGGACGTGGCCAGCTTGATTGGTGATTTATGTACGGCGGGAGCCAGCACGAAGGGTGGCGTGTCTTTGGGGTCATATTGAGAAACAGTTTTGTGGAAAATTCCTACGACTCACGCAGAAGTAATCCCTCTGAATCATCATTGCTAACCCACTCAAAATATGTTGTGGCATGTTTAACTTTGTAGAGATCCTGTTGTTAATATTTAAAGGTTTTGAAGATATTTCTGTTGATTGGAACTGGCATGCTGCCAACAGCTGTAGATGGACATGTCCAGAGGATGATTTTCTCTACTTCTTGGGATGAGCTGGAAGGGTTAAATTAGGATGGGGCTCTGGAGCTCTGTTTTAGATGGATACTTTATTATCATAGTAGGGCTGCTGTGAATAGTGAACATAATTGATTATGTTGGCCCTAATTATCCATCAATATAAATATTTTAACATGATCTTTCTTATTTTGTAAAGTTTTTAACAAGAGTTGCAATTGTTTTCATCCATATTGCCATGTCCGTAGTGAAGCCTCTGACTGTATATATCTGTTTGTTTTTTGGTCATATCATTCATTGCCGCTGTCTGACCAACACCTTTGAGCCAAAGATGGCAGATAAAGCATCTGATTCACTGTCAAATGAGCTGGGCTAAAAAGGTTTTTCAACGCTCTCACATGCTGAAGGGGTCTAAAATATAGAAGTACTTTAAGTTAGCTGATGATAAACAAGGGTTTGGATGCTCTGTAAAGTTTTGTTGCATCACCTCAGCAGAACAAGCTTGATGCATGATGAGCAGCTGAAAAGATAACACCTATGAGCTGTTCTGAACTTAAAAAACAAAGCTACTGTGATTTTCTTTAAAGCTACATTTAGATGTATGTTTGATTCATTCTGTACCTGCATGTGTTTGTGTGCAGACTTTGTACAGTCGACGAAATTAATTGAACTGGATCCTGTTTTTAATCAAATGTAATTGCCTAGATAATTATGGTATCATAATGAATTAAAATTTAAACCAGAAATTTATAAATAATACATACATATAATGAATATAGGTTATTTTAAAATTACAGACTCCATAATTACATTATATTTAAATGGTTTGCAAAAACAGATTGTTTTTCATGAGGACTAGCAATCATCCCTGGACTGAGGCCTGTTTTTGTTTTTCAAACTTAGTCCCATTATATCTGATATTTTCATTTCATTTTTTATGTTTGTCATGCAGGTCCACATCTTTATAAACATTTTCTTCTTGGGTAGGCAGTTAATGTAAAGGTTTATTGCAATACAGAATATGTATATATGTATTGAAACCCTACTGTGGTGACTTTCTACAGTAACACAAAGAGACTTAATATTCTCCTTTCCCTTGGCTTGAAATTATAAACTATGTTAGACCATTTGGGGTATTCCTTTAGTCTAGTTTGTCTGTTCTCTGTCAGAAACAATAATAATGACCTTGAGCCTCTCTTTCCTCTGCTTATCTTGTTTGGGTGGGATCTTAAAGGCCGGCCTAGCTGTCAGCACGCAGCCTAACAGGCACAGGTGGCTGAGTCTGCTCTGACTTCGCCTGCCCTCTTGGCATTGCTCTCTTGGCAGACCAGCAGCTCCTTGGCTGCTCGCCTCAGTGGGACACTCCAACTCTATAATCACCAGTTGGTGCTTTGTTAACATTGGGTTGGCCCACATTGAATTATGGCTCTCAGCTTTGAAATATGGCTCCTCCTGTGGAGAAATCCAATGGAGTGTGAAGTGCCGATCAGAATGCTGCGTATGTCTCTCCCCCTTAGCCGTGGGCGTAAATACAGTGTCATTCATGACAACTTTCATAGTGATGACATCTTACTGGGTCAGTGCAAAACCCCTCGTGATTGACCACAGTGGATTAGAGAGGAAATAAAGTGAATGGGGACGAGGGGGTTGGAGGAGGGGTTGATGAAGACAAACCGTACCACACCATGCAGCAGTCAGACAGCAGCTTGTTACTATGTCAGATAAATATAGAGGTCTCTGGAGCTCCCCTCTGCAGCTCTGTCTTTGCTTGAGGGGAGGGGAAGGCCATGTCACCTGGGAGCTGTCGCTATCCTCATTAATCCTCATTAAACTGGCTTTAGATTTGCAGGGCATTAAAGATTTTGCCATCTCTGACGTGACAGATGGGGTAAAGTAAGGTGACCGGACAATTTTGTCACTCTTGTTCCGTAACCTCCCTAGGCTGCCTGGATGACAACACAGTGCTGACCTCATAATAAGATCAGCAGAGAGATTTGTTGTTTTGGCAAACACTGAGTCTAGACAAGGGATATTGGTAATTTATTTAGATTTTTTTTTTTATTCGGTGCTATAAGAAGTACAAACATTCACGCCCAATAAACTAAAATGAAAGAAATGAGTCAAAACAAAACATCTGTCTCTTTTCAATCATATTTTAAATTTGCTATTGAGCACAACTTGGCAATAATCCTGTAAAGCAGAGAGGTTTTTTCTGCCCAATGCTGATATCTGGTTTTGACCTGGCAAAGCTGTTTTATGAGGCCATTTGATATGGGTGATGTGGGCAGATGCCCTGGGCGGCATTAAAAGGTGTTTGATATGACAGATCAGATTTGACTGTATTTTTTGTTACTGTGCATCTTCCTGTGTCAGCCAGACTATGCTGATGGAGCAAAAAAGAAAAAAAAAAGCAATGACTCGATGCGGGTCGGAAGAGAGGATAACTGCAGTGGTGCACCTCTCATCTGTTCCATTCTCGCGGGACTGATGAGAAGACATTTGTTGATAAGCATCCATAAAGAAATTAAACTTCCAGTCTGGAATGACCCCACCTGCATAAACTCAGTGTAAATCGCCCCCACCAACCCGCTCCTATTAGTGCATCAGTTACAGAAAACAAAGCTTAGCTTGTTTGTGTTTGAGTATGAATCAAGAACCTGCTTGCTCTCTCAGGCTGTCTGATAAACAGGAAAGGCATTAGCCTCCTGCCTGCATATAAGCATTTTCATTCACATTTTATTACTCACACTTCTTCAGGATACCGTTTTACTGTCAGTCTTCACTAAGTGCCAGTGTTTTTTTCTGTTAACCACTAATATAACCACTTCAACACTGTGAGCAAATTAAAAGCTTCTCTCAACCTTAACCCTTCTTCTCTATCCAGTCCTATATGCCCTGTTGTTGATAACAGATTTCCAGAGCAGACATGTATTTGCTTGTTAGAGGGTTGTTGTTGCATTCCACCTCCCTGCCTGCATAATACATGGTGTTATCTTGCAGCCCTTTTTTTCTTTCCTGGTCCCTTCCTGCATGTGGGGTAATGACACTTGTGCTTATGTTGAGAGAAAACCCCTCAAACTTTGTCCTGTTTTGACTTTTTCTCACTTGTTTTGTTGTGCTTCTAGCTTCATTTCTGAGATGGATTAAAAACACCCACCCAGTAGTGTTGTTAGGTGACTCTTAGTGGTGTTAGGTTAGGTAGCCAGCAGGGATGCAGGTCTCAAGACCGGTTTTGGTCTCTAGACTGGTCTCGACCAGTCTTTTCCTGGTTTTGGTCTCAGTCTCGGATTGTTATGCCTCGGTTTTGGTCTTGGTCTCGTTCGACAAATTGGGTCAGGACCGGTTCGAGACTCGACAGTTTTTGTCAAAATTATGAAAACTTAACTTCCTTTTATCTTCACCTGCAGATGCACAACAATGTGAATTAAAAGCAGTGATCAGAGCGCAGCTGCGTCCCACCATCTCACAAAAAATACAGTGTTGTTATTGCTAATGACCACGCAATTGTGTTGCATGTGATTGTTTACAAAACCAGACGGGATTTGGTCCTTTGACTTAAGAGAGTACGCTTGCGTGTTTACATGCGGTGCGGTGTAGCTTGTGTTGAATAAACACCTGAATTTGACCGCAGAAAATTATTAGATTTGGTTTTTAAAACATGAAGAATTTTAAGACGGGAAAGTAAAGGGCAAAGCAAAAACTCCGGGCCACCTGTAAGTTTTGTCAGCCACCAGGATTAATGAAATGCGAAGTGAGCGGGATGACATCTAGTTTTATTAGACGTGATTATTGTAAATCCCATGGATTCTATTTGCTCCAATGGTTTGGGAATTACCCCCCCCTGTGAGGCAATTTGCATGCCTGCGTGGTCTAATAATAATATTAAAATGCCTAATAATTTATTAATATGTCAGCCCATGTGTTTTTTAACATCTGATACTCTGATGAATTGCTTTTATTCAGATGATGATAATAAGAGGAAAGATTTTTTAAATATGACAAATCTTTATCACCCTAATCTCTCGCTGTTTTTTAAGTTTATCATACAAATATTGTGCAATGTAAGCTGATTATTTCAGTTTCAGGAATGTGTAACAATGTATGGCTACATTTAATAGCACAAGTATTAATTTATTATGACTATTATTAATTTAATATCATGAAGTGGTTTTGGTTGAGAAATTAAGTGTTTTTCCATTAATTTTTGCATGGTGTACAAAAAGCAATGTCATGAAATATTTGTTGAGGTAATAAACATTCGGCCTCGGCCTCGGTCTTGATCTTAGAACAACCAGTCTTGACTCCATCCCTGGTTGCCAGAATGTAAAAAGAAGCAAAGACCAACCTGTTTCTACCTTTATTTGTACTTATGTTTGTTTCTTTTCCTTTCTTTGGTTATTTGGTTACTGTTTCTCATTTCCTTCTTTACTGTACCTTTTCATTTATGACATGGGTAACCTCTTTGTCTTCTGTTCTGGAATGCAAAGTTTCTTTTGAAAAAATACAAAGGCTGATTTGAGTTTCTAAACATCTCCACATAACTTTTCTTTTTCTTTCTCTTTTTTTTTGTTTGAGAGCCAACTCAATAGGTTGGGGCTTTTTTCTGCCATTATGGCACAGCCCTCAGTCAACAGCACTTTTTAAAGGGATGGAGATTACCTCAAAATACTTAGCTTAGTGTTCAGGAAAAAAATAAAAACAGAATCCTGCACCACTTTGTCAGCTTGAACATCAATCATCAGCTGAAAGGTGCATCACCTCCTTTAAGTGTATAGTACTCATACCAATATACTGGATGTATCTGGAGAATCACAGGTCACAAAGTAGCAATAAATTGTAGCATTGTTGTGCTAATGTATTATCTGTTCATCTTATCTTTTTTTCATGGTACAGTAGTTTTCCACAGCTCTAATCAAAACATGTATTGTTTCTGTTGCTTATATTTTGCTGAAGACTGGCTAACTCAGTGATATTTTCAAACCAATGGTCAGTGTCAGTGAAAATGTCAGTGAAAATGGTAACGTCAAAAACGAAAACAGAGGGAGGAATTAGAACTGAAATCTTCATCACATGGATGGATGGATGGATGGATGCTTGAACTCTATTCATTTTACCATATTACACCTGTGTGATTTAAATTTGGTTAGCTAGTACAAGTACACAAGTACAACTGCTTTAATATGCCTTAATCATATTCCAATTCAGAAAAAAAGATTTACAAGCAAACCACACTATGAACAGAAGAAAAACACATGAGCTTGAAGTTATCTACAGTGCTTCATTGTAAAAGCACAGACAGCAGACTGATTGCAACTGGAAGTTTCATCCCAGATTCCCATTTGTTTCACCCATTTACATACTTAAGCCATGGACTGACCTGTAATTTCTTTCTTGTACTAAAACAGGAGCCACATAAAGGAATGTGGAAGTGCAGAATTGTGACATTTCAAGGAATATGGGCATCCCAGGCCAGAGAGTTGGAGTGCAACAGCACTGGTGTTATGATAGTGATATGCAGATACCATCAATTAAATTTTTACATATTTTGCAAGTGGATTCAGATACATTTGTAAATCAAACCACAACCAACTCTTGATAAATGTACTGTTTTATTAGATTGTCTACTGTGTGTGGAAGTGTTACTTGTTTTTCTGTCCTTCAGTCTCATCCAGTTACTTGTCACTTGGGGGATACTGGATGATTGCTCATATTATATTAGCAGGCATTCCATTTTCTGCTTCCTTGTGGTTATATCTGCAAAGAAGCAACATAATCTGAGACCGCTCTATTTTATCACTTATGTGTGAGAAAAACTTGAATAGAAGAACTAAAGAGCTCGATTTATCCTGATGTACAGTGAAGAGGGTGCTGGATGCAGTGATTCGAGCTCTTTTCTGCCTCTGGATTACTGCGAAAAAACTGTCTTCAATGCGGATTTTTGTATTCGCAGACCAGTAGCAGAACTCTGGTGTTGCGGTTGTGGGGCAGTCACAGGTTTACCAATTGTTTTAGTTAGATTTTTAACTGCTGGGCTGGAATAAGCACCTCCAAGATAGAAATGCTTTGTGGAGCTGCAGTGGTTTTAGCCTTCAGCGTTCCTTCTCATAGAAATACAACCCAGGAATGTACCCTAGATTTGTGAGAGACTAAAGTATCATATGAAGCCTCAAAGCAGTAATGTACATAAACCATTGGTTTTTTTTTTTTTTTTTTTTTTTTTTTTGCACCAATGTAAGATAAATCAAAATCAGCAATAAATAAAGTAAAATAAATATTTCAGACCACTTGAGATCGAGTATGTGGCATTTTCCCCAGAACTTCTCCCTATCCTGGAGTTGATTAATATAAATAATCAAAACTAGATTTTATTATGAATCAGAATTAGTTATTAAATTTATAGTTTGATAATTTTTAAGCTAATAATGTTTTGTTTATCTTTCAATTTTGGTTCAGTAATTTTTGTTTTCAAGATCTTCATAAAGGCCACTGCAAATTAGCCCAATTATGAAGGTCAATCCAAATGATATAAATTTTTTCAAATACACATAAAAACCTAAAACTGTGGCATGCATTTTTTCAGACCCCTTTGCTCAGGTACCCCTAAATAAACTCAACCTTAAAAGATCATTTGGAAGTAAAGCCCACCTTTCAGTTAATTTAATCTCAAAATTCAAATGTTTTGTGAACGCATCAGATATTTGCTAATGAATGTTAGGTTATTCAAAAAAAAATATTCCCAGTTTCAAACATTTCACAATGAGCTTTCCAAACTGTTATTCAAAAATGATATAGCATTTAAATGCAAAAATAAGACATGGTCATCTACCTGGACTTGAAGGCTGAAAAAGGAGAGCATTAATTAGAGAAGATAAAAAGGCTGTGGGAGCTGCAGAGATCTATAACTCAGATGGCAGGATGTATCTGAATAATCTTTTTTAGTCGTGTACTCCACTAATCAGGGCTTCATGAAAATGTAAAAGGAAGAAAGGTATTGAAAGAAAGCCATAAAAAGTCCCATTTACAGTTAGCCACAAGCCATGTCAAACATGTGGAAAAAGATGCTCTGGTCTGATGAGAGCAAAATGTAGCTTTTTGACTTGAATGCAAACTATGTTTGGCAGAAAACTAAGATTGCACATCATCCTAATCACACCCTCCGCACAGTGAAACATGGGGGTGGCAGCAATGTGCTATGCTATTCTTCAGCAGGGACAAGGAAGTTGGTCAGTGTTTATGGAAGGTGGATGGAGCTAAAGGCTTTCACACTTGGACAAAGGTTCACATTCCAGCAGGACAGCAACCATAAACATAGGTCCAGAGCTACAATGGAACTGTTTACATCAAACCATATTCATGTGTTAGAAAGGCCTATAGTTAAATCCAATTGAGAATCTGTGGAAAGACTGAAAAAATGTTTTTCACAAATGCTCTCCATCCAATCTTAGTAAGTTTAAACTATTTTGCAGAGAAGAAACAGCAAAAATATATTTTTGAGGCACAAAGCTGATGGGAAAATACCAGCATTAAGAAAAATACAGGACTTGTTGCCGTATTTACAGCAAAAAAGTTCTACAGAATATTAAAGCGGTGTTGCCGAATACAAAAGTATATCACACTTTTCAGATTAGTATTTGAAAATATGTAGAAAGCCATTAATCCTTTTTTTTCCACTTCATGATCATGCATGACTTATTTTAAAAAATCATAATAAAATATATAGAAGTTCATGGTTGTTATATGGCAAAATGTGAAAAGATTTGAGATGTAAATACTTTATAAAGCCCAGGAGCTATATTTTCTCTTTTTTTTATTTTATGATATTCTGCAGCAAACGCAGTCTGTTTCTGAACAATTCTTCATGTTTTATCGAAATCCATGTTCCTTATAGTATCGTAAGAAGATCTAAAAGTGTTTTTACTAAATTCCAGCTTGCTTGTATGCTTGCTCTTTCCGGCATGCTCTCCGGCGCTGCCATGGAGACAGACACCTCTGCATCCATCACTTAGTGGCTGTCAAGAAAACGCTACACATAAGCATGTGTTTAAACCCTCTGGCTCTGAGGCAGTGGGAGGAAGCGGCCTCTTGGAACACGGCTAACAGATCCTCCTCTGCTGCCGCCGTTGTCTCTCTTTTTTTTTTTTTTTTTTTTTGAAGTGCAACAACAGAGATTGATTTATGGACAGAGTACAAGCTAGGCAAGGCATGCCTTGCCAGACAGGCCAGCTACTGGAAGAAGAGGATAGAGAGAAAAGTTAAGTCTAAGGCCAGAGCAACTATGATTTAAAAATGTCCACCCAACTGCAGGTTCCCATCTTACCACAGGTTTAAACTATGAATCAACTGATTATCTCCAGTTGAAGTTCAAAAAGAGCGTGTTTCTGAAAGCAAAGCTTCCAAACTCATTAGCTTTTTTTCTTGTAGACAGCATGTATTTGCGTATTTTTCTGTTTGAACGAGTGAACTGGAGCAAAGGGCTGCTGTCTGAGCATGAAACACAGGCCGATCCTGCTGGGAAATGTGCTTTTATGTGATTTTTTTTTTTTCTTCTACGCTCCTTTCATTTTTTTTCTTCCTGTCAACTAACTGACACACCCATTCCAAGAATCTCTGGTGGTTTTACTGATTTAAACTTTCTCATGTAAATGCTCAACCTCTAAATGGCCCAAATTAACTTTATCATCCTGCAGACTGATTCGGGAAAGAGACTAGACAAGCCCCTTTTGGGAATATTTTGCAGCCCTAATGTTCGACAGAGGAGGTCTTGCATGTCTTCCTTTGTGATGAAAAAGGCTGTGTTTGTGTGTAAAGAGGTGGGGCAGTAGGTGGGGCCTGAAGAAACAGCGGCGACTGCTCTTAAGAGTGTCGCCTGGCCTCTGCCTCTTGGCAGCAAACTTGATCAGCGAAGGAAAATACATGCTCTGCCTTTACAATGCAGGTCTTTGTCTCTGTTCTGCATCAGAACCATCAACTATTTTGGAAATAGTTTCCAGCTTATTAAAACGGTTCCAGACCGTGACTGTTGAACCAGTGAGTTTCCACTTAATGTCTTGGCATCCTTCCCCATCTTTGGTCTGCTGCGGGCATCTTCAGAGAATTGAGGCTTTCTGGTAGAAATTTATCTACCGTTGGTGTTTATCTTTCTGTTTTTTGTTCTTTTTTTTCTCTCCGCTCTCCCTCCTGATGGCCCCTGACTTTGATTAACTGTGAAGATCATAGACTTCTTTCCTCATACCCTCGCTGCCTGTGTCATTGTTCTGACTAAGCTTCTCTCTTCAGCAAAAATGAATTAGGCTTTTTGTGCCAATGGCCACTTAAAAGTGTCATTAACAGTGTGTTAGTGTAGTTTGGACTCTATCTAAGCTGAATCACAGAGGCTATGAAGAAATTAGAAGACATTTGATTCACTGTTAAAACTGTGACCCTGAGTTAGGATGCACGTTATTCTCTAAAATTGTCTGTGAATTTGAACTTGCATTAAAAGCTTAACTAGATTTCATTCGTGGGATATTCCTTCATCTGTGTTTTATTTAACCAGATTATCTTTCTCTGCTATCATTCTTGAATTGATTTCTTGGAGGTAATATGAGTGTATAGCCCCCTGTGTTATTAGATCCAGAATCTTTTATTGTTCATCTGAGTAGCCTTTCCTCTCCATTAACTTATTTTCTCTTTTTTTTTTTTGTGCCCGTAAATACTGAATAAATGATCATATACCTGTTAACTGAGTTTTCTCAAGTGTGATGCTCCCTGAAACTGTACAGCTGTGAGTCTCGGCAGATACTCGTGATTCGATTCAATTATGGTCCTTCAGTGCATGATTCGATTCATATGTGCTGCATCCGACCTGTTTAAAAATTTATACTACAACTCCTATAATTACTTCTGGTCTCTTTACCAGTCTCTGAATGACCAATGGTGCCCTTTTAGATCCACAGATATACAGATTATAGCTCCTCAACTGTCAGTGAAGTAGAGTGGTAAGGCACAATACCTTGCAAATGTATCCATACTTCTTGTACTTTTTCTAATTTTGTCAAGTTAAAACCATAAACCTCTATATTTTATTGCAGTTTTATGTGCTAAACCAACAAAGGTGCATATAACTCTGAAGTGGAAAGGGAGTGAGTTATAGTTTTTAACTTTTTTTTCAAATAAGAATCAGAAAAGTGTGTCATGCATTTGTATTCAATACTAATGACTTGATACTTTGTATAAACATCTTTTTTTGCAGGGTTCTTGGGATATGTCTCCACCAACTTTACAGAAACATTTTTACACATATTCATCTTCACAAACTAGCTCAAGCTCAGTCAGATGGGATGGAAAATGTCTGTGAACAAGAATTTTCAAGTTTTGTCACAGTTGCATAATTTGATTTAGTTTTGACTGGGCTATTCTAAAACATGGACATTCTCTGATGGCAACATTTTCATTTTATCTCTGGCTGCATATTTAGTGTCATTGTTCTGCTGGAAGTGAAACCTCCTTCCTTCTCTTAAGTCTTTTGCAGACTCTAACAGGCTTTTTATCCAAGCTTGCCCAGTATTGAGCTTCTCCCTACCTGCTGAAGAAAAGCATTCCCAAATATAATGCCGCCACCATCATATTTCATAGCTGAAAGGAGGATGTGCAGGGTTAGTTTCAAACAGCTTGGGAACTGATGAGGAACTCGCTCACAGAGGTTGTAGAGTGCTGTTAAACCAAATTTCAGACTGACAGTTTGGGGATGACAGCTGGGCACAGGGTTTTGAAATGACTGTGCTGTGTAGGCAGCAAACACCTGATTATATGCCTTCCTTGCATTTATGCAGAATCATTAACAAAGACATGCATTTAAGAATCAAAAGATTTTCACACCTCTGCTAAACTGACAAGATTGATATAAATGATTATACTTAAATATCACTTATGAAAGTTGAGCATGCAGATGATGCTGGAAAAGAAATGCATATTTTCATTAGGTTAATTTCTTTCATTCCTCTGATATTTTTAGAGCCTCGATCACCCACTTGTGGTTTGATGAGCTGCCAGTGTTATGCAGGTTTATGCAAGAGAAGTTCTAAATTCAGCTCAAAGAGATTAAAACTGATCTAGTTCATTCTCATTGCTTTACATTTTAAAATTTCTGGGCTAAATTTACAACCCAAACATGAACTAGGCTGTCTATCTGTACGTATGTATCCAGTTAATGTGTTAGGAAAATTAAAAAGGATGTGAATCATTTTGGGCCTGACCGTATATGGTTACGTTTAAAGCACCACAAGCATGATGTTCTTGTTTACCAAAATCCAAATTTTTGTATGCCTACGTATGAAAGACAATGCCAAATAATAAAAAAAATGTTTCTCCAGTGATTTCAGCAATAATAAAATTTGCAATAACCAGAAAGATGGTAAAAGTACATTTCAGAGATGTTTTTGTAAGCCTGACCCAGTGTCACAAACAAAGCAGGTAACCTCCTTCTGTATTTGAGGGGAAATAGTAGCAACTATTTTCTACATAAAGCAGGTAGTTTGTCTGAAATTCTCTCAGATGACAACACCAGTTTATGCCTGAATAAAACAGTGTGTAATGTCACTTCAGTGAGCAGTCTTTAATTTATGTTCTTCATGTTAAAATAATAACAAATAAAAAACTGTTACAATCACAGTTTTTAGAAAATGTTTCAGCCACTTATGAACATGGTCTTTTTCGCACAATAGTATGCAGCAAATAAACTTAAGGGTCCTTTGCATGATTTGAGCTCCAAAGCACGTCATTTACACTAATTAAAGCACGTCAATTTACACTCTAACTGGACACCTTACAGTGAGATAACAGTTTCCTTGACCTTCAACATTTTTATTTTGCTCATGTAATATTTTGCTGTCAGTTTTAAGCTAATTCTGTTGACTGAGTTCCCTGTTGCATTGTTGTTGCATGCTGCAGATTCCTCTGGCAATGACACAGATAAGAAAAATGGATACAATGGTATCTAGGAATGAAGGGTGCTACAGAAAACAGACAATGGACAGATTCTGGTAAATGAATCAATTGATTATTGACTCGGGTTTAATCCATCTCACATATTGTGACAGTGTTGGTATTATTCTATTGATGATGTCATGTCTGTCTCATGAAATTGTTCCTGATGCCTGGTAGTTGAACCTTGTGCAAAACACAGACAGTGCTTTTATAGGACACAGCATGTGGGGGGCGTTGTTCTTTTCAGTGTCTGACCCTTGCAGGGAGATCTGGAAGAATGCCTATTGTTTCCTCATTGCATGCTCTGTCTGATAAACTCTGACCAACTCCACAGCTCTCTAAAAACTTGTCAAAACTAACCAGCTCTCTTTCCTTCACACTGTCTCCTTCATGAGGTTGCATCCTTCTTAGTGGTTTTCTTATCCTTCTCAAGATTCTACTTTAAGCTGCTGTGGGTACCTTTTATAGAAATATGTTTTTACATATTTGTTAAGTCAAGGTTTCTGACAGTATAATATAAAACAAATAATCTGTGAAAAAAATCAAGCTCCTCTGCCTCTTTCCTGTGGTCCAACTGCCATCTGCAGAAATACACCGCTGGTCAGAAACAACCAATCAGAGCCAGGAGGAATGTCTATCACACTCAGTGTATGCACTGCTCACACTCTTTCCTTATACAGCGCACACTGTCGTTCAAGCCGAAGACTTCTTGTGTGCTGCAGCTGTGCTAATAGTGGAGAGGCAACCTAATGTTGCAGGAAAACTAACAGTTTCTCTAGTTCTCGGCAGGCTCCATTGTGGGGGAGGAGCTGTGGAGGGAGGGCTGTAGTGCAGCAGAGAGCAAAGGGGAGGGACCTGTAAGGTATGCTTGTTCAAATTTTCAGGCTAAGTCCACGACTTTCTCAGAACTCCCTACTGCAGCTTGAAAGCATCTTCTGAGCTGGAGGACCATCGTTTGGTGTGCACTTTAAGTGTGCTTATTGACAATTAAAATAACTCCTCTGAGCAAAATACCAGCTTCTCCCTTTAAAAAACAATTACACGGGTCACGAAGATTAACATAGGCATACCCTTTCCAAACTGAAAACTAGAGCTCTAGTTCATAACTCACATTACTTTTACTGTTTCATTTTGCTCTGAAAGTCTGGAAATGGTCAAGTACATATTTGTGGGGGGCTCTACAGGGATACAGCACAAATAAAGAATATATGAAGGTACATGATCTGCTCACACGTCACACGTCTGCTAAGCTCCTACAACATTAGGCTCCTACAACATTAGGTGTTCAGCCAATAAAACTTCAGCAAATTAGCTATTTTTAGAAAAATCTGCTTCTTAGTCTTTTTAACCCCGATTAGACAGTGACGTCACTTTTTCCTTCCTCGTTTCTCTCAGTCTTTGATAATATTATTGAGCTGTTTTGTAAAAAGTAATGATCCATGCAATAAGAGTTGGGATCCAGTTAGTCTTTTGTGAAACTTTTTCAGTTTTCTGTGTTTTGACACAATTCCTTCAAGTTTGTACCAGTTACAGTTGAACACATCAGTTGATTGTGTTATAGAGCTCAGCTTAGATGTTATTAAGATGCTATTGATTTCTACAAAGGTGCATCTCAATAAATTAAAATATCACTGAATTAATTGATACTATATAGATTCATAATACTCAATGATGTATGTAATGATGCAAGGGTTTATTTATTTTATTTATTTATTTTATTTAATGTAATATAAACGATTAAAATGAACAGCTAGTGAAAACTTATTCAGTGTCTCTAAAGACTAGAATATTATGTGAGATTCTTACATAAATAGATTTTTAATACAGAAATTTCTGTTTGGGTCATTATATGGCCTGCTCAATCAGGAGCAAGACTGCTGACCTGACAGTTGTTTAGTGGAAAGTAATTGACACTCCACAACATGTCTTGGCAACGGAAACTGGCTGTTAAAGAGCCCTGTATCCAAGCAAATGGAAAATTAAGTGGAAGGAAAATATTTGGTGAAAAAAAAAAATGTGCATAGCCTTGAAAACAATGTGGGAGAAGGTCCATTCAAAAGATTGGGGAGATTCACTAGGTGTAAACTGCAGCCAAACATCAGAAACATCTTGCCTGGGTTAAGGAAAAAAAACACACTGGATTGTTGCTCAGTGGTTCAAAATCCTCTGTTCAAATGGTAGTAGAACTAGAAGTATATATCAAAAGAAGAAGTCAGAAGTACTTTATTTGTCCCCCAAGGGGGAAATTACATTCCAGTACAGCCCATCCAAGTAGATGGGGTGACTGAGGCTGCAGCCATCAGAGGCGCTGCCCATATATATATATATATATATATATATATATATATATATATATATATATATATATATATATATATATATATATATGTGTGTGTGTGTGTGTGTGTGTGTGTGTGTGTGTATGTATGTATGTTCAAAATTCAAATTCAAAAATACTTATTGAAAATTATTTAAAAATATTGATCCCAAAGAGAAGTTAAATGTTGATGTACCTCGTTTTATCAGTCAGGCATTAAAAAGTATTAAACTTCATGTACGAAACTTCAACAAATGTTTAGATCATGGAACCTTCTCAGGTCCCTTGCTGAATTACAAAATGCTTTTCAGTTTTACCTGATATTAGGAGACATGTTAAATGGATGCATTAGAACCTTTCTTTTCTGCTTAACTAGATCAAAAGAAAGGTGCCATAATAACCCCCCCCCGCACCGTTCCTCTACAAGTCTCAAACATACTTGCTGATTGTTTTGATGATCGCCAGCTCCCTTAGTTTTAAGAGCGTCCACTGCTTCTGGACACCTGTGGCTGTTTTGACGCAGTTATTCATTGTCCCGCATGTAACATTACAACTTCACAGCTTACCCTCATGAATGCAAGCAAGATATGTCTGAGTGAGATAGTCATAGAAGTGTCTTCTTAGTGAGGTCCTTTGGGTCTTCTCTGACAGCTGCAGCAATCTGAGAACATGGGGGTCACCTCTGACCAAAAACAGTCATGTACCCATGTGACAAAGTAGGGCTAAGAACGCACTGTCATGTTCTATTATGTATTTCAATTGCAGGAATAAATGCTGAATATACTGGGAAAATTGTCCATCAAGATGTGCAAACTGCCGCCTTAGTTCTTGTTCTCATTTGTAGATAGGCATGCTTGCAGTACTGCAGCTAATGACCCTGGTTATCACATCCTGTGCACAAGGCTGATCCCTGAGCTATCAAAGACAATTAATGCTGTCATTCATCTCTCAGTGAAAAAGCGAGGAAATATACGGGGAATGATGGAGACAAAACAAGTGATTTACAAGAGGGGGGACTTGATTGGACTTTGTGCCACTAAGTGGCACTGTTTTTTGCATTTGGAGGAACTGCAGTGCTGCTTAGGCAATAGCTTATTTCACATTCTGGTTTAGCAACATAGGAGCAAAGATAATTTCCATTTTCATTCACACAAACCTGTCAAGTACCACAGCGATGTTCACTTTAACAATGTAGCTGTAGCTTCAAATGAAGCATGGCATGTGCTTCAGTCTCTTCGACATGTCATATTATCACTGATGTGCATTAGTCATTTCCTCTAAGTCTGTCAAGTCTCTAAGAACTGAAATGAACCTTCTTTCATTGGATGCATGTCATCTAGTTTGCCTCTGTCACTGCGTTGCTACAGGCTATGGATACAAAACGTGCTGTTTTGTAATCTTTTTGTTTTGATATTATCCATCTTATTTCCAGATATGAATATTTAAATGTTCTCATTTTTTCAGAACATCTAGTCCAAGATTTTCTGACTTTTTTATGAACTGTTGTGAATCATGTTTAAAATTAATAAGTGGGGCTGGGTAACATGGAGTCTTTGCTTCTTCTTTGACAGCCTATAATTTAAAGTAATTTTCTGTTATTTATTCATAGTCTACAATACGGAAATGTGCTTATGTGACCATAATAAATAATATTAACCAGCAGGAACTTGCTAAGTTAATTTGGTTTGATCAGGCGTGATCATACGAGTTAAAAATGGGTTGAAGGCAGAAGAATGACAAATTAAAAGAAATTTAAAGACTTCAGAAAAAACATGAAATAAATTAAAATACACATGAGATTTGACTTTTTTGGCGCTTGTGGACTTTATTAAACAGTAAATTGACAGGAAATAGGTTAGAGAGAGAGAGAGGAAAGACATGCAGCAAATAGCCTGAGACCAGTGAATCCAACCCAGGATAACTGCGTCGAGGGCTAAAGCCTTTGCAAATGGTGCATCCGCTCTACCAACTGAGCCACACAGTGCCCCGAAATTTGACTTTTTTTTTTTTTTTTTAACAGCTATTTGTCTCCATACTCGATCAAAAATGCCTAACTACCAGGAGAAATTAAAATGATATGCAATGGTTTTAATCCAGAGCACCAAAATAGTGAAAGGTGTTGAAGTAACAACACAAAAAAGGGGTATATATTATCAAAGGGCCAAGGATATCCAGAGCCTCACTACAGTTAGAAAGTATGGTGTTGTAGGCATGTTAACTTTGTTTTTTGTTTTTTTGTATTATTTTAGAGAATAATTGGATAGACATCCCAATAATTGGATAGACATCCCCTGTCCAACATGGTACTTTAAATACCCTCTGACTTTTCTGTACTCGTTTCCACGAAATAAGAATGTTTTTTTAAAGAAAAATGGGGGACACCTCAATAAGACCCTTTTGCTGGCCATGCAAATGCATAAAAGCTACAAAAATCTTATGGTAGTTGCCTCTAGTCTAAAATATCATCCAACATTTAGAAAATTTATATGAAACAATAACATATAAGAGGAAATGTTTTAGTTCTGCTTGAAGTAATGATTGAAGCCAAGTATTTTATGATTTGATTTTGGCGGTTGGTGCAGAATATGGGAGGAGGGTTTAAAAGCCTCCACTGCTCCCTCCCTGAACTTTGTAAGGCATGTGCACTCAAAGCTTAGGCAGACAGACAGCTGGCCACACAGGCTTAGGAGAGGAGTGGGCTGTCTGGTTTCTGACTTAAGCCCAGTAGACACCCTTCATTTCTTACTGGTCAACAGTCCCAACGTTCAGAACTGTTTTGATCATGTTGTGGACAGGTTTCTAGGCGCAGGGGCTTTTTTGGTCGAACAGTAGCAACAGATGTTCTAAAGAAACCACAGAGGATTTTCATTTTCACATTCTGTGCCAAAGCGTGCTTTCCTCAAATCAGTGTGTGTTTTTGTCATTGAATGTGACAGGGTGTACTCTGAGGAGGAGGGTACAAGCACCCACCCCCTCTGGCCATGCCCCTATATGCACGCTGTTGTGCGGTTGTGTCATGTTGCACGTAGGCTTATGGAATGCCGGACCGTTCTCCGCTTCCTTCACGGCGGGTGGCCTCAGTGTTGAGAGCCAGCAGAGTGGGTACCAGGAGGCTTTGGTGGGCAGCTAATGGGGATCACTGGAATGTGCTGTAGTTTTGTGTTTTGGAGACAGAAAGGAAGATTCAGTTTTTTGGACAAACCTACTCTTTTTCTTTTTTTTTTTTTTTTTTTTTCTCTACCTTTGGAACATGACTACTAGCCCATTTGTTAAATGGGCAACACAGTTACTGCTGGATCAGGATTTTTTCTATTCGATAATTTAATACAAGACCACCCATGACTGAATAGAATAAAGAGAAGCACAGTTTTAAATCATCATTATGAACAAAGAATTGAGAAGAATCTATATGCAGAACTTCGATTTTATCTAATCTGACCTGTTTATCCAATCTGACATGACACTAATGGTTGTCTTTTAACTGAAATATTTTATGTGTATTGTACTACCCTTTGCTATCAATGCTATCCATTTTTTTCTTTAAATACAATCCAGCAACTGCTTGTCAATCAGTCAGTGCTATTTTAATTTAACAATGGCCTTACTGTGGGCATCAGAAATTACTGAGTAATTTGAAAACAGACATATATTTATACCATAAGTCTGACAGTGAA
This sequence comes from Anableps anableps, assembly GCA_014839685.1. Classification (NCBI taxonomy): domain Eukaryota; kingdom Metazoa; phylum Chordata; class Actinopteri; order Cyprinodontiformes; family Anablepidae; genus Anableps; species Anableps anableps. Next base: position 26,241,269 of record CM026073.1, read on the forward strand.
TACTTGCTGTAAAATGCAGAAGTTTTATTTTGCTGTCTCTAATACAAACCAATCTCAGTTTCTGTTTTGGGGGCACTGCAAATGGCTATGACATCCATATCATACTCCTCTCCTTTGTCCTTCCTTGCATTCTCCACATGAAGCCAACTCCTGCGGACTACGGTCAAAGCACACACACACTGACGTCACACGGGCTGCTTGTGAACTGACGTCAGTGTACAAACTTCAGCTATATCAGGGGAGTGAGTGGGGCCCCCAGCCTGTGCGGCTGACTGGTACTTTAGTCTACATTGGCTCCTGTTCAGACCATATGACCCAAAACCACAAACAACCCTAGAGTGGGTGAGTTAGAGTGTGTCTCGCATCAACCACTTGATGGCAGCTATATCTGATACAAAAGCAGATCAAGTAATCAGAATGTAATTTCTTCGAATAGCCATCCCTATCAGTATCCCATTAACTGTGGAGAGTATGTTAGAGCCAGATGTGACAATATTAACAGTAAGTGGAGTAATTCTGTCATTTTAGGCTATTTTAGAGGAAACTATTCAGAGCTCTCCTCTCTGTCCTCCCACACCTTAACTTCATCTGTACATTTCAGGTAGTTCAGCCCAAATGTCCGTTTATAGATTTTCAAGCAGATCAGTGGGTTCATGGCTGACTGGTGATTGACTACTGGCTATCCAATGAGGAGGCCGTGACCTCAGTTTGTCAGAAGAGTGCTTTACCTTCCCTACTCCATCCCACGTCTCACCAACACACTTCCAGTTGAGGCAGTAAGACATTTTATGCAAAGATAGTTCCAGAAGCAAATTCTTAGAGTTATTTTATCTGATCTGCATTTGTATTTTTCACAATGTGACTTTTTAAAATCCTGTTGATCAAATTCAGATTTATTTTCCTTTTATCCATAGAAATACCTTGTGAATTGCTATTTTTTACTAAGAACAGACAATTATTACTGATAAAGAAAAGGTAGATAGGCTTATTTCAACAGGGATTTTGTCCATTTCCAATTTATTTTTAATCATCATACTATAAAAATGCTATAAGTACTGCATTCTAAATATTTTTTTCTAGCTCTCCTGCCATGAGCAGTTATTAATTATTTATAAATGGAGCAGCGGTAGGAGATTAAGTTTAAAAGGGCAGTCAAATATTTTAAAAACAAGGGTTTAGTAATATTTTAAAACAGAAAACAATCATTACAAAGTTGGCATTTTTAACTGTACTCTTTCTCAAAGCTTGTATGAACTGTAGACATGACCCAACATGATAATTCAGTTTCTTTTTAAATAGTTGTGTGTTCTCTTTAAACATGTTGAACATGTTTGTTAACCAACTTTGAGTGTTGGTTAACAAACACTCAAAAACAGCATCCGCAATGAGGAGCATTGTTGTCAGAAACTTTGTAGCGCTTACTGATCAAAAAGATTCAGTTTTAAAGTTTTTGACCTGCACATTATAATTTAGGGCCAGCGGGGTAAAAATTGCCAATTTTCGTCATCATTAGGTTTCTTAGTGAACCACTTAAAAAAAAGAAAAGAAACACCCTTTTTAACTTTTGGAAGGAATTGTAATGACAAAATTTAGAAATTGCAAAATCCAATTAGTTACTGGACCTTTGGTATCTGTAATCTTTATATCTTCAAAAGTAAGAAGCTCCTTGTTTTTGCAAAAACTTGCTAGATCCAGCGAATATCGCCTTTTTTTTCTGCTATGACAACTAGTCATGGAGAACAGACCTTTCTTTTAAAAGGGTGATTCCAGTCTTATCTTTATCTATTATAGTAAACATAACTGAATGCTCTACAGCATTACAGTAACAGCACATGAGCACAGCCTGTATTTCATCCCTGCAGTCACCTTTCAATTCACTTTTTTCTCTCACATCTGGATCCAATAGGAGCAGCTCCCTTCTCTAAAGGAAGTGCATATATAAATAGCCAGGCAGCCATAACCACACCAAGCAGAGCAGCCTGGATGTTAGTTCATTTGTTTACCACTAACCCTCTTTTGCACTGCCGACTAAAGATACAGCATTCCCCCTGCACAAACCCCAGCTCCTGTGTCCCTTAGCTCCACCTCAGATGCTTTCATCACTGAGTTGTGGTGTGACTGACGCACATACACTAAAAGTTGAGCGCACATTCACATAGCTCCTGTGCCCATCTGTGGAAATTTTGAGTGAAATGAGGCCAGGATTCAATTGCAAGCAAGCAAGTGAGCGGAGTATGGCTGGTGGGTGGGCTAAGGGTGGCCTGCGTGGGCTGGGAGATGTGGGCTGAGGTAGGTGAATGCAATATCCTGTTTATAGCTAAACAACAGTAATAATCATGTTGTTAATTCATTAATGACATAACCGCAGCTTAAGTAAATCATACACATATGTTTACTCGGCGTGTTATAATTTCCTAGCTAAAAGTTTGTAATTCATGAAGAATACACTGCAAACAATTTTGCCATTTTTTGTATTGTATGAAAAAAAAACAATTTGTTGCCTGGATTTATTAAATTTGTTGAAAAAAAAACAACTTAAGTGGAAATTGATAGTTTGATTATAAAGCAAACAAAACAATAGATATAATATAGATATTAGTGAAATTAGGCATAACTGAAACCATTAGATACGGTAAAGTTCTTCTAATACTATCCTTGGTATGTATACAGTATGCATCAGTAGGCATTAGTGATACACATGCAGTCATATTCAATAGATTAAAATATACGTCCCTATGAGTCTCGTTTGTCAGATTAAAAGTACCTTTTGAAAATAACAACCTTTAAGCAGGTATTAAACATCCATCCATCCATCCGTCCATCCATTATCTTCTACTTATCCGGGGTCAGGTCGCGGGGGTAGCAGCATAAGCAGGGAGACCCAGACTTCCCTCTCTCCAGCCACTTTGGCCGGTTTTTCCGGAGAAATTCCAAGGCGTTCCTGGGCCAGCTGGGAAACATAGTCCTTCCAGTGTGTCCTGGGTCTTCCTCTGGGTGTCCTACCAGTGGGACATGCCTGGAACAGCTCACAGGGAGGCATCCAGGAGGCATCCTAACCAGATGCCCGAGCCACCTCAACCGGCCCCTCTCAACAATGAGAAGCAGTGGCTCTGCTCCGAGCCCCTCCAGGATTACCAAGCTTCTCTAAGGGAAAGCCCAGACACCCTGCAGAAAAAAACACATTTCAGCTTCTTGTATCCATTTCTCTTTTTTTCAGTCACTACCCAAAGCTCGTATTAATAGATGAGGCAAGGATGGTAGTTTGACTGGTAAGTCAAGAGCATTGCCTTTTGGCTTAGCTCTCTCTTAACCATGAAAGATCGGTACAGCGCCTGCATCACTGCAGAGACAGCATCAATCTGCCTATCGATCTCCCACTCCATTTTTTACTCATTTGTGAACAAGACCCCAAGATACTTAAGCTCCTCCACTTGGGGAAGGGCCCCAGAGAAGGCACACTACCCTTTTCTGGCTCAAGACCACAGTCTTCTGATGTGAAGGTGCTGATCCTCATTCTGGCCACTTCACACCCGGCTGCAAGCTGCTCCAGTGAAAGCTGGAGATCATGATCAGATGAAGCCAATAGGACCATGTCATCTGCAAAAAGCAGAATAGCGATCCAAAGGCCACCAAAACAGAGCCCCTCAACTACTTAGCTGCACCTAAAATTCTGTCCATAAAGTTTCTCCCTGACAGACACAGTCAGTCGCTTTCTCCAAGTCCAGAAAACACATGTCAATGGGTAAGGAGAACTCCCATGCACCCTCCAGGATCCTACTGGACCCTGTAGGGTGTAGAGCTGGTCCAGTATTCCATGACCAGGACAGAAACCACACTGCTCTTCCTGAATCCAAGATTTGACTATCCAGCAGACTCTCCTCTCTAGAACCCCTGAATAGACCTCAGCAGGGAGGCTTTGGAGTGTGATCCCCCTGTAGTTGGAACACAGTATATAGCCCCTCTTTTTAAATAGGGGGACCACCACCCCGGTCTGCTAGTCCAGGGGTGCCCATGGAATATTGCAGACACAACATCTAGAGCCTTAAGGAACTCCAGGCGGATCTCATCAACCCCCAGGGCCTTGTCACCGAGGAGCTTCTTAACCACCTTGGTGACTTCAGCACCAGAGATTGGAGAGCCTGACCCAAGGTTCCCAAGCTCTCCTTACTCACTGGAAGATACGATGGTGGGATTGAGGAGGTCTTAGAAGTATTCTACCCACTGACCCTTGAAATCCCTGAGTTGGTGTGTCAGCACAAACAGTAGTCATTCCACGTCCCAAGAGCCAGCTCCTGTAGATGAGGATCAGACCACCAAGGTCCATGCCTTCGGCCACTACCCATTCCACATTGCACCCAACCCCTTTGGCCCCTCCCGCAGCTGTGCCGGGCTGGGCTTCATGGGTAAAAGCTCAGCCACCAGGCACTCGCCAGCCTGCCCCGCCTCCAGGCCTAGCTCCAGAGTAGTGCCCGGTGACCTGCATCCGGACAAGGGAACAATGTTTCCATTGTTCTTGCTCATCATAAGGGGTCTTAATGGGGTTAATGAAACATACTTTTCTACAGTAGCAAATGCCAGCTTTTACCAAAAACTATAACTCAAAACATAAAATTCTGACAGCCTTCACATAGACATTATGGTTCTAACCAACACTGCTACTCTTAGGGGCACAGGTATTCATCTGTATGTTGTTTTTTAACAGCTTTGTCACCGTAATAGCCTACTTTACCTTAGTGAGCTATATAGTGACTGTTCAACTCTCACTTTTATCCACATAACCAGTCTATGTTTTACTCGTGAAGGTTCAGCTATATTACATCAATGTGAATGTCAAAATTTTATTCCAAGAACATTGTCTGTCCCACCACTCAAACTCAATTAGTTAATTTTCCCACAATTTCTTTGTTGACCCTAAAAAGTCACTTTAATGCTACAGATTGGATGGAAGGGAAGTTAAAATACTGATTTACAATGACACAGTCAAACTTTCTCCTTCATTTGCCTCAAACACTGAGAAAATGAGGATCATTTGGAATGAATGGTTATTGATTTAATGCAGTCTGTGGATGAGAATGTTTTGTTCTGACAGAGGACATAATAAAAGTAAAAACTGCTGTAGAAGAAAACATTTTCTTACTAGCCTGCTGATAAACTTTACGCTCACAAGCAACAGTTGCCATCACCTCAGAGGTCTACCTATTTACTGCCCGCTGGAGCTATCTGCTCTAGCTTTAGCATAAACTGTGTTTTGTTCTCTTCCTTCGGCTTTGGGTTGTTCCCTTCTATATATCCACAATAACATTTTTTTTTTTTCAAAATCCGAAGGCAAAACATATTTATAACAAAGAGATTAATTTTGGTGGATGAAGAGAAACCTGTCCTTTTTTACTATTTACTTCTATATAGTCTACTAATGATTCCCTGCATAGATGATCTCTGTAGTAAAAAATGCTTGCTCTAATCTTGTTCTCTGTTGACAATAAGCGGAAACACATCCATTTGACATAGTCTCCTCAAAAAGGTTGCTTTTGTTAAGTAAGCAAAGAAAAGTTTTGAACAAGGCTTTAAAACAATGTGGTTATAAACATTATGTCATCGCTTGTGGAGATGTCTGGAAATTGTTCTATATGTTCTTAGATTTATAGCATATTTCAAAATTCTTAACTTCTACTATTTTTCATGAGAAGATGGGTAGGTCTCCTTTGTACAACAAGACTAAACCACTGGTGCATCTTAGGCTTTAAAGTAGTTCTTGGAATTCTACCTGCCAAGATATATGCTAAATTATAGTAACCAAAAGATTGTGGGATGTATCACTCTTTGCTTAAAGAACTAATGGTTCCAAGGGTCCAGACTGAACTGGGGAAGGGGTTGTTTGCAATAAGTTGCTCCATCTGCCTGGAATCATTTGTAGAATGTCTTAGATCTGATCACATTTAAAGAGCTTTTAAAGAACTTGGAACTAAGTGAATCCCATTGAAGATGCTTTTAAAATGTGATCTTACTTTTGTTGTATGAGTTTATTTTTTAAAGTTGCATTTAAAAACTATTGTGTGCAGCTGTCTTGGCTAGGACCCTGTTAAGGGTTTTTATAAAGTGTAATGAGTGTTTATAAAGATAAAACAGTTTTTTTTTCATAATATTGTTACAAAAGCCAAGGTGTGGTCCAAGCTTCTCAAATTAAAGCTCATTCCAGCATGAGGTGACCCCAACTCTTGCTCTCCCTCCCCTTTGTGCTTGAGGCTGCAGGAGAGGGAGGAGTGGGAAGAAGGAGGTGCGTGAACATGTGCATGAGGGGCAGCTGCAGCGCTTGCTTGAGTGGGTTTTAATTTGTGTACAGCAAAAGACGCTGCAGGGTGGTGTGCCTGGGGGAACAGATGCACATGTCTTTGAAACATTCAATTACATAAACACTGACACCTTTTTAAACTGTGTGCTGTGATTTTGACCTCTCTGTTCCTTGTTTTTGTCTTGTCTGATTGACCTGCTTCTCAAACGTAGACTGCAAAATGTTCCTGCATTAGAGGACAAAAAAAAATTCTCTTAAGAATTTTATAAACGATGAAAAAGAACCTCATGCCACTTGAAAAAGCTTGGCACACGAGTCTGCATGCAAGTTTGTGTGATGTGGTAAAACAACAGAAACATTGAGTTCATGTTCAAGGGATAGAACTTGAGAATGTCCCTGTACCCCCTCTCCCTGGCCTCTGAGGAGGAGTCGCCAGTATTTTACTCCTGCCCCCAAACTGCTTTTCGACAGCCTTTCTCTGTCAAACACATAGCTTCAGTTTTTTCTCTGAGGCCACCAGGGTATCAGGTTATTGCAAGAAGGCAGAGGGAAGGAAACAGAGATGAGGAAGACTGGCACATATGAAGAACTGGAATTAGGCTGACAAATCTTGGGATAAGGCAGGCAGAGAGGGGTGAAAGGGAAAAGATTGAAGCTGAGAAAAACCCCACAAAACAAAAAGCAAAAGAAACAAGACCCTCCTGGTCTGTTACTGCCCTTGACCCTTCATCCATAAATTTCATGCCAGCAACTGGAATTGCAAAGCAGCCATTTTATGAATGAGGGTGTGAGGGAGAATGCAAGAGATGGGAAGGAAGAAGAGAGGAAGAGGGGAGGGAGGTCAGGTTGTGTTTGGTGTGTGTGTGGGTGGATAAGACGCGGCTCAGAGGCGCTTGTGGTGGAGTTAGACATATGTGTGTTTAGCTGAGCGAGTTTGTGTGTGTTTATGTATTGTTTGTGCCTCTGCTGAAACACTTTGCAGGAACAAAAGGCCAGGTTTTGGTTGTGATTTCACCTGAGGCGGCTCACATAGCAGCCACCACAGATCTGCTGTGAGGTCGGTGAGAAAACAGGAGAACTTCAACGCTTTTTTTAACATCTGAAGATTTCAGTTAAGAGACTTCCTGCTCTAGCTTTGTGTTGTCATAGTGATTTTTATATTGTCCCATCACACAACAAAATCCACTGTTACTTCAAAGTCCCAGAGGCTTAACAGAGCAGCTCACTAAACAGTTTCCTCTTTCTCCTTCACTTAGATACGCAGGTTACTCTTTTTTAAGAGTTGTTCCTTGGTTGTCATTTGAGAAGCCCTGAGACCTGGCTCACCTGGCTGGTGATGGGGTGATTGGAAAATCAACAATCCTATCTTTTTCCATTCAATGAATGCACCATATAGCCTGCCAGGTCAAAGTAGCAACAACACTGTTCGGTGTGGATGCTGTTACTGAGTCAATGACTCAAAATCCCTTTTAGATCATCAATCCCAACAACTCCCTTTAAATAGCTATCAGCAGGTCAAAGCTTTTTGGGTGCAAAATTCAGACTGGTACCTCTCTACTAATTGATTAAACCTCATCCGCAGATATACGTTAATGACTGAACACTGCAAGACTTTGCATTTTGTTGATCCTTGAGGTCACTAAGTGTATCTTTTGTCTCCTTCTCAAAGGAGGAATATTGATGCTTTTGACATTAGACACTGAGCTACTGACACATGTTGATCGTTAGAGTTCATTGTCAGCCATCCAAAGTTGAACCTTATGCCACAGATACAATGGTGGCATGGCAGTCCTTCCATCTCTGTGGACAGTTGAGAAGCTTGCAGCATTCGTCCCATCACGCATCTGGTTGCTGCAAGGTACATGAATGAGGGTCCAAGGAGAAGGGTCAACTATTTGATTTACTGTGTAACACTTCTGTGCAACCAACTTATGCCAGTAGATTAATCATTTTATGATATTTGTTGACACACCCTAATGTGAGCTTGTTAGATCTGACGTGGCATTTTTAATTGATCATAAACAATATTAATCTAATATAAAGGACGTCAGGGACAGTTAATCCTCTTCATCATCATGGTGATCCCATCATCTCACTGTTATCTGTGAAGCAGTAAGGAGGAAATGCCATATATCAGTAAATGAGCACAGGTCATCCAGGTCTGTAGCGTACTCACAGTGACACTGAAGACAAATAGATATTCTGTCACTATAGCTCAGGGCAGTGAGGATGTCCTTTGTGTTTATTAGTCTTCATTGTGTGCATTAACTCTACCAATCACCTTTTTTTCTTCAATAATCCATTCACACTTCTTGTGATCTGCATTTAGAATATGTTTTTCTATCCCTGGGAGTTTGCAAATCCCCAGTTTCAGGTGAACCATATTATCCCTACATGTGACATGAATGTTCTGCTGGAGACATAACAAAGCTATAAAAAATGATCTGCTAGTGTGGTGCTAGTCTCTAGCATATTGTTCAGAAAAACCTCATCTCAGGCTTTTCCTTTTGAAAATTGTCTAAAAAATAAAGTAATAAGAATAGTAATAATTTCTTATTATAGGTACATTTTTCATTTTACCTTTTTAATTTTTTCAAGAATAAAATAAAAAAAGATACCATGCTTTGTTTTATGTATACTTTTAGACATTTCCATTTCTATCCAAGTGAATATTTATGTTCACTGAAAACATTCCTCTTAATGACAACTGAGGGCCTTTTTTTTTTTTTTTCAAGCACAGCCACCGAGTGCTTAAATTAGGTAATTGAATATAGAATAATGTGAGCCATCTCTGCCTTCTTAACAGCTTTTTTTTTTTTTTTTTTTTTTTTTTTAACATTTGGCTAACTGATGGGAGGCCCAGTACTATGGGACATTGGGACATGCTGATGGCCAAACATTGCTGTTGCCAGTGCTACAATTACTGTGGTAAATGGTAAATGGTCTGTACTTGTATAGCACTTCATCTAGTCCAGAAGATTCCAAGGTGCTTTACCTTACATTCAGTCCTTCACCCGTTCACACAAACATTCACACGCTGATGGTGGTAAGGTATATTACAGTCACAGCTGCCCTGGGGCAGACTGACAGAAGTGAGACTGCCATGCACCAGTGCCATTGGGCCCTCTGACCACCACCAGCAGGCAAGGCAGTTGAAGTGTCTTGTCCAAGGACACGACTGAGACAGACGGACAGGACTATTTCTTACCTCTGTCGCCCCCACTGGCAGTTTGTGTTATATATATCTAAATTCAGAGTGCCTTACTTTGAACATGTTAGTTCTTTTCATATAGACAGGACAAAAGTGGAAAAAGGGAGTATTAAATAAAGATAAACAGCAATCCAAATTTTGTGGCCAATTTCCAGTCTCCAAGAACTGTAACACAAGAACAACAATATATTTTTCTAGTCTTTATTAAAACAAAGACAGAATGTTAACATTTTAAACTTTGTTCTATTTTTAATCATTTGAAACGGTTCTACTTTTTAGCTTATTCTGAAAATATTATCTGTGTGCTCTCACATACCTGAAACAAATGCGTTCTCCATCTTTATTTAGTCAGTTTGAAAAAAAATCTAGTTTTTTAATTTGAAAACTGTTGAGACAAATTTAAGTGGTAAACAGCTGTTTCAATGGTTTTTCTGTAATTTGAAAAAAACTGAGAGGAGTGCCTAAAATACTTGCAAGGGGTCTGAGTTGCTAACAGGGAAAAAATGTGGAATGTTTTTTTTCTCTCAGAATTTCTGGACAAAAAAACAAGTATCTCTGTTTAGTTTTGCTCAACTCTAAAGAGTTTCTGGATCCAGCAGCAACAGATTGCAAGAGAGACAGGAGAGACAGCTCCTCTGAGAGGGGTCATAACAAGAGTAATAGTTGGCCATGGAAAAAAGCCCGGAGTCAGAGTCGGCACTTTGATGGCTTTCCTTTGAGAGGTAGTTAAAGGATATGGCCTCCTGTTTCCTGTGTTTGCTCCTTCTTGCTGTGTGTGATTGATTGCTCATTGATTGAGCTGTGGGCTTCCATTCCCTCTCTCAGCCAGCTATCTGTCCCCTAACTACATGTAGCTGGTCGATCCAGGACAAGCTGTTGGGAAGCGTGTGACTATATGTTTATCGAAGTGCAGCCTACTGATCTAACAGGTGTGATTCCTCCTCTTTACATCATGTTGTTGTGGAATGGTTTAAAAGTGAGGACAAGAAATGTTCAACTCAATATTTATCCTCCCACTCAAGCCACTTAAGATACAGCTGTATTATTAGAAAAGGGGATATTCTAAGATTGATTTTAAATACATTTTTTGTTACTATTTCTTTCTCTGTTTTTTTTTTTTTTTTTTTTTTTTTTAATTTTATTTGGAAACCTGTTTTGCTGTAATGACAAAAGGGGGTTGCACGGTGACGCAATTGATTAGTAGCACTATTGTCTTGGAGGAAGAAGGTCCTGAGTTTGAATCTCACCCTGGGGTTTTTCTGTGTGGAGTTTCTTCCTTTGCATGTGTTCTTTCTCTCCTTTTACTCTGGCTTCCTCCCACAGTCCAGAAACATGACTGTTAGGTTAATTGGTCTCTCTGAATCCACTAAAACCGCTCTTGGACTGGTCTGAGAGCGGTTACCTGTTTTTTCTTTACAATGATCATAATTATTGTTTAGTTTATATGGTTTATAATTTTGCAGTTATACATTGTAAAGTAGGCAAAGTGTTAATGCGCTGTTCCCATATGCTGCAGTTCCGCCTTTTAACACCCTCCAGACACTAAAGGCAGAGCAAAGATTAAAAGTTTCACTGCATACATACTTATATGTCTATTGATAAAATTGACTGCAGGTTCATTATTGTATCATTTCAGTAAAACCATGAAACAGAAAACACCTCCAGCTGTTTATTTAGGTTCCTGATGAGCAGGATAGCTGCTTCAAAGGCATTCACAGTCAACAAGAAACCCATGAAATGGCTCTCATAAAAGCTGCAGCTGAGGACAGCAGGGACACTACAGCTCTCTGCTTAGTCTGTTCTTGCAGTGGTGTTGTAGTGTCCTTTTTAGCAGCTGACCACATGTTCATCTGAGTAACAATTATTTCTTAAAAAGTGAACGTAAAACCTACAGTAAAACTTTCCCCAGAGCAGTTTGTGCTGTTTTTTTTGTGAACTATTCTTGATTTCTTTATTTTTACTAAAATGTGTTAAACTGGTATAGCTCACCCTGCTGGAGTCCTTGAGTTATTTTGTAGTTTGTAACAACAGCAGGGGGTAAAAGGAGCACCATGACGTTTCATGAATGTCCCAGATGAATGAGTGTCTGCCGCCTTGAGAGAAAGATTGAAAGCCCACCGTTTTTAAACTGTTTTTATGTCTCCCCTAACTGTGAATGTGGCATAACATTTTACAATGAATTCCATTGTTTGTCTGGGGGGGGGAGAAAGTGTGCGCATTTTGTTTTGATCATTTTTGGAAGCCTTAAGTTTGATATGGTGGGGGATTAGCACGTCCTGTAGTTGGAAGGGAACATGTTATTTGTTACAAATTTCCTCGCATCAATGTTGATGTTTGTCTTCTCTGGCCTGTGTACCATACCTTTTATTGCCTTTACTCTCTTTGGGTGCTCACACAGGTAGTTTTTCATTTAATGAATTATCATCATAATTGGACAAGCTGTACTTTCACAACTAATTTTTCTGATTTTCTGCACTGCTTAGCACATAATAGAGCATAATAGAGCAGATCCATTCTCCTCTGTCTGTCCATCACTCCTGAGAAACCCTCGTGATGATCTGCTCTTCCTATCTCCTGTTACCTCCTGCAGTGCAGGGATGACATTTTACCTCTCCTGCGTGCCTTGACTCCTCCTTAATCCGACTAAGAGCTAATCTCCCACGGAGGGATGCGATCATGGACTGAACACCACTTCTATCTCTTGGCCTCCGATCTCTTCAGACATGAGGACTTATGTGGCACAGGAAAATGATGCAATCTCTTTAAATCAACTCCTGCAATTATTTGGAAAATAGAAAGTCTGTTTCACTCCTATTTGGATTTGAAGTGGCCTGGTGTTTGCAACTATAGGCTCCAGATCCACATGCTGCTCCTAAGGCTAAATAAAGGCCATGAAAAAAGCTAAATGTTAACATCTGAAACACAACAAATGGGCTCTTCGCTTGGCTTCCCATCATTTCCGCACCAGTGTTGACTAAATACAACATTGTAAGCTGAATGTGTCTAACTGTGAGTTTATTTGTTTATTTCCTTTTAATCACACAGTGTTATCTCTTATCAAATGTTGTTACATAATTAATACGCTGAAACATGACAGGAGAATTGGCATCAAAATATGGCATGGTTGAGATTAAGGGCCTAATTTTATCACTTAAGTGTGATTGCATCTAAAAAAAAAAAGAGAAATTAACATGGTCTCAGTTTTAAGAAAAACTATTCGAAAGTCAAAAAATATATATATAGCAGGTGTGTTATATTTTGCCTTAGTCCATTCATCTAAGTAAATAAAAAAAAAACAGGTTTACAGATATTGTAACTGTATACTCAGTTCAAAATAATAAAGTCTAAAAAAAAGTTAATCCAGTGATATTATGAAATTATGGTTCAATACATCACAGCTCTGTATGTTTTCAGTATATTTTTTGAGAAAACAAAAAAAGTATATATTCTTTTACTTTGTTCACCTTTGAACAAAGTGTGCAGCAAAATAAATTGTCTAAAAATGTTCTGTAGAATAAATAAATAAAAAAAACCCATTTTGAAGCAGACTTGAAGTGTGTTGGATCAATATTGTCCTTATATTCAAATTAGCATGACCATCAGTAATGTCATTGATTCTTTCAAGAAGTCCATTTCAACTGTAACTTGTACTTGCTCATGTAAAGTAGGTAAAAACTGCTGGCTAAAATGCTGGTAAGAGGAAACTTTGTGATATGAGCATACTTTTTATACCACCTGGTTGTTTTAGACTGTGGTTGCCTTCCTGCTGTTATAAAGACTCCCATGGGCATTTTTAATATGGTTTTGGACTAGCCTGACTTGTAAGAAAGAAGCTGTTTGGACATTATAAGCAGCTGGGTTTGCTAGCTAGCTAAATACCGTTTTGTTGTTAAGCAATGGTGGCATAAAGCTTTTACTCGATCCACCTTTCTTTTTCCATCATCATTGTAGTTTGACTGTATCCCCCATGCTCATTCGTCACAGTGCTGCTCATATGTTTTGAAACTTGTGTGGTGGAATGTGGAGTTACGCACTTGGAGTCTGTACTAGATCAAACAACACTGCATTCGTTCAGTGCACATGCATACTGAACCAAAATGCCATACCAAAAATAAGTGGATGGATGTTTCTTTCTCTCTTTCATTCCGATTGACCTTGCTGAGGTGCATAAAGGGACAAATGAAACTGGGTGTGTCTTAGATGGTAAGACAAAGACAAGCAGTCTTAAGAGGAATGAGTGAGGAGGAATAAACCACCTCTTCGCACTGTTGTGTAAAGGCAATGTTAAAAAAAAAAAAACTGAAGATACCACCATGACATCACCCACACCCAACAGGAGGTTTAAGTCGAGGACTGTTTAAAGCTCATCAGCTGTCCTTCTTCCTCCATATCATCTGTCCCTATTTGCTATTTGTAGAAATAAAGACAAAAAAAAAAAAAAAAAAATGTTTATCCATGCTCTGACATTTTGCTCCATTACTGGCCTCTGGTCTCTAACTTCTGACCATTAAGTCATAGACCTGTCCAAATCCTGCAGACACCCAATCTCACAGTTTATGCTTGGCTTTTGAAGCTCTTGAGTCCAGCTCATAGTTGTTACTGTAGTTGATCTGCATCTGTCCCAAGCCAAATATGGTAGAGATTAGATCGGGCCCTGCAGTTCGTCACCCCAACGGTTTTAGCGTTCTGTTTAGTGACAACAGTGTTTGTCTTTGGGGCCAGAAGAGAATTGGAGACTTGCGTCATGGTAAAATCTCATTAACACCATAACTTAGGCTGAAAATGTGAAACTATGTCCATGCTGAGCTTGTGAGTAAAACTTACCAAAGGTTGACGTAACTCCCAGTTTACTCAAGAACTCGTAAACAGTGACTTTTCTTACACTCAACGCTTAGTTCAGCTGTTACATGCTATTGTTCTCTGTTTTCTAAAAAGGAAAAACTGTTTCCAAGTTCATTGTTTGCTGTACTGTATTAGCTTGCTGTTGAAAAAATGGATGCTTAAGTTCACTTTACCCCAACATTTGATATTCAGACTTGGTCTTTGATATTAAGAGATCAAATAAAACCCAGATCATTGCTAAATGCTGCCAAGTATTTTCCATCATCAGTCACTTCTCTTTGGCCTTATTGGTGTGCATATCAGCAGTGATTGTGATTGTCTCTTTTATTTATCTGCCCATTTAGTGCCTGCAAGCTTTTTGATTTTTTTGTCAAGAGAGGAAATTGGCAAAACAAGAAACAAAGTTGAATAAAAGTCAAATTAAAAATCTCTTTCATGTGAAATTAAGCTTTTAGAAGTTCCTTACTGTGTTGTTTTATTCTGCCTGAGACACTATTATCAGGCCACTGGGCTTGAAAGTGATAGCCTAATGTTTCACGACAGGCACTCCAGCTCAAGATAATCTCAATGACTTGTATCAGATGTTAACTCTTAGTGCATCTCAATAAATTAGAATATCGTTATAAAGCTTTTTGCTATATTTATCGATGAAATTTATAAAGTTAAAACCATTTATATAGATTAATTACACACAGACTGATATATATTTACTATGTTTATTTCTTTTCTTTTTTAAGATTGAGGATTACAGCTAGGGGTGGGTCAAAATATCGATTCATCAATGCATTGCAATAATTTTTTTTCCCAATTAAATATCAATTTAGAAAACCTTGTGAATCCATTAGATCTCCTGGTCAGCGGGTTTGCGCCATGCTGAGCAATGCTTTCAAGAGCCATGCGCACTGTCCAAGGATGTTTGAGATTTTATACTGGGGTATACCACTTCCTACATTTCCCACACTTTCTGCCAGGGGGACGAAGAAGAGCACTGAATAGTAGCAAATTTGAATAACTACTTGAGCACCTAGCGCCATTTCTTTGGCCCCAGGCACCCATTGCACACCTGTCAGTTTGGTGCAGAGCGGTTGTGGTTGTGGTCCTCGCTATATCAGCTTCATGTCACATAAATACTAGTCGTTGTCTTCTTCTTGAGTTTATTGCTGTTTGGAAAACAGCTATTTTGTGCATTACCACCACCTACTGGTGAGGAGAGTGGGTCAGAATGGCAATATTGTTCAAATGTGCTTAAAAATGATTAAAAAAATTATGTGAATTATCTCAGTTTCCACAAGAAAAGGAGAATTATTTACAATTACATACACTTTACATACACTTTACTTAAGTTTTATTACAGTACTCCACATTCAGCTATTGTCTTACTGTATTATTTTCAGATATTTTATCTTTTTTGTTAATGTACACCATTTCTGTTCATACAGGAAAGAAAATAAATATCTAAAAATTATCCACAGGGACTCTCTTGTTTGTGTGCTTCTTATTATGAAATTGAAATCAAAGAATTTAAATCAATATCGAATCGAATTGAAATTCAATTGTGACTCAAAGAATCAAAATCGAATTGAATTGTGAGGTTCTTCACAATAACCAGCCTGACTTACAGTTAATAAAACCCCAAAAACTGGTTTCTCAGAAAAGTAGAATATTAGATGGGATATAATAAAAAATATTTTTAATACAGAAACTTTGACATAAACAGTCATGGGAAAGACTACAAACTGGACCCCATCCACATAGAAAATAACCCATAAAATATCATTGCTAAAGAAAGCTGATGCAGTGGGTTCAAGTAAATTAATGGAAGGTTGAGTGGAAGGAAAAATTGAAAGCCTGCCACTCCTGTCAAAAGTACCAATACCTGGTTTAATTACCATGGTGTTAATGTGCTTGATTTGCCAGCAAACGTGCCTGGCATAAACTGTGTAGGGAATCTAAGGAGTCACTATGATGAATAAGAAAATAATTTCTTATACTGAAATGTCAACAATATGCCTATGTCTTGTACTGTATTGTATTCTTTGGACCCAGTACTTGGTTAGATCCCCTTTTGAATAAATTAAATAAATTGCTTTAATAGCAGGTGTATGCTTGTCTGCATTGTTGACAATATACTGTATTATTGATTCTGTTAGGGGTTCAGATCAGGCGAGTTTGCTTATCTCTCAAGCGTAGTAATACCATTATTATTAAACCAGGTGGTAGTACTTATGGCAGCATTAGCAGGTGCCAAGTCCTACTTGAAAATTAAATCAGCATTTCCTTAAAGCTTGACAACAGAGGGAAGATCTAAAATTTCCTGGTACACAGCTGCACTGACTCTGAATCTGATAAAACAGAGTGGACCAACACCATGGATCCCCAAGTTACTGACTGGAAAATTCATCCTTCATCTTAAGGACCTTGTATGTGTGACTTACCACTCTTCCTTTGAACTCTGGGATCTCGATTTCCAAATCAAATTCAAAATTGACTTTTATCTGAAAAGGAGACTTTGGGCCGTTAAGCAACAGTCCAGTCCCTTTTTCTCCTTAGCCCAGATACTCAAATGGTCTCTAATGAATGGTTTTACACATGTACTTTGATGGCTGTACCCTATGATCTGGTAATGTCTCTGTGTGGTGGCTGTTGAATCTCTGGCTCCAGCTGCAGTCCAGATCCTGCAGCCCCAGTCTGCCACAAACCAAAGAAGCAAAAGCTGGACGGCAAGGGAGGGCACGGACCAGGCCCGGGGCCCGGCAGACCCAAATCCAAAAACCTGGAACTGAAATTTCAAGAATATGAATTTTAGATCACATGAATTGACTTTGCTCCACAATCCTGTTATAGCTACAGTTATCCCTGTTTTATATGTACTTTTTTCTACTACACTTTTCCCTTCCACTCAACATTCCATTAATATACTTGGATATTGGTCTTGGTGAACATCCAGCTTCCTTACATTTTGTTACTCTCCTTCCTCGTGGGGGCTGTTAATAACTGTCTGCTGTACAAGTGCCAAGTGTCTGATTGTGCACCCATAACACAGCATTTTAATATTTTTTTTATTAGTCTTATGTGATACTCAGATGTTCTGATAAAATAAATTTAGGCTTCTTGTTGGCTGTAAATCATAATTATAAAAAAATGACAGAAATAAGCACTTGAAAACTTTCAGGTTATGTACAATAATTAAATTCATAAGAGTTGCACCTTTTAGAATGAAATAGTAAAATTAATTGAGAGATATTCTAATTTACAGTATTGCAGCTGTACATTTTACCAAACAGATTCCATTGCTCTAAGAAAAGCGAGACATCTATCATGTTCAAGAGAGAACAAGAGAGCAAAAATATTTCACTGTGGTCTGTGTATACCAACAACCAACCACTGTGACTTGAAAAACATGAAAACTGCATTCAGACAGAAATTGCTATGTACATTGTGTTGGAGATCCCGCTTGTCTGACAACATTTACATACCTAAAGTATATGAAATACTTAATTTATTATAAGGATAACAACTCAATTTGAAACTGAAATAAACGGTGGGTTAAAACTGTCCTGCTATTTTTTAAATTTTGCTTAAAGCTAAATGCTGCTATTTTTAATCACAACTGGACCTCCTTGAAGTTGAAGTTAAAGAAAGATGTGTGTCATTATAGCTCCAGACGTCGTGCCAGCAGGAAGGTTCTGTGCCAGACAGCATCCCAGGATAAAATCTGGGCAACATTTGTCGCAAAGTTGTACATGATGATTTACAAAAATAGGCCCTGGCATCAGAACCACCGCTATTCTGATGCTGTGACGATTATAGGCTGACTTTAAGACAGAGTAAAAATGTAAAACAGAGTGATGCATGTGGTCTCCTGAAACATTTTGTCTGAAACAAGAAGAGTCTAAAAGATCCTTGTTGAAGTGCTGTGGTTGTTGAGAAATTAGTGTTTGTTAAAAGAGGCTGAAGATTTCCTCTGAGCTGCTTCACTGCATCTCCAAATATCTGGAACCAAAGTCAAACTGAGTGATAAGCTGTTAATTTTATGTTTTTCTACACTGTTGTATTTTAAATCTTCTGTCTGATCCGGAGGCCCTTTTAGCTTTCTCTCATAACTTCCCAACCAGTTACCCAGCTTACAGAACAAAAGGGAACAGCTCCACATTTTTGTCACTTCTCTCTTTCTCATCTGTTATTACAACTCTTTCAAAGCTCTTAGTTACATTTACCATCCTTGGCACTATCGTCTGTGTCAGGTGTAAGCGTCTATCACAGTAAGGTTCCATGCAACCGACTAAACATACATCTCTTCAACAAAGTGTAAATTTGTGGAACTTGGAATGTACCGGTTTGCAAATATTGCATTCCAAGCAGTCCTCTGCTATATTGTATGGAAACTCTGATATTGTGATGATGATCTACAGGAATATATTTTGAAGCCCTATGCCCTTCTGGTTATCCAGTGTTGGTGCTAAAAGAACAGCAGTTGCTCATGTCTGCATGCTGCAAATGGTCTATAGCCTGTGTCAGTCTTCAAGTTGGAAAGATTCCTGGTTTAACAAAGGGTTTTGCTGCAGAGAGCCATCTCAGCTGCAAATAAGACTCCATGAGCTAGGACTGAGGTATTTCCAGCAAGCAAAAAGTCAGGTCCAAATAGAATTAAACAGCTTAGTCAAGTTTGAACCCTCTGATCAGTTGTAAACACCATCCTGTGGTTTTTACCTGATACACTTCTTTAAATCATATTCAAGATGAAAAAAAGATTCATTTATCCCCAGTGCTATTTGATTCTTACTTAGGTGTTGGTGCCAGTTATTATAAGAACATCTATCAGGATTGTATTCTTCAGCATGTTTGTTACACACTAGTTCCACCATATCTTCTTAGTCATATTTTCCACAACACTTCTAATGCTTTTCGACATCTGCAGAGACAAAAGCTCAAAGTTCTTGCAGATGTAAAGGTGCTGCATTCCTTCGCCCTTTTAGTAACTACACTCAGTCAACAGCAGCTGCATTTTGGGCCAAGCCCTAAGGGCCAAGAGGAAGGTGTGCTTGCATGTGTTGTTGTTGTTGTTGTTGTGACTGAACTCAAGTGAGGGGGGAAATGCCACGCATGCCTGAACACACAGACCAGCACATAGTTGTGTGAAAAACACGTTGCTGTTCTTTAGAAGGCACGGGAGTGGAAGAGACTGGGAAACACAGTCACACACATTTCTGTGCAACAGAATCGCAGTCCATCTCAGTCCACAGGCAGCTGTCCACATGAGAAAATCACTTTTAGTTTACGCCTTCCAAACAAAACCCACTGTAGTCAGCAGAACGGTAAATCTGGTTGAACTCGTTCAGGCAGGCGAACGCAGCCCTAAATGTGAAAAACACATCCTTAGATTAGATCAGCCCATCCCAGCACTTGAGCCTGTTATCACTGTAGCAGTAGTAGAAGTCTGTGATGTGGTTTCCCTTTGGCTGCGAGTTGGAGAAAGCATCTTTTTCTTCATTCGTCTGGGCTGATGTGGTTTAAACAAGTGTCTGGAGTAATCCACCAGTGCGGGGGTTGGGTTGGGGTGCTCCTGGGGAAGATCGGGTTGCCGGATCAGGATGTGGATTGATGCAGCTCAGGGAGTTGGGCTTGGAGGGAAATGGGAGTCAGCCCACAATTCCTTCTGCAGTTGCATGTGATGGGCTTGATGTTTGCTACTGTACATCTGCCCTGCTATCTCTTCTACTAACTTCGTAACCTTACCTCAGCTTCTTGTGGTCCTTACAGAGCAGTGTGTCGTGTGTAGCAGAGTGAACAGATTGTGAAATGGGGGTGAAGTAGGGATAAATTTAAATCTTAATGGAGCTGTAGTGCTGTGAAATCTTATCTTCATCCTCACAGATTTATTCTGTTTCTGCTTTTTTTGTCACATTTAAATGTTTCAGATCATCAAACAAACTTTAATATCAGGCAAGGATAACCCAGTATGGTGAATACAAAATGTAGTTTTCAAAATGATGGACTGCTGGAGATAGGCACTAGCCTATCTCCTCGCAACTCTGAAAGGATAAGCGTATTCAGATAATGGATGGATGGATGGATGGGTTTCATTTATTAAAGGAAAAAAAAAATCTATCTAAACTAACCTGGCCTTACATGTGAAAGTAATTGTGATTAACCAATTCTATTTAGTTGAAAGAGACAGGACAGATTTTAGACCCGGAGGGAATCAAATGCTGGAAATATGTTGGTTTAGATCAGGGGAGGAGGGTAAGTCCCCAGCTCTGAAAATTTGAATTTCCCAAAAAAAACAACCTATAGGCAGAAAAGTCTTCATCAATCAGTTTGAACTGCAAGATCAGAGATGACAAATGAAGAAACCCACAAAAGGCTAGAGCTATTTTACAAAGCTATGAACCAGTAGTAAGACAAACAGTGAGTCCTGTTACATTTTGGCATAAAACTAACTCTCACTACATCTTGGTAGCAGTAGTGTGATGGTCTGGGTTTGCCTTGTGATCTTGGGTTATGCTGCAGGGCAGTGACCCAAAGCACAGCAGAACATCCACCTCTGATTGGCTAACACAAATAAAGAAAGCAAAACAAAAAAGTACAGAATGAATGTTTTGAAGTAGCCTATTTAAAGTTTGGACTTAAATCTGATGCTGTGCTGTAACTCTAAAAAGGCCTATCATGCTGGTTAAATCTCAGATGTGGCTAAATTAAAAAAATTCCATAAACACGAAGGTCCCAAAAGGCCTCCACAGCAATGTAGAATACTCATTGTGAATTATTGCAAGTGTTTATTAAAAGTTGCTGCCGTCAAGGGAGACCTACCAGTTATTAGGTTAAGGGAGCAATTACATTTTCACATAAGGCCAGGTTGTTTTGGAGTTTTCTACTTAAAACTGCAATTTGTTGTCTATTAACATTTGTTTGATGATCTGAAACATGTAAGTGTGACATATAAAGCAAAAAAGGAAGAAATTTAAAAGGGGCAAATGCTTTTTCACATGCTGTATCTTTCTTTTTGCAGAGCAAGCACAATCAGTGATATTCCCTTCATGTAAACTACAATATATTCATGTCTTAACAATTGAAATATTGCTGAAATATCCTGTTATTTTTTTTTACTAGAATATAAATGTATATTTCCTTTTTATAAATAGAGTTAATTAACTAATCCTGAAAATGTCAGCCCTATTTGCAGGAACAACAGCATACAAACTTGTTGTGACATGAGCTTGTTGTGACGGACTGTTTAAGGTTTTCTGTAAGTTATGGTTCCTCTGAATCCATGGAAAAGCAATGCTTAATCACTATGGTTACGACTCCCCCTCCCAACGCCTGCTCAAGAGAGGACTTGTTTACCATCTCTGCTTCAGACTCAATAACATGTCAATCACAGGGATTAGAACCTCCCCTGCCTGGCTGCTATTGGTCCAACAGATAGCAGTCAGTTAAACCCTCCTCCTCTCAGACCACCACTCCCACAACCCCTTTTTTTTCTCTCCCCCTCTCTCCCAGAGCCCCAATGTGAATAATGAATGACTTCCCAACAGTCTGTCACGCTTCCTACTTATCTTCTATGACACAGAGAAAACATGCTGCGATTTGATATGCCACGAAGAATGAAACATTTAATCTTTCATCAGGCCTTTTTTGTGTTTTACTGTGACTGACACCTCTAACTGATCGGATAGAGAAAAACTGTGTAATTCCAAGCATCTTTTCTATTTCCACATCACACCTCGCGTGCAGATGTGGCAGTGCCATGCTGGCAGTAAACATGTCGCCAGCGTCTAAGGGAAAGTAGTGTGTAGCAATCTACTTAAGACAGCATGCACTTAATCAAACAGGACATGACTTGAATTTTGATGAGGTGCATTGCTGCATTGGTATCCTCATCCTTTTATCTGCTGCTATTTTATAGAAATATTGCACAGTAGAAAACCTCAATATAAAAGCCAAGTTTTGGCAGATTGCTCTTTTGTAGCTTCAGTGTGTTACTATAGTGCCTTTGACATAAGGTATCCTGAACTCCCCTTACAATATACTGACAATAATAATAATAATAATAATAATAATAATAATAATAATAATAATAATAATAATAATAATAATAATAATAATAATAATAATAATAATGTTATTTTATCAACAATTACTTAAAAACAAGCAATGCATACAGAAGAAACAAGGACTTCAAAGTAAGGGCTGCACAATATATGATGATGATAACATTGTACAGGACTGTTTTGAAACCAATATTTGTTGGTCATTATTTTGAATAGTCATGAATGTAGACTTTGAATGTTGATAAGATATTCAGCCTGTTGAATAGAGTCTAAACTGATGCCCACACTAAGCAAAAATGATTTTGTTGGAAACAATATCTTTATCTAATCACTTAATATGCAGCCTTGGTCTTAAGTATTTAATTAATGAAGTCAATGGTAAAGTGGCATTGTTTGTGGATAACAGATTGCTCTCCTCAGGAACTACTCCTTGAATTAACATTATCAGACCAAATGTGCAGTGAAATAGAATAAGTTTTCCATCTTTAAAAAGAAGTTCATTGGTGGGACACTGCCTCCTACCTCCATTTCCTGTGCAAATAATCATTGGTTTCCATGTACATAACTGAGCATGTGCAAACATAACAATGGTTTAAATATTTTTAAAAAAGGCATTTGCATAAACTGTTAGGATGTTTTTGAAGTTAGCGTTGTTTTAAAATGGTAGAAGTGTGCTTTGGCCTTCAACCCTCTCTGCAAAGCTGTTGGCTTCAGCCTCCAGGACCAACTAATCAGGATGTACACTAAATAAAGATACCAAGTGACTTATGAGGTAAAATATTAGTTTCTTTTAACATTTAAAAAAATGTCACTTCAGAAATCCTCAAATATTCCTTTAAGGCCATTTCAAATAATTTGTGTGCAACATTTTACAATGAGAGAGATTATCCTTAAGTAAAAGCCATTCAAGACAGTTGGAGCCTTCCCAGGAGAGGACATCCCAGCAAGTTCACCTCAGGGTCATAGCCTTTAGCGCTTCAAGAGGCTGTGGAAACCCCAAGAGCTCTATTTCAGACTCTGCAGACCTCAGTTAGCATGCCAAATGTTAAAGTTAATGACAGTACCAATAGAAAGAGGATTGCCAGAAGAAAGGCTCTTCTCTTTTAAAAGAGACAGCTTTGTTTTGATTTACAGTTGCAACTGCACAATATACAGGACTTATGTGTCAATGTCCAGACACCAAAGAGGGGATGTTATATCAGGTAAACACCTCATGGAAAAATTTTAAATAACTGACCCATCTAATGGCTGACAGTGTTGAAATCTTGCCATATCTGTGCTAAAGAGTCATGAGTTGTAGGACCCTGAGAAACTTCATAAATAAAGAACTCAAGGTTAGTCTGGTTGCCAGTCGTGAAAAAGGTGCTTCATACTATTTTGAGTTTGTATCAAATACATTAATGGAAATTTCTGTTTTTCTTGTATTTTTTCCTTTGTAATTCTGTTTGTATTAAAAAAAAAAAAAAAAAAAAAAATGTCCCTCAGGTTTCCGTACATTTCCTGGAGTCCTAGGTATTGATTTTCTCTCTGTTCATTCCTGTGTGGCCTCCAACATTTTGGAGATTCTTCACATAGTCCTGCAACTACATAACACCTTCTTGAATAATAACTACTGATGTACTAGACTTGTCTGTCCTTCAGTAGCTTTTTGACGCTGTTATATTTAACAGCAGCAGTAAATAGAGTATGGGAGCTTCAACTCTTCAGTTTTAACCGTTGACTTGTTTACTATGGAAGAAATGTACCCAGTCGATCCTCGTGTCGCAGTGGTCCGGTAAACAGCAGGGGCAAGCTGATGCTTGGGTTTTGGTGTCTGACCTGGCTGTGTTTACTCAGGGAGAGAGCAGTAGGGAGGGGAGTTGTGTAACTACTGTATGAGGAGAACAACATGCTGAACCTCCCTACCCCCACTCTCTGCAGTTTGACGTATTCAGCTCAAATTATAGTGATGGCTTCTTTTCCCACCGCTTGAGTCTGAGGTCTGATCTTTCAGCAGTTGTTTAACATAACATTGTGTGAACTTACACATGGTCTAGACTCCAGCCTTCTGATGCATAACGTTTATTCTTGGTCATCTACTTAGAAAATAATCAGGATGCTGACGTCAAGGAACCCCTTGTTAGGAAGTCCCTCTACTTTAAAGAGGTGGAAACCTAGAATGCCCTGCATAGCTATGCGTAGTGAGCAGAAGTGTGGAAATAGGCCTGCATTAGGAACATCTATAAATAGGAGACTGTATCCTTGATACCAGGGGGTTGTTTGGTCGTGCAGTGAAAGCTGGTCGACTTATATGGATTTAAGACTGTGCCCCCCCTCTTCCCCTGCTTTGGTCTTCTTTGGCAGAAGACATGCATATTTGGAATTTTTCTACATTGAGGAATCTGTTAAAATGATACAGAGGGAGCAGACATCCTTTAAGGAGAAGGCTCATTAGAGTTTGCTTTGGCTGCCCCCTTTTGGTAGATTTCCAAGAAAATGAACCCTATGCTGTCTTTTTTTTTTTCCTTCAGTGTTTGAAAATGTGCAGCATTACTCTTCCTGAGCCAACCACACTAAGGTCAGCACAGTAATTCCAATCAGATCCCAGCTGCTATGTGAGAACCAGCATGTGTTGACATCTGATGCTGCAGTTAAAAAAAAAGAAGATCTTTGGCTTTTGCTGTGGATCTAATCCAGAATAACTGGACACCACCAAACTAGTCAGTCTGGTCTTTATGTAACTCAACTTTTAAGACCAAAAGGCAAAAAGCTTATACCTGCTTAAAGAAAAGGAATTATTTTTGCTTTTTTGTAGATCTGTAAAGTAGTTCCACCCCAGCACTGTTAAATTCAATAGAATCTAAGAAAAAAAAACTTCAAGTATTTGAGAATCTTAAGGGAGTGGAAGTGATCAATATCTATCACTTGTAAAACAAAACTACAGTACACTTAGCTCTGTTGTTGGGTGCAGTTGTTCTGCTGCATTGGTATAGTGCACCATACTGTGCAAGAGTCAAAATATATATTAATCCAGTATCTGGCTTCATGTTTTGGACTAATTCACAGTTTCAACTAAAATATGAAGTGTTTGAAATGCTGCAAAACCTGCTTACATTGCTCTGTGCATTTCACACAACATCACAATTCACCTTGTGGATCCCAGATAGCGGAAATGGCAGAAATAAAGGGGGGCAGGGGCTGTAACAACAACATACATACGGAAGATTAGAAAAGATGTGTGTGTTTGTATGTCTTCCTTCAGCTAGAGCCGGCACATGGAGGCAGTTGCTAAGGAACCAGAAAAGCCATCCCCTTGTTTCAATGTAGTTTAGTCTTATTGACCCCATGGAGAATTTGGTCTTGCATCGCAATAAATATGACACATTTAGGATAAGGGAAAAGTTATTAATTTGAGTAGTCTTAATAGAAAGAGAGAGAGAGAGAGAGAGAGAGAGAGAGAGAGAGAGAGAGAGAGAGAGAGAGAGAGAGAAAATAGCAAGCACAAGGGAGCAGAGAATATGTCAAAAGTTGCTGGAGAGTAATAGTTGTACATTTGGAATGCCAAGCTTTGGCATCAATGCATAACACAAAGGCCATCCAAAATGACAGAAGTAATAGAAATGTCTCCAGATTGAATTTGAGTTGATAAAGGGAAGATGTACATGGTGATTTACCCAGTGATAAGGAATTCAGAAGAGGTCTTCTCTGGGGGCAGCTTGGAGACTTACCAAACTAGAACCCTAGGACATATATTGCTCTGTTGTGAGCAAAGGTTGCACTCGACTTTTTCATTGTCAGTCATTTTGACTGACAGGGTCAAAAAATAGCCAATCAAAATTTATTTTATCCATCAATTTTTAAAATAATAATAATGACATATTGAGTTGCATTTAATTTTCAAAATTATGTTTGCTGGTATATGATAATAATTGAAAGACTGATGACAAGTGGACTTAGATGGAATAATTTCTTCATCAGGTTGGACTTTTTTTTTTAACAGAAAATCTATTGTCAGTCACATGCTATAACTTTGTATGGCATATTCCAGCTGTTTTTTTCCTCTTGTATGGACTCTTCTGAAAGTGGGACATGTCTGCACGCAGAGGCTTAAGACTAACCATCAGATGGAGTATGATGCTTTCTGTAGTTTTCATCTGTATTTACTCTTCTTAAAGCTTTTCTGTAAACAGGCATCAAACTGCTTTTGCACAGTAAAAAAAAACACTTCTCCCTTAAAAACGGCAAGACAAACATATTTAACATAAGACGTTAGGAAGACTTATTCCTATTCATTTAGCTAGATTTTAAAGTTCTATGAAAACTGATTAATTATTAATCATGTCAGACAGACCAAATTATCAGCAGAGACTGCTTGTCAAATACCCTTTTTGTTGAAGATGATATTAAAATGCTGCGTGATATTAACAACACATTGTTCTGTTTGTGTCTCTCAGTAATGCTTAGTAAACAGTGAGGAGCATCTAATAGCTCTGTTGCTCAAACCTAATTTGAAACAGCCCACACTTATTTTCTCTAAACCTGGAAAGATGCCATTTTTCTTGCTTTAAAGAATCAGTTTCATTCAGGCTGCAACTAGGCTTTCTCCTTGTATAGCTGAAAATTAATTATAATAATAGGAAAACAATATGAGGATTGTACATATTTCTGTTTATATAGCAGAGAGATGTATAATATTTCTGTTATCTAAACCTTGACTGTTTGAAAGCTAATATAGCCCGTGATTTATTTTGGAGTACTGGTTTTAGAATAAGTTATTGCCACACTGATTACAATACTCAACCTTATTTTGTTGAATTATGTATGCAGCTTTGTTAGAAATTTCTTCCATTTACTTTTAATCTTGGAGGTTTCCCATTTCATTTGCACTTTATCAGTCAACATTTAAAGTTCTCACCACTTTTTCTGATGAAACCATTTACTTGCTGTGCCCCTATCCTCTAAACAATGCTGTAGAGAGAGTCTTTATTACAGGGTAAGATTGTCCTCATATCAAAAATATGCATGTACAAGCAGATTTACAGATGTGACAGTGAAATGGATCCAGTGAGGCGTGTTTTTGATTATTTTCCCCCCTTCATGTTTGTAAAGGGAATGAGCCAAACATCAGATATGCACTCATAATAGTGGCAGTACAACTGCATTACAAACTAGGCATATAGAAATAAACTGGCTGCGTAAACTTTTATCTTTGTTTTTTTACATATTGTAGCTTTTAATATGTAATAATTAAAACTGAAAACAGACTAATTAAACTTAATCTAAAGAAGTTTCAGAGATTTCTCTATTTTTTAGGGTTCTTGGACAATAGGCAACATTGTACCACAAAGGTTTTTATTTTGAACATAATTTACTTCATAAATATGCTTAAATATTGACTAGCTTCAACATGTTGCAATACATGCCATTTTAATGTAAAAGCTTCAAAAGGGGAATCTGAAATAGTTTCTTGCCTGAATGTTCCCTGTAGCGAATATTGTACCAGGCTAAATTTATTCTGTAAACTGCAGAAATTCAGAAGCTGGTAAAACAAAGTTCACTTTAATAGACCTTGACCCACGGAATACAGTAATAGTCTGAACTTTACTTTAACTGAACTAACATCAAATGTATCTTCAATAAATTACAAAATTATGATAGTGGTATACATTTATGTGTATCTAAACAGACATTACTAAAATGTTATATTACCATGGTGATACCATAATAATATTGTGTTGCCTCAGACCCACATGTGCATTTTAATTGGCATTATTTAATTAGCAAATACATTTTAATAAACCATCAAAAAAATTAAAGATCAGTCTTTATTAAGTGTGAATGGGGACAGCAAATTTATTTTTCAAATGGAAGGCTTTGAAAAAAATCAGCAAAAAAGTGAA
Organism: Anableps anableps; assembly: GCA_014839685.1. Classification (NCBI taxonomy): domain Eukaryota; kingdom Metazoa; phylum Chordata; class Actinopteri; order Cyprinodontiformes; family Anablepidae; genus Anableps; species Anableps anableps. The sequence continues at coordinate 26,269,541 of CM026073.1, forward strand.
AAAGTCTTAACAAAATGGTGTTGAACAAAATTAAAGCACTGCTCCTGGTTGGAATACATTGTGGAGATAGGAAAGACCAAAAATGTGTGATCCAAGGCCAATATGGCACCATTGAGCACAAAGATAACATGAAGAGGAATCTGTGAGCTTATCTAAAATATGTTTAGAATTTTAGATTGAAAATAGGATTAAAAAGAGAGGAAAAAGGTTGAAGAAAGTTGTGTTTATGAGGGTTTGTGTCTAACTCTTTATTTTTCAAAAACATAAGTCATTTAGATTGCAGTGAAGTAAAGCAAATTTAAAAATGTGGGGGTATTATGTAAAATCAACTTTTTTTGAGCTTTATATCATGTTATAATGTATTCCCTCATTAAAAACACATCTGGAGTGTTGCTTTGATTCTTTCATGCATGTTTGAGAAATCCTTGAATCTCCCCTTCAAGCCTAAGCGCTTGCTCATACAATGCATCACCTATTTACCCAAAGCTCCTCCTTGGAGTTGCGGTCCCCAGCCACAGAGCACCCCTCCCTCGCGCTTCCCCCACACAGCACCAGACCAGCAGCAATTAGCAAACACCTGGTGGAACTGTGCATCTGCTGAGCTTATCATACAAACTACTTCTCAGTCCAGAGCTCCTAAGAAGGGTTGTAAACGGCATCAGTGGAGTAGCATTGTTGTGATGATGTGCTGAAGGCGGAGTGATGGAAAGAGTAGGAGCTTCTTAAAGAGACAGAGGCCATTTTCAAGGCATCAAATTATGAAGTCAAATGTCTTTAAGTTATTTTTGATATATACACCATTTCTTTTATAACACCTGAAGGTAACACAGTTTCTTCATTGTGCTATAAAATGGCATTATGTGCGTGGAAAATACATAATACCACCGCTTTAAAAGATACTCAAAGCTGTCCATGAAAACGGCATGCCCTGAGGCTTTTCCACTGTTCGTTTGACATTGTCTATTCGTTCTTTATCTTTGTCCAAACTTAGTTTTACTCTCTAAAACTGACTTTCTCCTCTTTGTCCATCCCAGTGTGTCCTCAGCAGTGCAAGTTGGCCTGTACAGACAGTGGGGAGTGTTGCCACAGCCAGTGCCTGGGGGGATGCTTCGAACCCAACAATGACATGGCCTGCTCGGCGTGCATTCATTACAGACATGAAGGTCGCTGCGTGCCGGACTGTCCTGAAGGCACCTTCATGTTTGAGGGCTGGCGCTGCATCACCATGAGGGAGTGCTCTGAAGTGCACCTGTCCAATGAGAATCGGTTTGTCATCCACAACAGAGAATGTATGAATGACTGTCCCTCTGGCTTCAAACGCAGTGACACTGATGGGTAAGGATGCACATCTCAGATATGTTTCTTATTGCATGGTAATGTGAGGTGACATAATTATATGATCTTTAAAATAATAAATTGCTCTTGTTGAAGGGTTTTTAAAGGTATGCCAACTCCTGTTCCATGAACAGGTGTGTTTACACTCATCTATTCAGACATTAAAGCAGCTTGTATCCAGCATGCACTTATGCATTATACATTCTTTTGCATAAGGCATCCTTGACTTGAACTTTACCTGACTTCAACTCTTCACGCAGATCTTTTTCTAAAGTAGTTCATGACGTAGCAAGTCGAAGAGGTTACCAGCGTGCTGAACTATTAAAGATTCATGATTAGACAGTCTGTACAGTGAAATGTCCTCAGTGCAGTGCCTTATTTTCAATTTTCACACCGCTGGTAGATTTTAAAAACGAGTACTCTTGGGCTGAAAGAAGAGACTCAGCTGGGACATCTTCATCTGCTTCAATTTACATGCAAACATAGAACTTTGAACATTTTCAATTTTTTTTTTACCTGTCACAAACATAAAATAACTTTTCTTTTATTATGATTTAATGTTATAGACCAACAGAAAGTGGTCCAAATTTGTAAAGTGAAGGAAAACTGATTAATGGTTTTAAACATTTTTACAAATAAGAATCTCAAAAGTGATGCCTGCGGTCCCACTTTTTAAATAGGGGGACCACCACCCCAGTCTGCCTATCCAGGGGAACTGACGCCGATGTCCAAACAGTGTTGCAGAGGCGTGTCCACCAACACAACCCCACAACATCCAGAGCCTTAAGAAACTCCAATCTCATCCACCCCTGGGGCATTGTGACCGAGAAGCTTTTTAACCACCTCGGTGATCTCAGCACCAGAGATTGGAGAGACTGACCTGAGATCCCCAGACTACACTTCCACATTGGGAGACCTGTCGGTTGGATTGAGGTTGTCTTCAAACCTATGACATCTTGAGTTGAGGTCGGCTCCCCACCATCCCCACCATAGACAGTGTTGGTGATGCACTGCTTCCCCCTCCTAAGATGCTGGATGGTGTACCAGAATCTCCTCGAACCCATTTGAAAGTCATTCTTCATGGCCTCACTGAACTCCTCCAATGCAGAAGTTTTTGACTTAGCGACCACCTGAGCTGCATTCTGCTTGAACAGCCAGTACCTATTGGCTGCTTCCAGAACCCCACATGCCAAAAGGCCCGATAGGACTTTTCCTTCAGCTTGACAACATCCTGCACCGCAGATGTTCAGGATGTTCGGGTTTGAGGATTACTGCCATGACAGGCACTGACCACCCAGCAACCACAGCTCCGGTCAGCCGCCTCAACAATGGAGGCATGGAACATTACCCACTCAGACTCAATGTCCCCGGGAAGTGTTCAGTTGTTGCTCAGTTGAACTTCAGGGAAGTTCTGTCGGAGGTGGGAGTTGAAGCTCCTTTTGACAGGAGACACTGCCAGACATTCTCAGTAGACCCTTACAATACGTTTGAGCTTGCCAGGTCTGACCGGAATCCTCCCCCACTTGCTGCTACACATATTAAATTGAAAGCCATGTGCTTTTTTCTTTCCACTTCACAATTATACTTTACTCTGTTTATCTGTCACATTAAATCCTGATAAAATACACTGAAGGTATAGATACTTTTGCAAGGCACTGTAATAAACTTTCCTTTTTCAGTTTCTCCTTCAGACTTGTCTTATCACAAGCTCCAGTTTGGATTTGTCTCTTAGTTGTGGCATGTGTTTCTAGCTATTGCATGTGTTTTTTCTCAAAGGTTGAAACAGTGAGTCACTCTCTCACGAAACAGTTCAGCTGAGGCTCCATAAAAGATTAAACTGTCCATGTGAGAAGTGACCTTTTATCATGTCCTGAATTTATCTGCCTGAATCCTCTGGAATGCTTTTGGGCTAAGAGAAGACAAATTATTTCAGTGTGGGGTAGAAAACATCACAAAAAAGATTTTGTTTTTGTTTCTTTTGTAATAATTCCCCCCACCTTCTTTTTCTCTCTATTATGTGTAGCAGCATGCTGTGCACCGCATGCAATGGTCTGTGTGACAAGGTCTGCAAGTCTCCTGTCATTGATTCTGTGGATGCTGCTCAGTCTCTGAAGGAATGCACTGTCATCGAAGGCAATCTGGTCATCAACATCCGCAGTGGAAGTGAGTGCTTCGAACACTACATGCGCTTTTACACAATAGCAGTGTTTGACAGTAGAGTCCAGAAAATTTTGCAACAAAAGGAGTTAAGCAGAGTATAGAAAGGACTTTTTCCCCTTTGAAGAGATAACATAATATTTGCTTCATAGAGTAATGCTTAGTAATGATTCACTGCACATTACTGCCACTTACATTATCAGCACGAGATAATTTGTGTGAATGATGAACTCAAACTAATGCATAATTGTGAATTGCAAGGAAAATAATACATGGTTTCAAATAAAAAAAAAAAAAAACAACTGAAAAGTGTGATGTGCATTTGTATTCAGCCATGTCTCTTTTGTCAGATTAGAGTCTTACCCCAAATATTCTAAAAGCTATATTTAGCTGTATGTTTAGGGTTGTGGTCCTGCTAGAATGGCATATAAGTGGAACACACCACTAATTACTGTCCTGTCGACTAATCCCCAGACCTGAGCTGTGGATCTCTACAGCTCCTACAGAGTTAATATGAGCTTCTTGGTTGCTCCTTGTTGTGTCATACTTTCTTAATTTTTGCATTATGCATTTAACGGTGCCCCAAGTGATGTCTAAAGCTTGGGATATTGTTTTTAAACTTCTCCACAACCTTATCCCTGACCTATCTGCTGTATTCCTTGGCCTCCATGATGCTGTTTGGTCAAAAAAAAGATCTGAAGCCTTCACAGAACAACTGGATCTAGACTGAGATTAAATTACATACAGATGGATCCTTTGTACTAATTAGTGGACTTCTGAATGCAATAGGTTGTACAGGTTTTTAATTAGTAGCATCAGAGTAAAAAGAGCTGAATACAAGTGCAAACCCTTTTTAGATTGTATTAGTAAAAAAAATTTGAAAACCATGCATCATCTTCCATTTGCTACTTTGTGTTCATCTGTTACATAAATTCCCAGTACAATGCATTGAAGTTTGTGGCTGTAATGTGTGAAAATCAGAAAAAGGTTAAGTTCGTGTGTTTGCATTAGGAGCTTCTCTGGGTGACTTAGTTGCAGTAGAGATCTGGGAATAATTTCAGTGCATGTCTGCTTTACATATCTACTCTTTACAGTTAATATAGCCTCAGAGCTGGAGACCTTCATGGGACTGATCCAGACAGTAACGGGCTATGTGAAAATTCGACACTCCCACTCTCTCAGCTCGTTGTCCTTCCTCAAAAGCCTCCGATACATCAACGGGAAGGAGCTTATCGAGAAGTAAGGCAATTGTAAAAATACGAGATGCAAAAATGTTCTTCATCATCTAGGGCAGTGGCCAGCAATTGTTACTATCCAAGAACTGTTTTTACTTTTGCGCTAAAATTTGTGTGAAACATTTAAAAGCTTTATAATGAGATTATTTATCAATTTTTATAAATAGGTAGATTGATATTTGTTTGCTTTATGCCACCCCCCTCACCCATTTTTTACCAACAAAAAAGATTGTATAATGAGGGCAAAGACTACTATTACTGGAATAAAATGAGGATTTTTTTTTTTCCACATTTATGGATTATGAAGAAGCATAACATATTGCTAGCAGCCTGATAAAATTAATGGACTGAACAAAAAAAAAAAAAAAAAAAAAAAAAAAAACCCTTAATTTTATTTTCCTTGTACCATTAGTGTCATTCCCTTGTTCTGTCAATGCAGATATTGCATAAAAACAAGTAATAAAACTGCTGAAACTAGTCGTTTTAATCCCCTTTGTATATAAAAATGTTCCTAAATTCCATATCATTTCGGTAAAAGTTATGAAGAGCCAATCTAGGGAGCCAAAAAAAGCCATGGTCAGACCTGGAACCACAGGTTATAGATCCTTAGTCTAGGATCTAACCCTGATACCGCATAGAAGTACTTAACTTAACCTTTTCATGTTGACTTCCAGATAGTGCTGTGTGTTTTAAAATTTTTGTAAATGGCAACAACTTGAACTAGAAAGGCTTATGTCTGCTAATGTCTTTACGTGGATATCAGTAACAGTCTTAGATCTGAGGCAGAGTTTTTTTTTGGCTAAGGGGGTCATGGGAAAGTCTTGTGTCCCTCTTGTTATCATTTCTCCCGGTGTTAAGTTTCTCTCAAAGGAATGTTGTTGGGGATGGCAGACATTCCCTTCCCTCTGGAGGCTTTATTCCTGGACTGCCGGTGCTAATGGTGTTGACATGACACTGTTTCATTCCAACGCTGATTGTTAGGCATACACAGAATTCAGAGCCCACCTTTATGCCCTTCTTTTTTGGTGCACAACATAGCCGCCTTTAACGATATTTAACAACGTTTCAAACTTTCAGTTACCACACAAGAAAACAAGTTGTTACAACATGTTTGTGACCATCTGCTTATCTTCCCTTATCAGAACATATTCATTCTCTGCCGTCAACAACCAGAATCTGCAGTCCTTATGGAATTGGACCCAGCACAACCTGACAATTCAGGCAGGACGTATATTCTTCCGTGGAAACCCAAAGCTCTGCATGTCTGAGATTAACGCCATGTGGGACAAGACGGGCATAACCGTAAAGCCAGAGAAGGGTGATTTCCGCTACAACGGTGAAAGAGCCAGCTGTGAGTGAAAGTTTTGTTGGAGCCATGAAATTTTGTGTAACCTTTATAAATATACTCAGAGCAGTATATTTTCATTTTGGTTGGTTTATTAAAAAGATAATATGTTTCAAGGTTTCTGCACATTTCTGCGACTTAAAGTGCCTATGAATAAGCCATATTAGATCAACAAGAACACCAGAGACTCAGCTTCTGGCCTGTTTTACATTATCCTATTATTATAACTGAAAAGCTAAGGCTAAAGGATTTTAGGTGGGTTAAGGTTGCCTTAGGGCTGTACAATCAGTTTCAGCTCTCAGCTGTTAAAATTTGATTGAAAAATAATGACTATTATTAATAATCATTTTGGGGGCATTTTGCTTGGTAATTTTAGCCTTACTTGGTTCTTAAATGGCAATGCAGTGTCTTCTAACCCAGTGAGAAATCCAAAATTATTGTGATTTAATTATTGTGTTGTGACTTTATCCACTATAAATAAGCTTTAAGGTGATTTGCATTTCTCTTCAGAAGGTTCTACTCAAAGTTTTTCCTTGAACCTTGTCTTTAAGGTTTCTGACACAAAAGTGCTAGATTCTTTTTCAAAACTACACAATGATTTTCCTTTCTTGGCTTTAAGTTATTTTAGTTTTATATTGTATATGGGGAAGTCATGTTTGGATGAATTTGTGTAAATAATCAGCAAATTATTTAAGCTAGTTATCATCCAAAGGAGAATGTGTTTTTTCTTCCTTAAAACCAAAAACCTGAGCTGATGTGGTTCTTCTGAATTAATTAGTTAATTTGCACTCTCATGACAAAATGCTACACCATGTTTTGTTTGCATTGCTTTTACTTAAAACAAGGCTTTTGTATATTTTCTGATCAATCAGCTTGAATTGCTTAGATAGTTCCTGGTTAGTTTGCGTCAAGTGAATTATTTTGTGTCCAGTTTTATTCCCTCCTGTTTGAAAGAAGGATAGAGCAATGTAAAGAATCATGCATTGTACGAAAGCCTGTCGGCTGCCATATTTGAACTGAGATGGAGCCAAACTCATCGGAACTCTTTCAGCTATTTGAAACAAAAACCCCACATAATTTCAGATCTTTTGTCCCAAATTAATAGATACCACACCTGTTTTCTTCCTAGTGTTATTTCATCAGCCAAAGTTCATGTTCATATAAATTATAGTGTGCTTGTTTCATGCTTTTTGGATACAATGTGTGTTTTTCTCCCCCAGTTGTATGAAATCCAATGAAATTCTCATCAGCTGTGATTTTATTTTCCACAGTTTCTTAGTTCTAATTTGAAGAGTTGGTGTAATGTATTCATTATTTGCAAATGCTACAGTTGCTTTCGCTGCAGTCTCTATAAGGCTCTTCTAACAAAGCCCCAGTTTACTCTGGCTATTTAAAAATGGTGGAGTATGAGGCAGCAGCTTAATCTTTCTTTGAAGCCTGTCCAACTAGCCACTAGGCAGACCTTATGTAAATGTTTTGCAGGGTTCTGCAGATAAGTGATGAGCCTGAACTACAAACAGTGTTTTAATCAGATGAAGAGTGGTTCTTTTCTTCAGTGCAAAGTTCTAGCTTTGATAATTTGTTGCTTTTTGAGACTTAACAAAAAAGCTGAAAAACAAGTCATATTGTCCTTTAAGTTGTTTCACCAATCGGGGGACTGCTATGTCATTGCAGGTGAAAGTTACACCTTGAAGTTCAAGTCTAACATTACATCAAGCAACACGATCACGCTGTCATGGGAACGCTACCAAGTCCCTGACCGTGGAGACCTTCTAAGTTTCATAGTCTACTACAAGGAGTCGTAAGTGCTCAACCATCACTGATATTTTAGAAACTGTACTAACTGATAAAAAAATAAACTCCTCATCACACAACAGTTTTGTGTAAGACAATTCATGACTTTAGGTACAGGCACATCTCAATAAATTCTAAAATCTTCTGAAAGGTAGGGTTATTTCAGTACTTGGTCAGTGTTCTTTAGATTCATTATTGGGTTTATGTCAAGCTAGTTTGCTCGCCAATCAAGCACACTAATACAATGCATTAAATTAAGCTTTGGTACTTTGCCACACTTTGTCCTTCTACTCAATTTTCCATTAATATTCTTGGGTACAGCTCTGCAAGCTGTTCACACAAGCTTCTTTAGCAATTACCTTTTGTTGTTTACCCTACTTGTGGAGGGTGTCAATGACTGTCTGCTGGACAAATGTCGAGTCAATAGTCTTTCCCATAATTGCGTAGATCGTAATATGGTCATAGTATAAGATTTCTATATTAATAATCATAACCAATTATGGGCACTCATAGGGTGTGTAAAGAGCATTGAGCTTTCATTCCTAGATGAACAGATGATCATTAAGCATAGAAACAAAATGAGACTGTGCAGTCACAACTACCTTGACAGTAGCACAATATGTTTTACACCCTTGATGTCAATACTATACAAAGAGGGATGTATCATATGGTCTGCATATACATCGTACCTGTAAAAGCACTTGTTTTACAAGATGTACTTAATTTCTTTATGTTATTAGACACAAGAACAAATGTTTTTAGATATGGCAAAATACACAGCTGGATTAGAAACATTGTGAGCTAGATAGTGTTTCAGTTCCTTGTTCTGCTTAACATTTCACATTCAGATTTGTATTGAAGCCTTTTGTTTGAATGGATTATTTTTCAGGCCTTTCCAGAACATCACAGAGGTTGATGGCCAGGATGGCTGTGGCTCCAATAGCTGGCACTTGGTGGATGTAGACCTTCCACAGGACAAAAATACAGATCCCAAATTTACTCTTCAATATCTCAAACCCTGGACCCAGTATGCAATTTATGTGAAAGCCACCACCCTACAGATGAAAGATGAACACATTTCTGTAGCGAAGAGCGACATCATTTATATCCGCACGCGACCATCATGTAAGTCTGAACATCAGTCTTCATGGTTTTTTTCAGCATTTACAGAAGTCCAACACGTCATGGCTTTGGTTTGTTACAGTGCCATCTGTGCCCAAAGATGCCCATGCATATGCCAACTCCTCAACTAAGTTGGTAGTGAAGTGGTTACCTCCAGTGTTTCCCAACGGCAATCACATTTACTACTTGGTACGCTGGCAGCAGCAGCCTGAAGACAGGGAGCTCTACCAGTATAACTACTGCTCCAAAGGTTATTACACAAAATTCCCATGAAACATACACATTGTTGCTGTTTGAACTTGTAAGACTTGAAAACTGCCTTTTACTAAAGACTCTGTTGTTCCACATTGGTATTACTTTTCGAACAGGGTTGAAGTTACCATTCCGGAGCCCATCCTTAGAGCCCACAGAGGGGAATGATCATCTAAACCCCCCCAAGATTATCATGCCTGGGGAAAAAAAGGAACAGTGCTGTACTTGCCAGAAGACACCTGAAGAGAAGGATCGGGAGAAGCACGACCGCTACTTTTTAAAAGTTTTTGAGAACTTCCTCCATAATGCCATCTTTCTTCCAAGGTATGGTCATATTTGTTTTTTGCGGTTCAAAGCAAAGATAAAGGGCTGACTTGGCCTTTCACAAGCTAACCATCCAAACCAGGCGATCTGCAGATTTTTTTTTTTTTTTTTTTTTGGCATGTTAAAGCAAAATCTGCCAAAAAAAAAAATCCAAACCTACACAGGCCTGTGTGAAAAAGTGATTCCCTGTTAAAGCATAACTGAACTGTGGTTTATCACACTCGAGTTCACTGTCTGTAGCCACACCCAGGCCTGATTACTACCACACCTTTTCTCAATCAGATATCACTTAAATAGGACCTGCCTGACAAAGTGAAGTACACCAACAATTCCTCAAAAGCTAGTCATTAGCTTTTGAGGGAGCAGTGCTAAAGAAATTCATGAACAAATGAGAAAGAAAGTAATTGAGCTCTATCAGTCTGGAAAGGGTTACTAAGCCATTTCTAAAGCTTTGGGGCTCCAGCGAACCACAGTGGGAGCCATTATCCACAAATAATGAAAACATGGAACAGTGGTTACGCTTCTCAGGAGTGGCCAGCTGAGTAAAATTACCCCAAGAGCACAGCAACGACTCATCCAAGAGGTCACAAAGGACCCCACAACAACATCTGAAGAACTGCAGGCCTCACTTGCCTCACTTAAGGTCAGAAGTAAGGCCTCCACCATAAAAAAGAGACTGGGCAAAAATGGCCAGCATGGCAGAGTTCCAAGACGAAAACCACTGCTGAGAAAAAGAACATTAAGGCTCGTCTCAATTTTTCCAGAACACATCCTCAAGATTTTTGGGAAAACATTCTGTCGACTGACAAAGCCAAAGTTAAACTCTTTGTGTGTGTCCCATCACATCTGACCCAAAAGTAACACCGCATGTCAGAAAAAGAATATCATAAAAGCAGTAAAATATGGAGGTGGTAGTGTGATGGTCTGGGGTTGTTTTGCTGCTTCAGGACCTGGAAGACTTGCTGTGATAAATGGAACCATGAATTCTGCTGTCTACCTAAAAATCTTGAAGAAGAATGTCCGGCCATCTGTTTATGACCTCAAGCTGAAACAAACTTGGCTTCTGCAACAGAACGATGATCCAAAACACACAGGCAACTTCACTTCTGAATGGCTGAAGAAGAACAAAATGCAGATTTTGGAGTGGCCTAGTAGTCCTGACCTGAATCCTATTGAGATGCTGTGGCATGACCTTAAAAAGGCTGTTCATTCACAAAACCCCTCCAATGTGGCTGAATTACAAAAATTCTGCAAAGATGAGTGGGCCAAAATTCCTCCGTAATGCTGAAAAAGACTCATTGCAAGTTATCGCAAACGCTTGATTGCAGTTGTTGCTGCTACAGCTTTCCCAACCAGTGATTAGGTATAGGGGCAAATGACTTTAACCTCAACAATAAACACCTTAATTTAAAAATTGTATTTTGTGTTTACTTGAGTTGTCTTTGACTAATATTTAAATTGGTTTGATGTTCTGAAACAATGTGACAAACATGCAAAAAAAAATTTATAAATCAGGAAGGGGGCAAACACTTTTTCACACCACTGTAGATTACATGCCAGATTTCATGTGCACCTTTAAACAACGAAAGGTTATGAAAACACACTTCTGGATCAGTTTCATCGCCTTCTACAGGTCTGGCATGCACATTACATCGTTTTCAGTCCTATTTGAGTTTTATTCTGCACGCATAGTGTTTTCATTCGCTGCTGTGTGAATGCATTTTCTTCCGGACATGCAACAGAAAAAGTTTTTGGAAACATTGTATAAAAAGAGTCTAATAATAGACTTTGTACCTAAAGGTTGCAGTATAGTAGCTCTTTAGGACTGGGATTGGATACCCCTTGACTAGATTTTGCTCTAAAATCATTTTCAGTGTCTAACAACCATAATAGCTCCTAAAATGCCTTCTTTGCATTTTCATCTTTTATAGCACAGAATAGGTAATTTATTCTGTGCTTTGTGAAAGTGTTCATACCCCTTAAACATTTCCACATTTTATGATGTAAACACAAAATTGATTGTATTGTATTTGAACTTTATTTGATAGACCAACACAAAGAACTGCCTAGTTGTAAAAAGGAAGGAAAAGGATACATAATTTTCAAAAGTTTTCGCCCAAAAAATATGAAAGTTGTGACATGAATTTGTATTCAGTCAATACTTAGAACCCTATAGAACCATGTTTTGCTGCAATTAGAGCTTCAAGTTGTTTGGGGTATGTCTCTATCACCTTTGTACATCTAGCAGTGAAATTTCATGCCAATTTTTTCTTTGCAAACTCGCACAATTCACATTGTATAGAGAGATGTTGTGAGCACAAGTTTTCAAGTTTTGCCTCAGATTCTCCAGTGCATTTAGGTCTGGACTTTGACTGAGCCATTCTAACACAAGAATATTCTTTCATGTAAAGGGCTACACAGCATGATGCTGCCACCACCATACCCAAAAAGATGGTGTGTTCAGGGTGTTGTGTGCTCTTTGTTTTCCCTCCATGCATGGTGTTTTGTAGGAAGGTGAAAAGGTTCAGTTTTTATCTCATTCTGGCCAGAGCACTTTCTTCTTACATGTCTGGCGTTTCCTCTTCATGTGTTGTGGCAAATGCCGAGTTTAACTTACACAGAGGTGGAATCTGCTTACTAATTAGGTGACTTCTGAAGACAATTGGTTGCACTGGATTTCACTTAGGAGTTTTAGAGTAAAACGGGTTATGTGTAAGTAGGCAGACTGACCAAGTATGCTGGAGTTAAGAAGATCTGATGAGCTTAACTTTAACACTCTTCAGGACTTTGTGGTGTTTTGGTTGTGAACTTTGACATAGGGACTGTTAGGACATAGAGCAGTTCTGACATTTTTGTTTTGTTTGATTTATATAGTTTTACTGTTCGAAGAACCGTAAAATCAGTGGCATTTAGCAGCCAAAGTCTGCACAGACTCTTCTTTGTAACAGGGCCAGCATTATTTTACACCAAATCTGGGAGGATTTTTTTTTCCCCCTCAAAAGTTCAATGTTTAGATGCCAGGCGAGGGGAGAGTGTCCATGAAAACAGAAACAGAAAGGAGAGGAAATGTTTTCCATTTTGTCCCCTCTACACCTCCTTCTCCTCCTCTCCACAGCTCCTCTTGCATGCTTGCTTTGTTTAAGACACTTTTTTTCTGGAGCGAGACAGCTGCCAGGAAATGTACAGTGAGTCCATCTGGAATTTAAATGAAAGGGGGAAGAGCCCTACTGGCACTGGAAAGGCAGATACAGTGAGCAAAGTAGCATTAGCTGACTAATTTACAAGAGGTGAGACAGGCGGGATGAAAAAGAGAAACGCTTTGGCAATGTCTGCTTCAGAGACCTCAAAGACCTGTCATCGGCAGATGGGAGCATTTTGTTACTGTAATCACCTACTGTTGTTGGTAATGATGAAAATATACAGATGGATTGATTGGGATTTCCTGGATGCTGCCACATCTAATTTGCTTTACTCACTGGAGCCTTAATGTTTAGTCACAAATGCACCGCCTGGGCTTTGTTGTTTCAATCTTTCTTTCTCTCTCTTTTTAATCAGCCAAATAAGAAGAGAAGGACAAATAATGTAACTCGCTGCTTTAGTCAGCTGAGAATGTTTGCCTTAGATATGCCTGCTAGGGTTAATATAGTTCTTTTATTGCTTATTTTACTTTCTGTCTGGTTTTAAAACTGACTGTCGATCAGTTTCAGTTAGACTGTTTTATTGGTGCTTTATTTCCACTCTAATATCAGTTTATTTATATGTATGGTCTATTGTAAGTAGAAACTTGTGTGCTTGGGTTAGGTTGCTTGGCTGCTCAAGATACATCAGTGAGAGAGGAATCTTTATCTGAAAGTGAAACTATCCTTATTATTTAAAAACTTTAATGTTTTTTTCTTGAGATTTTTAGAATAGATCAAAACCCAAGTTGTGCATAGCTGTGAAGTGAAAGAAGAATGTTACGTAGTTTTCAAATTGTTTAATTAAAATCTGAAGGATGTTGCTACGATCACCATGTTGTTGGGGGAAGTGTTCACAAAAAAAGCACCTTCTTTCACGTTTGCTGTGTTCCCTACATAGCTTATCACAAGATGCAAACAGGACTGCTAATGGCTTTCTTATAGCAATTACTTTCTTCTGGCCACTGTTCCATAAAAGCCAGATCCGTGGAGTTCTCACCTAATAGTTTACCTGGCAACAGATTCCCCCACTTTAGCTGTGGATCTCTGCAGCTGCTTTTGAGTAGCTTGTTAGTGTATGTGTATATTATACACACATGATGAAGGAGTTTAAACTTTTTCAGTACATTATGTAAAGACTCCAAAACTGGCTATGTTGTTTGATGTGATATGAGTCTTATGTAAAAGTGAAATAAATACTTTTTTTTGTTAAAAGCTGTGAAGATTTGTGGCTTTTGTGTGTCTCATGTGGTAAGATTAAATAATTTCCTAAGTTTGACATGTTTAGTAAATACAAAACTATTATTTTTTTGACACCTAATGTGGCTTTGAACAGGTTAACAGGGCCTCCCTCTTTTCTTTCCAGACATTTTTGAGAGCGAATAAACATTTGAGGCTAAAATAAGTAGATTAATCAACCGTAAGCTCTCCTGTTTCTGCTTAATCAAACTTTGCTCCTTCTCTGCTGACACCAGTATAAGTTTAACATGCGGACTCAATGCCCTGTTGTGTCTCTTGTACAACTGATGGTGCTGCCTTCACAGCTGTCACCACCTCCCCACCCTCAGTGGTGATGATGTGCAGTTACAGAAAGATCTGCAGCTTATCATCTGAATTCTGACACCAAGAGCCAAAAAATCTGTAACACCCTGTGTACTACTGAGCTCTGGTTGCTATGAGTGGAGACTAAAAATTTCTCTGTCAGAACAGTTTCCTTAGACTGTTTTTATTGTTTATTTTAACATGGGCACAGCAACTTTTTCCCTTATTATTTTCCATCTAATGTGGGAAAAAATTTTTTTTTTCCTCCACTCTGTCCACTTTGCAATGATCCATCTGACCCCATTCTTTAACACAGCACTTCTAGGAATGCTTTCCAGCATCTGGACTCATTGCAGACCATACAAACACTAATACCTGCACACTCAGCCTTCTGCAACACCTTATTTCAACTTTGAGTATAAAGCATTGATAGTTAACGATATACAATTACATAATGAAAAATTTAAGACAAATGAAGTACCTTTTGTTTTTTTGTTGCCAAAATCTGTATTTTATTGCACATGTTTTGTGGCTTTGTTTCAGACCTCCAGATCGTCGTAGAAGAGACCTTTTTGGTCTTGCTAACAACACTCGGTTTCATGACAGCGGTCAGGGCAATACTACCTTTGGCTCAGGGGATAACACCACAGACGGCATCCCTCCTGTCATCGAGTATCCCTTCCATGACGACAGAACCTCAGCAGAATCTTTAGAAATCCCTGACCTGCGGCCTTTCACCTTGTACCTTATTGAAATCCATGCTTGCAACGAGGAGCTGGGCAACAACTGCAGCGTCGGAGCTTTTGTCTTTTCGAGGACTAAACCTGCTGGTAAAGAGAAAACAATATCTCGTGCTTTTTTGAGGAGTGTAAAAATAGTTATGTTATTATTTTGTGTGTGTAAATGTGTTTGGCAGCCAAAGCAGATGACATCCCTGGGAAAGTTGTCTATGAAATGTGTGACAAGACTGAGGGGTGTGTGATGCTGCACTGGTCAAAGCCCATCATGCCTAATGGACTTATACTGATGTATGAGATCAAGTACCGTCTGGGGACTGAGGTAATTCTGGCAGGGTATAATTACAGATACTGTCTAGCACCTTTAAAGATGTCTCCACTTTACACTTTACTGTATGTACACTGCTAACCGCATTTAGTGCCACCTTTTGTAAGGATGTGCAAAAAGCCTTTTAAACAAAGCTCTTAGTCTTTTCCTATCACATTTCACAAGGTTGCAGGATACAGAGTGAGTGATCATTGACCATTCCTCTTTGCAAAATGTTTTTCTAAATCCTCCAGGATCATCCTGGATCCCATTTACAGATTTATCAGGGGCCCACCAGAGTTTATTTCAAATCAATTTAAATTTGTGCACTTCATGAAGGTTCACTGAGACTTTGTAAAAGTGATGGGCCCACGGTATCGCGGAGCCACAACTGTATTTAACACTTAACTACTAAATAACTACTCAACTTTTTTCTAACATCACTTCCAAACAACTGGTTGGCATGGATATGGCCTCTGATGGTTGTTATGGAAACTTGGTAAGAGAACTACAGCAAAGAGTTGCATCTTGGGCCACTTTTTGCAGTAGTTCTAAAAGAAGCCCGCCTTTGCATCACTTCATAATTATACTCCAGAAACAGAGTGACGGATTATTATTTAGAAGCTCCTAGAACCTAGATTATCTTCAAAGAAGAATAAAATTAATTTTAAAAATGGTTCTGTTTTGTTTATTTTAATAGGAGTGCTAGCGATCCAAATAATTATATTTTTATTTTATCCATGTCCTGCATTTTTATAAAAATAAAGTTGGCTTTTTCTAGATTTTTTTTCTGTGTGAGATTTTGCTATTCCAATGAAGCTGATTTTATTTAACGCATTTTGCACATCTTTACCAGGGTTGACAATAAATATGACAGTTAATTTATTTTCTCCCAGCCTGAGAAACACAAGTGTGTGTCGCGTCAGCAGTACCACAACTACAAAGGAGTTCGCTTGACCATCCTGAACTCCGGAAACTACTCTGCTCGTGTGAGGGCCACATCTCTGGCTGGAAATGGCTCATGGACAGAGAGCATCTCCTTCTATGTGCCTCCGCCGAAACGTAAGACAACTCTACTCTATTTTTAGATCATGTGGAGCAACATTAAATGTAAATGCATCTCAATGAAGCAGAAAATAGTCATAAAACAAGCTACATTTTTGTAATTTAAGATCAATAACTAAATTTTTTATGTTGATTACAGTGACGTATTATGTCTTCAGCATTTATTTCTGATAATTTATATGATTTTATGGCCTACTGCTAACCAAAACCTAAAACTGAAATGTTTTGACCTGCATAGTTATGTGAGTGACTGACACCTTCAAAAAAGAGCATAAGCCATAAAAGCTAATTGCTACAGAAGTTGGCTGTTCACAGAGGGCTTTATCCAAGTAAAATAATAGAAAATTGAGTCGAAGGAAAAAGAGTGGCAGAAAAGTAACAGTAATAACCACAGCCTTGAAAGGATGGTGAAGCAAAGGTAATTTAAGAGATTGGGGGAGATTCACAAAGTGTAAATTACAGCTGGAGTCAGTGTTTCACGAGCCACACACACAGATGTGTCCAGTCACATTCCTTGTGTTTAGCCACTCCTGAACCAGGGACAATGTTAGGAGGTGAAAAATGTACCATTTTATTTGGAAATCAAGGTCTTAGAGTCTTAAGGAAGAGTGTGGAGGTACAGAATCCAAGTTGGTTGAGGTTCAGTGTGAAGTTTGAACTGTCAGTGAGGATTTGTGGAGCCATGCTATCTGGTATTGTTGGTCCATTCTGTGTTCTAAGTATGGCTTAGTTGCATTACTGCTGCATAACTGCACACCGCAGGGATGCAGTAATTCAAGCAAATTCAAGCACCGATTAAGTATGGACATACTTTTACTTTGTGAATTGAATTACTGAAATAAAATGAGAATTTACTGAGAGGCACCGAAGTCAACTGTTGTTTCTCTTTATTCTGTCTCTCAGGAGATGATTTTGCAACACTCTACTTGGTCATCATCTTGCCCATCATAGTGACTCTCGTAATCGCCAGCCTCACCACCATTCTCATCTTCATAAACAGAAAGAGGCAAGTGCTTCCACTGCTTAAGCTGCAATGCTCACGAAGCTTAATGATGAGTTTAATGTTATTTAGAGTTAATAGGTGTTTTCATTTAGATACCCCTTTGGGGAAAAGCAGACGTCCTATTGAGGACTAAATATTGTGTCTGAAACCACAGCTTGCTTGTCAGCTCACTGAGCCGAGCTTGTGTTTCCAGGAACAACAACAGACTTGGGAATGGAGTCCTTTATGCATCTGTCAACCCAGAATACATCAGTGCAGCTGAAAGTAAGAATGTCGAACATTTTTTCCCCACTTATCTGCTGTACTGTTTGGATGTTTGTGCATGCTGGGTTGACCCGGCATATGTTTTTGCTGCGGCAGTGTACACTCCGGATGAGTGGGAGGTGGCCAGAGAAAAGATCACGATGCACAAAGAGCTGGGGCAGGGCTCCTTTGGCATGGTGTATGAAGGCACAGCGAAAGGCGTCATCAAGGATGAACCTGAGACACGGGTGGCGATCAAGACGGTGAACGAGTCAGCAAGCATGAGGGAGAGGATAGAGTTTCTAAACGAGGCGTCTGTGATGAAAGAGTTCAACTGTCATCATGTGGTAAGGTGGACTTATGATAAAACAGCTAAAAAACACAAACAGATGGCGAAGAATCGAGAAATGGCACAGTTCTCACCATTATCATTACTTTCTAATTATTATGCACATACACAAACAGAGAGAGGAGCCAGCAAGGCATGAGGGCTTGGGGTATTCTGCAGTTGTCTTTACATAGGCAGCTGTGGCCCAAGGCAAAGGCACTGCCTCCTGGAGATTCTTTACATTCTCACATCAATGTGATCACAGCCTCATTAACTGTGTTAAATGGAAGCGGTAAAGATTCCCATTTTAGAACACTGCTCCTACAGCTTTTCCTTCATGTCTCACTGATAAAAAAGTGAAGCACCCCGTCATTAAATTCACTCTGAATAATGTAAAAGCTTGTTTTTCTTTTGTGATCTTCAGAGCAAGTTAAAAGATAAATAGTGCGCTTTATTGTGAGTGTACATTACAATTCCAGTGCAATATTATGAATATTTTATCTTTTTAATATGATGTTAGTTTCTCTGTATTTCCACAGCCGACTTATTTTCTGCTGCTATTTACATAGGTGCGGCTGCTGGGTGTGGTTTCTCAGGGACAACCAACCTTGGTTATCATGGAGCTGATGACCCGCGGAGATCTCAAGAGCCACCTGCGCTCTCTGCGTAATGAAGTAAGCAACTTCTCCCAACAAAAACACACACAAAACTTAGCTTTGTTTCACATACAAACACCATCCATCCATTATCTTCCACTTTTCTGGGGTCGGGTCGTGGAGGCAGCAGCCTAAGCAGGGAGACAGACTTCCCTCTTCCCAGCCACTTGGGCCAACTCTTCCGGGGGGAATCCCAAGGCGTCCCCAGACCAGTGGAAAAACATAGTCCCTCTAGCGCGTCCTGGGTCTCCTCCCAGTGGGATGTGCCTGGAACACTTCACCAGAGAGGTGTCCAAGAGGCATCCTAACCAGATGCCCAAACTACCTCAACTGGCTGCTCTTGGTGTGAGGAAGCAGCTGCTCTACTCTAAGTCCCTTCTCTCTCTTTACCATAACAGATTGGTATAGAGCCCGCGTCACTGCAGATGCAGCACCAATCCCCCAATCGATCTCTCACTCCATTTTTCACTCATTCGTGAACAAGACTCCATGATACTTAAACTCCTCCAATTGGGACAGGACCTCTTCCCCGACCTGGAGAAGGCATTCTAACCTTTTTCAGCTCAAGACCATTGTCTTGAGTTTGGAGGTCCTGATTCTCATCTCAGCCACTTCACACTCGGCTGCAAACTGCTCCAGTGAAAGCTGGAGATCACGATCTGATGAAGCCAAAAGGACCACATAATCTACAAAAAGCAGAGACACGATCCTAAGGCCACCAAAATGGATCCCCTCAACTTCTTGGCTATGCCTCAAAATTCTGTCCCTCAAGATTATGAAGAGAATCAATAAAAAAAAAAAGGCAACCTTGGTGGAGTTCACCTATCACTGGAAACGAGCCCGACTTACTGCCAACAATGCGGACTTAGCTCTGACTAAGCTTATCCTTATTAAAGGACCTGGTACCCCATACTCCCGGTGTACCCCTAACAGGATTCTCAGAGGGACACTGTCCAAGGCCACAAAACACATGTAGACAGGTTGGGCGAACTTCTGTGCTCCAAGAGCTGGCCCATCGTTCCACGGCCAGGAGGAAAACCACACTGCTCTTCCTGAATCCGAGATTCAACTATCCAGCAGACCCTCCTCTCCAGAACCCCTGAATAGACCTTACCAGGGAGACTTAGTAGTGTGAGCCCCCTGTAGCTGGAACACACTCTGCAGTCCCCTTTTTTGAATAGGGGCACCACCACCCCGGTCTGCCAGTCCAAGGGAACTGCTCCTGATGTCCATGCAATATTGCAGAGTCGTGTCACCCAGCACAACCCCATAACAACCAGAGCCTTAAAGAACTCCTAGAGAATCTTATCCACCCCTGGCGCCTTGCCACCAAGGAGCTGTTTAACCACTTCAATGACCTCAGCACCAGAGATTGGAGAGCCCGACCCAAGGTCCCTAGGCTTTACTTCCTCAGCGGAAGATGTGCTGGTGGGATTGAGGAGGTCTTCCAAGTATTCTACCCACTGACCCACGATGTCTCGAGTCAAGGTCAACAGCATTTCATCCCCACCATAAACAGTGCTGGTGGTGCAGACGCCGGATGGTGGACCAGAATCACCTCGAAGCCGTTCATAAGTTGTTCTCCATGGCCTCTCCGAACTCCTCCCACGCTCGAGTTTTTGCCTCAGCGACCACCCAAGCCACTTACCACAGTACCCATCAGCTGCTTCTGGGGTCCCACGGGCCAAAAAAACCCCTTATAGCACTCATTCTTCTGCCTTTAATAAAATATTAAAAACAAGAACATAAAGGGCTTCTTTTACCATTCTCATCAGAAGCATATTTCTACGAATAGCTCTCCAAATGTAGGCTTTGTGTATGCATGTATGAAATTGATGTTCTGTTTCTGAAAACAGACTAATTCAATGGATAAAACCAATTTGCTTAAAAGCATCAGGACAGCATATGAAGGCTCCTCATCTTCTCATCTTGCTGTGCAACAGAACACCACCTCTCAGGTCCTACCCCCTCTGAAAAAGATGATCCAGATGACGGGGGAGATTGCAGACGGCATGGCTTACCTTAACGCCAACAAGTTTGTCCACAGAGACCTGGCTGCCAGGAACTGCATGGTAGCAGAGGACTTCACGGTGAAGATAGGAGGTGGGTCTTATAAATGCTTTGCCTTTTGCCTCTTCCATGTTAGTCAAGGCTAAGCTGACTAAGTTTCAGTGAATGCCGAAGGCAATGCAGTCTTAATGTAGATAGACAAAAAGAGGGAGGATGTCAGGGGAAAAATTTAAGGTTTCAGGAGTTTGCTCTCCCACACAGAGTGAGAGATATTTTCCCCAAACTGTTTTTGTTTTTTCTTTCAGATTTTGGAATGACAAGAGATATTTATGAAACTGATTACTACCGAAAAGGAGGGAAGGGCCTGCTGCCAGTTCGCTGGATGTCTCCAGAGTCACTGAAAGATGGTGTCTTCACTACAATGTCTGATGTCTGGTATGGGAACAAACTACTCACACAAACACAGAGAAGACTGTGTTTATACATGTACAAACCTGCTTCAATCCCAGGGCTTTAAACTGCCTGCATATTTCCTCTTTGTGTTGGATAATATTCTGAAACTGTTCACGCTGTGGGGTCACAACTGTATAAACCTACAGATCACTTCACAGCCAGGATTCTTTACAAGATTTTCACTCAACAGTTTGAACATGAGTTTCCTGCCATAACAGCTTGTATTTCCAAAACATCAAAATCTTTTTTTTCTGTTTGGGTTGTTGGCTTTCTCTTTCCAAATTCCTTCCGCTCTACAAAACACTATCTTTTTTTTTTTCGCTTTGTATTCCTGAGCCTACAGCAATCTCACATTTTCCCTACCACTGGAGCAGTCACACTGTTTACTAGCTCCCCTGCAAGTTTTTGTCCCCCAACTCAAAGTGTCCCATGGATTAGTTTGCAAGAGTGGGCATAAACTGTTCCAGATGTTCACAAATGAGAGCTTATGTTTACACCACAAACCCACCTTCACATCTTATGTACTACATCCTGTTCTTCTTTGATGTTAAAGTTTAGTGTGGGACAAACCAATTATAGGCTTCATGAGTAGTATGTTAATCAGGGAAAAAGAAACACTTCCTCAAACATATAGAATGTTGTAATCTGGTTAATTTGAAAGAACTCTCTGAAAATAAGGCTTACAAAGGATAAATACATATTAAGTCAACGCAAACATTTTCTTTTATAGTGAGTAACACTCATTTATATAGCACTTATCACAGATTTAAATCACAGTTTCTCAAAATAAAGCATAAAACATGCTAAACATAAAACAGCCATAATGCTATTAAAGTGTAATGATTTGTTTGTTTCTCGTACAAATTAAGTTATAGGCAGTTTTCACCTAACTTAGTCAAGCAGTTACTTGCAGAAGACAATTTGTAGCATCTGCGGACTTGAAAGAGCAAAATAGCGAAATGTCATCACCAAAAAAAGGTTAAGAAACTTGATGAACCTGACAGAATATCTTTCCTAAAATATTTTTTTATAAAACAACATGAGCCCTAAGTCAGAATCCTGTAGTACCCATACATCTGCCCTGTAGATTCCATTTTTTAAAATTTATTATGGAGCTCAGTAAATACAAATGCTAAAATATGTATGATTAAATGTAATTGTATAAAATTTACTGAAGACTTTGTATTATCGCTATTTCCATTTGTTTTTCCATTTGGACTGAAATATCAAGACCCTTGATCAAATTAAAATAATCAAAATAATAATAATAGATTAAAAAAATCTACTGGTAGATACTATTTATTAAAGTCACACAACCACATTTTGTTACAATATCTTATAAGCATGTTATTGAAAATCATTCTAAACACACAAACAAATCTTTATTCTTCATATTGCTGTGCTTGTGAGCATCAACAGATAATAGGTTTAAAAGACCTAAAACAGGATGCTTTCTTGTGCCTACACACATTGACATCATTAGTAACTTTGAGTAACAGTTTCTGTTTTTCTACAAAAAAAACGTTAACTAAATTTCGCAAACACATCAACAATCAGATTAACTTAAATATATCTTTCTTATAAACAGTCTATATTTAAACCTGTTTTGCAGTTTACCTTCATGTTTGCCTGTTGACATATTTTGAACATGCAGGTATCTAAGATTGTCTGTCTGATAGGCATTCTTATAACCAAAAATAACCTTAAAAGGCAGCTGGAAGGAGGACATGATTCAAGATGGACACAAAAAAACATCACTTCATTTTGTTTACAGCATTCTTCAATCCAACAGCGATGACTGTTTTTTTAATATATCTCAATATGACGAAATGCATTTGACTAATTCTATATCAAAGCCGACATCAATATTCACACATCAGCAACTGCTGTGTGAATGATGATAAAATTTAAGGATTGCTATGCATAGCTAGCATTTTTCTACTGAAAAGAATTGCCATGTTCATTCATTTTTTGAGTTTATTTGGAGATGTTGACATTCTTTAATTCTTATCCTGTAAAAAAAAAAAGTACAAATCAAGTCTATACATGTCTAACTTAAGATTTATGTTCTACTTGACTGATAAAGTGAGAATAAACTTTTTATTTCTTGAAGGAGTAGTTCTGATTTTTTTTTTTCAAGAGGGGATTAGTTTAGAGGTAAAGTAGTCAATAGCTTACCTATAGCAAATAACTACCATCTTCACTTTGAACAGATTAGTTTGCAATTATTGCCAGTTGCTGCGGATTTCTACTATGATAAAACAAGAAAACTCCCACTAGTTTAAAAAATGTTACAGCTATTTATTTGAATTTTAATGAGAATATGGAGAATTTAAAGGCTTTTTATAGTGATATTAATCATAGAATAATTTAAACATTTCCAATATAAACTCCATTAACAAAACCTTCAGCTTCATGTTTGTTTTCTGTTGTAACTCGGCAGGTCATTTGGTGTCGTGCTGTGGGAGATCGCCACCTTAGCTGAACAGCCTTACCAGGGCATGTCCAATGAACAAGTGTTGCGCTTTGTCATGGAAGGGGGACTCCTGGACAAACCCGACAACTGCCCGGACATGCTGTAAGTCTTGTGATTGAAAGAATTAACTGCTCTGTCCTCTGTGCCTCTTCTGTCCCGTCAATATTTTACCACACATCTATTTTAGGTTGAGGTTTTAAGGGTAAGAGATACTGCGTACCTATGCTGCAGTGAGGGCTGACATTAACGTCAGTGGTTAAATGCAGTCGGTTGACGGCATGACTAAGATGGTCAGCTGGCAGCAGGGAGCCTCCTCATTTGTTGATATCGGCCCATAGAAGGAATGCCACAACCAGTGTGTGAAAGATGCTACTCATTCAGACTATGGGAATCGTTATCAAGAAGGAGAAGCAACAGGAATAAGCACGTCAAAAGTCATTAGCATATTTGTAATTTATTTATGAAAACATTTTGGGTGTTTGAGAGGCGGAAATAGAATACAGATGACTTGTCAACATATAGAGTTGCATACACTATATGTGTTTCTTTGACCTCAATAAGAAGGCATTCTGTGTTCTCCCGTCCCGCTCCACATGGCTAACCTCACCTTAGAAAGAGTGCAAGCAGAACAAAAAATAGGGCTGAGTGTTGTGCAGGCACAAACCTCTGGTTTCTATGGCAGCCCCAACAGTTTCGTCCTGATTACAGGAGTGTGTGGATTGTGTTACAGAGGTGGTGCTGGAGTAAGGACTTAGCTTTTTTTTGACTTTGAGCGGCATGCAGTGGAGTCAGGCTGCTGCTTATGGCCGCCTGTGCTGTGGTGATTTAAAGGAGACTTGAGTAAGACTGCTGAAGCCAGACATTTAGACAAAGAGTGATGAATGAATGGAGGGGATAACACAAAATGGAAGTAGGGAGGAAAACATGCAGTAAGATGAGTCATATTTGGATAGCTTTTAATGTCTCTCTGCAAAATATTCCTCAGGTAGCTGTGAGTCACAGAGCTTCCCTACGGACAAAAGTTGTTTCTTTCTAGCAAGATTAAGAATGCTAAAGAAACACACTGTGCTGGCCACATTTATTGACAACCCTGATAAAGATGTCTTAAAAATCTGTTTTTATTGCAGTAGAAAAATATCACGCTATTTTTTTTATTTTTTTATTTTTTCAGAACAATCCAACTTTTAATTTGAGCACATTTATTCAGTGGGAAAAAAATGACATGTTAATTTACAAAATAAACAAAATTACCAGAGGCAAGATTTTTAAAACTTCTAATGATATCCATCTGTGCATTGACTATATCTGCTTTCAGAGACACAGAGCTCTAATATGTTTAAAATAAATGTAAGCTAAACAATTTTTAAATGTGTGTTTCTTTTTAAGTTTATGAGTTTCACTCACTTAATTGGTAATCCATGGCTTTCTGTTTTCCTGGGGCATAAATATGATGTGATAGAATGGCTGATTTCTCATTGTAACTGGCCACCAGGCTGGGGGACCCATATTTATCTTAACCATGCACAGTGAAGGGCAGTAAAAGAAGGTAAAAAAAAAAAAAAAAAAAAAAAAAAAAAAAAAAAAAAAACAACTCATTATTACAGAATTGATGTACAGAACAACATCCTGGGTTCACCAAGTTCTCCTAACAATCATTAGATAGCATGCACGCCAATCAGTTGTTTCAGAGTTGTGGTTGAAAAAAACAAAACAACAGCTTTTCTGTCCTACCATCACAAACATAAACATATAAAGATTGTTAAACTCCACTGGGATTTTAGCTGCCACTTTAAACTTTGGTCAGAGGAGGCTAAGATTGAGCTTTTCCACAACTCCAGGTGAGTTTGGAATGAAAGATAAGATGGACATGTGGTAAAGAACCTTATGGAGACTCTATAATGTTCTATTGGCAAATGGGTGTTGTACAAAGTAAAAACAGCAGGGACAGAAACATTTGTGATAAATGCACTGAAATTAAAGGTAGGAAATTTTCTAGATTTCTTCAGCGTGGCAATTCTACAGCAGTAGAAGATTAATCTACTTAGACTTTTCACACATTTTTACCAGAGGTAACAAAAAAATGTGACTGGTTTACATTTTCTTCTGCACAGCAGATTTATTTATATTCTATACTCATACTCGGCCTGAACATTCAATTTTTTCTGATTCTTAAGTCAACTTAAGAGAAAAATTCTTATTTCTTGCAAGAATTTGGATGTGCAATACCTCCACAGTACGCGAGTAAATGTAACACTCAACATTTTATTGGTCACAACAGTTTAAAGTCTGCATCACTGACACTGTGTTATTTGACCAATGCCTGAAATTAAATACCAGGTCAGATGAGCGCTGATAAACATTGGTGAGGAATTTCAAGATGGTAAAGGATACCGGCCTAGAGCTAAACAAAACATTGACAGAAGGAATAAACAGCAAAGTATAAGATAGCAGAGCTGAGGCTATATTTACATTGCATATACTATCGAAACACAGCTCTGGTTTTGACAGGTTAGAAGTGAGTTTCCACTAATAGCATCAATAACAAGATGTTGACAAGAAGTCAGGGTTTTTTTGTTTTTTTTTAATCTTATTTTGTAAATTAGTACCAACAAGTGTACTGGACACCAGATGTTGAGCGAAGCAGAAGACAGGTTACTGTGGTGTGTCAGCACAGCTGAAAGTATTAGATTTCTTTTCATTAGAACTCACCGCTGCGTGGGTT
This sequence comes from Anableps anableps, assembly GCA_014839685.1. Lineage (NCBI taxonomy): Eukaryota > Metazoa > Chordata > Actinopteri > Cyprinodontiformes > Anablepidae > Anableps > Anableps anableps. The sequence continues at coordinate 26,295,823 of CM026073.1, forward strand.
TGGATATCATACGTCAACTTTAAGACGCTTCCTGCAATTCTGGCGAGGAGAAAAAAAAAAAAAAAAAAAAAAAAAAAAAAAGAGTCAGCCACCCCCTCTGCTGCTCCAGAATAAGAAGTTAGACCTGCGCTTAGGCAAGCTCTACCTCAAATTTCTCTGGGAGGCGAACAGCTGGCACCTAGCTGCAGGACTGATTCTGAATGCCAAGGAGGCCTCAAGGAGAGAAGAAAAACAAGACTGAGGTGGAACAACAGTAACAGAGCCTGAGATGGCTGAGGTGTTTATGTCAGTGAGCCTTAGAGAGTATTCTTAGCTTGTTTGTGTATAATTGAAGTTGCGGCATGTGGTGCAGAACCACACAAAACTGTAATAATTCTCTCTTTTTATGGTGTTGTTTTGACATTCCCAAAGCTCGGTTGCTGGCCTGGCACAGTAACCTGAAGGAAGACTTACTGCTCCGCTGAGTGGATTTTACATAACGGATCTAACTGCACGTATTGTGCTGTAGTAGAAAAACATCAAAATTCAAAATCTTTGTAGAAGTCATAAAGTTAACTTGTAAATTTACGAGCAGTGTGTCAATATGTTTCTGTGCCAAAGATTAGTCTTTGTAGAAACTGAATTTAAACTAGACATTTATTAGGAGAGGAGACATAGTTATTAACCTATTTAAAGTGATTGAGTGAGTTAAAAAAAGGCAGATTTATAACAGATGGAAATTCCTTTTTGCATTCACACCTAACATGAATATATAAGTAGATGGGAAGACAGTAGCTGAGACTATTTATGTAACTTGATACTATAATTTACAACTTTAATATTTTGTTTGTACACAACTTTAACATCAAAACACATCAGTGACCTGAGCTTAAATGTCAAAAGAGCACAAAATCTGTTTGAAACGTCAGTCTCTTCTGCCACCTGCTGGTCAGAAACAGAATGCTTACAATGATTAAATGCTGTATGCAAGCATCCCTCCAACCATTGCACACTAATATATATATATATATATATATATATATATATATATATATATATATATATATATATATATATATATATATATATATATATATATATATATATATATGATTCTGTTGTCGTAAGTTGTTTAAACACTCTGATTATGTTATTGTGCAGCATTTCAAACCTTGGTTATTATATTGACACACTGCTCGTTATTTGAATCTGGTTTACACTGTTCTGTTCTCTTTGCTCTGATGAACTGCATTTTTATTTGGCCAAATTCTCCATAAAGCTGCCCTTGTTCACATTTTTCCTGCTTTGGTTGTCAGAGAGCGAAATTAATCTTAATTTTGATCAAAAATTTACTTCTTAGGACTACATTACTAATTTCAGCCACTTTTAAAGCGATTTTAAATCCTGACAATACATTCATTTTGGCTATGTGCTGTGAACACATATTTGCACCATTACAGATTCCTTTTCTCTCTGCTTTTTTTTTTTTTTTTTTGGTCTCAGTTGTTTATATGAGTCTCTGAATATCAGTCAAAAACCAGATTTGACTGTTGCAATGACTGTTGGTAGTTTTACACCAGATATAACTAGATGCACACCTTCAAACAGTTCCACTTTTGTCTCATCAACAAACAGACTATTTTCCTAGAAGTCTTGGGGGTAATAAGCATACCTTTTAAGAAATGGGGGACAAGTCTATGTGTTCTTTTCATTCAGCAGAGGTCTTGAACTTGGTAATCTATTTGGGGTGGCATTGTTGCCCAGTCCTGTCTTATTGTTGAATCTTGATTCATTTATGCACTCCTGAAATAATTTCAATAGGCCATCAACTCATGGAAAGGTTAAACATGGTTAGAAATAGCTTTGCAACCCTTTTCAGACTGATAGATGTCATTTTGCTTGTTTCTCATCCATTCTTGAATTTCTTCAGATAGAGGCATGATTTTTCATTGAGATCTTTTAGCCAACCTCATGTTGTCAAAAGAGGGGGCAATTACTTTTTCACCTAGGGACAGGTTGGCTTTGAAGGCATTTTTGCTTAATAAATTAAATCATCCTTTGAAAACTGCATTTTGTATTTACTTTGGTTATCTTTGTCTGATATTAAATTAGTTTTATGACATGAAACCTTCAAAGGTGACAAAAAACAACAGAAGAGTCTAATCTGTCAGTTTTCAAAAATCCTAAGTGGTGTTGTCAGGGCCAAAATCAAATATATGGCTTAGATTTTTTCTATATTCTTCAAAGTTCAAAATTTAGAGAGACAATTATTTAAATTACCATGACATTCATACTTTGTGCTACCCTCAGATTTGAGCTGATGAGGATGTGCTGGCAGTACAACCCCAAGATGCGTCCGTCCTTCCTGGAGATCATCAGCAGCATAAAAGAGGATCTGGATCCCCACTTTCAGGAAGTGAGCTTCTTCTACAGCGAGGAGAACAAGCCACCGGACATGGAGGAGCTCGACATTGAGGTGGAGAACATGGAGAACATTCCACTGGACCCTGCATCTACAAGGCAGCCATTAGCAGCTGGCATTTCCCCGTCTGGGTGCACAGGAAGCAGATCGCCTCCTTCCTCGCAGCAGTTATCCCCCTTGCAAGGCCCAAGTACTCCCTTACTAGGATCTGTGTCCCATTCGCCACCGGGCCCTCTACCTTCGGCTGTGACGTCTTTGGGGCAGGGCTCGGACAAGCACTCAGGACACGCTTTGGCCAATGGGCCTGTGGTGATCTTGCGGCCCAACTTTGATGAGTTAGAGCCATATGCCCACATGAACGGAGGCAGAAAGAACGAGCGGGCGTTACCGCTGCCCCAGTCATCAGCCTGCTGATATCAGTCCAGCATCTCCTCTTCCTCTCACACAGGGTAACTAAAACCTCTCAGTCTCTTAAGGAGGGTTGGCTGAGGTAAGAAAATTACTTTGTTTCTACTGTGTGCCAGTAGATGGGCTCTCCACTCCATTTAAGGTGTGGAAAGACCAGAGAACACAAACTCTGAGAACAGTAAAACAGCACAGAAACCTGCTGAGGCATGTGGAGTTTGGTGGCTCAGACACACTGGGGGAACTCGTTCCTGTGCAGCCTACATTGTTACATAAAAGCCCTTCAAGAAGGAAAACAACATAAGGATGTATATTGGCACACAAACTTATACATGAACTCAAGAAAAAAAATCTTTTTAGCATATCTGCCAGCAAAACCAACAGAAGAGCACTTTTGTCCTGAGGATTTCAGAGAGGATGTGATGAATATATTGAGTGTCTATTTATAGAATCCCATCATTCTCTCTGCATTATGGGAAAGCTCCTCCTTTTTGTGAGCCAGCCGGGTTCATGTTGTGTGGCAACGCCTCCTTTAAAAATAGGACTCTTTTAAATATTATTATTTCAACGTGATCCCGTCAGGTGTGGGTTCAATTGGTAGGCCTGTTTTGTATCTGCCAAACTTTTGCCAAATTAAGCTTTTCCTTCAGTCTCCTAAAGGTGTCCTCTTTTTTTTTTTTTTTTTTTTTGTTAAAAACTGTGATTCAGAGTTAATAATAAATCAAATTCTGCTGTGCAATAAAGCAAAAATTATTTGCCATATAATTTAGGATGTTACTGCTAAATATAAATGCAAGGTGTACCAGATTATGATGGGTCATCATTGTGTTTGGAGTGGAATAAATTTTTAAGGGAAGGAACACATTTATTTATACAAGCAGAAGCCAGCCTAAACGCAATACGAAGTACAAGACTACTCAGAAGAAGTGACTGTTTAATCATAAGAAGCCACTATATTGTGATTGGAGATGGACAATCCAGATTTTAAATACGATCACGCTATTTTGTGCCATTTATGGTGATCATGATAACAGGTGATAATCAAAAAAATCCTTTTGGTGATAAATCTGTTACTGCATGCAGTCAGATCCTCAAGATTACAAATATTTCCCTTAAACTTAACGGTATACACTTAACGGTAAGGCTTCTGTACCAAACCAAATTCTGTAATACCACTAATCAACTGTGTACATCATTCATTCCAATCAATCATATTTTTTAAAGATAATACCCATAATTTATATATTGGAAAAATAGTTTAAAAAGCAAACATCATAAAATGTACCATATAAATTTATATTTATTTCAAAACAACTGGCATATGAAAAATTATATTTACCCATCCATATAAGTTAAAAAGTATATGAGGAAATTTTTAAAAATTCAAATCTGGTGCATAAAACACAAGTTGGTTGTCTGCACAGAGTGACATGATAGTTCATTAACTAATTTGGGCTGGGTGATACAATGCAAAAATATTTTAAGGCTTTATCCCAGTACCTAGCAACATGTAAATTAATTCTTAATCCCTTGAATTACGTTCACCTTCATACTTCAGTGACAAACTGCAAAGATTAAAAAAACAAGCAACAGCTGTCCTCTCACATAACCCAACATTAAAAGTGACTTTTAACCAGTCTAATTCCAAAGGTTAAGGTACTATCTGGGTGCTCATTTTGAAAAGAATATATTAGACTGACAACAAAATTTCCAAAAAAAAAACAAGTGATAACTGATATCATAGGGAAAATACAAATCCCTATGGCCACTGACAGTTGATCAGATTGAAAATTTTTTAACCACCAAAAAAAAAAAAAAAAAAAAAAAAAAAAAAAATTGAAATAAACAAATAAACAACTGCACAGTATGAGTCCAAACTTGCATCGACACATTCAGACCAGCGACTAAAAAAGGTAATAAATGAAACACATGCAATGTTAAATTGGGGAAATTCATTACATGCTATTGTGTTAGGTTAAAAATAGACGAGTACAATGTGACTGTAAACTGATTATACGATTAATACTAAAGGTAACATTTAAATCTGATACAGGTTAAGAGATAGCAGCACAAAAATAGAAAAAGATGTTTTATGAAGCCATCAAATTCCTTACCCTTCATCATCAGTATTGATAATGAGAAAGGTCAGTATCCCATCTGTTTGTCTCCTTTTGATTCCTTCGGGATAAAACTTCTCTTCGTCTGCCGGCTACATAGCGCCTGCAAAGTGTTTTAGCTAGCTCTGTATGGTGCCTTGACGTCTTTGTGGGTCTTAGTACTGCAGCCCACAACTTGTCCTTCTTCTTTTGCAGGATCATTAGCCAAAATGTAGCTTTTACAAAAAGTAAGCAATTTTTGTGGCGATGAGCTGTCATCCAGGATGACATAGAACAAAAAACTCAGTGTTGTTTAAAGGATATTTATTCTCTAAAAGTTCTTGATGTTGGGCTGTTTTCTTTGTAAAACTATTTATTTGTTAATTTAGTATTAGCCACTGAATTTTTTTTTCCCCCCCTCCTGTCACAACTTGTAAAAAGTCTGGATCCTAAGAGATTTTTTTTAGATGGGCGGGTGAGTGTTGAGTAAGGTATTTGATTAGCATTAAGGAAAAACTTGAAAAACTTTATTCTATTTATCACACAGTCCCAAATGTAATTACCTGAATCCACTAAAACCAATCAGTTAACACAATCAGTTCAAAAAGCAATCTCAGATGAGCCCCCAATGAGACAGAATAGCCCAGCTTGGCTAAATTTTGAGAAATTAATATAAACAGAAGAGAAAAATGCTCAAACTACTCTCATAGTATTAAGATCATGCCACTCAGTCACACAGCCATGAACAAGTCTTAAACGGCATAACTTGTGGTTTTTAACTAAGCAAAAGTACAGGTGTCACATTGCTTTGTTTCATGCTGATGTAAGAATGTGGTTTCTCGCAGAATGAACCAGAAAATATAACATATCAGCATGGTACAGATGCACTTAAATTTTATGAAACACAACCCATTTGAATCATAATTTATTCATAACATTAAACCACCAGTAGTAGCTGCAGTTCTTGAATCTAGATCAAATGTGAAGTACTTGTAATATTTTGATTAGTGTGGATTTTAAAAATGAAACCTTTGGCTAAAGTGCACCCTAAACAATTAACAACAATGTGTTCCACCTCAGAAAATCCTTTTTTCCATATGTATGAAAAAAATTTAAAAAATAAAAAATAAATAAAACAACTCTGAATTACTGCCTTAGTCTGTTCTTTAGTTTAAAACAAGTCTCACTGCAAATCATTGATCTTCAGGATCTGGCAACACAGCTTGTCACCCTGCTTTATTTCCTCAAACATTTTGAGATGAACACTGTTCAGATCCAATTATATTAAACTCACCATTACAAACTGGAGGCATCAACCGAGAGGCTGTTGGATCAGATTTAGTAACCTAGAGGCAAACTTTCAAGTCTCTAAAAATGGTCATTATTGGTATCTTTTGCATTTCAAACACACAGGAAAGGTCTTACAGTTGCATTGCAGGCTGCAGGATCGTTTTTATACACATCATTGGTTTTTGTCACTTTTAAAAAAAAACTAAACTTTTTTATACTTTTAAAAATGTTTGCCTCTATGTCTGTACAGAACAAAGCTGCTATTTTATTCTTTTTCTCTTTTTGGATGTTATTATATATAAATATATCTATATATAAAGAAATCCTTCAGGTTTGCTATTTTATGATCACCACAGCAGTCCCTTTTTATATCTTTAAGCTCTGTTTAAAAGAAAAAAATAAAACAGAAAGTTACCCCTCAAGATTTTGAGTGACATTAAATTTCATTCATTGCCTTTTATTTTTTTTGAAATTATTCTTTCTCCTGTTGTTTTGTCAACATCTATTATTATTTTATTATTATTATTAGAGATGAACATCTTAGCTCAATGTATGAGCTTGTACTTCTGCACCCTTTTTTTAATTGTTTAGCACTGTGCCTAGTGTTACCCCCTAGGTACGATTTAATCTCAGGTTAAAGTAAAGGCTTTGCTTTCCCCACACATTCTCCTTTCCTTTACTTGCCTCACCTTTTGCCCCCTTCTTAACCATCCCTCTCATGTTTAGTAAAGCAAAACAGTTTTCCTCTTCCCTCTGCTGGCCTCTACAGCAAACCCCCTCCCCGTGCCTCCTTTGAAAGTCAGGATTAGCTCCAACATACAAGACAGCACTTCAGATCAGAACTGGTTTTGTAAACCCATCCATTTTATGCCTAATCTCCAGTAAATAGGGCTAACTGGGTTCTCTTGTTTGCCTTAAATATGCCAACCATATTCTAAGCATTTAGAGTTCTCAATTTTTATTTTATCTTCTCAAGCACAAAATGACATCACTTCTGCAAATATCAGATTTTCAAGATGAGATTTCAAAAACTGCTTCTGAAAGCCAAATACAGGATGGGTCCAGGGAAGGGAACAAGTTTCAATGTCATAAACGAAAATAAAAAGGTCTTAAAATGGCTAAACAGTAAAAAGTGTGTTGAAGGATTTCTAATGTTGCCTGGTGATTTTTATTTTTTTCTTAAACTTATTTTCCTTGTAGGAGTGTTTATTTATTTATTGTTGTATTTTCCTTTTGCATACCAGTAAAAATCACTGTAAAAATGCCCCATAAACAAGTACAAACTTGGTTTAATATTTTTATTATTTTATGTATGCATTGTCCTTGGTTTCATGGCAATGATACTTAGTTTTTTTTTGTTTGTTTGTTTTGTTTTTATTCCATTCAGGCATATATCTACCTCACTCTTTTTAAATATGTGTATACGCAAAACAAATACATCTCACTCTTTTAAATTTTAGCCGAAACCTCACCTAATTAAATGTTTAAAAAAAACCCCACAGGGATCTAGATAAACCTCATATAAAGCAGACGAGGACAGAAGGTGGAATGAGTTCGGCCGATGAGTGCCCACACAACTGGTTTTACGAAAAAAAACAAGTTTCTCTCTCGGATTTAGAAACAAGAAAAAAAAAAAAAAAAAAAAAAAAAAAAAAAAAATGCAGCTTACGCCACAGTTTGCTTTTGTTCAATCAGTGTCAAATCATGTTGGAGCTGATAAAGCTGCACTGTTTTTCAGCTGGATCACACACAACCAGCATGGATCAGTATGTGATGAAGCAGAGCCAAACATTCTATCTCCACTGAGTCCCAACCTATTGTCACAACCTTCAAATCCTCAAACTACAACCACCAGATTATCATCTAAAATTTATTTATAAAGAAATCTTAAAAAGATAACATGGGAAATATTAAAGAAAGGGAAATGTATCGTTTACCTCCGAGAATAAAAAACAAAACAAAACATATATATGTGATTCTACTTGCAGGTGACATGCCATTTTGAAAACTTTATTTTATTCCAGAACCGACAGCATTTAGTTTCTGCGTGAAGCATCGATCAGTGTTGTGAATGTAACAAGGACAGATATGTAGATTTCACACAAAGCATTTAAGGAAAAGGAAAATCTCACTTTGTACCAGTTTCTACCTTCAGCAATCATTAAGAAACACTTAATCTTTTAATTAAAAGTGGCAGAGAACTAAAAAGCCACCGTTTAGTTTTATCATTTGTGTAAACTCCCTATGGTTTTCTGATTGTCATGTATCGATTAGAAATGTTCTGTGTCCATGTGATTTTCTTGTTTAGTTTTGATCTTTTAGATGTTACAGTAGATATATACAGTTTACACACCTGTTCTAAAATGCCAGGTTTCTGTCATGTCCAAAAGTTGGACCAAGATAAACCATTTCAGAACTTTAACCCCCTTTAATATGACCTATGACCTGTACAACTTGAAATAAATCTTTTAGAGGGAAAAACAACAAGGACAAACTAAAGCAAGGCATGATGCTACCACCACTGTTTCACTGTGTGCATGATGCTCTTTTACTCACCTGTAGTGTTTTTGTCCAAAACACCTTTTTGAAGCATAGTCAAAAAAAATTCAACCTTAATTTTGTCAAACCATAGCACATTTGCTTTTGGGAAATTTCAAATGTGTTTCGCTAAATTAAATTGGATTCCAGATTGCCACCAAACCCCTTAGCCCCTGATGGCATTTATTTTGGGTTCATCAGAGGCACTTTAAATGATGGCAGCGGTTAATAGCTGTATCCCCAGTCTTAAAAGAATAAGCACACTCATGCACTTACATAATTTTAGGTTTAAAGATTTTTAGTTTGTTTTTAAATTATGTGGTACATGTAATGGTTCACATTAAATGTGGAAAATGTTCTGAAATGGTTTATCATGGTCTCGCTTTTTACATAAAAAGAAGGCATCTTAACAGGGGGTGTACTGTATTTCTACTGTACCTATACACACCACTTTTAGTCCTGCCAGTTTAGTCACCACAGTGGATCTTACAGCATCACCAAAAATGTTATCTGTACAAGGAAACAAAGCAGCTCCAACACCTCAAGACCTCTTTCAAAGCCTCAGCTGTACTTTTTACTCATAACCATTGGCATGTTGACGGACTTGGAGTAAAGTAATTTTTTTTTTTTTTTTTTTTTTTCAAATTAGAAGTTAGCCACAAGGTAACTTTTAATAAAGAAGTTTGGTGCTCAGTCCTCCTAATCATGCAACTGAACAATCTTTTTTTTTTTTTTTTTTTTTTTTTTTTTTTTTTTTTTTTTTTTTTTTTTTTTTTTTTTTTTTTTTTTTGTTTCTTTGTTTTTAAAGAACCAAGTTGCTGCTGAATTTCTTTACAGAAACCACCACTGACAAGCAAAAAAGTTCAAGAAGTTAACATATCTGTGTGTTTATGTTTGTCCAGGTTCGTTAAATATTTTCGTTTTTCAGTTCTTAGCAGCTACCAGTTACCATTAGATCCCAAACCTGTCAAACATGCAACATTTCCTACATGGACAGAGCCAGGACAGGGATGTTGCATAGATTACGGGTACTTCAGGTAACAAGTGAGAAGCATAGTTAGAAAAAGATAATTTAAAGTTTCACAAGTCGCTCTTTAATTTACCGTAGACTGTAAGCATAATCATCCTTCTTTCAATTCTTCCTAAAACAAAACAAAACATCAGGTTTATGGAGAAGGCATCACAGCATTCTCCTGCAATAATTAGGTTTGAGGTGTATCAACCCACTCATGTCTGTTTTTTTATCATCTGCATTCCTAAAACCTTCAGAGGGGCCTTGGTCTTCTACTGCTACTACTCTTATTAAAATCTGTGTGTTCATCATAACTTGACGGGGGAAGAATAATCAGTTTTCTCTAGTCTCTGTCTTCGTTTCAAGCTCTGTATCTGAGGCCTCAAAGTTGTTTTTTCACACTTATAGCTGAGATGGTGTATTTTTGACAAGCCATCTCAAAAATGTGTATAAGAGAATTTCTTGTATTTTACTTTTTTCTGAAATTTTGAATAAATAAGTAAATGAGAACTATGCTTGTTTGTTCATTTTATTTTCCTACGTGTTGCATTTTTTAGATTATTTTGGATCTGCTATTGTGGAGGGACATATATGGCACGTGCAACTCCTTGCACAAGAATTCACACTCTGAGCTTTTTTCCATTCTGTCACGTTACAACCACCAGCATGGTTTACAAAGAAGTAGGTATTCCACACATTTGTATTCACCCCTCCTTACTTTTATAAACCGAAATAAAATCCTGTGCAACCAATTACCTTTAAAAGTCACTTATTTAGTAAACAGAGTGTAATTTAATTTCAGTCTAAATGCAGCTTTTCTGTGAAGGTCTCAGATGTTTGTTAGAAAACATCAGTGAACAAACAGCATCATGAAGACCAAGGAATGCAGCAGACAGGTTAGGGATAACATTATGGAGGACTTTAAAGCAGGAATGGTTACAAAGCAATATCTCAAGATTTGAACATCTCACAGAGCACTCTTCAGTCCATCATTTGAAAATTGGAAAGGAAAGATAGCACTAACTGAAAACCAACCTAGACAAGGTTCATCCACCTTAACAGGACGAGCAGAGAGAGTGTTATTTGCAAAACAGCCAAATCTGGGGTAGTTCTGGAAGAGCTGCAAAGAGCCACAACTCAAGAGAATATGTAACAGGAGAACTATTATCTATGAATTTCATAAATATATCCTCTATGAAAGAGTGGCAAGAAGACAGCTACTGTTGAAAGAAAGTCATAAGAAGTCTAGTTTACCAAAACCATATAGAAGAAATGCAGTAAACAAGTGAAAGAATGTGCTTTGGTGAGATGAGACCAAAATTAAACTTTTTGGCACACTAAACACACAATCGCTATTGTGAAACATGGTGGTGGCAGCACCATGCTGTGGGGATGCTTTTCTTCAGCAGGGACAAGGAAAGGGGGTCAGAGTTGATAGGAAGATGGATGAAGCTAAAAACAGGACAATCTTGGGAGAAAACGTGTAAGAGGCTGCAAAACACTTGAGACTGGGTAGAGGTTCAACGCTCAGCAGTACATGAAACATGCAGCCAGAGCTACAAAGATACAGGTCAGATCAAAGCATAGTCATGTACTGAGATGGCTCACTCAGTGTTTAATTAAATCAAATCTGTGGCAAAACATTAAAGTTTATAGATTCTTTTTGTTGACCTTTCATTTCAAATCTCTGTGAAATACCCAAATGTTTGTAGTTGTAACGTGACTATAAGTGGAAAAGTTCTGAGAGAAGATCTACCTAAGTTTCCGAGTGATATTTGGCGTCTTCCAGCTGATTGAGCATCATGACAATGATTTCCTGCAGAAGAGGTACCAGTCTCTCAGCTGATGCTAAGCTGCCAGATGAGGGTATATGGATGAAGGCTGCTCTCCGCTGACTTTGATGCAGTGAGCAGTAATAAGCAAAATCACACAGGTATCTGAGAAGAAGAAAAATCGTATCCTTAAACTTGTGTCTGTTAAGACAGAACAGAAAGGGGATGGCTGCCTACCTGCCAGCATCTCTCGAATGAACCACATCTATCCCCGCTTGCTGAAAGTGCTTGGAGATGGCCCTCACATTAACAACAGAGTCCAGTCTCTCTGGCCCACCTTTGATGCAGCGGTGATCTGTGGGGCAGAAGCCGCAAACGTCTCTGTATCTGTATCCGCTGTTCTTACCAGTTTGCTCCAAAATGACAAGACTGGAACCTCTGGCAATTCCGAGGTGAACAGCAAACTGGGAAGACAGGCATGCAAACACACCATTCACCTTCTTGTGTTTCAGCAATTTGTACCTCTGCAGATACTGTAACAAAAACTACACACAGTGGTGTCATGTCTCTCATTTTAAAAAGGTATGTTGTAGTTACACTAAGGAGCAAAACAAAGCGAAATATGTCAACATAAATCCTTCCTTTATCCTGTAAAACAACCCCCCCGCCACCAATTTTACAAAAAAAAAAAAAAAAAAAAAAAAAAAAAATATATATATATATATATATATATATATATATATATATATATATATATATATAATACAAACCTTAAACTAACATGCTGAATACTTTGCATGATGATTTTATTTTATTTATTTTTAAGTATGTCAAACCCAAATCCTTCTTACCTTTGGTTTAAGGGTCTGCCAGAGCTCAGCAATAATCTGCTGAGTGGCATTGTAGCTAACTGGCAGCTCCTTGATGTAAACATCGATGCTCTCTCCCAACCCGGCCAACTTTAATCCCTGAGGTAAACGAAACACAGCTAAAATTAGCCAGAGAGGCAAACAGGCGTGTGTTTTCCAAACATTAGACCTTACCTGGGCTGTTACCCAGCTGGGGTTCACCAAGAACTGTCTGAATGGTCCAAACCCTTTAAAAGTGTATTCAAAGTGTTTTAATTTCTTTTTTTCTTTTTTTTGAAGAGTGTACATACAATTGAGCAAATGCTTATTTTACCTGTAATAACAACAGTTTCCCTTTCGCTCATACCGTCTCGAAGCTAATCGTGAATAGAGATTAAAAACATTTTTAATTCTTGTAATTTACAATGTGTCCGCCTGGAGGAGCCATTGCCTAAAATAACTAATTGCTACGTAGACGTGGTGCGTTCATGAGCTCAAGGTAAACTAATGACTTAGACAGTGACACGAGAAGCCTCAACAATAAAAAAAAAAAAAAAAAAAAAAAAAAAAAAAAAAAAAAAAAAAAAAAAAAAAAAAAAAGACTGTAAATAGACAGAAACGCAATGTGATCGATCCTAATTCAGACATTTAGTAATATACTTACATTTTTTAAATGCCAACGATCACAAAATATTTTTATTTCTTACAGTAGGAATCACTTGAAAAATCAGAGAAGTTGATGTTTATAAAATGCAGAACATTACTATAAAAGAACACCCCATCCCTTACGGTTTATTATAACAGTACTTTGCAAAATTTATACAAGAAAATATTTTTTCCCATCAGTTACACTCATCTTAAAAAGAAACTAGGGACTAGGGACATAAAATTAACAACAAAAAGGTTTCACATTTATTTAAACATCTAACATTAAGTATACGACAACACAACAGAAACTACACTGAAAAATATTACTTAGTCAACATAGATGAAGCCAAAATGGAAAAGCTGTATAAAAAAACAACAAAAAACAAAAACAAACCAAAACAACAAAAACAACAACGAAGTGCATCCCTTGATCTAACAGCCACATTAGCCACATTCAAGCAGCAGTAATTCTCAGTAGTCATTTTTTGCCTGACCGTATTAGTCCCTCACATCACTAAGGAGGATTTTTCATCCTCTCATTGTACTTCCTTTGAGGTCCCACCATGTAGTGGGACTCTGGAAGTTTGATGGGGCTGTTAAAATAGTTTGCAGAAATTGCCTACTTCAACACCCATAAACTTGTCAGTGATTTATTAATCAGTGTGTTTGATTAGCAGCACCTGCTACTTTCCCTGGTTCTAAGTGAAGCAGCAAGGGTCTACATGTTTTTTCCTCTATTTTTAGCTGTATATTGATTTAATAAATAATGACAGTGTGTAGTATGTTGTGTAGTTTTGTATACTTTAAGTTAGATTTAAATAATTTTAGAACCAGATCATATTTACTCTACTTTGAGACCAAACCATATTCATCATGTCCTGATATGTCAAATAATGAACTTGAAATACGATGTATTTCTGTTTTGATCATAGCAGGATTTGTTTTTTTTTTTTTTTTTTTTTTTTTCAGGTGCAGGATTCTGAAATATAGATTTTTAAATAATACTATCATATAAACTTGTACTGACTTTTCAAATAGACTAAAGAGACAAAAGACAATGTCCTTTCCAGTGAAAGAAAAATTAGTTAGCCCAACCCAATAATATGTCCTTAGAAACACCGCAAAACTAATTGTAAATATACAACTGAAGCCTGCTAATGTATGATACTTATTGTCATGGTGCCCTCACATATAACCTGTGGGGGATCTCAATAAGGGCAGTATGGCTTTCTGTGCAGGGTGGCACAACCTAATGGGCATGATAAAATAGAAAGGATGTCTATTTCTTATTCAAATGTGTGTCCAGTTGAGGTAAATATGAATGTGAACCTGAGTGGGACCCCTATCCCTGACTGATTCTGTGCTAAAGAGTGCTTTCAATGCCTTTTCTTGCATTTTATTCACCTTGGATCTACAGGATGGCCATGTGTTTGGCTGTTTGTGTGGTGGCAAAAAAAAAAAGTCTCACACCCATCATTGTAGTGGTGCTAAAATATTATTTGTTTGTCAATATGGACTTTTTTAGGTTTTCTATACAGATTTAAAAAAAAAAGAAAGGAAAAAAAAACATGTTTCTTTGTAGCATGATCTGTTAATACAACAGTGGTTTATTGCTTGCTTTTAGAAGCATTTAATATCTAGTGTGGTGGGGAAAAAAAGTGCTACATTGCAAGTGAACTGCAATTATAAGAAATGAGAGAAAGCATCGATTCAACAAAAGAAAAGAAAGCTATAATCAGCCCTATGATAAATTTTCTGTAATACGGTAATACAATTTAAAACGCTCCAACTGTGCGTTGTGCATATGTCTGACTGCACCTGAATGCACCACAACATCTGCCATGGCCACTGTCTGAGGCATTCCATAAAGCTTGGGACGCTCCTGTGGCTGTGACGTGTTCAGGACCCGCCCACCTCCTCCTGCACTTGTCAAAGGGGACTCATTGCAAATTACATCACACTTCAGCCCACAGAAGCACACGCAAATAACCCATCCGAACAATTATTAAGCACGCAATCTTTTCTTTGAAACCGACTTTTAATTATCACGGATCAAAATGCTTCCTTTTAAGAGAACTTTTGAGAGCGAAAAAAAGCAACTGCATGAGCTGAACAGCAGACTTGCCCAGTATTTGTCCAGAACCAAGCAGCTGGAGCAAGAAAACGCGCATCTTATAGCTGAAATTAACAAACTGAGACGCGGCAGCGGGACGGTGGAATGGGAGCAGAGGTACAAAGCAGAGATGAAGGATCTGAGGAGAATGGTGGGTCAGATCTCCTTCGAGAAGTCCCAGGCGGAGATGGAGAGGGAGAAGCTATGGCGAGAGTTGCAGGCGGTCCAGTCTGTGTGCAGCGAGCAGACAGAGGCGTGCAGGGACATCAGTGGCGAGCTGAAGGGCTGCGAGCAGGAGCTGCAGCAGGCGCACAAAATAAACAGCGAGCTACAGCAGCGGCTCCTTCAGCTGGAGAGCGAGTACAAGCGCTTAGAGGACGCGCACAGGCATGAGACGGCCAAGCTCCGGCATCAGGTGGAGTCCCGGGTGGTGCCCATCATCACGCAAACTTATCCCGGGCCCCCGGTGGTTTCCGTGGAGGAGGTGCAGGAGTACGCCCGCGGGCTGTCCGAGGGGTGGATAGAGACGTTTGAGATGTACCAACAGAAGGTGGAGGAGATGGAGCAGTCGATCAAAGCGGACCAGGCGAGGCTGTGTGACCTGCAGAAGGAGAAGATGCTGTACGCATCCGAGCTGGGCAAACTGCGCACGGAGGCGGAAAAACAGGGCCAGGTTCAAATGCGCTTGGAAGAGCAGCTTATGCACATGCAGGAGAAATTCCAAGTGGATTTAAGTGAACATCAGGTGAGGAGGTCTGTTACTAAACTTTTAAAAGCATTTATCAACATGATCAAGTCTCCAACATGTACATTTGTTAAAATTTCAACCCCTTTCATCCCCCCAAAAAACAACTTTCCAATATACAGTTTTCAGAGAATGCAAACTGAACAATGTACTGATTATTCCTATGAACCAGGGGAGAGGGGTGAGGCTGCAGGGTCCCTCAGCCACACCCACAGCCCATAATGGCTCTGATGCAGCTGCAGCTTTCAGTGCCTGCAACAAATAAATCATGCATCAGTGAGACTCTTGAGCCTGAATTACTGCAAAATGATTGTCTCATACCTAAAGAAATGCATACGCAAAGCTAAATGCACGTTTCAGAGACTCTTAAGTCAGACTCAGTGAATTTAGGTTTGAGCTAACATATCTGCAAAAAGCATGGATCCTGTATGCAACATATGAGCTTGGTAAAAGGCTTAAAAAGCTGAGAGACAATCTACCTCCCAAGCACTTTACAGTTGCAAGATGACTTCAACCACTTAAACCAATTAGCTGTCAGACTGATAAATCCTTACTAGTCTCCAAAGGTGCTTAAACAGGATGGCCATCCTGTGAATAAGTCATTTTAGTATTACAGTAACAACTACATTTCAGTTTAACAAGAATAAGAATAAAAAAACTGAACCCAGTTTTTAGATGAATAAATCACTGTTCTTATTTGTTTTTACCTGCATCAACTGGACTGCAAGATAGACTTACATAAAAATATTTAAGTAATTTTAACAACCCAACCCCCCCCCCCTAAAATTGTGAAAAACCTATTTTCTTTCTCCTTCAGATAATTATTGAGCAGTTGGAACATGAGAGAAACATGCTGGCTGAGGCTATGGAAGAGAAAATGAGGGAACATCAGCACCTTCTCCAAGTGAAGATGGATCTGGGCATGGAGGTGGCAGCATACAGGTGATGATTCAGTTTTTTTTGTTGTTTTTTTTTTAAATTCTGTTTTATAATTATAAACAAATAATGGTTTTATGTAAATAATCACACTAAGTAGATGGGTCTTCTTCAACATTTTAACTTTTCACTGATTAAAAGATCAGGTTCATGAATGCCTCTGTTATGCAGTTTCTCCAGCAGGCGCTGACACTGCAGCAACACTGTGCCAGCAAACACAACACCATCACTCTAAAACAAAATTAGCTACATACAATTTACCCATAATTCACTGAAATATTTTTTTTATATAAAAGAAGGATAAGTCATGTAATCTTCATAAGAAAAAACTATATACAAGTGAAAGGGTTGTTCAAGAATATGAGTCCTTCAGGTAAGATTTTTCAGATCCAAATATACATTGGAGTAAAAATGCATGTGAACATACACCTAGTTTAAATAGAAAGGTCTGCCTTTAGAGAGTAAGTTTTGTGTTTATCAGGAATTTTGGGAAAATGTACTTTTACATTAAGTTTCATGCTCTTTAGACCAGGGATGTGGCCAGCTTGCATAAACAGATGACTCATTGCATGCTGGAAAGATGGCTACCACCATCACTTCAAAGCTAGAAGCCCTTTCTGTCCAGACTTCACATTTTCCCTGTATTTTTTCAGTTTTCAGTCCAGTCCAAGAGTACACATGTTAGGCTCTGTCTGGAAAATCAAAATTGCCCTTTGGTGGGAGAGTTCGTGTGTGTATGGTTGTTTGTCTCTGTGTGTTAACCCTATGATGCACTGGCGACTTGTCCAGAGAGTAGCACAGCCTGTTGGCATAGGTTCCAGATCCTCAACCCAAGCCTATGAGTTTACATCCTGAAAATAGAAAGTTAATCAAAAATGTCACTATTTAGTTACTTGGTCCCAAGTCGCATAGAGTTAGATTTTTTAAATCTCCAAATAAACTAAAAATGGATTTCTGGCTCTTTCTTTATTATTATCTAAATGTTGCGCACACATTTATTTGCCACTTTATCAGGTACACCTTAAAAGTACTGGGGTTGGACCTCTGTCCACCTTAAGAATTTCCTTATTTCTTTGTGCAACAGATTGAAGTATGTCAGAAACATTCCAGTGGCACTAGTTTATATTAACAATCTTTATATTAACATAAAATTTGTCAGTCATGATGCGAATCTCCCGTTCCATCATATCCCAAAGGTGCTCTATTGAACTGAGATCTGCTAACTGTGAAGACCATTGGAGTAAAGTCAACTTATTTCCATGTTCTAGAAACCAGTTTAGAATGATCAGAGCTTTGTGATGCAGTGCAACAGTACATATTTATGCAGTGGTGTTTGACCCAAGTCATACAGTTTAAAACACAATTATCCCTGATACTGACCAAATGTATGTAAACTTTTGAATTTGAAGAAAGTTACAAAAAACAATCTCTAAAAAATGCTCGCGCTAAGTTTTCTGGCATTTATCAAAGAGAAATAATTTTGGTAATTCTAACTGACCTAAAACGAGAAAAGTTTGGTCTGATTTAACGTCAGACAGTGAGAAAAAATGTGTATGTGTCTTTTTATTCGGTGTATGTAAATATATGGTTTCAACAGTAAATATTCAACTGTTCTTGTTAAAATGTTCTCTGTTTACAAACCTGGACAAATATTATATGATATTTTCCTGTAATATAATTACCTAATTTATACTGATACATTACAAAGAATGGAATCACAAGTTTAATGATTACACTCTCTCTACTCAGCCAGTGTGACTTTATATGGATCTCAGCTGGCGAATTAAGTCTGTTTAAAATTTTTGGATAACAGAACACTCCCTTAGAGATGTGGCAACACGGCATGTGTTTCTGTAAGTGTCACGAGTCAGCTTTTGCTGTGGGATTTATAGGGGAAGAACGTGGACAGCCAAACATTGTGGTCGTTATTTTTAGGTCAGTCTATTGAAAGGCAAGCTCCGGAGAGGTTGTTCTTTTCAGAGACCCTTTGGTTTGATATCTGCTGAAGCATGGCCAAGGAAAGGTGAGCTGTTTCAGCTAAATATTTCAGTATTTCTTCTTTTTTAACACTTTAAATAACAATGGCTTAACGTGATAGTTTTATGATTACTACCCTGTATGGTCAGGTTCAGGATACATACCGTCTTGTAAGTCTTGAATTCAGCTTGAGGGGAGTGAAATGGCAGACCTGAATGATGTGCATCACCTTGTGAGGTATTCGTCCGGAAGTTTGTCTCATATCCTCCAGAAACACCTTGACATCCCTCACTGATATCATTTGCACACATGTAAGATATTTATTCTTGTCTTTGTTCAGGGCTCTCCTGGAAAGTGAAAGAGTTGGTCTGCAAGATGCTCACAGGAGGATGACTCAACATCAGAGAGAGAGAATAATAGGTATTTTACAAAGAAGCACTTATAGTTAATAATATTTTATCAAATTTTTACTGGGATAAATGAGACTGCTTGCAACACAGTTAATGGAGGAATTATTTACAGTTATTTCTTATCTGGCATAGATATCAAGGTGCCTGCCCAAACTTACACTCCAAGAACTTCAACCTTAACCTCGAGAAGACATATAGATGTGCGATATACATCACCAACAAACCTGAGAAGACCACCTGTGCCCTCCTCTGGGTCCATAAGTCCCTCCAGGGTCATTCCCATTTCAATTGCAGCAAGGGCTCGCCATCAGAGTCCAGCATCCAGAAGGGATATGATCTCATTCAACAAAGCACGGGCTGCTGCTTCTATGCCTGCTACTAGTACCGAAATTGGCCAGAATAAAAACAAAATGAGTAAGCCTGCACAGAAAACAGTAGCAGAGGAGAAAACTACAAGATTTAATCAGGTCCCTTGTGAAAGCAAAGCCAGTTTTACACCGGAGACAAAGTCGGTAAGAGTGGTGTCACCCCCAGCCAAAAGTATTACCACTGAAACTGTCACAGAAAGCAAACAGCATGTGTCAGATAAGAAAGAGAAACGTTATGCTCAAGAAGAATCCAAAAACAAAGAGAAGGCAGAACCTATAATTGAAAAAAAGATACTGGACACTGTATCGGTTGAAGAGATTATTGAGAAAGTGATCAAACCTGCAGGTTTAGAAGCTAAGGTCTGTTCATCAGGAGACTCTAAGGTCAGGTATCATGTGGAGAAAAGTGAGCAGGAAGACGGCACCACTAAGACACAAATTGTGCTGGAGTCCAAATTTGAAGAGGAGATGGATGTTTCCGAGGACTCTGCCCTAAAGGAACTCCTGAGCCAGGGTGTAAAGAAGGTATCACTGGGAGACATAGAAGATACAACAACAGGAAACATGATTAAGAACCTTCTAAGTAGCCTTCAAGGAGGAGAAAACTTGGAAAATAAGTCAGTCAATGTGGAAATTATCGAGGAACCCATTGAGTCTTTCAGTGATGAGGAGCTTGAGTCTGAAATAAAGAGCAAATCAAGTTTTTATGAGCCCTCAACATATTTCCAAATTGAGGAGATGGAAAACATAACTCACAACTCTGAAGAGGAAAAGAGTAAAGATAATGCCATGATATCCTACAAAAGAGGCACAGACCAGCCCAGTGGTGGATCTGTGGATGTTCCAGAACTCTCCAGAGAAAGCGAATCTCCTCATTTCTCCCATGAGCAAGAGTTTCAAGAGTACTTTGTGTCCACACCAGATGAAAACATTTCTGAACCTGAGGAGGGTGGAGGAATAATGTCATATGGCCATTATGGCATTGTAGATGATTTGTCAGATGAGAGGTATTATCAAGATGAAAGTCTTCCCCAGAGAGGAGTGATTGTAGAGGAAAGTGAGGAATACCAGTGCAAGCCAAGCGATCGCTCGTTTGCCAAGGAAAGTTTTCCAGAGTGCATAATTGAAGAAGAGGTTCGGGTATCGCCTGTAGTGCAAGAATCCGTACTTGAGTTCCTGAGAGAGGACTCTTTGGAGCCCAAAGAGCAGCTGAAGGGAGCTTTGGAGACGTTACAGACCTCAGTCTCTGGTCCTCTGAAGGAAGAGTTGGCTTTCTTCACAAAAGTGAGCAGTGAAAGTCCACAAAACGTGGCAATCAAAAAAGTTGAGCAGTCAAGTGATAATGGAACCATGACTATAGTTGCAGAACTAAACGTCTCACAAACCCTTGAAGACTCTGGTCTGCTGGAGGAAGGAGATGATATTTCCGAAGAACAGATAATGAAAGCTCTCAGATCTTCCAACCTGGAATTTGAAAAGGCCTTCCAAGGAGGAGCAGTATCAGGGTACAGCATTAGAGTATCCAAAGAAGAGGGGGTTGCATACGATGAGGGTTTTGAAGGCTTTGGCAGCATAGAGGAATCTGCATCTAAAATCATTGAGAAACATGTAAAACTGGAGCCATCAGAAAAGTCCTTCACCTTCCAGATGGAGGAGCAGAGTGACCATGGTGAGGAGAGCTCGGAGCAGAAGCTGGAGTCCCAACTCTTTGAAACTCCAGAGGAGATTTCTACTGAAAAAAGAGTTGCAACAGTTTACCTTGAAAGCCCCTTAGAGGACTGACAGGGAATTTTATCTGAAATTGTATCAAATTCATAAAGAAGCTATTATGCAACATGGCAGTGAAACTGTTTGCAGATGCTTTAACAATGACATACTGACAAACTAATACAGACAAGATGAAGCTAGTACTACAAACTGCAGCAATCTATGGTGACAAATAAGGATGTTGGTTACAATATTTGTTTTAACTTCCTTTTTATCTTCATATAGCTTTGCTTATACACTTTGCTTTTCTTGTGGTATTAAACTAAAGCCTATTCCACAGTTTACAGCAGACCACTAACTCAGTCATCATGTGCCATATTGTTGAATCTTTTGAATCAACACTTGTTACAGACCAACACAGGGCACTGTGAGTTATGAGGTGCTTTGCACCGTATGCAGATTGGGGGGGGAAGGTTTGTGCCTTGAGCACCTTAACAACATGGAGTGATGTTGGTAGATATTACATTCTGAGGACAGAAGTTACATTTAAAATTAAATTACTGAATACCAAGCATGGATTTAGTTAGAATTTAATGTGGAAAATGTCTACTGAATGTGACTTAAAAACTTAGCTATATTTTGATTATCAACCTTTATTAATTACTACTAATAAATTATATTTGTTTTAGGAAGTAAAATGTGTTTTGATCAACAAACATAATCTGTAAACAGAGAAAAAAATGTTTGTTTAAATCATATATTAACATGTTATTTTACACTGCAGTGAATTATTGTATTGACAGCAGATATTCAGGATTCAAACAGGTGATGGGGTCAAGTCAAAATCTTAAACCATAACTTTAAAAAAGTGTTATTTACACATAAAAAACTGAAAGCAATAATTAGAAGAGGCATGATAAATTAAAAAATTCAAAAGCTGCACCAATGGTGAGAACATGGTTGTGAAGCATGTTGTGTATGACACCTTCTGTTTGTACATATTTGTTGGGTATCATAGTCTTGGCATGATGGATTCAGTTTTGCTCTGACCCAAGTGTGTTCAGGACTATTTTTGGATCATCAGCTTAGTGGCATTGAGTGATCACCAGGATTTGTTGTCTTGTGTGCTGTTCGCAAAGGCAGAATTAGTGTGCAGTGCATTCAGTGTGTTTATTTGTTCAGGTCATTTTCAGCATGTTTGAAAATTACACTTTTCACAGCAATGTATTCATAAAATAGTCATTTGCCATTATGCTGTAAAACACAGAAATGCAATATTTAGTATAAACACAATTGTTTTAGAACTCTTCACAAAGAAAGG
The DNA here is from genome assembly GCA_014839685.1 of Anableps anableps. Taxonomy (NCBI): domain Eukaryota; kingdom Metazoa; phylum Chordata; class Actinopteri; order Cyprinodontiformes; family Anablepidae; genus Anableps; species Anableps anableps. The sequence continues at coordinate 26,318,410 of CM026073.1, forward strand.
ATTTGTTGTGCTTAAGTGCCCGAATACATCAGGTTTCCACATATTTTCTGATCTTTCTTCTAATGACATTTATAAAGCTGAAGTAGATCTTTATACAAACTGGTATCTGGATACCATGTGCCAACACATTTCATTCATTAAGATTAGTATATGGAAAATCTATTGATTTATAACAAAGATATGAGTCAATGTTTAATGAATATGGAACAACTGCTTTGGCTGATGTTGCTTTCAGCATTTAATTGATCAACATCTTAACAATATTAAAAATATATATTGTTGGAATGTTTTGTGTCTGTATTATTTCTCAGTAAATTCACATAATAGGCAAGACAAACCAGTTATTTGCACAACATTGGCAAATTAAATTTTGATGAACATGAACCTGTTTGAATGAGATTTCAAGCATCAAACACTGAGTTATATTTTTTTACCACTGGACGGTATAGCTGGAAATTTATCTATTTTTTTCTTTCTTCTGCTATGCTGTTGTCTTTCAACCACTTCAGGTTCCCTGAAAAGCAAACATTACATAGTTGACACACTAACATATAAAATTATTAAAGGACATATACCATCATACTTCAGAGTCAGAAAACCTTAAATCATAAATGAATCACAATTTAACTTTCTATTGATTTTGAAAGTGAATAAAGTTCATGCCCACTAAAACAGTAAGTCAAGATCATACCCAGTCATGTTAAAAAAAATTAGGACACCCCATTAAATATTTGCTGCTTTATTGAGAAACGTTCACATATTGATTACCTAATTTTTGGAAAAGAAAGTGGAGAAATGCGAGGGCTGTCGCACACTCATGCACATCAGAGAAACAATGCTGGTCAGAATACAAACCTAAACTACATCTATCTGAATTCTATTACAATCTTAGTGTTTCAAATTACAGTTTGTATGACAAGCAGTCATTCTCCACTATGGTAAATCAAAAGTAGATTGGGCTCACAAGAGTCCACTTTTATATCCCTTGGATGAGTGTTGGTTTTTCAAGTATCAAACCAACTACACTCTGACTCTGACATTTCTCCTGACTTTCTTGTCCTTCTTATTGGATTATATAACATATATCTTTTCATTTTATAAATTTACATTTAAGCTGGAGACTTTGTTACCAGTATTTTTGTCATGTATGTCATTATGTTATGTATTAATGCCTACATTCTCCATTCCAAACACAACAGAATCTCTCTTTGGCAACTTTTGACTGCGTTTTTGACTATCTTGAGCTAACTTTTTTTTCTCCCATGCTTTTTAAGATTTTTCTTGATTTTGGGCATGGAGATCAACATTATCATCGGGAGCTTAAAGGCTGAACACAGTTAAAAAACAAAAGTTGTAAACATGATTTGATATGCCTTTTAACCATCGTTATTTCCTAACATTAAAATGTCTTAAAATTGAACAGAGTTTAGCAGTAAATTAATATTAATTTTTGACGAGTTACCTTGCTAACGTGTTCACTGCTTTCTGGACAGCTCTGGTTTTCTTGTGCTGAAGACCATACAACAAGCTCTGTATGTCCAAGCACTAAAAGTGAATCATAAAACAATGACAGTGATATAGGTAGGTGGATGGTAAAAAGTGCAACTCAATCCAGATGAAAATAAACTTATGTCCTAGCAACATACTGGAAGCACTAAACATACCAAAATAACCCCTGTAGCTGTCCAAAGTTTAGATAACACCTGTGCTGACCACTTGGCTAGTCAAGTGAAACAAGAAGAATCAACCAGAAATTTGATAGTAAATGAGGGCCAGAAAGAGTGAAGGCTGAGACAGCCGCATTTTTCTGTCTGTACACATTCTGGAAGAACCAACAAAGAAAAAAAAATAGTTATTATTGCTCAAATCTATGGTGTTATAATATTTTAGCAAGTTTAAAGTAGAGAAAAGAAAAGTTAAAACATCTGAATATGATAATGCACACTGACACAAGACATATGATAAAAACTTGACTCTCTTTTCTGCAAATAACTAGAAGCAAATGTTTCAACCAGGACAGAGGGAGGGAAAAGCTCCCCTCTGTAATGGTGAAAGCAAAACACTGGTAATCTGGAAAAGATCCATCTGGCCTCTTGAATGTTTTTATGGTTGCTAAGGTTGATGTAATGGAAGGCTGTTTTTTTTTTCCCTGCAATACTGAAGAGGAGGAAGGAGGTGGAGTCAACTTTGTGTCTGTATGAACTATTGTTCTTTGTTTTTAGAACCTCTTTTGCATTCTATCCACTGTATAGGCCAGGGTTCCTTTGCAAAAGCAAGTTACTCAGTCAGACTGGAAGCGGTATCACGATGACAGCATTAGAAAAGAATCCCAGCTGACATATCCGCTCTGGTTTAGGGTGCTTCAGAAAGGTTACTACTCCGACATGGGGGAGATAGAGTGAGCTCTGATCTACCCTGTCATTCTTGGACCCCCTCTATGCTCAGATAGCAACAACAAAACAACATAGCAACTAGAGTTCTTCATTGAGAGGCACGTTCTCACAAGAATCATATAAGGCCCTTTAGAGAGTTTTACCATGATGGGACAAGTGAGCTCATAGGGCAAATCTGGAGCCATATAGTATGTGAAAAATGACACCACTCATTACATAATATATAGTAAATGAAACTATTGTACATATAACTTAAGACTTATTAAACTAATAAAATATGCAGGGATTGTTTAATGGAAATATTCTAAAAGACACAGGAACGTTATTTTGCTTTAGTGGACTGATCTAATTGGGGTCAATGTCCCTTTAATCTTCAGTAGTTAGCAAACTGCTCTTGAACTTCTGTTGCCCATCTGTCAATTTCTATCCAGACTGAGGAAACAAAGTCACTCTGTGTGATATTTTACACCAGGGAGGTTGGCTCTGCACACTGCCCTCTTCCAAGATTAGCCTGTAACTCTGATAACATTCAGCTCTTCAGAGACAGTGGAAATAGCTTGTCTCAAAATGATAGGGGACTCTTTGTGTGTATTCTGGACCAGCTTGAAATCAACTTACTGGTTTAAATATGTCCAAACATGTGGACCCCTGACCTTTAATTAAACAATGTTGTGGCGAATATCTCATATTTGATGACAGTAACTGTAACATTCCCATGTATAACTTCTGTTTTATCCTATTTATCCTTTTATTCCTATCCTAACTGGCACAACAATTTTACATAAATTGTATGTATTATGTTATATGATTACCTCTGTCATGGTCCTGTAGGCTTGGTTCATCCTGCCCTCGGTCATCTCCACACTTCCAATCAGCTGAAGAGTCTCTGCTACCTCAGAGCTCAGGTCGCCAAATGTGGATCTTTTAGATTCAAGGGAGGCTCTCTGGATTTCTAAGCATTTCTGTTAATAATATACATATTATATATCAACATAAAAAGCACACAGATGTGAAAAGTACAAAAAGCAGTTTTCAAATTATGATTCAATTTATTACGGAAAAACAGGGAGAACCTGACTAAACCATCTACTCTTGTTGAATTATGGATTAATTGATTAATTGTGATTAACCACAGTTTGTGATTCAATTTCACTACACACACAGGCCTAATTTCTGCTCGAATAATCAAGAAATCACTTAAATAAACTTGTCTGATAACATGAAGAAGTCTGAAAGATCTTAAAAATTAACACATCCTGCCCCAATTTAAAGAACCTCAAGTACAGATGACAAACAAAGTCATAGACATCTATCAGTCTGAACTTTCCTGGTGTAGCTGGGGAACCGAAATCACTCTATGAGCCCATCAACTATTCATCTAGGAGGTCACAAAATAACCTAGAACAACATCTAAAGCACTGCAGCCCCTGCAGTGTTGGATCATCAGTGTTGATGAACCAACAATAGGTAAGAGACTGGGCAAAAATAGCATCCATTTGAGATTTCCAAGGCCAAAACTACTCCTGACCAAAAAGGACACAAAGACAAGTGTGCATCTCCTATTTGCCAAAAAAAGATCTCGATGATTCCCAAAATTTTTGGAGAAATATTCTCTGGACTGATGACACAAATGTATAACGTTTTAGAAGGTATCTTTTAGAAAAGAGCGTCATACAAACAGTCAGTCAAACATTGTGGTTATGGAGTGATGGTCAGGGTCAGTTTTGCTGCTTTAGGACCTGAATGGCTTGCTATAATGGACCGACCACGAATTCTGCACTCCAACAGAGAATTCTGAAGCAGAATGTCTGGTCATCACTTTGTGAACTTTGAGTTCAAGAGCATATGGATTATGATGTAGCACAATGATTTAATAACACTAGTAGGACCATCTCTGAAATACACAAATAAAACAAATGTTTTAGAGTAGCCCAATCAAAGTCCGCAATTAAATCCAAGTGAGATGCTTCATGCTCATTCATGCTTGAAATCTTGCCAATGTGACAGAATTAACACTATTTTGTAAAAAAGCAGAGTCTTCCCCAATTATGTCAAAGACTCACTGCCAATTATCCCAAAAATTTAATCGCAGTTGCTGCATAGGGTGGCACAACCAGTTATTAGGCTTAAGGTGCAAGAACTTTTTTACATACAGTAGTTCCAGGTTGGTTTGCATAGCTTTTCCCCTGATAAATGACACAATCAATTGAAAACTACATTTTGTATTTATTCAGGTTATCTGAAAATAAAATTAGTTCAATGTTCAAAAACATATCAGTGTAACCAAAAAACAGAAAAACAGAAGAAATCTGTAAGGTGCAAATACTTTTCACAGCACTGCATGGATCATAATTGCATGTTGAGGATTATTCTGCACTTTTTTTCCCTTTTTTTTTTTTTTTAACAAAGGAGTTGTGATAGTGTAGTACTATTTGTGTGAAAAGGATGTTGTATTGTGAGACTGTTTCTAACCTCCTGCTGTCCATTCATCAAGAGGTATCGACAGAAGTTATCCTGGGCAGCAAGAAAAGTTGGATCATGTGGACCTACAGAGTTCCTGTAAGCATGTAGACTTCGCTCAAAATACTCACCTGCAGTTTCTACAGCAACATGGAGTAAAAAGGACAATGAAGGCATCAGTTTGGAGAATCCCTGATTTGCAAGTTACATCATAATCTTTGCATCCAATATCATTGTATCAAAACATAGATGATTTTTCAACCAAAAGAAAAAAAAAAAAAAAAAAAAATCAGATGTTAGGCTTCTCATTACGTTTGGCTTTATGTCAGTGACGATTACAGTTGGGGCCTCTCAACACAAACAACGAAGTAATGTTCAAGGAGTGCCTCTGAAATATAGCTGATAGATCAAACATCTCTAAGAATTTACAATGTAATTCAGTTTAAGGCTAGAGGTATTCAGATCGGGATGTGGAAAACCCTGAGCAAACAAACTCTGCCAAGTGACAAGACTTTCTGATTGGCTACTTTTTCAAAAACAAAAGAGTTACATGCAGAAGTCTGACAGAAAACTCAGAATTAAGCTAATTTTACACTGTTATATAAAAGAAAAGCATCCCTCTAAATATTTAAACATTTATCAAAATTATTTTATTTTCTATATCTGGGCTCACCTAGAACCTTCTTTAAATACCCTGTAGTCCCAGACATCTTGCCACTGCTCAAAGTTCATAACAAGTTGATACTGGATTCATAAAACTATCCTAAAGAACTTGGCATGTAGGGAAAACAAAGATATTCAAATTCTAATTAACCTCATGTGTTTTGCACTGGCCTCGCCAGTTTTTTGCAAACACACTCACCATTGTGATGTTGGTCTGGTGCAGCAGAAAGGACCATGGCCAGGCTGTGGGAGATCTGAGCTCCCTCCAAACCCTCTGGACTGTGACTCATTGCTATGGTATGAGCCTAGCAGAAACAACCATGTTAAACAAGACAGATCACAAACCACCAAATGAGAAGGGCTAATTACCTAATCCATGTTGGCAAAGTTCTAAAAAAGACCAAAGAAAGTTTACTAACCTTGGAGAGATAGTCTATGGCTTTGTTCAAGTGATCTCTTTCCTGTTCAATGGTAGCCATGTCTTTATAGACAGAACACATCTTATCAAACTTATTGCAGTTTTTCAGTAGATCCAAAGATTTCTCACACTGGCTTAATGCCTCCTCTGGTCGATTTTGCCTGGTATAAACCCTATCAAACACAAACAACAATTAAACACTTACAATGATAGAAAGTAACCATAACAATAAAATGCAAATTCTACAATGTTTTGGGAAAAGCCTTTGCCTCCCTACAGATTTCTTCTCTTTTTGCTTTTTTGTCACACTTACTAAATGTTTTAGATCATTAAACAAATTTCAATATTAGAAAAAGATAACCAGAGTAAAAACAAAAGGCAGTTTTCAAATGTTGATTTATAAAGGGTAAAGCTATCCAAACCAACTTGGCACTAGATGAAAAACTAAAACAAAACAAAAACAAACCAAAACCTAATACTTGGTCGTGCCACCTGTGGTAGCAACAACTACAATCAAGCATTTGCGATTAATGAGTCTTTTACATCGCTGTAGAGGAATTTCGGAAAACTCTTGTTTGTGGAATTGTTTTCGTTTATCCACACTGGAGGGGTTTTGAGCATGAACGTCCCGTTTAAGATCACACCAAAGCATCTTAGTTAGATTCAAGTTCAAACTTTGATGAGGCCACAACAAATGGACTTACTGGTGTACTTTGGATCATTGTCCTTCTTTATAACCCAAGTGCACCAAACCTTAAAGTCACAAACTGATGGACTGATATTCTTCTTCAAGATTTTTGGGCAGAGAACAGAAATTGTTGTTCAGTCAATTACAGCAAGTTGTACAGAACCTGAAGAATATTAACAGCCCCAAATGGATGTATGATTTTGATTATGATTATGATTATGATTAAACTGATACAAGAGGATGGCACCCTTTAGCAGAGTTAAGACTGAGGCATAGATAAAAGCAGGGCTCATGCTCCATTCTTTGCTCTTCTCTGTTCATCCTTAAGATGGGCTAGGGGGAGCCCGGTACCAAAGGTGACTGTCACTCTGTATCTGTATTTTGTGTACTCTGTACACTGATCATTTTGGCACAAACCTTCCTAAAAGTTTCACTTTTTGTTTTATCAATCCACAGAAAATTTTCCCAAAAGCCTTGGGGATCATCAAGATGTTTTACGAAAATGTGAGACAGGTCTTTGTGTTCTTTTTGGTCAGCAGTGTTTTTCACGATCCCACCAATGCAAATTTTGCCCAGTCTCTTTCTTACTGATGAATCATGAACACTGACCTTAGCAGAGACGAGTGTGGCCTGCAGTGCTTTAGATGTGACCTCTTGGATAATTTGCTAATGTGCTCTTGTAGTAATTTTGGTATGTTTGCTCTTCACAAGAAGGTTCACTGCTGCTCCATGTTTTCTCTATTTATGGATAACTGCTCCTTTATGTCCCAAAGCCTTAGAAATAGCTTTGTAACCTTTTCCAGACTGATGGGTATAAGTGACTTTGTATCTCTTCTGTACCTGAATTTATTTGATAATTTTTTAGATTGTGGCATGATGTGTTGCTTTTTCAGCTCTTTTAACCTACTTCAGGTTGTGGAACTGATTCTTTTCAAGTGACTTTGTGATTTTACAGCTCTGGAGGTATCCAGGCCTGGGTGTGGCAATGTGATCTGAAATGTTTAACTGTAAAAAAAAGAAAAACTGAAGAAATTTGTAGGGAGGCAACTGCTTTTTTACTGCAGTAGATTTAAAAGAAAAATCTGTCAAAATATAAATTCATATTTTGTCCTACTTTGTTTAGTTGAAAGTACACAATCACACTTATTTCATCACTATAAATCCAAATCATATTCCTATAGTAACTAAAGTTCAGACAAGCTAACATCTTGCAGAGTAGTGACCTGCACCTAATTACTTTTGCGGTAAATACTGTAGCAGAAAAAAAAAAAAACCTGTGTGCTTTCTTTATCCCATCAATCCAACTTTCCAGCTATTTCCTCTGAAAGTTAGACTTAAGCAACTCCAAATCTGTGCATGGTTGCCTTCTTCTTCCAGGATGTCTAAATTAGGGGACATTCTTGGTGAGTCAGGGGAAACCACCTAAGCACAGCTAGAACTGTACCTAATGACACAAAAGAAAATGTGCACTGCATCTATAATAATTCATGGTTTATTTGTTATTCTTAAGCTGCCAGCTCTTTTCAAACTAATTTCCTGTTACACTGTGATATATGAAGGCTGTGTTAGCCAACACAGGGGCAATGGATCCACAAAGCTGCAGTGTTAACAGCTTCAAACCATCTAATGGACTCTAAATTTAATTTAGCTCTAGTGCAGAGGGAGGGTAAAAGGCTCAGAGCTGCACAGTCTTTAGCTTCATTTCTAACAAGCATTACAGAAGCTCTGTTTCTTCTGGTCATCTGATAGAAAAGTGAAAGTTTACATTAAAATCCATTTGTATGATACATATCTAAAGTCTTTGATCAAAAGTCCTTGGATCATTAGGGGCAGAATGTATGGGGTCCAAGATTCCATGCTTCCCAGTGTTGACAGAATTCTGACATATTCACATCTCTGGAGTGTATTACTTTGGCCCCATTGGAGTATTTGTGGCTCAGTGTCCATAAATTAACATCACAGGTTGTGGTAATATTATGAAAGCCAATTTCTTCAGATTTTCCCATGGTTCTTTGACTACACTAACATGAATTGATGGACAGCATAAAGCCCCCACCCATCAAAGTTCACTTTAGATCCATTTATGGCAAAATAGTGGCTGAAGCTAATGCTACATTTTCACATAATTTGAGTCCTGCCCTTCTGTTGACATGGGAAGGGTAAAACAAGGCCTTTCTATCCTCTCATTCACTCTGCATCCTTCCATACTTCCTGACCAAAAGGCAAGATGGCAAATTCTTTTGAAAAATACAAAGAGTCCCCAAGGTAGAGAGTTAATATAATTAGGGTTGTGTAGACGTGCTGCCAAGCAAACCATATAGTGCTATTTTTGTAAATGTTTCCAGAATATGGTTGACGTGACTTTTCATGAACTTCTTTTAGGTAAATGAAACAAATAGGCCATCCAAAAGTGAAAACAGAGGGACAAAAACACACAAAAAGCTTGCTCCGGTAAATATGGAGAGTTTCAAATCATGGGCATCCTGAACAATGGGAGAACCAGTTGATTTATTCTGGCCAAGTGATTTGAAAAAGAGAGACAGAAAACATGTTAAAAGTTAATTAAATGAGTAACTGTCCTTAACAGTCAGGCAGAACATTAATATTATAAACATCTTATAGCCTATGCAACCATGAGGAAGACTGCTGACTTGACAATTGTCCAGCAGACAGTTATTGGCATACAGTCACATTCAATAAATTAGAAAATGCATACTGATGAGGCTCATTTGTCAGATTAAAGGTTGTCATTTTGAAAATCGACAACCTTTAAGCAGGTATTAAACATTCTTTTGAAAAAGGCTATATTTCTGTATTAAAATTTTACTTTTATTGGTCTGATGTAATAAACTAACTTGAAATGTCATGTTTTCATTAACTGTAAAGTGGAAAATTATCATAATTAACAGAAATCTTTTAAACATCCATCTGTGTGTAACTAATCTATATAATGTGCTTCACTTAGTGATAAAGTTCTTGAAATAAATGGATTTTTCAATAATGTTCTAATTTATTGAATGGGTCTGTGTATAGTAATCGACAACAAATCATTGCGAAAGAAGCTGACTGTAGACAAAGTGTTGCATATAACGTATAAGAAAGTTGAGTGGAGGGGAAAAATGTGGGGGGGGAAATGGTACATACGCAAAAGAGAAAACCACAGCCTGTGACTTAAATGACTAAATTTGTTTTTAGATGATAATCTAATTTATTGAGATGCATCTGTATGTCAGACAGTCTAGTTAACAGTCTCAAGCAAAACCTATAGAGGCTTGGTGACACATATATGAAGAAAATTGAAAATACAAAATGGAAATGGTGCAATTTCCAAAAATAAAAATCAATTATGTGTCTAGTGAGAATACTTTTTTATTTATTTACCCCTGAATTCTTTAAAAAAATGTCTTTCAATCTTCAGTTTTTCATGCGACCAGACACTGGACACAGTGTGGCGACCACTGCTTCCGCTAACTGCTATTTGTTGATTAAACTACAAACCATCTGAATGACTATTTAAGAAAGCTTTTCTTTCTTCTAATGGCTTGTCAAACATTTTACACATTAATTATTTAAGCATTGTGAGTGATAGGAAGTTGCTTAAATATGTAAGTAGAAGCTAATTACTAACAAACTTTGAAGTGGTTCTATAAAGCAGAATAAAACAATATAGAGCTTTAATAATAACACAAAACTTAGTATGACAGTAAAGAATTGTTAGTGTCGAGCAGGGAAATGTACTCAAATCCCTCCTTCAGGTTTCCTGAAGGAGGGATCCTTCCTTGAGGATACCTTAAGCTTTCAAGCCTGGATCAAAGAACAATTCCCACAAACGTTTTCAAGAGGAAAAAGCAATTATATTTTCTTGTTTAAACACAAGTTTGTAATTTAGAGCTACAACTAGTCTCCATATTCTTAGCAGCATGCCATGGATGCTTACACAACACACAAGCGTGCCTACTCCCAATTGACTACACGTGCATAAAACGAAACATATTCAGGCAGGCCACAGCTAACAGATAAAATACTTTTTTTATTTACTGTATGTGAGTCCTCACCCTTCTAATGCCACCCTGGACAAATGCCTGTATGGCTCAAATCAAAAACTGCCACTGGCTCTCACTTTACTTGTAAAGCTATCTGAAAGCTCTAATTTCTTTGAGTGTTCAGACTTCTGGTTGGAACTTCTTTTGTTACTGATACAGGTATGCTTTAAACATTTCACTTTGAACTTTATGTTATTTGTAAATCAGTTTTCATCCAGCTTTTCTTGAACAATTTTGTTTACAAAACTGAACATATATTGCCATAAGTCTTGTGAATAGATTGCAATCTATTTCAGCACAAGGGTTGGAGAGTTTCTCTGCATTCATCATCCAACCAGCAATAGCTTATGAAATACACCACAATATTTATCAAATTAAAATCTTCTGACTAAATAGATTGAGTAATGGCAGTAGTCATAAAAATCTACAACAACGGCCAAAATTTAGGGACAAACAAACGAATTTAGACTTTTGAACAATAAATTCCATCCTACTCATTGAACGAGCACACCTTGAGGTTGAATCTAAAACTTCATGGAATATTTGGACCTAGGATCCACAACTGGAGCGGAGCTTACTGTATTGTTCCAGGCTTTAGTGGGAACATTCCCCTCCATCACAACAGTGTCGACTGACAGAGCTTTTAGCAGCATGCCAAATTCTTAGTCATCATCAAACAAAGGAGATTTAGCTAGCTTACACACACCAGCCAGAGTCTGCACATTTTTTCAACCACACACATGTCAATAAACACTGACTCTCAAAAACAGATAAAGATGGTATCATTTAAAAATTCCCCCAAGTATAGCTTACTCATATTCATGGCTTTTCATTTGAAGTAAGGCTCACCATTAAATACAAGGATAAAAGTAAATATTGTTACAAACACAGTTGCAAAAGAAAGACTGCATTCTTTCATTATTTCCAAAGTTGATACAATAGATTGTACTGGATAGTTCTCATGGGCTTTAAATTTCAATGAACACAGACTGCAAAATATGTAAAAGATACATCTGATGCTCTATAGTGGCTACTTAGCATTTAAAAATGTTGAAGGTTATGACACTAAATGTAGAAAGAGGCTAAACAAGTAGGGTTTGTTCGGAAAGACTGTCTCTTGTCTTTAAACAGAACTATGACTAGAACTGCACCAGGAGTTTAGATTTGCAAAGATTAATCATAAGATTTCAGAACAAATTGTTTTGGACAAATCAAACTAGAGTAAAAATCTTTGGCTAAAATAAAAAGTGCTGAGGTGGGAGAAGACCAAGTACAGGATGTAGAGATGCAAGTATTAGACTTTTCTGGGCCAATAGCAATTCAAGTTTTGTTTGGAGACCTACATATTTCAGTTATCTTTTCTCCAAGCACTACAGTTCATAAAAAAGGCAACAGAATGCAGCCTGTCTTATGATAAAGGTAGTAGTTATAAATACAGTACAAAATGAAGGAATTAGTAGATTTGCACCCCAAAGCATATGTCCCTAGCCTTAATTTAATTTTTGTTCAACTCAAAAAGATATGGTTGATAGTTGATGAATTCATACACCAATAATAGTGAGAGTTCTGATACACTGATGAACAGTAAAAACAAACAAACAAAATTGTTAGTATCTGACTTTCCAATCATAAATCAGAGAAAACAATCCCAAGCACACCAGCAAATAATTTAACTCTTGGAATGACTCAAGCTTTGTTGAACCCAACAGAACCTGTGTACAGAATTTTTAAAAAGAATGCAAAGCAAGAGACTGATCATAGGTGTATTTAGTTTTTCACACCAGTCTTCTGCTTTTTGCCTTTGGGTGAATAAATAATGAAACTGTAAAATAAGTAAAAGTGCTGTCTACAACTTCATTCAGAGACAGATGAGGACGAGATGATAAATTTAGAATATTAGACTATATAAAACCTAAAAATGATCAAAATGAGTCTGCTGCTTTAACCCAGTCAGTGTAAAGACAACATACACTGGATCAAAATAAACATTGACATGTTGTATTCCTTTCCAGTTGTGCTGCTAATTTTATCCCAAGTGAGCTGACCTCTTACAAGTGGTTGCCATTTCTTATGTTACCACAACAGACTATCTACGTGCTAGCCGTGTCCACCATGATCCTTTAATGCTTTAATCTTTTCCTGAGCATTTAATACCAGCTTTGGTACCCCTGTTGTCAACCCCAGGGGAAACAAAAAGGAATAGAAGAAAACAAAATGAGAAAATGTAAATTCAAAATCTGTTGAAATAAGTTGTTACACAGATCTAAATAATAAAAAAAAGCTTCACAAGGTTTGGAAGATTCAAGAATAAATCTGGAAGTCAAAAATAATAAAATAAAAAAGTAGAGCACTTCATTAATCATTAAACGAAAATGCAACAACTCAACCAAAAGCATCTGCAAACATAAGGGACCAGAGCTTGAGGAAAATTAAAGTTGTGTTAAAGAAAACATGTGATATCAACATCTATGACACATAAAAAACTCACCAACACCCTCTTTTAAACTCACAGCGATATACTGCCATCTTGTGGTTGAACTAACTACTTACCAGTAAACTTTTTTTTGTAAAAAACAAAACAAAACAAAAAAACCCTCACAATTAGATGCAACAAAAACTAATGAAAATGTAAATATCCATCCATCCATCCATTATCCATCACGCTTATCCTTGCAAAGTTGCAAAGGGGTCTGGTGCCTATCTCCAATGTAAATATTTTTATTTTATACTGACCTAAAATATCCACTCGATTTAATGTTAGTTTTTTTGTATTAACAATTACTTGAAAAAAAAAAGGAAAAAAAATTCTTCATTTACATTATCAATAACTGGTAAAAGTGATTTTGTTAAAAACAATGATTTCTTGGGACAGGATTTTTCTTTCTCATTGAATAAATGCACTAGAAAAAAAACAAATAACGATGTGAGGCTTAGCTTAACTTAAATCAATAGTATTTAACGACTTAGAACACAGAGCATAAGCAATTAGTCATTTTTCAGGACACCTATAAATCATGCAGTAGTTCATATTATACACAGTTGGTTGCTAATCTTCAAATATGTTTTTTAATATTAGCAAATATATATTATTTTAAAGTTAAAGTTACAACACAAAGTGACTGATTTTTGTATTCCGCAGCTAAAAAAAAAATCTACATTCGACTCTTTTCTCGACATCTTGTACCTGCACAGACCACTGGTGATTTCCAGCTGAGTCTTCATCTTCTCTTCGAGGTTCATAACACCATGTTGATAAAGATCATTCAGAACTTTCTCCGCTTCCAGGAAAGATGAGCCTGCCTCCTCCAAGGTGAAAGGGTCAAGGTCTTTTTCAGCTTTTAACATACAATCTGTATTACTGACCTCCCAGAATGTTATTAAAGGATATTTGTCCGTAAGAAGTGAAGCCCCTGCTTGTGTGAGGTGCACACTCAGGTGACACGCGAGAGCCTCAAGCTTCTCACCTTCATTGCAGGCTAAGACGGAGGAGTGAAAAAGGAGCAACTCTTTTGCAAAGGCCAAGTGCTCCAGGGCTTGAAGTCCCCAGCCTAATAATAAAGCAAAGTCAATGCAGTTATTGAAAAATAAACAGCTACTTTTGCTTATAATCAATTTGTGGTGTTTGGAAGAAGAAGCAAAAAAAAACACAGTTTGACAACTGATTTGAAAATCAGGCAGGGAGATCGTCATACTGATGTGAAATACAGGCAAAAAAGTTATGTGAAGTGTGCTTGTTTTGTCACACTTAAAAACAAAACAAAGACAATATTTTAGGGTGACCTGATCAAAGTCGTGACTTAAATCCGGTTTAGATGCAGTGGCATGACTTTATGTTTAAAAACCCTCCAATGTGGCTGAATTGTAACAACTGAAGAAGGAAGAGTGGGTTTAAACTCCTCCACAGCCTTGTAAAAGGTTGACAGCAAATGCCTAACAATAGATTTTGCCACTAAAGGTAAAACAACCAGTTATTTGGTTTTGGGATCAATTACTTCACAAGTGATGGTTTAAGGCTATTTGGATAGCTTTTTACATAATAAATGAAATCATCATTTATCAACTGCTATTTGTGTTTACTCAGGTAATTGCTGCCTGATATTAAAATTTGTGTAATGATCTGAATTATTTAAGTGTGACAAAACAAAAACAGAAGGAATATGTAAGATGCAAACACTTTTTCGATGCACTGTAAATGCAAAAAGTATCTTTTAAATAACCTTTGAATTGAAGGTATGCTTTAGCCAGTTTGGCATGAGCCTGGGCTAGTTTTAACTGTTTCTCCCCAGCCACAAGCCTGGTCAGGGCCACACATCGCACCAAGTCCTGGATGCACGCATCAAACTGAACACACAGAGTTGGACAATGTTAGAGCCAGTAGTCTAATTCACCAAAACGCTACTCTACAAATAAAAACCAAAAAAGTTGTTAGTCAAAATGATCAGATATGTTATTTTTTTGTAGACATATTTGTATGTTTTCTACTGTTTACTGAATACATTTGGATATTGATATATTAGTAAGATTAAAAAAAAAAAAAAACAAGAAGCTATCTTTTGAAAAGAAAAACATTTTTGTGTAAAGTTGGGACTGACTATTCTTTTATGTTTATTTCTACACAAAATCATTTTTAAGTTTGTTTTTTTAATTTGCCAAAAACCTTATTGTTTAGGACAATTTCAGCCAGATTTGATAACACTTTGATTTTGTGTTAGACAATCTTATGTCATTGGAAATATTTTTAATTCTTGACCTTACATATTAACATACAGCTCCTTCCATAATTTTTGCCCCCTGGTAAACAAGTGAAAAAAGGTTTTCAAATAAACTCATCTTTTATCGCAGTAGTATAACCTCAGACTAAAATAAAAAAAGCAACATCTTATGTGAATACTCATTTAGTGAAAGAAATGTAAGAAATCATTGGGGGGGCTGTTGCTTTTTTTTTTTTTAAAACCCTCCCTGTTCTGAGCTGCACTAAAATGTGACCAAATTTTTTTGGTGGAAATAATTTATATTATATTAGTGCAGAATATTATTAGTTTTCTCATTCTACTTATTTGACATAATTTGTTAGATATTTTATTTATATTTGATTTTGTAATTTAAGTTTTTTTTTCCCCCAAAGATTTTCCAAACATGAGGAGTAATAGCTTTAATCTGTCTGTCATTCTAGCTGTAAACAAAATACTGACAAGCAGATCTAACATGTGCAGACAAAGTTGGATATAAGATTTCACATTTAACTTCTTGTTGATAAATATACTGCACAACTAAAGACAAAGCTTTTTAATTTTATCCATTGAAACTAAAGGTTTGTTTATTTGTAGTTTTAGGTTAGTTGTGATGTTTTAATGTATTAAAAATGTTCTGTTTTGTTACCTCCTGGTTGTCCTCATTGGCCTGAGCTCGACAGTTAAAGTGTATGAATTTTTCTTCTGGAGGCATCATCAAAAACCCATCCTTGTCATATTTTACTTCTGTAGGTCTGCGGACATCTGAGCATCGGCCACTCCTGTTGGTACTTCCAGTACTCTCAAGGGACCTGAGTGTTTGGTGTAATTATTGTGGGAGTAAATACATTTGCACTACAACACTATTTCTGGAATTGCTCTTTCTTACAAGCAGAGGTGGGGAGAGTACCCAAAAATTGTACTCAAGTAGGAGTAGCACTACATCATATTTTTACTCAAGTAGCCTTCCGGGAAATGACTCAAGTAAGAGTAAAAAAGTATTCCTTAAAATGGCTACTCAAGTAATGAGTAACTGATTATAACATCTGACTTAAATTTTACAATGATGTGATCAAACAGACAAAAATATAGTTATGGGCAAACTATGGTATTTTAACGACCAAAATAAAAAAGTAATACAAAAAAAAAGTAACAACATATATGCATATATATATGTATAAGAGAACTGGGTAAAGTACTTACAGTAACAATATGTGTGATGTTTAAAATATATTTACTTGATCTCCAAAATGGAGAAAAAATACCATTAGAACAACAAGGCTTGTGTACAAACAAGAAGTCTTACTTTCTCACTTTGACATAAACTGTAGGTGTCTGTGTCTCATGCATTTGTGATTAAAAGCAAATGCAGCAAATAATAAGTGTATTTATATAGGGCTCTAATGAGGAATTTAAAGATTAAACAAAAAAAGGGAGACCCCCCCCCCCCCCAACAATTCGTCCAAGGCTGATTTCCAAACAAAACTGGAGTGTGACCAGTTGTTTTTATGAGTCTGAAGTGCCTTAGAGCTGCGAAACTGGGAAAATGAAGAAAACTATATTTTACTCTCCTATATAGCGCTCTATACCCAGCAACGTAGCCAGGGAGCGCCCTGGACAAGTTTTCTATTGCGTATTTATGTCCATGCAACAAGTGGCGTCTAGTCGTCCCAAAAAATTACTCAAGAGTAAAAAAAAGTATTTTAAAAAAAGACTTCTCAAGAACTAAGCAACTCTCTGATTTAATTTGTAAAAATAAATAGACTTTTTTTTAAAATGATGCAATCAGACAATATATAAAATTATTTGGAAATTCTGGTATTTAAAAGAATAAAATGAAAGATGTGTAAAACATAACTATAATTAATAAATATATAAATTTAGGCAGAAGAAACACGTATTTCCAAATCTATTTTTTATAAATAAAAAAAAAACCCATAAAGCTTTTGAAACTGAAACTTACAGGAGTTAATGTATATATGTTAGAACAATGTAAAAATATTTCCAGTGACAACATGTACTGTTTACTGTATATTCACTTGACCTCTAAATGGCACAGCAGGCTCAGCAGACAGAAAATAAAAGATCAATGGAGCTTATCTCAAAACAAGAAGTTTGACTGTTATGGAAACTGTAAGTGTGGTTCTGTCTTTGGTGCATTTTTGGTTAAAACATTATTGTTCTTCATTCAGAGAAGTTACTTGCTGTGGGTAAAATAGCCAGAAATTTTACTCATGTAAGAGCAGCGATGCTTCAAAATAATATTGCTCAAATAAAAGAAAGAAACAGTTTTTACTTTTACCCAAGTAAAAGTAAAAAAAATACTTTTTTTCAAAAAGTTACTAAAGTAAATGTAGCTAGTTACTATCTACCTCTGACCACAGCTGACTAGTGATATCAAAGTTGGTGTTGAAGTTGTTCCTTAAATTGCTAAAATATTTAGACCCTACCTGAATTGTTTGACTCTGAACACAAAGTGTTCCTTGTGTATCCTTCAAAAAAATTATTTAAAATTAATGAAGTTTTTATTCTTGTTAGTTTTCAAAGCTTTTTTGGCTTTTAGTTCGAGACAACCACCAAAACACAGCCACTTAGGTCCTAAATTATTTAATGCCAGTCAGATTTAAGTTTAAAATTGTTAATATTCAACCAAGAAGTGTAAATGACACAGATGTTTCCTAAAAGAAAAGGAGAGTGTCATTTAAAAAAAAAAAATCATTTGTAATTTTCTCAATGACCAGTGGAAAACCAATTATTTTAATTGCTGACAAGCTTTATAAATGTCCCTACTTTTAAACCTTCATCTTTTGCAATGAGGTCTAAGTCTTTGGGGTTGGAAGGGCTCTTTGCCATCATTAGCTTCCTCAAAAGATACTCCATCAGTTTTAGGTCAGGACTACTGGGTCACTCCAAAATGCTAATAATATTTCCAGCTTGAGGACCTTGTTCAATAATTTTGGTAAACTTTGATCATTTTTAAGGTGCTTTTTTTGTTGGGGAAAAAATAAAAATAAATCTTTCAAAGGCAATTTATCACCACAAGATGTCAGTATAGTCATACAAAAGGAACTGTCTCCCACACACTTTACATAAGATGTAATTGGTGAATTATATCAGTGCTGTGATCTTTATGAAGTGATGGCTTTATTAGATTCCTAATTTTTCTATTTCCTATATTTTAGCTTTAAACAAATTAAATAATTCTCTGATGTTATTTCTTTTTCTTTTTCAGCACTTTTAGGACAGCATGTTATATGTTTTGATAACACTAACTTATCCAGAATTTAAACTCAAATCCTTTAGTAATTATCCTGCTGTAAATCAAAATTGTTTACAGTGCCATCAGAAAGTATTTACACCTCTTTACTTTTCCCACATTTTGTTATGTAACAGACTTATCATATTGTTTTCTTTTAAAACAACTCTACACAAAATAGCTCAAAATGACAGAGGAAAAAATTATTTTTGGACATTTTTGAAAAAAAAAAAAAAAAAAAAAAAAAAAAAAAAAAAAAAAAAAGCTCTGCACATTTAAACATCATAAGTATTCACATTGATGGGTTAATACTGGGTTGAAGAACATATGTTAGCGATAACAGGCTTAAAGCTTTTTAGTATGTCTCCACAAATTTGATACACCTGTTTTGGGAAATTTTCATCCTTTCTTCTCTGAAAATTTTTTAGGTATAATCAAAGCTATGGGAGTGCCATTTAACAGTGTTCACAGATAGCTCCTGAAGCCACTCCCTTGTTAACTTGTGCTTTGGTACATTTTTATGTGGCAGGATAAATCGTTGACCTAGAGATCTAGATTTAGCAGATTTTCTTGAAGAATCTCCCTATCTTTGGCCAATTCCTGCCCCAGAAAAATATTTCCACAGCCCAATACTGTCACCCCTATACCTTACATTACAGATGGTGTTTGTCCCTCGATGAGCAGTGCCTGTTTTTTCCAGAAGTGACGCTTGGAGTTCAGCCCAAAAGGTACTATTTTGGCTTCATCAGACCAGAGAATTTTCTGTCTTCTGGTCTGACAGTGTCTAAGGTGCATTTTGCCAAACATCAAACACTGGCCACTCTACCATAAAGACCTGATTGGTGGAATGTAATGGTTGACCTTCTGGTGTTCCCTCTGCAAGGTAACACTGGCGTTTCACTTCAGTGACTATTGGATTCTTGGTCACCTCTGTTATTATGACTCTTCTTCCCCAGTAACTCATTTTGGTCATGTTGTCAGATCTAGGGTGGGTTCTGTTGGTTCAAAACTTTTTCCAGTTCAGAAAAATGAAAAACATAATGTTTTGCAGGATGATCTGTGCTGCAAAATGTCTGTATCTTCAGAAGCATCTGAGCTCTATTTTGCGTATCATTACAAAAGGTGTGAATATACACCTGTTCTGATTTAATGCCTGTATTTTTTCATAAATTTATAAAAATCTCAGATTTTTTTCAATAATTTTTTTTCAAATTGATTTTAGAATAAGTCTGTAATGCATATTCAAGGATAAAGTTAATCATACCCTTGGCAGATTTTATTTAAAGCTATTTTCATTCATCTGAGAAGTTTGTTTCTAACTAGTGAAGCCACTTTTGCAATTGGACCATCTCTGTTGAAAAGATTATTTTTTAAAACTTTTAAAGAAATGACAAATGTAACCACTTGTTGGCAGAAGAGGTAATATAGGTTCAGTAAAATTAAGCCCATTCTGTTGTATTATGTAACAGTATTGCATAGAAGCAAAATATATTACTGTAACATAAAACAGTCTGGATAAATCACAAACACCCCAAACATTCCATTTTCCACATATAATTTGTGATCTCTACTTTGTTTCTCTTGATGAAAATAGGGGGTGCTATTATGCAAAAAGCTAAATTGAAAAAAAAAACAAACTGTATTTCAAAACTGAAATTAAACTTTTGTGTTCTGATCAGGGCTAATTAAATATTTAACCTTTTATATGTGAATTTTATCAGTTTTTCTACAGAGACCTGTTTGGATCTTAAGGGTTCTAAGTGGACCTTTTTCTGAGGGGATAGCTGAACATCTGTTCAGCTGTTTCCACTGGTATACTTTTAGATATATCTTTTCTGCTGAATCCAGTATTTTGAGACTGGAAGGCTTTCTAGCCATTCCCCTAATCTTCAGCTCAGTGTACAGATTATTAAATTCACTTTGGGTCTCTGGCTGGGTCGCGTCAAAACGTTAATGTTACTTCTATTGGAAGAAACATATTGGTCAAATTAAAAAACACCTAATTTTGCAAGGGATGTGAATACTTTTGGGCCTAACTATAACCAAATGTGGATTTAAGCGTAAGGTGAAGGTAAGGATGAAGAATGTGTGAATATTTTCTAGTGACCCTTTATAATCTTAGCCTATCAGCATCTTAAAATTTATGTGGTAAACCCAATATGATCACTTACAGTGCTGATAATCATCATGTTTATAACTTATTATAAACATGTTAAATAGGTTGAAGTCAGTGTAGAGCTCAGGATGAAAGGTGTCACTCAAATGAGAAGGTGGACAATGAGCTTAAAGACGGTTCTTCCTATTTTCACTCCTATAAATCATATTTTCTTCAGCTGTTATTAGAAGAAAATGTTATTTTTACAAATGTCTGACAGCTTTTCAAAATGAAAAGAAAATAAGAAACTTCTTTCTATAAAAACATTTTTAAATTTTACAGAAAAACTGCTTTATATTCATACAGCAAGTAGAGGAAATGTACAATTACTTGTAAAAATATTCATTCTCACATCAGCGCCCAACATCCATGCCATATAAACAAGAAGTTACGTCTCTGTGGCTGCTTTGAGAAATTGGTCTCTGGAGACAGTTTTCTAGGTTAATTTATTCTGTACTGGGCTGGCAGAGTACGCAGCATCACCACTTTTAAACTAGGGTCATGGCACATTTTGTGTGCGAGACTGCCTAAGATAACTTCTACTGCCTCCTTGGGATGGCCACTGCCGGTTGGTTCTGGCAGGCCATGAGACAACTCGTTTATTTGTTTGTTTGTCCCATGAGTTTTTTGGCTGGCCATCCAGGGATCTGTTTGGCCCCAGTCCCTGTTGGGCTTCTATTTCTGAAACCCAAGTGGCTCTTAATGAAGCTGGTCGGGTTGGCATGGGCCCCTCAGCAAACCTAGGCCTGATCAGACCCTTCTTCTTCAGCCTTGGCAGCCACTCTCCATTCGCTCCCTCTGGCTTCCTAATTTAGTAACGGTGGGTAAAAATATGCGCTAACGAACGAGGTCTGGTATGTCAGGCTGGCGTCCAGAGTGGAGGGAGAGAGAGAGAGAGAGGAGGGGAGTGAGAAGAGTTAGATGGTGCTGTTTTCACAGCAGGCAACCAGTGACAGGGATCAAGTCACTCAGACTTCACTGACATTTGAGTGTGTGTGTGTGTGTGTGTGTGTGTGTGTGTGTGTGTGTGTGTGTGTGTGTGTGTGTGTGTGTGTGTGTGTGCAGGCATTCAAGAGGAGTGTATGTGGGTGGGTGGGTAGGTGCTAGGGTGGGTGATGAGAGGTGCAGGGTGAGTAGTAGTGCTTAAAATTTTTCACCCTTGCCAAGCTCCAATCTGACACTTCTAAGCACAATTTTCTGCTGTATTCTGTGCACATTTGGAGATTACTGCACACAACATGCATTTCAGAGAAAACAATAAATATTTGAGCTATGATTTATCTTTTTGTCACACTCTTAAACAGCAGTGAACAGTGTCTTACAAAAGTATTAATACTTCTTGAATATTTTCAGATTTTCTCACATAACATCTTTAAACTTCAGTGCATTTGATTGCCATTTTTAGGATTGGCCAACACAAATTAATACATTATTGTGAATTTTTAGGAAAAATAATACATAATTATTAGAATATTTCACAAATAAATATCTGAGAAGTGTGGTATGCATATTTGTATTAAGCGCAGCCAAGTCAATACTTTGTAGAACTGCAAGTCTTTTGTCTCTATCAGGGTTTGCACGTGTTGAGGATGTTTTTCCCCCTATGTTCTTTGCAAAATTGCTCAACCTCAATCAGATTGTTTACAGAGCAGATGTGCATATCTGTTTGGAAGTACTGCCACAGCTTCAAAATTCATTTCAGGTCTAAAGGTTATTTACTGTTTTGATCTAAACCATTTTATTGAAGCTTTAACCTTATTTTTGTGGTTGTTCCACTGCCGGAAAGTATACCTCAACCCCTGCCAGCCAAGTCTTTCACTGCCTCTGGCAGATTGTCTTCCAGGATTGCATTGTATTTAGCTCCATTCATCCTCCAATCAGCTCTAAACAGCTTTCTTGTCCCCGAACAAACACATTAACCACAGCATGATGTTGCCGCCATCCATGTTTTTTGATGTGGATGTTGTGTTGAGTAACTTGAGTTTGTTATTTTTCTGTGGCACATAGCTTTTTGCTAGCTTCATAAATAGTATGTTTAATACCTGCTTAAAGGTTGTTATTTTCAAATGATACTTTTAATCTGAGACATCATCTGAACAAATATTCTAATTTGAACATGACTGTATTTGCTAATTAGGAGACTTATGAAAGCACCCGGTTGCACTGGACTTTATTCAGCTGTATTGGTCTAAAAATGGCCGAATACAAATGCAGCCCAAACTTTTCAGATTTTTAGCTATCCTCAACTTTAAAGTGATGTGTTATCTGTGTTGAATAGGAGTAGTTATTATAACAAAAATGGAATAAAATGTTAAAACATATTTCAATAGTACATTAAAATTTGCACTATCTGCAACCTGCAGTGTTGCTGCATTCAAATTTTTGGTGTTTTTTTTATTCTGGGTCACCCTTTATATGACCTTTCTGCCTACCTATAGTTTTAGCTACATTGCAGACCCTTCAAGGAGTGGATGACAAACATGTCTTTCATGTGTGTTTACTCTATAAACATCTGCTCTTCCAAGTTCACAATTTTCTGTTTCAGAAGCATGTCATAAATTGTCTTTTCAAAAAAATGTGGAAAGATTAGGCTGCCTCAGCAATCTTCCTTTTTTTGTTTTTGTTAAGTTATGTATGGACAGTTTTTGTAAAGTATCTCAACCATTGGTGTTTCATAACTTTGGATATCTTGTACCTTGAACAGTGGTATTTCATGGCAAGTACCCAAGTGCCCAAGTGTACCAGTGAATACTTGGTTATCCTGTATCTGTAATAAAAGGCATTTTATAACAATAGTACAACTGGACTATTGAAATCTGTTTTTTATCCAAAGAAGTGAAAAAAAGTAATTAAACAAACAAAAAAATTATTTCTGCTGTCACATGTTTTGTTTAAGGATACAGTTTTATTTAATGTTTGATTTATACTCAGAATTCAAATTTCCCAGGGTTAAAGTCACAAATCTAAACAAGATGTCTCCCAAAAGTCACAATTCTAGGTGACAATGTCGGAGGTTTCTCACCAACCCTACTTCGGTTTTCAACATGGATGCTGCATGTTTAAAACAGTAATAAAATGGTGTAGTATACTGCTTATTTGCACATCTTGTTTGCTTGTATAGGCATGACATCAATGATAAACTGAATGTGCTGCTTAAGTGTCCTGATATACAAAGTACTGAGAAGTACATTGTATTTAAAACCCAATATGTTGTATTGGGAACATGATTTAGTCAGATGTCAGCCCAAGATTCAAGTTCTAACATCAGAGCTAAATAAAAAAGCAACATAGATGGGCCGCCAGCCCTTGTTCATCATGGTGCACTGTTACTCTTTTTTTTTTTTTTTTTTTTTTTTTTTTTTTTTTTTACAGGGGTCCTCAAAATGTTTTTGATTGGCATCATTGCACTTAAACTCATCTTTTTGCTTGTTTGTACTTTAAGCTCCACCTTGCAGTGGAGAAAACAAATTTATTTCATATTCACCTAATAAATAGTTGATGACAAAATATCCTCAAAGTACCACTAAAGACTGTCCAAGTAGCATTTGTGGTACTTGTGCCACAGTTTTAGAAACATGGGTCTAAAACAAATTACGCATTCAACTACTTCTATTAAATCTGTCAAGCCGTTTCACTGTGGAAAACTGCTATCAAACACGTTACTACTAGCATTTCCTGTTTCAGCCCTAAGACCCCTTGGCAAGCCTGGCTTGTAAAACAGAAGACCTGCTTGTTTTTTGAATAGCAGCTGAAACCTCTGACTTTTAACTTGGGTGGATTCCCTCTAGTTTCAAACTGAACTTTAGTCACACAACTATGCAGTCACTAGCCCCCAACACATGAAGCCACATTTTTTTCAGCACGTGCAAGAAATTCTCTGTCTGTATGATGAATAGTGAACAATGAACAATCATATCCTACTGAGCTTTATTAGATGAAAACATGCACATTGTAAAATTATCAGGTATAATCTAAACCATAAAGTCCTCTGGTATGCTTTTTTTAAAGAAGAGCAAAAATAACAAAATTTATAATTTTGCAACAATTTTAATCAAACTCATGAAAAGATAATTCATAGTCTTAATGGACAAACAAATCAAAGAAGATTATTCATCAAAACGTCTAAATTTACAGCTTTTCCTCAGCTTCAGCTTTCCACACAGGAATGTGCATATCTTTGCCAAGCGGAGAGCAATTTACAGGGCCAATTCACTGCAGAATGAAGCCCTACAAAGTTTTATTGCAGTTAAATTCAATCGGCAGTACACATCAATCATTTTTGTGCCTGTGTTTGGCAAATATGTCACAGTTATTTGTTGATACCACAAACTAGCACCTATCTTTTAGACAGCTGTCCCCACTTCCTGTGTTAGTTAACCCACAGGCACCCACCCCTCAGCAATGAACATGAGCTCCGTGTGTCACAAATGGTGTTCAGAGCAGCTCCAGATCAGCCAGACAGTATTTCTGTGTCTGTCTCATAGTTAAATATGTTCATGTTTTTGGAGCTGTGTGCTTCTTTTGCTATAGTTTATTACATTTTTATGGAACGTTAACATTTCTGATAGTAATTTTTCAAATCCTAATTACAACTATTCATCTGCACAAGTAGTAGATGTTACCCTCTCCTGACTGACAACAAATATGCAAATGTCTTCACAGCTGCTACACTTCAGATAAAGCTAGGTTTGTTTCAGGGATGGGAGTCAATGCAGTAATCAAAGTATTTGTGCAAGTAATGCCATTGTTAGGGAGGCAAAAACAAAACCAGACACTTAAGCTAGGCACCCGTTCCTTTGAGCTGACTGAAGCCGTTCACAGCACAGACGTGATAGTTGCATTACAACGAGATAAGCTCTCTTTCCCTCAGCTCCTCTCAGTTCCAAATGCTTTGTACAACAACAGCTTCATGTTCAAACGTGAATTGTTCTCAAAAAAACTTGGAATGGCTCAAAGTTGGTTTTATCCTTAGCTAAACACTTGAAGGATATGCAGACAACAAATCCAGCATTGTCTTGGCGCTAAAGATCTTCTCTTTTCTATTCAATGTCAAATTCAAAGATTATGGACTGCTTTGGAGGTGATGTTGGCATTCATTGTTCAGACAATGGCAGGCTAAAACCAATAACTGCGTTTTATGTGCTGATAATATGTATATTCCTCTTTATAATTGCAGTTTTAGCTGCATTGTAGGAAGGAAATGTGCATAGTGAGGAGTTTCATCTGATTCCACGGTCTGAAATCAAGCTTCAGCTGCTAAAACAAGGATCTGCCGCTATTTGCAAGACATCTACAAAAGGAGGGATTGTTTGGGTTGCTGTATCTTCAAACCTTGTGCATGTACGCTTGTACACAGGTCCAACCTTGTTTAGGCCTTTAAATTAGAGCGATAAGTACAAATACCATGCCACACTTTTTAAATTTATTTTGAAAAGGTGTTTGGTTGTATTGCATTTTATTTAAGGGTATCAGAAAAAAGGAGGGTGAACACAAATGCCTGTCTCACTTTTCAGATTTTGATTCATAAAACATTGAGACAACTATGTGTTATTCACATTTTACTAAATTCAAATGTTATTGGTAAGATTTAATTCAGGGTGTCTGGATTTAATTCAGCCTGAATACAAATGTATACCACAGTTATTATATTTAGATTAGTGAAAATTGTTGAAAACCATGTATCATTTTCCTTCTACCTCACAATTCTGCCCTGCTTTGTGTTGATCTGTCACATAAAATTCCAACAAGATACATACGTTTGTGGCTGTAACATGACAGAATGTGGTCAAGCTCAAGCAGCATAAATCCTTTTGCTAGGCACCGCTTACTGCTTTTTGCCAACTCATTAAAATCTCAAATTTAAGCTGACTCTATTAGCTGGTTTGACAGGAACTATTAATGAGGTGGATATGATTTTTCTTTTTTATCTTTGATGATTTTTTTTTTTAAGGCTCTTGTTAACTTGCAAGAGCACTGACCCCTCCTCTTGATTGATCTTTCTTCAGACTTGAGTGCATCTTGCATTTAGGAGTCTACCCAGAGCTGTTTATACAAAGTACAAGTAATAGTGAATCGGGTTTTCCTACCTGCCTTTGACTTTAAATGTAAGTGACAGTCTAATTCTGTACCTGTGGATTTTCAACCTCTTGTGACACCTTGGGTGACTTGGCTCAGTTACACTTTAGCTTGTGATACAGTGATATCAATAATGAAAGAAAGGCAACCTCCTTCTCCTTCCTGTGTTATGTGGGTCAGGAGAAGCTGGTGGTGTATGGGAAAGATTGATGAAGAGTACCAGGGAGAGCATAGGAGAGCTTGTACCTCACAGCAGTGCAAACCAAGCATCTCCTTTTGCATTTGTTCATAAGCCCCCCTCCTGCGCCCCACCACCTGGGCACTCTTTATATGACCTTCAAATTAGACCTTATTTTTCAAAACTCCAAGTCCTTCTGGATCCTTCATGAAAAAATAGTAGTTCTTGTTCTTTTTCTCTTTGTTTGCTTTTCATTTCGTTGTCCTTCTGTTGACGACAGACGGAGGTGAAAACTGTCAAGAAGAGGATCTGGTACAGGAAAGGTGTCTTTTTTCCCCACTCTAATTGATGTAACCAGACAACTGAGCTGCTAGGTGTCACACGATTTCCACCCTTAGAGTACTTGTACCCATCCTCAAGTCAGCATCTGTAAAGAATGATTCATATGGTGTTATGAGACATTTATGTGTACGAAGGTGGAGGAGAGACACAGTGGTCCTCTTCTACAGCAAAGAATCACTCTCTGTCAAGCAGTAATTTCTCCCAACATCAAGCTTTCAGGCCTGATGCACAACTCTAGGTTTTCCATTTACTGTCAGAAAAAATGTGTTTACACAAGATGAGCTGGACAGTCAACAGTTTGTATAGTGATGCATTAGGTAATATATTGTGAAAATACAAATCTGTTAAATGTTGTACAGCAGGGGTCTCCAACCCTTGTCCTCGAGAGCTACTGTCCAGCAACTTTTAAATGCATATCTGCTCCAACACACCTAAATCAAATGAATGGTTCATCACCAGACCTTGGCCAAGCTTGATGACATGCTGAAGAGGTAATTCAACTACTTGATGCAGCTGTGTTGGAGCAGGGATGCATCTAAAAGTTGCAGGACAGTAGCTCTCAAGGACTGGAATAGGACTCCGCTGCTGTATGGAATTATTTTTTCCGAATTTGAGCAGTTTATGTGAGTCCCTAAGCTAAGATCTTCATCTCTTAAAGGGAGGGGTATTATGTAAAATCGCAGGGGAGTCTACCTCAGCTGGTGGGGTTTAAAGGGGCAATTTTAGTTAAAAATTACTTTTTTGAGATTTATATCATGTTATAATGTTATTTCCTCACAAAAAAAACAAAAAACAAAAAACATCTTGCCACCTACCTTGGGTGTTGTTTTGATTCATGCATGTTTGAGAAATCCTTGAATCTCTGGTGACAGCCATTTGGGGGTGCCTAAACGCTTGCTCTTTCAAAGCGTGCCACCTATTTCCACAAAGCTCCTCCTTGGAGCTGCAGTCCACAAGCCAAGCTTCCGCCTCACAGAGCAACCCTCACCCGTGCCTTCCCCACTCAGCTCATCCAGACTAGCGACAGCAACAATTAGCAAACACCTGGTGGAACTGAGTGTCTGCTCAGCTTATAATATGAACTACTTCTCAGTCCAGTGCTCCTAAGAAAGGTTGTAAATGGTACAATGGAGAAATGTTGTTGCAATGACGTGCTGAAGGCAGAGTGTTGGAAAGAGTAGGTGCTTCGTAAAGAAACAAAGGCCAATTTCAAGACATCAAATTTCTTTTAAGTTATGTTTGATATATACAGCAATTTTATAACTGAAGGTAATATAGTTACTTGATTCTGCAATAAAATGGCACTATTTGCCTGAAATATACATGATAGAGCCCCTTTAAAACAATCTTCCTGGTAGATATCCAAAATAAATCAATAAATAAATAAATAAAAATAAAAATAACCTTTAAAATAAATTCCCCTTTTATTGAAGAAATCTGATGGTGAAATTTTTTTGCAAAATCCAACCTCTAATTTGAGCACATGAAGTAGGTAAAAGAAAATACCCTGCTAAGATTAATAGTATCTTCTTTAACTGCTACTACCACTAACAATTCCTATAAAACAAGCATTGTTTTAAACATTCAGTTTACTTGTTATCTTATAAACTGTGTATTGAATCTTTTAATTAGTAATCTATGACTTCCTGTTTCTCTGAGATATATTGTAAACATGACCTGACACAGTGGCCCTTTTCTTACAGCAGCTCTTTAGTATGGGAAAGATAACTAAACATTTCTCTCCTTTAACTATGGCACATTTTTGTTTACCTTTTACAGTCATGAAATAGCAATAAAAAGATAGTTACTTTAGCTTCCCCACATCTTTTTCAGAACAATAATTAAATGTTTAAAATAACTGAAACTGGTTGAACAAGTAGGACAAATAAATTTATGAATAAATGATTGAGCCACTTCACTATTGGCTGTAAACCATACTGCACATGAAAGATGTAAATGAAAATATAACACTTTAATCAATATAGAAAGATACTAAAGTCAGTATAAAACCTCTACTCGGTGGTAAGAAAGAAAAAATAACCTTTTGTGGGGTCCTATTGTGCAACAACAATAAGCATTTACATTTTCTTCTGTCATACATATTTAACAGGAGAGTCAACAAACATGGAAAGAATGACAACATAAAAAAATAGGTCAAATACCCTAAGTAGTGCTCATTTTTGCTGTGTTCCTCATGCATGCTAGCTATTGTCTGAAATTCTTGGTGTAATTTTTCTGCTGTTAAGATAAAAACACAACATGTGGATTTGTACCTCACCTGCAGTGGGAGAGACGAAGACTGTAACTGCAAGGGGACTCTCATCCAAACATCGTAATTCATGGTTTTTGTTGTGGAGTAGCAGAGAGGCCATAAAATCAGGAAAGAGGACATAGGGAGGTGACGCATGACGGATGGCTAGGAAGCATGGGAGCTTGTTGCTCCAGAAGGGCAAACCTGACCAGATTGATTGGTTGTTTTTTCGGAGAGCCCCCCATGTTGGTGTATGTTGGCAGCATGATGTTAACATAGTCAGAAACCAATGTGAATGAAGAAATTAGAAGAATGAGACTATAGACATAATAGTTTTTGTTTTAACTGAATATGTAGTACCACTTTTTTGGTCTATATACTGTCAAAACAATTTCATACATTTTATCTTTGATTCTGATGTTTACACTGCACATAAAAGAGGTATTTGCAAAAAGAGAGCAAATGTCTCTAGTTCTGCTGACAGTCCTGTGTGGCTACAGCGAATTTAACATATACCTTCAAATGTATCTTCTAAGAATCCAGACTTGCACTTCCCCTAAAATATAACAATACTTGGCATTCATACACAAAGTAACAAATCTAATTTGTTCTTGCATGTTTTTTCAGACTGATTTTATCAAATGTATTGGTACAATAAAACAGAAACTCATACTGTCACAGGATGTAAATTAATCAGGGTTACTTTTACTATTAAAATAATAATTTTCTGCCTGCATTTTTCCTAATAAAAAACCCCCAAGTTAGTGTAAAGATTGAGTTCAAATATTGCTAATGCTTATTTTTCCTTCATGATCTTTCCTGTTTTGCATGTTACAGTTAGCTGGCACTGCTAAATGATTATTTAAGGTCGAGACCTTAAATAAAGCAAGCTCAAAGCAAGCAAAAATATTACACACAAATAATGACCGCAAAGTGTGGATAGCTTACAGAAATATTCACATAATATCTGTTGATGTAAGCTTAGAACTGTAGCATACATCCTGGTTAATTAGAGTCAACAATCTGCTTCGCAATACTCCCAGTGTTGATGCTGTTTTTCACATTTACTATCTTAGCTTGACATATTCAAATTTGTATTTAGTCTCAACATTTTAGACCCACTGGAACCTGGATGTTTCAGTTTTCTTAGAGGTCGTAACAACGACATCTAAATTTTAATGGATATTTCCTACTTACAGCGACAAATACATCAAAATAGTTGTCAAGTTATTTCACAAAACTGTTAGTTTGCTACAGATGTTCTCCAAAGTTAGCTGAGGTGGTCTGTGCATCTGACCAGTATCTCTCCTGGCCATATCCCTTTGGAGGTTTTCCGGGCATGTCACAGTGGGAACGCAGCAGGGCAGAAACAGAATCTGCTTGAGGGACTTTATATCCTTCTGATCTGGGAACAAAGATGGTTCCATGGAGCGGGATATCTTGATCTCCATGCCGGGCCTTTTACCTCTCCAAGCTTGTGTTATGCAAGGAAAAGGATGGATGGATGGATGGATGATGTACTGCATGCCATCAGCATTGCCAAAGATCATGCTGAAAAGAGGACCTCAGGTCCTTGAGCAACAATCCAGCACTTTTTCTCCTTCTGTGGTTCAAGAGTGGCTTAACACAAGGAATCCAACAGTTGTAGCTCACGTCCCTATTTGTAGTGACTCTTGAAGATATGACTCTAGCCATAGTCCTCTTCCTGTGACTGTCCTGCAAACTGTTGAATGAGTTTTGCTTTCCAGTCTTCCAAAGGCTGTGGTTATCTCTGCTGCTTGGGCACCTTTTTTATACCTCAACTGTTTTTCTTCCAATCAACTTTCCATTAATATTCTCAGATACATCACCCTGTGAACAGCAAGCTTATATGGCAGTGACTGTGGCTTATGCTCCTTGTGGAGGGTGTGAATGACTGTGTGCTAGATAAAGATCAAGTATATGTTAGACCAGATCATGGTGATAACATAAAATTCCACCATAAAAATATTTTTTGTGGTTTTCAACAGCTGTAATCCATAATCTTTGAAATTTATATTAAAAAAAACTTGAAATATATCACTCTATGTGTGATGAATCTGTGTAATATATGGATTTTACTTTGAATCAAATTGTTGAAATAAATTAATTTTCAATGATAGTCTAATTTCCTAAGATGTGCCTGGAGCTTGTCAAGTCATCCATATCTGTTATTGCTCACTTTGAGTAATATTGCTTTCTAACTGTAATTCAACAAATTCAGACTTATTGCAAGTGTATTTCCACTACTGCCATCTCTGAGGAACAGGGTTGTTACACTGCATCAACTGAAATATTTACTCTTGCAAATCTGCTTGACTGAAAATCTGTCCTTCATCTGGATGATGAAATTGCTATTTTCTGATTGTTGTCTGCCCTGATAAGTTATTACACAGAGCAAGGGTTTTATGATCCACAGACGTAGGTTAAAAACAATCATGAGCTCTCTGAGAGAACACAGCCAGCTGTTTGGCTGTTTTAAATAAGGAAAGAGGATACAGGCTGGATCCACGTTGCTCTTTTTCTCTGTTTTTGCCTCTTTGAACCTACTTCAAACATTAGTCAGTCTGTGTTTAGTGTCATGCCAGCCATGTGCATGGCATATGCTAACGCTCTAAATGAGCTGGAGGTTTTTAAATTGTATGGATTGACCAGTAGCTATTATTTTATGTAATTTTTATTGTAATTTTATGTAATTATGTATATGAGCTGTAATTTCAATAATAAATGGATGTTACAAATGGAAATCTGACAGCCAAGGTGATTGTGGGTTTGGAAAAAATCCAGGTGCAAGCAGAAAGTATTACAGTAGCCACATAGAAGGCCCCTCTGTGGGGCTCTGCTTCCTTTCTGCTGGTCATCTTCCCTGGTCCATTAAATAATAACAACGCTTTCGGTCTCCCTGGAATGAATGAGCTAAATAGGTAGAATGTGAAGTGGAAACAAATCTGTGGGGCGTTATGCTTTTAATTGAATACTGTAATGTTTACTTTCTGGAGACTGTCATAATAGACCCCAAAATTCCCATAAAACACAATTAAGATGGCAGATTAACCCATTTAGCACCTCTAGACAGTAACTTTCACATGAGACTTGAGTCTTAAGTGCTTTTCTGCTGGTGGCAAGACTTCCATGTGGGACTAGCCTTGTCTTTAGTCTTATTTCTGCTCTGTGATCTTGCACTAAGAGGCACCTCATGTAAAAGCAACAGTCACAGGGAGGTCGCCCTGACATCTTTATCATAATTGTCCTAAATACCCCCATTAGAGAGGCTATCCAGTATCTTCAATAACACAAGTCATCCCTGGTAGCAGTGGTGCATCTAATTGCCTGGGCCTTTTTTTTTTTTTTTTTTTTTTTTTTTTTTTTTTGAAAGATTGCCTGACATCAGCTTGGTTCCCCATGGGCCGGCCCTCTTCATTCTCTGCCCAGCAAAGCATATCGTTATCTCAGCCAGCAAAGAGACCTGGCCTCCCTGCTACTGGATAATTAACTGTCTGACTTAACTGCAGAATGGAAAAAGAAACATTGGAGGTATGGTAGTTATTGAAGCAAGCCACAGAGCGGAGAGGTATAAGACAATACCAGGGTCATATATGCTCTCTATTTTTCAGCTGGGTAGGTGATAATGTAGATGGATAGAAAGTCATATTGGAGGCCAAAGCTGGTTAGGGAGGCTTGGTTTCATATG
This sequence comes from Anableps anableps, assembly GCA_014839685.1. NCBI lineage: Eukaryota > Metazoa > Chordata > Actinopteri > Cyprinodontiformes > Anablepidae > Anableps > Anableps anableps. The sequence goes on from CM026073.1 coordinate 26,351,771, forward strand.
ATAATTAGGCTTACATGGAAATATTTGCGCAGGCTTGATGATTTTTCTCTTTCAGTGAGGCTCTCCACTCCAGCACTGCCTCTACTATAAGCTGTCCCTGATGTCCCCAACTTCAAAGGCTTCAACCATCTTTACATAGCACTACATTTGCTCTTTATTTCTGTAATACAACTCCCCCAGCCCCCACTACAACGCCAAAGTAGATAAAACTAAACAAAGAAAAGAAAAACAGCAGACGAAAGTAGAGGAGCGTCTGCAGTTGTGTGACATTTCCTATACTGTTACTGAAATAAATGTATGATGTGCATCCATGTAAGCGTCTGCACGCAGCAGTGTAATTAGAACACACTGGGCGTGTGTTTGTCTTTGCGTTGTTGTATGGTGAAGCTATCAAGGACAAGTACATTAATGAGCACCTGGAGAGGAACAGCTTGTGTCTCCTGGTTGGTGTGACCGCGAGCAGGGCACAGACTCCTTCACTGACTCAGATGACGTGACTGATGGAGGAGCAGGTTTCTGTCAGATCTGGGGCACTCCCAGGAGCTGCAGTTTGTCTCCGGCTGACAACAGCGCTCACCTAAGGGGCCCATATCCTATAGTTCAGTAGGAGAAGAAAAAAAGGGTGTTGCCCTTTCCTCTGAATCACATTGTTTCTCTTTTCCAAATTTTTCAGCTATGATTTTTTTTTGTTTCCCTACTACTTATGGAAAACAGAGATAACAATAGCCTTCAACTTGTCAGAATAACTTGCAGTGCAGTTGAATCACTTGATGTCATAAAAAAAATGGATAATATACAGTGAAGTATAAATTTAACATTATTTTTTGGTTTACATCAAAATTTTACTGGTGTCCAGTCATCAAAATGTAACCATGCTGAAATAAAAGAGTTTAATGCATTTAAGGTTTTCACTATATGGACATGGAAAAAAATCTGATCCTATAAGGGCTTGGGCATATACAAATTTAAATGAGCAACAATACATACAATATATTACAATATTATATATTTATTATGACTAGTCACTAAAAGCTAAAGAAAATTACTAAAGCAATTTGTGTGGAAAAACTGAGCTGCATTACTTAAAAAATAAGCAACAACCAAAGATAAACAACAGTACACAGTAACATTTTATCAGACAGACAGAAAGTAACATAAAAATGAAAGTGCATGGTAATAGAAATGCTTCCTTTGATAGATCATGAATTAACCCCTCCAACAAAAATCCTCCCAGAGAACATCAGTTACTCTACAGAAGGTCACAAAAGAACCCAGAACAACAGGTAAAGCTCTGCAGGCCTCACTGTTCTCAGTTAAGTTCAGTGTTAATGATTCAACAACTGGAAAGAGACAAGGCTATAATGTCATCCCGAATAGATTTCTAAGGCCAGACTCACTGCTGTTAAAAAAGAACTCAATGAACTGATTCATATTTCCCAAATAACATCTTGATGATCTCCGGGACTTTGGGTAAAATATTCTGTGAACTGGTGGGATTGAAGTGAAACATTTTGGAAAGTGTGTTCTTCATTACAGCTGGTGAAAAACTAAAATCATTTCAGAAAATGAACATCATATTGACAGTCCAACATGGTGGTGGTAGTGTAATGGTCAGATTCTGCTATAATGCACCGGGACCCGGATGACTTGTCATGATTGATGGAGCCATGAATTCTGCTCTCCAGCAAAAAACCTTGAAGGAGAATATCTAGCCATCGGTTTGCTTCCTCAAGCTCAAATCCTCTTGGGTTATGCAGCAGGACAATGATCCAAAGTATACCAGTAAGTGCTCTGAATGGCTTGAAAATGGCCAAGTAAGAATCTTTAATTAAATCTAATCGAGATGCTGGGGAGTGATCTTAAACATGCTGTACATGTACAAAACCCATCCAGTGTGCCAAAATTAAAACGATTCTGCAAAGACTTGGGCAAAATTCTTCCAAAGGGATGAAAAAAATCATTGCCAGTTGTCACATACATTAAATGGCAATGGTTCCCAGCAAAGATGGCACAACTGTTTAGGGGGCACTTATTTTATTTATTTATTTATTTTACATATAGGCCAAAGTTGGTTTGCAGTACCCTTTTCCCTTAACAGATTTAACTAACTAGATCAAACTGGATCTATATATACTGTGACTGGGCCATGTGCTCGTTACAGAACACCAGCAAAGTTTTATGTTGTCCTTAACTCAGTGAAAATTGTAAAGAAAGGTAGGGCAGCATTTCCTCAAAAGATGTGAGTTCATCTAAGAATAACCTTAACTATTCGTTAAACCTTCTACAGATTTATTTCATGAATGGCAAAAGAACAAAGAGATGGAGTCACATCCTCAGTGACATATGGACTGAACTGCATGCATATGGAACCAAATCTAAGCGAGAACAACGTTATTTTCAGGCTTTGGCATTGCTTGAAAGTGTGCTTTGGTGCAGAGTCCAGACCCAATCTGAACAAAGAAGAAAGCTTCCTAACAATTGTAAAGCTGAGTCTGTGTGGCGACATAGATAACAATGAGAATGTCCATTACTATTTTAACAGGAGAACTACAGTTGTGCAAGTGCTCACATTACTTAAATCATTACATTACTTGTGTAGTCTTCTCATGTTGTCTGGACAAAAAACTGAGTGTTATGAGGAGCACAATTTTCAGAACAAATAATCATCAATTTTTCACAGTGCAAAGAGTAAACAGACAACCATGATCCAAGTCAGATGTTTATGACTGCATCAAAGGAGCCCATCATAAACACTGCAAACTGTGGATATTGTGACCTGACTGATGTAACTACAGGTGAAAAGAGTTGATTTTCATAATTTAAAAAAAGGACCACAACTGTTTTCAGAGTTTCTAATTTCCGAAAAGCCTATCTGTCTAGTTTGTAACAATGCACAGCCAAATACCCCATCCACTTAAACAAAAACGTGTTTGAAATTTATTTAGCTTTAACCTTAATATTTGTTTTAGGTTAACATAAATAAGGCAGAACCTGGTCTTACTTAGTAGTTTCAGTTTAGTAGAAATCTATTTTATCAACAAACATAAGGATACTGACTGACTGCCTTGAACAAGTTTTCTATGGCTTTTGTGCTTTTGCAATCCTTGAAGAGTTAGCAGGAAGCCCCTGCTTGCTTCTGAGAATAGGGAGTGTATTTCATGTGTATTTTGTGGCACTGTGCTGCATCTTATCACTATCCAGATATTAAGACGATTTCCTGGATTTTGATTTATTAGGGAACAGCAGAAGGTGGGACTCGCACAGGGTGCCATTAATGGAAGAACTAAGACAGGTTGTGCTGGACTGTACACTAGTTTAACTCTTTGTGAGGCCACAAGAGACTACAAGTTAAGACGTTGCTAATGATCAGCTGAACTGACTCATGGTATTCTGAAAGTTGACCTTCCAGAAATATAATAAAGTTATTGATTTATGCTTCCTCTGTGGAGCTCCTGTGCATTATACCCTCCAATCAAGCATAAGCATGCAATATGCACTTGTGTTACAGCTGCTCATGTTTACCATCCTCCTCCTTAGGCTCTTTCCACTGAGAGGAAGATGCTGGCTGGGGTGCAACTCAGCAAATCCCACCTGGATGTGGCATTTCTAATAAACAGCCTAGAGGCATGGCTGCCACCCCTTCTTTTCACTCCCAGCGCTCCTCCTCGAGCTCCTTCAGCAGTGTCCACGGGTTCTCCAAACAACCTCTAATTTGTCTCTTGATTAGTGACTTATAAACTGTGGTGTGTTGTTTCCAAAATAGCTCTATGGATTGTTTCCTGCATGTTCCTTCCACCACCACCACCAGCACCCTCCCTGCATCCCATTCACACAAACACACAAACTATTATGTTTCATCATTGTGATAGCACAAGCGGGGGAAGATATAGTTATTTAGGGAATTATCTGCCTCATTGGTGCCATATCTCATCCCCTGCCTTTGTGCCAAATGGCCGTGTTTCCATAGAGCCTGCCTCTGTTTACTGTGACTTGCAATGGCAAGGCCTTTCCTGCTACACAGGGACTTATTGCACAGCAGTGGAGGGTATTTCAGTCCCTGCTTGGAGTTTTGGGGCTTACTTTTGCAGCTCTCTCTGCTTCTCCCACCTGTTCCTCTTGCTGTTCCTTCCACTGGCGGCCCGTGTGGCTGTGTGCTGGTGCTCCTGGCCCTGTTCTTGGACAGGCAAGGCTAATTGAAAGGGAAGGCTGCTCTCTGCTGATCAGGTCTGACAGCAGTGTCTTGCCAGAGGAAGGTGTGCCATCCCATGCTGAGAATGTTCACAGAAAAAAAAACAGCTCTGTTGTGAAAAACACAGTTTGCGCCACAACTGCCCAGGCAGCTTGCCAAAGGAACCAGATGATTTCTAGCTTTGAAGGAAGGGGGGGATGCCCATTTTAATGTGCTTTATGACTTTGAGGGAAAAGCTGTAGAAGTATTTAGTGAATATCCAAAAGGAGTTTTTCAATCAGAATGAAATCATCCAATATTTATGCTCCATCACAGACAAATCTATTCTATGTGTTCAAATGTTGCAAATAAATTGTTACCCAAAACTAAATGTATAAATTCTCATTATTTGCTCATAAACTCTTTCATGTCATAAGTAACATATGAAGGCTGTAAGGGTAATAAATCACTGTGGGTTAGAAATCCAATTAATACATAAAAAATACATATCATTATGTCAATGTCAACTTTATCTATATGGAACCTTATACAAACAAAAGATACAAATACACACACAAAGTAAAATTAGTAGTATAGAAATATCCTGCAGAGGAGTCCTATTTAGGATTCCTACAATGGAATCCTAAAATCAAACCTGTAACAAGCAGGAAGCTGGAAGAGTTATGCATTGCAAGCTCACATTTACCTTTATTAATAGACTGTTGTGACAAAGCAATGAATGACTTTCTCTAACTCTTAAGGAAAAAAATAGGGCTTACCTTGGCTAAAATATGTAATTGAAAAAAGCCTTTTTTGACAACTGAACATGTTTTCCTTTTTAAATTCACAAGGTTTTTAAAAATTACTCCACCAATATAAGATACTAATGGCCCAAGAACAGCATTTGGGTTACCTAAAACAAACCTCTCAAACATGAAAGCTACATTAGTTTACATTAAGATATTGAAAATTTTAATCTACCAGTGTTTTGATGTCAGTTTGATATCAAAATTTCAAGGAGTCACTTGTTTTTTTTTTTTGTATTTATGAATAAACAAACCTGAAAGTCATCAGCAATGCTCTAAACCTAAAGATGGACTCCAAAGGCAACACACATGAAGATCTCCACATATGGAAAGGATGGATTTTAAAGTCATGTCAGTGATCAGTCAGGAACTGACAGGTTTTGGGTTTAAGCTAAATTTTCAGGGTAGCTTGTCAGGATGAACCATCAAGAGCCCTGAGCTGAATCCAATTACTCAGTGTTTTCAGGATCAGGGCAAAGCAAAAGAAACCATATTTACTTTCTTTGCTTCTCAGCTCCAAAACCAACTCAGTTTAAACCTGATTTTAAACCTGATTTAAAGGAACTGTTGGTTCCTTTAAATCAGGTTTGAAAATTAGCATTTTAAGACTTCTCTCTTTTGATGTGATGCTCAAATTTTGTCATTGTTTTAATGTCTGCCATATTTTTAACACTGCTTTATTTTGCTCTATTTCTTTATTTTCCTTTAAATAATTTTTAATTACTTTATTTATGAATGGTGATAAACAAGTAAACCTGTCTTGCTTCAAAAGAGCCATATCAGTTCTATGATATTAATTAAAGCCAGTATGAAAGTTTCCAAAAATACATAGCACAATTTATAATAGCTTTATGTGTCTGGAAAACATCCATACGTTATAAAACTGTGACATGCCTACTTGTGCTTTTTTTATAAACTGCTCCTGACATGTCACCAAAGTTGTCATTTTCCCCTGAATTACGTTTGTTTCAAACCCAGCCTAATCATCTCTACCCTCCAGATCATCGTCACTTGCTACAGATACTTCTTGGCACATCCACTCAACTTTTGTCATGTGTCTAAGCTTGCTAGCAGGTCCATCTCACTGCCCATATCAGAGGTGCCACCATGTAGTGTGACTTAATGCACCAGGACAGGCTGGGAGCCCTTAGCAGGCCCACAATGGACAGCTGTGATTACCGCTGACAATAATTTATGGTCCCTTCTGATTGAAAAGAGATGGAGAAGGAAAGACTGGTTTGGAGTCAAGGCACCACCTTAAGATATAAAACTGAGGCCGCAGCTGCTGTCAGATACAAGACTCCTGCCAAGCTCTGCAGGCTTTCTGCCCATTCAGACAAACACAAGCACTCACTTCTCGCTCCCTTTTTGTCTTGCTTTATATTCTTCTTTGAACTTTTATTTTATTGACCAATCTCGGCTTTCATCCAGATTGTCTTTCTGAGAACATTCTTAAACCTTGCACCATGTTTATAAAAAAAAACTTAATCAAATCAAGGAAAGAATAGGTAACATGAAATAAATGTAATATTGGACATTGCTTGCAATTACAGTGCAGAATAAAAGAGGAACAAGTACTTATCCACTCTCTCTGATCAGGTGTCTCCAGCGTGAGCTTTTCCAACCCGGAGATTACCCCCACTAATCCTAACAATAGCACTGTGCAGCTGGTTTTAACAACTAACTGCACCATTGTTTATGTTGTCATCCCTGCTGAATCGTACTCATGAGGAGTAACCATTTTAGTGGATTTGCATTTACTATTTCAGGGCCTTATACAAGGGATGAAATCCCCCTTCTCCAAGTGATGTATGCCATGGGTATTATTTTCTATTTCTGCAAGAGGAAAGCAATGAGAAGGTTTACAAAAGCTCATATGGATATAAAACTGAAATAAAAGCAGTTTACAGAATGAAAAGAAATTATAAAAATGTAAGTGGAAATGTTGAATAAATACACTTCAATAAATGAACACTCTCAATACGCTTTATGCAGAATATATGAAAATATGTTACCAGTAAAGAGATTAAAGTAATATAGATATTAAAGGCCTACCAAATTATCACATATTGATAATATTCGAAGGAATGGGTAAACAGTGATGTTTTTCATATGCAGTTAGACCAATTCAAGTGTGATTGCTACCTGTTTTGTAAAAATAAGACCTAACAAATTAGTAAATTCTTATAATTAAGCAAAAATGAAAATGGAATTGCTAATAAAGTGGTGGCACTATACTGTCCCATTCTTCAGAAGAAGTCTTCAGTTGCAGTACTAAACGATAAGAAAAAAATAGTAATAAATGATATAAAAGATATTTACTTCATACAAATAATAAATACATCTGTTATACCTCTCAGTAAATGACTAAATTAATCAAGTGCAAGGTTAGGGGTGGACTGTGGAGAATTACAACAAACAAAGTTGACAAATGGAGAAACACATACATGCTGTATTCAAGTCAAAGCTTTTTCTGCCATTTATTTTGTAATTTGGGAGATCATTTTCCTTTTTTGGACATAATTAAAAATTGTTCTGCTGACAAGACATATAGACTGCATTTGTATTGTGCCATGACAGGGATTATTAACATGCATCTTTTTTTAACCTTGAGATGTTTACTTCCCCTATCATCCTCCTTCCTGTGTGTGGTGGCAGAATAAGCATGGGTCCTTGTTCAACCTTGTTTGACACAGCTTAAGATTTGTAATTATTGTTCTAGATGTAAGAATCGGGGTGGTCTGGGGCAAGTACCTATTTTCTTGTATCAATTTCCTTACTTATGAAGATCATTGAACATCTCCCTCACTCAGATGGCATCTTGACTTCTCTTTCTCAATTTGAAAGGTGGCTAAGATAAGCAGACCCTGGGTCACTCCACACTTATTAACAAGGGAAAAAATGAAGTTACCGGTTAACATTAAGAGTTTGTAGACACTTTCATCATATTTAAAAAATATTAATCATTTATATTCATCGTCTATCCTATTTATCCTTGCAGATTTTTGACTTTTAGATGGGGAGAACATGAAGATTCCATTCTGAAAGGCTCCAGTCATGTAACCCAGGACCCTCTTGCTGCAAGGAAACAGTGCTAACAACTGCCCCACTGTGCAGCTGTATTAAAATGTCAATAATAATTCTTTAATAAGAAATAGTTTATAAGAACATATAGAGAAAAAAATTATTTAAAGTCATAATAAAATCAAAACAAATAAGCAGAGCCCAATTGTCTAAAATTCCTCTGAAAAAAAAGCAATTTTTAAAACCTAGATTTAAAATATTCATCAGTAGGCACAGTGTGAGGGAGGTTGTTACATAATTTGGACCATCCTGTTTTTTATGTGGTATTGTTGGGTGAAAAGCATGCATGAACAATAAAGTCCTGCATTCATATTCATTGGTATTCATTCATTGGTTTATATGTTCATTTGAATTTGTATTTAACAGAAAATGCAGCTTTCTGCTTTGAAGGAGTTGTTGGAACAGAGAGCAGCTGATCAGTTGACTTATGGCTCATGGTTTACAGTAAAGATAAATGAAGATAGCAATTTAGACCTGTGCTTAGCCATGTAATTAAAAAGAAAATTAACAGTAACAGTTTAAATTTGACTCCAAACCTCACAAGCAACCAGTTTAATGAACCAAAATGTTTCACGATATTTTTGCTGAAAATTTTCAGCATTCTGTGCCAGCTGCTGAAATAGGAGCAACTATACATTTCAATATTGCTTAATTGAAAACTTTTTTGCCCACTAAATACATTTACTGAAATTAAAGATTTTTTTTCAAACACTTTCAAGCTCCTTTTGAATGAAAGTGTTATAAATTCTGTACCTGCTGATTGTACAGGAACACAAAACCTGGACAGACTTTAACTATGTCTTACTTTTTTGCATTTTACAAAAAACTTTAGAACTATCATTTTATCCTTCATAAAATATCTGAGTTATGCATGTATCTATGTCAAATAAAATGAGAAAAGGGCAGCCCTTACGATTTAACTTTTTCATATCCTGAAAAATAACATCTGATAAGACACCTATTTGACAAAAATTAAAAGGTTAAACTTATCCTTCTGGTACTGCAGCTGTTTTTATATTTTGTCTATTTTTTAACTGCAGTTGTTATGGTTTTCTTGATCTCTTATTGCTCTCAAAAGGCAGATACCATCAAACTCACTGAATTATTTTCTCTCACATCTTCTTCTCTCCCCTGCTCCATCTTAACTCACATTCACTCTCTGCCACCTGCACACACTCACACATCTGTACACTTCCATGACACAAAAAGACTGTGTTCTGATGAATAAATTTGTATATTTTAGAACCTATCCCCATTTCAGGAAGTATCCTCCAGAGGCCCCTGCCTTCTTCTCTCATGAGTTCCCCTGCAACCCAGTGGAGTCATTAGTCTGCTTGCTGTGTTGAACTCTTTAATCATCTGTGTGTTACATAAAAAGGGGACTATTCCTCAGTGACACACAACGGCATGCTCAGTTAGATTGGGGCTCGCTTTGATGTGCACAGGCTGTTGTGTTGTGTCTGCGCTGTAGGCTTCTGCTCTCTCCCTTTTTCTGTTACTTTGTGGATGTCAGTCTCCCCCCCCCTTTCAGTAAAGTTATAGTATAGTCTACCACTAAAAAAGAGCACCATTTAGTAGCACCTAGATTGTCATTGTTTCTGTATAATAAACACATAAGTGAAGTACTTGTAGCTGTCCTGATTGAGGCCTCTGTTACACCAATCTGGATATTTTTTGAAAGGTTTTGTCAGCTTTTGACCAAATCTGCATGTACATGGTCTGTGGGATTCCAGTCAAAAACACCATGATATCTATGCCAAGCCAGAAGAGAGTGATAATGTTGACAAGAACAACATCATTGATAATGTTTACAGTTTGTTAAAGGTGGCAGAGTTAAAGTTTTATAAACACATCACACCAGAGTGCTCTCGGTATAAGTTTGAAAAAGTAACAGGGTTTGCTAATTGTTGTACTGCTAACTGTTAGTACCAATACAAGTCAATAATTATGTATTTATCTCTCATGTGTCCAAACACTGAAGGGATATGTTCACAAATATAGGTTCACAGTACTATGTGTGCTCTTGGTTTGATGAGATGGAGCCATATTAAATGTTGAACTCAGGGTTGTCTGGAACCTCAGATTTTCTCAGTCTTTCCTGTAGTTCAGACTAGGAACACAGAAAGTCCAACTTCCATGGGCGGTCATACATGGGGATCAACATGGGCCAGTCCCACTATAGAAATGGTTCTGGCCCCTGTGCTAAAGACATCGGCATGACGGATGGGGGATATGGTTGGAACATGTCACCCGCACTTCCTGTATTTGTGCACTCTGCCCGAAGCACTTTTTTTCAGCGTTACAACTGTTAACATGCAGTAATGTTTTACCAAGCTGTCTATATATGCACCATGAGCCCTAGGATCAGTTCTAATCTTCGATGCGACGAACTACGGACACAGTGTAAACAGTCTCCTCGACTATATGGGTGCTTAATTACTGCAGAGTCCATTCCATGGCGGAGCGGAGATGCAAGCAGTGTAGATTGGGGATAACACCAGTATCACCTGTTAATCATCGACTGAAGACATGTAGCTGATAAGAGCTGATGGGTAGAGCTGCAAAGTGTGTGTTAGCTAACCAGCCAGTGCCACCAAAAGGCAAAAAACTTGGCAATTTTTTTTTTTTTTTTTTACAAACAAACTGTGTAAGTTGAGTAATGGTATTCCATACAGATGTAATGTTGGCTAAGTAAAGACTAGTTAATCCATGCCAATATGTCACCTTAAGCTATAGAAGAATGCTAATGTTGTTAAATATGTTACATCCTTTGCTAGTTAGAAAAAGCTAGACATAAACCCAATCCTCTTTCATTTCAGTGCAGAAGTTGTGTTCACTGTTGTGTTTCACACATTTAAACAAAAGCTTTATTGCCACAATAGAATGAGTCAATTCAGGGAGGAGACATTAAGTCAAGTCAAGTTTATTTGTATACCACATTTTAGCAGCAAGTCAATTCAAAGGGCTTCACATCATAAAACATCAAACAAGTATACATCAAAATCATCAAAATCATCAAACAAATATATATGAAAATCATGAACATCATCAAGCAAATATTGATGTATTAAAATCATAAAGATCATCAAGCAAATATAATTCGAAAATATTGATCAATGTTCCACTTACTACTAATCAAAGGCAGTTTTCAGGGAGTTTGTTCCATATTTGTGGTGCATAAAAACTGAAAGCTGCTTCTCCATGTTTGGTTCTGGTTCTTGGGATGTAGAGTAGACTAGAACCAGAAGACCTGAGTGGTCTGGAAGGTTGATACAATGACAACAGGTCTTTAATGTATTTTGGTGCTAAGCCGTTCAGTGATTAATAAACTAGCAGAAGTATTTTTAAGTATATTCTCTGAGCTGCAGGGAGCCAGTGTCAGGATTTTAGAACTCTGGTGATGTGCTCTGTGCTCTCTGGTCTTAGTGAGAACACGAGCAGCAGCGTTCTGGATCAGCTGCAGCTGTCTGATTGACTTTTTGGGCAGACCTGTTGCAGTAATCAAGACAAGGATTCTTTTTGGGTATTCTAGCTTTCTCCCACAAAACAAAAAACTTGAATGTTACAGATGTTTAAAAAAACCCCTTAAAATTGGCTTTATTGTTGTGGTGGTTTTGAGAGCAATTGGTGGTGGCAGACAAGTATAAAGAGTGCCTCTTCATTATCATTTTTAAAGGCATATTTTAGTTGTACTCTGACATTGAGTTTTCCAATTTCCCAGCTATAAATACAACAAGTTGGCTGCCATGCATTTAGAAGTGTAGTAACTGAGAAAAACAGACTGAGAAAAATACATTGCGTTCACCATGTAATACTACCAGTCATTAACACAAGACCAAACATTAAGTCATGCAGGTTTTTAGACATTATTCCACATTGGTACATCTTATTGTTTAAAAAATCCTCACAGTGAAAAGTGTTTAGGAAAATCTTAACATTTATCATCAAAAACTCAATTTGCATGTGCAAGGTTTATTGCAAATGCTGCAGAAAATTGTAGTTTTTCAAAATATGAATCATAGAAACAAGGTCTTAATTGACAAAAATATTATTCCTCTTATAATTTTCTTTTTGTTTTGTAAGATGTACAAAATTCTGTTCAGATGTAAACAAATTCAAGCAAGTATATTCAGAACTCGTGGCACCAGTATTCCAAAAGGATACAGACAGGCGCCTAAACTGCCATGGTATCAGGTTGCTGGTCTGTCAGACACAATGGTGAGGAGTTGCTGCGGGCTCCACCTGAGAGGGCAGAACAATGGAGTCGCAGTGCAGACGGAGCAGCAGAGGGCACAACGAGCCGATCTGTCAGCCTGGCAGAGTGACGCTGACCCAGTCCAGGCTAAGACCCTCTCCTTGTACATACAATGGAGGGTGGGAGGTCAAGAGCACAAGGAAATGGTGGGGAATTCCCAGCATGCCATAATAAAATTGAGTTCTCTATTTTGGTAGCTGTAGGAATGGGACACAGTCAGGCTACACCCAGAATCACATCACAACTTTCAGCGATTACAGTGAAGTCATACCATGCAGTTTAAGATAATTAATTTATGCTTCTGCGGCTGCTTCTCATTACTGCAGAAAGGAAAATAGCTCAGCTGTCTGACACTTGATCTTGCATCGTGGGACAAATACCATGCGTTCTACTTGGATTCAGCAGAATATGCTTATAAATGCCATCTTAAAAGGGCAAAAATATTTTGAATGTGGGTCATTATCAGAACTTTGTAAAAAATGTGAAATGTTGTGGTCTAAGTAAGTAGCTCAGTGTGGTGAAAAATGAATCTGAATCACACCAAGCCATGATGTCCTACAAAGATTCACAAACAAAAAGAAGGAGAACACTTTAAACATGATTAGCTCAAGGTTCATAAGACATAAATAAAATTTCTATTATTGCCTTTTATCTATCTCGCACATGTACTCAGCCACCATACATTCAAGGGGGCTAAGTGTTTAGCTGGGTGTGTGTGCAAACTAAGGTCCTGAAGACTGGTTCCTTGAGAGTGTGGAGTAATGGGGGACTGTGAAAGCCAGATTTTATAAAAGCTCTTAATAAGGCACAGTGTGATATATAAGCCCGCGGCAGTAGAGATCTGTGTGCAAACACTTGAACCACTCGTGAGATAGGGCAATCTGTGTATGGAGCTCCAAACGGCCTAACAACTCTGTTATTTCACACATGACCCTATTTGGCCTCTCTGATAGCCTTAATTTGGGAGCTGAATTTGATATAGTGCAGCAAATATTTACTCAGGCACCTTAACTCTGTTTACAAGGTATGTTATGATAAACATACCGCAATGGTGTACTGAATGTAATAAATGTTAAACAGTGTGTGCAATTATATACTTCACATTCTTGGCCATGCACACTGAAAGCTTGCCTTGTGGACCTGAGGTGTATTTTGACAGATCGTTATGATCCTTCCTGGCCACCTAGGGTCAGAGTCAGAAATTAACTGTTTATGGATATCCATGGTGGATAGCTAATTTTAGGCCATATTTTAGTGCAAAGAAAACATTCATCCTGGAGAAGAAAATGTACAGTGCAACCAACTACATGACAGCATTTGAGGACAGATAAAGAGTGTTCTGCAAAACTTTGGAGCAGATTATTTTTTCCAGTGGACTTAAGTTTGAACTTTTGCCACTGTCTTCTTATATCTACTGAAAAAAGTGGGCAACTGTGAGTACGTTTAAGCTTTTTTCCCCATTAAGATTGCGTGTTTATGAGTTTCTTAGGATTTTCATTTCCCTCTTCATTTTGGATGAGCATAAAATTGAACTTGCAGTATTTACTGAAAGAAGGTTTATGTATCTAATTTTAATGTTGATTTTTTTTTTTTTTTTTTTTTTTTTTTTTTTTAACTGGAAACAGTTTTGATGTGAAATTTACATATGCTCATCATAGACAGTAGAAAGTTGCTCCTTATCCATAGTACCCTTTTTGTTGCTATCAATGAGCTTCTAGCATAATTCTGCCAGGATATTTAAACACTCTTCTTGACAGAATTGGTTGAGCTCATACAGACTAGTTTTCTGACATGGAACTGACTTTTAAACATAGCCTATAAATTTTCAATGGGGTTGAAGCCAAGGCTTTGGAAAGGTCTCCCCAGAAATGTGATGTTAGCCTGCTCTATCTCCTCTAAAATCAGTTTTGATGTGTGTTTGGGACAATTTTGCAGTTTTATAGCATAATTGCATCCATTTCACTTAAACTTTCACCCAAAGTAGAAAGGAAAATGTTTAGGACGCTCAAGCAGAAGCCAGGAACCAGCAAGGTTCTGTCATAAACTGGAAACTGTTCGAATAGCAGCTTCATGGTCCACAGTGAAGCCAGTTTCACATCAACATGCACTTAGAGGTGCTGAACATGAATGTTATGAATTTGTTCCAAAATTGACACATTCAACCTAAGCAGAAATCTGGCGCAAAGGGCACTTCCGGAGTACTTCTGGAGAAAGGTTAGTCAGTTAGTTAGAAAGGTTGCTGTGGTTTTGATAGATTGTATCTATTAAATTCAATATTTCTTCAGCTTCACCTCACATAAACAACTAGATGGTTGACTTGGGCACAATCAGGACAGTGATCTCAAAAACAAATCATACTTGATTTTGCATGATACAAAGGGGGCAAAAAAATTAATCATCTGGCTTCATTTTCACACAAGTTTTAGAGATAAGTTTTAAAGCTACAGTATATGTAAACCAACCATTTTAAATGGTTTAAAAGCCAGATTAATGACAGCTACAAAAAGTTTGACTGAGATGGAACTAGCTAAAGAAAATAAAATATTAAAGAGGTATCAATGAATAGAGTGAGCTATCTATATATTCGCCTGCATGTATAATTCTGACTATGTTTGGACAAGAATAAAGTCAGTTCTTGTTTTTAATATTCATTTAAGTTTTTTTGCTAATCATTCCACCAAGAGGAAATTAATGTTAAAATCCTCAAAGTAATACGACATTAATGCCCAGAATTAGAATATACAAACTTCTCACCAGAAAGCTAACTTTGGTCTTATGCTAAAATATTCTTTATTGTTTCATGAGGTTTAGTTTTTAGCCTCATAGAATCCACCTTAAGGTGGCTAAAGCTTAAGAGGGTTCAAAAAGTGTGAAACCTAATGTCAGATTTGTCTTTTTCCCCTGATGTTCAACTTGAAGTCAAAAATCAACCCACTGTCCTTAAAGAGGATTTATTGCTACTCCTGCTGTGATTAATATCCTCAAACTCAGCCTGTAAAAGGAAGGAGGGAGTGTGTGCAATCAGAAGAAAGTGGGGCATCAGCAGTCAGCTGCATTCGGATTATAAGTCAACATGCTGCGCTGCCTGCTGAATCAGCGGTTTCTTCGAGAGGACGCTGAAAGATCCTAATCCTGTATATCCAGGTAACCTTCTCCAAGGAGGGAAGAGGTACACGAGTAGTCCACTTCAGGGTCTCATATTCCTTTGGAAAATATTAAATTCATCAACTGTAAAAAGTTAAGGCTGAAAAAAAAAAACTGCTTAAAATGTTAACTTTACTTGTTTTTTGGCAGTGTTGTTTAGGAAGGCACATAGATTTTCTCCAAGTTTACTATAGTAGTAAGAAGCAAGCTTTTCTCAGGACAGTGACAGCTTGCAGCATTGGTGTGAAAGGAGGAAAAGACAAAGCACCCCATATTCTGAGTCTGTGTGATTAATGACATAGGTGTGTGTTGCAGTGGGCACCGTTAGAGGAGCTACAGATCAGTCTTCCTGTAAGACAAATCTGACACTCACCAACTCACTGACTCACCTGCTACCCCCTCCACGCCATCAAACCTCCAGCTTCTCGCCGCCAAGTGCAGCCAAGCCCATAAATCACCCAAAACAAAGCATGTTTAATCTGTGACACGCAGGCTTGACACGCAAATTTATTACCTGTTGTGGGGAAAAACTGCATGTGTCTCACTGAGTCAAGCCTCTATTTACCTTTGGGAGACCAGTGAAATCTGGAGAGACAAAGTGTGCGACAAAGAAAGCTGATGATGGCAGTGTCTTTCAGTGAAATCCTGGAGACAAAGGCTTGCTTTACCGCACCGTCTTATGGTCTTTTCACAGGGTGATGATGTGCTTGCATGACTTTCTCGACTGCACTTGCCAAAAGATTTGAGGATTTTCCTTGAGCACATTTGTACAACATGAATCCTGAATTATATTTTGAGGATTATAATTGGATAGCTGTTCTATGCCTGGCGTTAGTTATAGGCAAAACTAAGAACCTGCCAGAACTATAACTGTGATTTAAGGTAAGGTTTTTAGAAATCACCCCTAAAACAAAATCACATGAGAATATATGTTATTGTGCTCAGTTCACAGGCTTATACACCTTTTATTAAAAGATGCAAAGAAACAAACATGGAAATCAACTGAGTTTAAAAAAAATGAAGACTGCTTTTTGGATCCTGTTTTTTTCCAACTTTCTTAGTTGAGGCAGAGAGGAAACGTTCAATCATTTGTGCTTTCAAGCAAACATGAACTTTGAGGGCACCACAGACACAAGCAGCAGAATTTATCAAACCACTTTAGTGGCATCAAATCAACACTGACTATAATTATGAAAAAACAAAGAATTATCCTTGTGTAGCATGTACATTTTTCATTTATTATAAATCCTAAATCATTTTGAATGTAAAATTTTGATCCTTTTCAGTTCAGTAACTGGCCTGCAAATATGAAGTTTTCAGCTCAGTTTAGTTCAACTGAAAATTTTGAGAGGCTTGGTTTGTTTTTACCTTGGTCCACCTCTTCTTGTACCTACTTGTTAGTCATTTGTATCTTTTGAGAACAAAATCTCTCACTCTCTCTCTCTCTCTCTCTCTCTCTCTCTCTCTCTCTCTCTATATATATATATATATATATATATATATATATATATATATATATATATATATATATATATATATATATATATATAAACATACAGGCCAACTTGAATTTCTACTAAAAAAGTTTTTAAGAAATTATGGCAAATATAGATTTATTCATATTTTCCTCCTGTCCTAATGTGTTTGAGCACAGTCCTGGCTTAAAGAAGCACATTAATATAAATCATCATAAATACCAGTGGAAACATGGAAAAAGATGGTAAGCAATGATAACAAGGTTTGACTGCTCCAATGCCAATAAAGATTTAGCCTTTGATCATTCAAAAGGAGATAAATAATAACGAACAGTGAAACATAACCTAAGTTTGCTTTGAGCTTCGACCTCCAGATCTTTATCCCTGACCTGTCTGCTGTGTCCCCTGGTCTTCATGATGCTGTTTGTTCACTAATTTTCTCCAACAAATCACTGAAGTCTTCACCAAGGAGCTGGATTGAAACTGAGATCAAATTGGACACAGGTCGCCTCCATTTACCAACTGGGAGACGTCTGAGGGCAACTAGTTGCACTGGATTTTATTTAGGGGTATCAAAGTAAAGGTGACTGAATACAACAACACGTCAAACTGTTTGAATAGAATTTTTAAATATATTGTCTTCTTCCGGTTGGTTTTAACATGACAACATGTGAAGTGGTGCTATGGGTATGAAAACTTTTGCACTGCATATACCCCTTGTTGTTTTCACCCTTAAAATTCAGCAAAAGTTCACTGTAGTACCAAAAAGGTCTAGTCTGTGACCTGATTGAAACTTTTTTTTTGAGAAATGAAGCTTCTGGTATTGAAATTAAAAACCTTTTTTTTTTTTTTTGTGTCCACATATCACAACAGCAGACTCACATATCCTCAGCCTTCTTGGTAAACAAACAAACAAAACCTGACAAGCTGAATTAGCATAGCTTGATTTGTCATTGTAGAAAAAGAGAGAAATGCAAAAGAGAAATGGCTGAAAGGCAAAAATTAGAGTGGCTTCTCCCACACATGTCTTTTCGCAGACTTTACTAATCCAGCCTGTCCTCGACATGTCTTTTCACTGTAAATTGTGGGAATGAGAAGTGATGGCACCTGCTCACTGATGCTGCCAATGCTTGAAACTCACACTTACACAGACACATTCAGACACATTTTTGCATATGATGCAATCAACATGTCAGAAAATCTGTGAAAGTAGCCAACAGTGAAATGTACAAAACGATGGCTTAGTATTATGTACCATGATAACAAATCCATTGGAAAACCATTTAAATGCAGCTGCATTTGGATGACTTTCTCTTGAATATATATACTGATTGTCATTCACTTTTAGGAAATTGCTCTGTTCAACTGAAATAGTTGCTCAAGTATGTCTCAGTAAATTAGAATATCAAAAAAAAGTTTGTTTCAAAAAACCAAATCTTCAATAATATGTGGATTCTCTACACACAGAGTGATTTATCTGAAGTGTTTATTTCTGTTCATCTTGATGATTATTGCTTACAGCCAATGAAAATCCATAATTCAGTTTTGAACTTACGGTGCCTTGTGAAAGCATTCACCCCCTTGGCATTGTTTTTGCCAACTCATAACCTGGAGTTAAAATGGATTATTTTAGGGTTTGCATCATTTCATTTACAGAATACATTTCATTTTCTCTTTATTGTGAAGCAAACAACAACTAATAATAGAAAACTTCAGTATGCATAACTATTCACTCCCCAAGATTATAAATATAATATATAATATACACCTGTACTTTGCAAGATCCATTTTCCCCTCAACTCGGACCAGTTTCCCAGTCCCTGCTGCTGAAAAACCATGGGGATGGTGTTCTTGGGGTGATGAGATGTGATTTTGTGTCAGACATAGTGGTTTCCTTGGTGATAGAAAAGTTCAGTTTTGGTCTTATCTGACAAAGCATCTTCCTCCTACATTTGTGGAGTCCCCCAGATGCCTTTGGCAAACTGAAAATAAGCCTTCCTGTTTTTGTCTGTCAGTGAAGGCTTTTTTCTGGCCACTCTTCCATGAGGCCCAGCTCTATGTGTACAGTTTATTGTGGTCATATGGAGAGATACTTAGGTCTCTTCTTGGGAACTCTGTAGCTCCTTTAAAGTTACCTTTGGTCTCTGTGCTTCCTGAATGATTAATCCCCTCCTTACCTGGCATGAGAGTTTTGGTGGGCAGCCCTCCCTTGGCAGGTTCATTGTGGTACCATGTTCTTTCCATTTGATGATAATGGATTTGATGGTGCTCCATTCGATTATCAGAGATTTAGCTATTTTTTTTATAACCCAACCCTGATTTGTACCTCTGAACAACTTTGTCCCTGACTTGTTTGGTGATCTCCTTGGCCTTCATGGTGTCATTTGGTTTGTGATGGTGTTGCAGACTCTGGGGGCTTTACGAAAAGCTGTGTATATACTGACAGATTATGTGACACTTAGATTGCACACAGGTGGACTTCATTTCACTAAGCATGTGACTTCTGAAGGTAATTGGTTGCACCAGAACTTTTTAGAGGCTTCATAACAAAAGGGGTGAACACAGTGGCTTGCAAAAGTATTCATACCCTTTGAACTCTTCCATATTTTGTCACATTTCAACCACAAACATAAATATATTTCATTGGAATTTTATGTGAATGATCAACACAAAGTGGTATACAATTGTGAAGTAGAAAGAAAATTATACATGATATAAAAACATTTTTTGCAAATAAAAAACTGAAAAGTGTGGTGTGCAAAAGTATTCAGCTCCGTATTCTCTGAGTGGAACCAATTGCCTTCAGAAGTTGCCTGATGATTGCTAATAATTAATGAGGTTCACCTGTGTATAATCTAATCTCAGTACAAATACAGCTGCTCTCTGACGGCCTCAGAGGTTAGTTAAGAAAATATTGGGGAACAAACAGCATCACGAAGTCAAAGGAACACACCAGATATGTCAGGGACAAAGTTGTGGAGTTTAAAGCAGGCTTAGGCTATAAAAAGATTTCCCAAGCTTTGAACGTCTCACAGAGCGCTGTTCAATCCATCATCCGGAAACGGAAAGAGTATGGCACAACTGTAAACCTACTATGACAAGGCTGTCCACCTAAACTTGCAGGCTGAATAATGAGAGCACTGATCAGAGATGCAGCCAAGAGGCCCATGGTGACTCTGGATCCAGCGATCCAGAGATCCACCGCTCAGGTGAAGGAATCTGTCCACAGGACAACTATTAGTCGTGCACTGCACAAATGTGGTCTTTATGGAAGAGTGGCAAGAGGAGAGCCATTGTTAAAAGAAAACCATAAGAAGTTTCATTTGCAGTTTGACAGAAGCCATGTTGGGGACACAGCAAACATCTGGAAGAAAGTGCTTTGGTCAGACGAGACCAAAGTTGAATTTTCTGGCTAAAATGCAAAATGCTATGTCTGGCGGAGAACTAACACTGCACATCACTCTAAACACCCCATCCCCACTGTCAACTATGGTGGTGACAGCATCATCCTCTGGGGGTGCTGTTCTTCAGCAGGGACAAGAAAGATGGTCAGAGCTGATGGGAAGATGGATGGAGCAAAGGAGCATAAGTCACAATAGGTCAGTGCTGAAAAAGCTGGGTGATCACAGAGTGTTGTATCCAAGCACTGAGTGTAGGGAAAAAGTGTGGTAGAAAAAGGTGCCCAAAATCCTTGAGAGAATTGTGTGGTAAAGTCCATTCAACTAGGGGAGATTTATAAGATTTGGGCTGTGGCTACAGCTCTGACTTCAGCCGAAGTCCGAACAACCAACCCAACCATCGCATTTTTTGTGTTCAGCAACTCCTAAGCAAGATACAACATAAGAAGTGTCCAACCTTGGCTAAGGAGAAAAAGGACTGAACTGTTGCTCTGTAGTCCAAAGTCCTCTTTTCAGATTAAAGTAATTTTTATGCATTTCATTTGAAAATCTAAGTCCCAAAGTCTGGAGGATGAATGGAGAGACACAGAATCCAAGTTGGTTGAGGCCCAGGCTGAAGTTTCCACAGTCAGTGATAATTTGAAGAGCCGTATCCACTGAGTTTAAGCAAGTGCAAAGTCAGAATAGCCATCTACCAGAGAAGCTTCATGGAGATGATGATTTTATTTTTCAGTGGAACTTAGAAACACACACTCCCAAAGTATCAATACCTGCTTTTTAACCATGGTATCACTGTGCTTGATTTGCAATCAAACTGGCCTGAACTAAACCTGACAGACAATCGATGGGTTATCATCAAAAGCAAGATGAGAGACACCAGGCCTAACAATGCAGAAGAGCTGAAGGCCATTTCATGCATTATGAGCTTCCCAAATAGCTCAGGAGAGCCACAGGGTGATCTCCTCCATGCCACACTCCATTGATAGAGCTATTCCTGCAAAAACAACCTTGGCCAAGTAAAAATATTGGTCTTAGGAAATACTACATAATATTTGTATTATGTAATGTGTAATATTTTCTTTTGCTTTGCAATCATCATGATTCAGGGAAATAAACACTTGAAACAGATCTATCTGAAATTATGTATTTATTGTGTGAGCTTTACTTTTTGAATTGAAATACATAAATAAATATACCTTTTGATGAGACTTTTTAATTCACTGAGATGCACTGGTATATTTGTCAGTGGGAAATTTGCTAATTTCACTCAGCAACTTCTCAGGCTGTGAATAATTTAAGTCATTACAGGTGATTAATTAAACAATGCTTGAAATTAGGTAGAAAATGAATAATGGTAAGAAGGGTTTAATTCCCGACCTTACTCAATTTTTAATGAGCTCACTTCGATGGAAACTCCATTTTATAAAAGGAATTATGGACTCGTGTGACTCTGGCAGATAATTAAAGAACTTATGTTATTATCTGAATCTCAGCACGTATGCTAGAGGAAAAAAGGGGGGGTCGTCAAGCAAACAAGATGGGATGGATGTTTAGAAGACTTCCCCTTGCAGTTGATAAGCTTTGAGCGTTGTGATAAACAGAGGCGAATGCATTAGGAAACCCAGGAGACTGGTAATCTCAGGAGGGATCATCAGCTCATCATAAAGGCTTTTGTACGCCGCGGGAGGAGCACAGACGCTCACTTCAGTGTCAAAGTTGTACAGAAGAGAAACAAAACAAGTCAAAAACATCAGAAAACAAAATTATACTTTCGCTTTTTAACACAAAAAAACTCAACAGATACAATAAACTCTGGTGTGGATTGTACATTTTACTTTTGTAGACATTTCCAACAGCTTCCTTTCTGCTGAGCCACCTTTTTTGGGGCAGGCACAGCTCCACTTAACTGCTCCACTTTTCTCGGGAAACTTGCAACATTTAGAGTGTCGCTCCCTAACACTTGTGTGCTATTCGGAGCTGGGAGGCCTTGGTTACTTTTAATTACAGCGGGTAATGAGAGAAGACTTTCAGACTGTGACTCATGGAGTATTTTTAGATCTCCATCTTGATTATCTAACACATCTCTGGTGTTGATTCTGTTACAACTTTGTTAGAGGACTTTTGTACCCCTAAAATTAGTCTTAAAGCATTACTTAAGTTGGTCAGCATTTTGTTTATAATGAAACCTTCTGGATTACGGTTGATATTGTCAGTGAACATAATTTTGCCTGTTCTTCGTTTAAATTTGATGGTGTTTATAGAGAGATCCAGATAATAAAACAAACACAAGTGAGCAGCAGGTGGAGGGCTGGATTGTTCAGGGATTTTCTGTAAAGTTTTCTTAATCAGCCTTGGTTAATGAAATGTTATTTTACTTTGGTGATCAAATTGCTCACTGAGAAAATCACACACCTTTGAGATCTGTTTGTTCTTTGTCATTTCCAGACTAAATATCTTGTTTTTCCCATGCTCTAATATTATGGATCAAGCTTGACTTTTATATTCTAAAATTAAGCTTGCTGAATGCACTTTTAATTGGACAGAAAAGAGTGTCTGGGTCTATTTGTGGTCTGGTGCAATGTTGGAAATGCCAGCTGTCGGCTCTGCATCAAAGCCTTGCTGGAACAAACCATTATGCTGCCCATCCCCACAGCTTGCTGAAATAGATTTCATCGTTTACTGTGTCATACATAAACCTTCACAATTATTGGCAAGCCTTGCAAAGACATGTAAAATCTACTGAAGATGAATCAATCAATCTTTTAATGCAGAAGTACAGTCTCATATAGAAATATTTAGAAAACCCAAGCTTCAATTTCACTTCATTAGTCATTAGTACCACAAACAATTCCTGTAAAATAAATTGGTTTTATTGTACTTATGACACTTGTCAAGTGAAGTCACTTGACAAGTGTCTTTTAGTTATTAATCTATGACTTTGTGGTATAAATCAGACATGACAAAGAAGTTATTTCTCTTAGCTATTCATTCAAAATGGAAAAGACAAGAGAATGTGCCAAACAGTAAGAAAAAGTTAGTCAGGAAAAGGATAGTAGAAAATAGCTGCTAACCCATATAAACATTCAGAGCACCACTTACAAAAGTTTAAAGCAATTAGACAATTTGGCAAACAGGGCTGGATTAGAAGAATAAGGGAGGTATTTCGAGATTACCATTACACATGTAAAAATGTGGAGCTTGGTGAACTGGGACTTTTGCTAAAACTAAATGCTTTGGTCAGATGAGAGAAAAGTCATATTTTTAAAAACAAACCCTACAAGTGGATGTGGCAAAAGAGAAAAAAAATATTATTTGAAAGAGCACCCCATGCTCTCTGCTTAGTATAACCTACAATAAGTAATGCTTTGGGCTTGTTTAATTTCGAAAAGGCCCTGTGAATCTTGCAAGACTGCGTGATATTATAGACCTTTTGAAATAAAAGGAAATTTAACCAAAAAATCTTGTTGACTCTGTCAGAAAAATAAAACTGATTTATCATTTGCTCTTCAACATCAAAACAGTAATCAGAAACAAAATCAGTCTTCTTTGGCCATCTCAGTCGCCTAACCTATCCAAAACTTGTGGATTGAAAGCACATATTCAAGGATCCAGAACTTTTGAACATCTATTGGAGGAGTGTCCAAAATGAAACTCATGGGCCATTGGAAGTCCTTGGACTGATTTTGTGTGACCTGTGAACCAACTTAAAAAATAATACCAATTTTGCTTGGCAACACAGGCAGTTGATGCAGATGGAACATTTTAACAACTTTTGAAGCTATACTTTTACTGACAAAATAACATCCTGTAAAACTGGAAAATGTTAGGAACAAATCTTTTTTAAAATGTTTTATTGACCCAATTTTTACTTTCATTTAAGCTCATAATAAACAGACTGCAAACGTCCTGCAACTTTTAATCAAAAGTAAACTTCAATGCACCCATTCTTTAAACTTTGCAGTAAATGTTTTCAGTGAAAGACTTATTCATATAATTTTTTTGTTGAAATATTTTTGAGACCCAGAAAACAAAAAATAACTGAAACTAAAAATTTTACTAATTTGAAGGCCTTTTTTTAAAAATATGGGACCCTTTTAAGTTTTGGATCACCAATGTTGTACAAATTACTGTTCTACAAAATACATTGTTAAAGAGGTAAATATATATATATATATATATATATATATATATATATATATATATATATATATATATATAATTTATTGATTTTATGGTAAAATATTAGGACTGATTTAGAGAAATTTCCCAAAGAGAAATGGTCACAGATCACTCTACCTGTATGCTCTAATGTTACGAATTGTAGAATAAGATTAAGTCTGGTCCAATCAGCAAAAGGGGTTCGCAAAAGCAGGGGTGTCAAAAAGGGTGAGACTGGTGATTTCTTTGTAAATAACAATTGTTTCTTAATGTTGTCTTCTTTCATTGCTGGATAAATGTATAAAATTTAAGAATTTTCTGTTTTTACAGTGAGACGTTTTGGTTCTGCGACAACAAATTAATCTGTTTTTCATAGCATAACATCATAACATAACACCATTACCTAGGCAAGCAAATAAGGCATTGTTTGACGAAGATCACAGATTTGAAAGAATGAACTTAGTACTGATAGGAATTATAGAAAATGAAAAAATAGAATGTGCACCATGAACTTGCTTTACTAACCAGACCTTAATCTCACATTATAACTTGTAAAAGATTTTTCTGAAATCATAATATGTATTGTTGAACAATGGCTTTAAAAGTTTTTTCACACATCTGAAAGAAGAAGGAAAATTATCTGCACCTTCTGGAATTATGAATGACAGCTGGGGCTGATCCAGGGAGCCAGGAGCCAAGCCCTGTCACGTAATGCAGGCACTACATGTCGGCGTCCATCAGGAGTCCAACTCTTCAAACTGCTCCTCCTCTTTGCTTTCTGCCTGTAGAGAAGCCAAGGGACAAGAGCAGGAACAGGGTGTGAAGACAGGCCCTCTCAGAACTTGAGGGGATGTATTCAAAGCCAGCTGGTCTGGCTTTAAGGATGATCAATGGAGTGAGTGACAGAAAGGCAACAGAAAAAAGGGGGTGAGCTGTAGAGTGAACTAAAAGGCAAGATAAGAAAAGTGAATGCACACAAAGGAGGGAGGTGGAGGTTGCAGCAGACTGTGAATGTGTTTGTGGAACAACAACAGGTAAGAAGCTGCTGTCACACAAGGTTTTGATTTCTTACAAAGAGTTTGAAGAAAAACATAATGCAGATGTCATGTGAAAAAACTCATTTTCAACTTTTACTGTTCACCAAGAAAATTAAGTCCTGCAACCATGTTGTTGTATCATACCACTTTACTTAAGTCTATATAAAGAATTTGAGGATAGAAACAGTAAGAACAGGCAAAGTGTTTCTTACATTCTTTGAAATGAGGGTATCACTGTAGAAATATCAAAGTTTGGGGAACTCAGAAGTGTAGAAAGACCTATGTGGTGTGACCTCACTGAAGAGCCTGTTGGCAACAGATTTTAATACACAATTGGTTCTTTTAGATTTGTGTCTGGTAACCCCAGACATAAAATAGCCAGGGAGCATAAGGGTTTAAAACTTACAAACAGACCCATCTTGACTGTCAAGAATTCTCAGCTCCTAAACTAAAAGGTGTAAAGTGGTAGTGGGAATAACCTTAGCAGTTCTATCAAGTTCAGTTGAAAACTTATGATGGATCCTTGATTTTTACAGTATTCTTAATTATTACATTTAAACAGACAATTGGTGAAAAGAACAAAGTGAATACATTTTAGGGTCTTAAAGGGCACAAGAACAATCAAACTCCCCTTATTTCCTGGAAAGTAAAGACTCACAAAGCTGCATGTTACAAAACTAGAAGCTTCCAGTCGAGCCACAAAACAGGAGAAAATACATTCAGTGAAAATGGCAGTAAACCCATGTGGAGTTTCCACTTTCTTACAAGGTGGTTACCTTAGTGAGAAAGACAGACGAGATTCCACCTGATGTATACTGTTTTTCCTTTCTAAGAAAACTTGTGTTGTGTAAGAAAGCCCCAGCACCACACATCACAGGAACAAAGAAAATGTGTGTATCCACCCACCTTTGCTCTGACACCCCTAAATGAAATACACTACAACCAAGTGCCTGCAGAAAGTGTCTGTTCATTAAATAAAGTCCTGTTGTGGATAATTTAACCTCTCAGGCTCCGTTTACATGGAGCCACTCTTCAGTTAAACTGTAACAGTTTTGATGCTATCCAGCCAGAGTCTCTCACACCGGTACTTTTTGAAACCAGGTCTCAGAGTGTAACTTTTCTGTAACACCCCCCGCAGAGGTGTAAAGTACTCCACAGGTGTGAAAGCGCACATGCGCAGAATGAACAGCTACAGGGTTTGTTCTATGCATGCACGGGCAGATAACAACAAAACCAATTGTGGATATTATTATGCTGTGTTGTGTTACTTAACCTGTTCAATTTAACACAATTTCTGATCAGGAATATATGTGTTACATGAACACTTTGTTTATGGGAGACAGAGATGGGTTACTGTATACCATTTGAGGTGGAAGCTAGTGAGGTGGAAGATAAGGGTCAAAAGCGCATGCACTGTAGGGCTGTGCTAAAATCACAGTGCCGTATAGTGGCCTGGCATGATAACTACATTTGACTCAAGATGTCTTGGCAGTGCTGTCTAAATGTGGAACTTTTCCCCAATCAACATCTGAAAATACCAGCAGTTTCCTTACAGTGGTCTCGTGTAAACCTAGCTTCAGTATAAATGCAGCAGTCCTCTGACGGCCTCAGAGGTTAGTTAGAGAACATCAGTGAACAAACAGCATCGTGGAGGCAAAGAAAAACACAGATAGCTCTGGGATAAAGACTTAAAGAAAATATATAAAACAATATTACAGGCTCTAAACATCTCACAGAGCACTGATCCATCCATCCATCCATCCACCCATTTCTTTTACCAGCTGTGGAGGATCACGGAGGAGAGGACTAGTGCCTCTGACCATTAGTTGGGCAGGGCACACACCTGGATGGGTAGCCAGTCTGTCATAAGCCAAAACAGAAACACACAGAACAGACCACCAGGCCTGCACTCACTCAGACCAATTGTCTTGGCATGTTTTTTTTTTCTTTTCAATGCGGAAGGAAGCCAGGATACCATGAGAGAATCCACATACATGGAGAGAACATGTAAGCTCCATGTACAAAATTCCAACCCAGGTCCTTCTTGCTGCAAGCAACAGTGCTGACAAATGTTCCACTTTGCAACCTCTGTTAAATCCAATATTCAAAAAGAGAACGGCACAATTTGTAAACTAAGACAGTCTGAACTGACAAGTAGAGCATTGTTAAAAGAAATAGTTAAGAGGTCTGTGGTAACTCTAGAGGAGCTGCATACATCCATATGTCTGTTGGAACATCCTGTTCAAAGAACAGGTATTGGCCATGAACTCTGCAAATCTGGCTTTTATGGAGGACTGCCAAAAAGAAAGTCATTGCGAAAAGAAAGTCATGCAAAGTCTTGTTTTAAGTTCACTAAAAGTCATGTAGTGGACACAGTAACATGTAACATATAAAAGAACGCACTCTTGAGACCAAAACTAAACTTTATGGCCATCATGCAAAATGCTAGCCTGGTGAAAATCATCCCCTTGTTCTACGCTTTGCTTGGTTTCAGAAGGTCTGGACCCTTGACTATTAAGAAATGATTCCTTGTTGGTTGGGTGAACTCTGTTGAAGTTTGAAACAATTGGATCTGATTTTACTCAATCGCTAACATTTGGCTGTGATGTATGTATGTGATATGTATGTATGTGATACGTATGTATGTATGTATCTATGTGATATGTATGTGTATGTGATAATGTATACATATTGCTTAACTTATTAGTGACAACCTTTTCATGAGACTGTTATTGGAAAACAGAGTCTCTTCAGTCAAAGGCTTCTTCTGTTTGGCTGTAAAATGGACCGCTACAGAAGATCTTTCCTGCCCACAGCCATCACCATCTATAAAAACTCCTTCACTAAATGAGTTACATCAACATTTAATTTCCCTTTGGGATAAATAAAGTATTTTTGAATCTGAATTTGAATGTAATGGGCCAGCTCGATCATAAAGGAAGCTATACTATGAAGCTTATCGGAAATTGTGTGCACTGTCAACAACCCTCCCCCACTGTGAACAGAGAAGTGCAGAGCCGAATAAGATGGCTGTTAATGAGAGGGGCCACAACATCTTTGCCAGCAATAAAATGTCTTAAACATTCCTCTTTCTCTGACTTTATTTGCTCAATATTTGGAAGTGTGGCTAACAGACGGAATGGTTTCACTTCCTCTGCTGCCATTGCCAAACTACAATCATAGGCATAAATAAAATTCTACAACAGTACAGAAAATCGGCGTTATTCATCCTGAGAAATCGAGCTCAATTGGAGAAATCCCAGACGGAGCACTGAAGGGAGATGAGAAATGAATGGAATTGTGTAGGAAGGCAAAGGCCAGGCTTGAAAAATGCTATGTATGACTGAAAACTGACACTACACATCACCCAAACACGCTATTCGGAATGTGAAATACAGTTGTGGCAGCATTATACTGTGGGGATGAGCTTCTTTAACGGGAACAGGCAAGCTGGTTAGAGTTGAGAGCCAGTGGCAAGATTTGAAAATGTTCACTCAATGCAATATGACTGAAGATGAGATATTTTGCAACATGTTTAGGCTGTGGATGTATAAAACTGGTCGAGACATTTTCCCCCTAAAATTTGCATCTGTAATCACAGTAAAAGGTGGTCCTACAAGGTGATGACTCAGGGAGGCAGAATGCAAACAGGCACAATATTTACCAAATTTTGATTTATACCAAAAAGAAGCATTTAAAAAATGTTAAAAACGATGTATCTTTTACCTTGGACTTCACAGTCCTAGATTGTGTAAAATCAGAGTACAATACAAAAAACATTGATGTTGGTGGTGACAATGTGACAGAAATGTGGAAAAAAATCTATGAATAGATTTGCAAGGCACTGTACAAAACAAACATACACAGAAGAAGCTCTTCTTCTTTAAGAGACAGATCACTGGATGTAAATTTGATGGTTTGATGGTTTGAATGTAAATGAAAGTCTTTATAATCATTTCAAATGTTATGTTTTGATCCCTCTTGTCAGACACAGTGCTCCTTCAGGGCCAGTTTGATCGCTGAGAGTTCACCTTGTGTATTGGAGTCATTTGGACTTTTAGGATGGTAAAAATATCAAACACAAGAAAGGAGGAGAAAATATTGCTAAGACAGAACCTCTGCCCCTGTGTCTTCTGCTTGTAGTTCAATGACAAATTGTAAATCGGAATCTAGTTGCACACACATGAATAGTGAATTAAAGCATTTCCCAGATTTCTACAAGGCACCCTAAATGAGCAGCAGGAACGGTTAGAGCATAATCCGTAAAACCCAGAAACGGCCTAATTTGCCCATTAGCAGAAACATAGCAGACCTATATGACCCATATGTATCTTGCATTGCACAGGCAAAGTAGCACTAATCAATAGCAAAAAACAGCTTGTTCTTGATCAAGATACAGTTCAGACCTTTGTAATCTATATAGGGCCTAAGTGTCTCTTTGTATCACATATTAGTCCTAAAGGCCTGAGGATTTACTGGTAATTTGCTCAGTTAAGCAATATGGGATATATTTCAACAGATCCTGCAGTTAATTATTTTAAAGAAGGTTGAATTTAATGACAAACAAGAAATTGGATTTTCCCATTTCTTCTGGAAAAAAAAAAATCATAGGTTGGATGTCCTCTGAGTTCTAAAACATAACACAAAGTATTGGCAGAGGATTTAGGCTCATTCATTTCTGAAGCGAGCTCAGTTGTAGAAGAATTTGTGGTTATTATCCAGATATCCACTAAAAGTGTTGCAGCTGCTTACATCTGTGGTACAGGGAATGGGGAATTAAATTTAAGTTGAAGTCAGATAAACACAGTGAAGCTGAATAACTTCTACTCTGTCATGCTTGAAATGATAGGGCTCTGGGAAAGGGACAAAGTTTCTTTTCAATATAATATGTCCTCTTTGTATTTTTACCAATACTACAACATCAAAAAGAAAAATAAACTGTTAAGCTTTTAAAATATTCTGTTAAAAGCATATTTTCTTTTAACACTTAAATGGTGAGGTTTAACACAGTTTTAAACAGACCACAGGATGGCCTTATGAGGAAGCAACATGTTGAAAATTGATCAGGAAATTTTATTGAGGTGCAGGAAATGTCCTGGGGCACACACACCAATGTCACCACCTATTTCATAATAGGATAATAGATCTTGAAAATATGTTAGGGACTTGTGATTTTAGCATACCACTCTAAAATTATCATTGGCCCCCATCTGGATGACCACCCCTCTGGAAACTGTCTCGATGCGCCCCTGTGACTACCGTGGTTTCTCACCCGCACCTGCTTTCACAAGCCAAGGTAAACAGCAAAGGCAATCTCAACTCTGCTGATCCTCTTCAGACACGTGACAAGACACTACTCCCGCCCTCTTCCTCTGATTGGCAACCGAACAGACGCTGCGGATTGTTATAGGCCTGAGGAAGTGGCCTTTAAAGGGAATGCAACTGCTGTTGGCATTGGAACTTTTGACTGAAAATCCTGAAGAGGGGCTTTAGGAAGTGCATGATTTCAGATGTTAAACTTTTGTTTTAATATTTTTATGATAAATTTGACAAAATTATATTATATTATATTATATTATATTATATTATATTATATTATATTATATTATATTATAACTCGCCCAGTTAACACAATGGGAGTCATGGGGGGGGAAGCCGAACATGACTTTTATTCAGTTTTCTCCTTATTCTTACAGGTTTATGGGACTAAACAGCAGACTTTTGCACGTTTTTTTCTTGGTCGAGTTTGCGAGCGAGAGAAAACTCTGAGGGAGGGGAGGAGGAGGAGGAACGGGGGGGAGGGCAGAGGAGGGACAGGCAGCTCGTCAGATGGGGAGGAGTCTCGCACTGACAAGAGGGAGATTGGCTTTTTCTGAGTTTGTCGGCTCCCCCTAAAATAGCAGTCAGCGTGTGAATGTGAACTGAAATTACGTTTATCCACTGGAGTCACCGATATAGAGTGTCTATATACAGCGACTGACTCGGGAGTAAAGGTGAGTAACGGAAATAGAAACAATGTTGCGGAGTGTGGCGGCGGTACTGTAAGCTACAGTCAGGGAGAGGGGAGAAGCGCAAGAGGGAGACGTAGAGTGGATTTGGGACACATTTTTTCACCTATCTATACCTGCCTTCTACCAACACTGTGAAACTCGTGTTATTTCACGCCAGTAACAGTGAGCTGTCAAAACCATAAAATTTTCAAGTGGGAGGTTCAAGGGTGCTGTTGATATCTGTCACTTGTGAGAGTTTGGCTGTATTCATTACACACCGGTAATAAGTTCTCCTGTAGCTGCTTGCAAAATTTCCGAACTGTTATTTAAAAAAAAAAAAAAAAAAAAAAAAAAAAAAATCCATCAGAGTTAGTCATCTTGTCCGCAAAGCTTTGTATAAGCGGCGCAAAACAGTAATTACTGTGTTTGTAATAACACCGTTGAGCCACCGTAGACCTGCTCACAGGGTGACTTGGTGGTGATAATAGAAGTTGTCAGACGAGGAGTTTGCTGCAAATTAGTATGTGTTAATGTTATGCAGCTGGGAAAACATGCATTAAACCACCTTTAATCTTAAAAAGTGTAATAAAATCATATTCAGTGCGCATTTGAGCTGATTTGATGATATTATAATAAAGTGGTTACTATTTTTCAGTGTATTTAAATAAGGTGACAAGCTTGATCCATCTGATTTGAACCTATTCGTGTGAATTCAAGTAAAGTGTGACTGAGGTGATCTTTATTTGATTAGCTTCTCACTCTTAAATAAGGTCTCACATTCCATTATCACAAGTGGCAAGTTGTAGAGTTGTAGGCAGTTTTTTTTTTTTTTTTTTTTTTTTTTTTTTTTTTTTTTTTTTTTTTTTTTTTTTTATGGTGGGGAGCTTCTAGCGCTGTCTTGTGGTTCTGTGAATTTCTGGCTCCCTGGTGACCTTAACCTCCGGCCAGAGAGGAGAATAGCCAGCAGTAACCTGACCTTCTCAGATGTTTCTAGTGAAAGGCTATGCAATATGAGTTCTTGGAGCAGTTTTTATTTGAGATGCACAAATTGATCAGTCAGGAGTTTTTCTAGATCAGTGGGTCCAGTGTTACAATAAATAGATATGTGTATCAAAACTAACTTCCTCTTATTTTGTTTTAATAAGTGCGTCTACTGACACATTGCTTTGAGTTTTTTTTTGTTTTTTTTTTAAATCAGATCAGATTAAGGTTAAGGACACACTTAGATGCAAAAAGCTGCAGCATTTTTTTTTTTTTTTTTTTTTTTTTTTCATTTTATATGTTATGGTCCTCAGGGAAAAAAGAAGACTGATTGGTGCATCTCTAGTTTTTATTCACTTGAGTAACAAACTACAGTGTAAAATGTTTGCTTATTTCTCATTTTAATACTAAATGTTGGGACAAAGTGCTCTTTGTATATATTTGATTGTCTTATATGTTAAAGTTGTAAATGTTTAGTTATTTCATTACATAAAAATTAAGCAAAATGAATCTTTGGCATTGGCTGCTAGGACATCCTCAGTGCATGAGGTGATTGAGTAAAAATATGCTATACTAAAAACATCAATTTGCTACAATCTAGTTGCTTTTGTTAAAAAGAGAAAAAAAAAATCAATTATTTCTACTACTGATAAAATAATCTAATATATTGATTATCACACTCATGAGGTGAAAAACATTTATTTATCATTATTTTGATACTTATACACAGGATTAAGCAAACGTTTAAAATAAACACTAGCTAAAGTTGTTTTCAATTAACACAGGGAGTCTAACGAGCTGATATTAGCCAGTCTGCAGTCTCCTGCTTGTCAGACATGACATTAAACAGCGTTACCTTAATAAGAAGAGTGTTGGAACTCCTTTTGTTTTCACATCGTGACTGTCGGGGGTTTTTGCAAGTGGAAATATTTCCAAACGATTAAGTTTGTTTTCTTGTGAGCAAGATGGTATAGTGATCTTCTTATATGAGGAGGCATATTTACTCTATGGTCCATACAGTTGGAGGATATGCCTTTCATTTCTCACGTTGTTGGTGAGGAAACATTGTAGGAGCTGTCCTACATGCAGCTGTCTGACAGTGTGCAGGAACAGGTTGGAGAGTGGCAGTGCCATTTTCTTTGAATGTATTTGCATTATCCAGCCCAAGAAGACGTTGGTCACTCTGACACTTTCTCTGGCATCTCATTGAAAGAACTTTAAACCACTGGAACGATATTACATAAAGTTTTAGTGGCTTTGTAACCGCTTTGTAACCTTGGTTTTAATTTTAAATTTATGACCAGCCAACGCCTTAATCAGCTTCTGAAAAAGCCTGTAAAGGTTGACATTTTTTACTAGATTGTGTGTTTTACATGTACGAGGTAAAATCAATGACAACTTCTTAAGCCATCCGAGTTGCTGTCGCAGTATTAACGCAAACATGTTTTTTTACTGTCCTTTTTTATGTTACCACTACCCTGATGGCATGCACATTATCATACCAGCTGGTTGCCAGCGATTTCTTAAGCAAAGCATTAAAGCACCATCCAATCTGCAGTCATTAGCTTGTACGCTGCCCCAGGCCTCATCAGTAATGGGTCTCGTTGCTGATGATCTGCGTCACGTGAGCTCTTATGTCTAATGTGTGGATGAGGGGTACTTTTACTGGGCCGAGATGAATACTGTGTTAACAGTTGTGTCAAGTATTAGTCAAAGAGATGACTGTGAAGGCACTCAAGATGTTGCTTTCACATGCCTGCTTTGAACTGTTGCACTAATTCCTCTGTCTTGTAGTTAGAACTATTAGATCGCATCCTGCAACATTTTATTAAACAGATGATTTTTTTTTTTGTGATAGATCACTAATGATTAGGACTGTTTATGCAACATCTTAGCCTTGTTATACATTACATTTATGGAGCCCCTGCGTGTCTCTTCAAACATGTCTAATTGCTTGTCAGCATCTTTGCACAAGTTCTCAGTCAAAAGGGAGGAATGAGGGGTTGTGATGGTGTGAGGAATGGGCAGCTGCAGCATCTTTTACCGCTCTCCTCGTCCCTCTTCAATCTCAGTGTCTCAGCCTCTCCTTCCAGGAGAAATGTGGAGTGTGTGGGCGAGTCGGATCTGCAATTAACGCCGGTTGTCAGAAAGAAAACGCTGGCGTTTACACCATGCCTCTGAATCACTGAGTGAAAGTCTTTCTCCTCCACTCTTCTCCTCCCAGGACATTTTTTTTTCTTTTCCCAAGGAGGACAAAACACCAGAGAGCTGCACGCCAAGGATGCACTGAGTGCACAATAAGAGATAGATGCAGAACATTCTGGTCCAATAAAGAGGATAGTTTTTTTTTCCCTGACTGATTGGTAAGCCAAGATGTTCTTTTATACTGCAGCTTTAAAGAGAAAATTAAAACCCTTACAGATATTACACAATGGTGTACAATGGAAGGTTTTTTGCATGTTATTTGAATTTCTTGGCTTTTCTGCAAAAAAAAGAAAAAAAAACATGCTGTAGCATTTGGGTAAATCTCGTACTGCACATTTGGCAAGTGAGCTTTATTTAAAAATAAATACAACATTTAATTGTTTTGATCAGAAAATTGTGCTGTGAGGCACCAAATGATCACAGAGTTTGTGTTCTTCTTGACGCCAACTGTTCTCATCTTTCTTTTTGCTTCGTACGAGTCGTAGAATTAAAAGTTTCTGGCACTATTTGAACTCAAAATAAAACAAGCTGTCAGAGGAAGGATAACACTCGTAGACTCTGTTTAACTGTCTACTTGTTTAACGTCTTAGTAACATGAATCATTGTTTATTGGAGCTCCGTCATCAATATGGAGATTCCAGCATTCCCCTGTGAGACCTGGAGGTTACATGCAGAATCTTGAGCCTGGCAGATAATGCTTTGGACCACAGTTAACTGTAGACTGTTCCCTGTAAACCAAAGAGGGAATATGTTATTTTGGTGTGTCAACACCTTAAATGTTTTGTTAACAAATAGCTGATCTGTTGAAATATTTGTACAGGTTTAAATGATTTTAAACCATTTATGTGGACAGAGTTTTTCAGCTCTCATACAGCTGAAATAATTACAGGACTTATGCGCTGTGACTACCATGTTTATGGAGGTATTATGGTTTGCTTTTTTGGTAAACCTTGCTACTACAAATGGTGGAGATCCTGGGATCATCTTGTACTGTATCTTATCATCTTTCTGTGCTGTCCTGGTTTATTACATGTTGATACACTAAATAGTATGGATTTTAACTACCCCTAAGTAACCAAAGACAATGCTTCCAAATTGTTTCAATGTTTCTTAGGGAGATAACCATACATTATCCACACAAGAAGAATATACCCATGCTGAGTAATCTGGACAAAACAAGAAATTAGCAATATGTTTTGATGCAATATAAGCTCTCATATTGAAAAGTACATGTTTAGGTCTAAATAGGAGAAATGAAGGTGATTTTGTGGAACATTAAGTGTTGTCACAGCTTTAAAGTATGTATGTCGCTTCTGATGCAACCCTGTTTTGAATACGGCTTGTGTATTTGACTGAGGGATGTGGAATTTGCAGTGGTCTATTGCGTCAGGACTGGGTATGTTATTTATGCTGAAATGTTAGCATTCTTGTAAATATTTTTTTTCATGCATAAGAATCACCCAACCAGCTGAGACTTACATTTCCATGCCCCCAAGTGGTCAGGTAATTATTAGCTGACATAATCACAAAGTAGGTCAAGCTGTCATGGCATGTCCAAGAAATCTGTGGCAGCCTGGCTTAGCTCGTGAGCACATTGCAAATGCTACATTAAACATGTAAGAAGGCAATGCTGTAATGTTATTTACATAAATAATAATAGTGTCTTCATTCACTATTGAAGGGCAAAGCAAATACTTGTGTGATGGAGACAAAAGATTCCCCACTTCTTCGCATTTTCACACATCGAGTAAAAGTTTCACACAGTGTTTTAAAGAATCTGTAATCACTGTAAAATAATTCATTTCAGCTTTGATGTGTCTAAAAATGGTGGATTTCATGCGTGTTTCAGTGTATGGTGATCCTATTTGCAAAAGAACTGAAAGCGCACCTTTTGTATTTTTGGCTGTTGTATTTTTTGATTATAATCCAGAAATGCTCAAATACAGTCCAGATTTTTGTTTTAAATAGTGAAATAGCCATTTACTTTAGTCCGCATAGGAAGATACAGATCAGTACAGTGTTATTTGACAGTTGTGGTGCACAGTATTTTCCTACCACGCTAACAAATCATTTATATCTTGGTATCTCGATTATTTTGTTTTATAAAAAAAAAAAAAAAAAAAAAAAAAAAAAAAAAAAAATCTTTGCCATGGTTTTCATAGAGATGTCTTCTTTTTGGGAAAAACTAGATAAAAACTCTGAATGATTATGACTAGTTCTATTAAAAAAATATTTTATGTTATTGGATGTAAACAAGACAAAAAAATTAAAGGGAGATGAAATTAATTATAGTTGTGTGGAAAGGCTGGAGAAGTTGAAAAAACACCCGAAGAGATGTGCTCTTAACCAGAGACGGAGCTCATGTGGTTCCAGTGGAGAGTTTTGCTTTGCTGTTTGACTTCATATTTTGACAAAATTTACTGTAAATTTAGTCAACTAATAGTAGACTAAAGCAAAATCGAGAGATGAATAAATTCTCACTAAAACTGAATCAATTTTTAATCAAAAGACAATGACTAAAAACTGCATTGTACTGTCAGAATTAAACAGTATCTTTTTATTCACTTTGTGGCTGTTTATTTTGTATTTTTTTTGGATGCCATACAAACAAACGAAAAGTGTCAGAGTCATCTTGAAAATGTTTTTGTAATAGACGTCCTTTTAGTCCACTTTTTCAACACTGCAGTGCAACTTAGTATCTTACTTCCTTTCGTACTTCGAAGTAAGAGGTTCAACCATAAATGCAGGTTCAAAGCATGAAACACTTGTCTTGTAATCTAATGCTAACGTCTTTTTAACTTTTGCTAAGATTGTTCCTGGTTTAAGAAGGGCTTTTGTGAAGTATATAACAACACAAGTGTAAGTCAGACTGTATCCCATTAGCTCCCTAAATGTATAACTACAGCTCAGTGGGAGTTCATAAACACTGGTAATTTTTTAATCCCTCTAACTGTCTGATGTAGGTTCAAAGGGTGAAAGCATTGCTCGCTGAGGTGCTGTTTGTATATCAGGACTGCCAGCAGTGACCTTTCAACTGTCCTGCCCTTGACTCAGACCTCAGGTGGTAAGCCACCGTGTTTGGCTCACTCAGCACATGTGCTGCTCAGCAGGACAGAGCAGCTTAAGCTCCCTATTTTCTTCTCTCCCTTGCTCTTTGAAACATGCCTAAGCAGGAAGCATCTTCACCTCTCCCAACTGATGTTAAGAAGTGGCCGAGCTTTATTTGTGAACTTCTGGATTTGACTTTTACTTAATTTTAAGTCTAAATTTGGCATTGTTGCTTACTTACATGAGCAGAAAACCTCCATATGCACACTGTGTGGTTTTGCGAGGCAAAACTGCTGGGAGCACGCGGTGGAGCAAAGGTGACGACTTTAACAAGTCGAGTCATTTTGCACGTTTAAGCTCCCTCCTCCTCTTTCTGTTTGTTTCTGCAAGAAAACCCTATAGAATCACACAATGCGCATTATATCTAACTTGGTCATCCACACTGGAAATACAGTGCATTGCAAAAGTAGTAACACAGTTTAAACTTTTTCACACTTTATAAAGTAAAACCACAAATTTCAATGTATTTTGATCTACTTTTACATGACAGTCCAACACTAGTAGGACATAATTTTGAAGTGGATTAAAAAATTATGAAATTTTCAAAAATACAAAATTGAAATACTCTTTTTTTTTTTTTTTTTTTTTTTATCTTTTTTTTTTTTTTTTTTTTTTTTTACCGGGAAGAAATCCTCTTCTGCTATTAAAGGTCAAAAATGCATGTCATAGCGTGTGACTTGACTCTCTCAAGACACATCGGGACAGCACTCTATATAATCGTAGGAGAAACAACTGACTAATAATTGTCCTGTCAACTGACTCCCACACCTGAGCTGAGGATTGCTGCAGCACATTTTAAGTTACTACCCCTTAACAGCTTCTCTGATTAATGCTTTACTTGGCTATCTTGTCAGTTTTGATAAATACCAGTGTGTTGAATTCTTTTTAACCAACTTCTGAGGCCTTTACAAAAAAAAATGTATTTAAACTGAGATTAAATGACACACAAGTAGACTCTATGTGCTGATTTTATGACCTTTAAAGACAACTGGTTGCACTGCATTTTATTTATTGGTGCCACAGTAAAGGGGGCTGGATAAAAATGCATTTCACACATTTCAGATCAAAAATTTGTGAACATTTTTGAAAACCATTTGTCTTTTTTCTTCCACGTCACAATCATACAGTACTTTGTGTTGGTCTACCCTATAAAATCCAATGAAAAACATGGAAGTTTTTGGAAGTGAAGTGGAAGTTTGTGAACTTGTCACACTTGACAAAATGCAAAAAAGCTCAGCTGATATAAATAATTTTTGTTTAAATTTACCTTGGTTGTCCTTATAACCTGCTTCAACCCAAAGTAATGCAATTGTACAACGCTGTGGCCAGATAACCAAGCTGAATTCTGCGGAAAGCAAAACTGAAGTTAAGAAAGACATCAATTTGCTGAGTTGCATTTTAACTGTGTCTTAATGAGACTTTGGTAAAAAAAAACAAAAAAAACATAAATCAAAGGAATATATTATAATATAATTTTCAAGATCAAAAGATCTCCCATGATTGCTAATATACCCTGCTGTATTGATGCTCCGCTGGAGAACCTTTAAAGCATCTCTCGCTAGAGGTTTAACTTCCTGGCCTGTTTGCGGAGTCGATTATGGAGTGAACAACAGATAAACAATTGAAGCATACGTGGAGTAAACTTTTTCAAGAGTCTGTTTGATGAAGCAGTTTATGTGCTGTTATGGAGTGTTAAAATAGACTCTGTAAATCATTGTGTTCGTTGCCATTTAATCCAACCTCACATTACCCTACCCACAATAGCACAAAGTATAATGCATGTAGAAGTGTTTATCAGTAGTTGGTATAGTAATTAGAGCTGTGAGACTTAGGTGTCACAGCTCATATATCAAGGCCATTGAGTAAACCTCCAGGAGCTGCTGGAAATACCAGCTGGATCTCCAGCTGCTGGACCATTCTTGTGCTGCAGGAAGGAGACCTGGTCTGTTGACATCCTCAGATTTCTTGTCTGCCTGTCAGAGAAGCCTTGTGGTCCAGAACAGCTGAGGGGAGCAGATCCGCCATATGAACAGAACAGGAAAGTGACCCCCCTACACACATACACACATCTTTCCTCTTTCCCTTTTGTCCATAGGGATTTGACTTACAGTTTAAAATTTTCTTCCTCTTGTCTGAAAACAGCATTTTGAAGACTGCTAAGCCTAATGCGTGGGGTTTCCAAGTGGTGTTTCAATACATCTATGCATAGCTGCAGCTTGACACAATACAATCTGACTTTCTAATCTTGCTTAATTGAGGGGAAATGTAAACGTTATCAACTGTTGACTTGTGCAGTTTGCAGTCTAAATATTATCATTCCTCTTTTCAATACCTGTATTTGTACAAGTTTTATTATGTCAGTACTAGAGCTTCTCTTTGAATCCAGAGCATTGAAAAATGATTGACTTTGCATCTCCAGCTTCCAGATCCCATCTCTCTCTATTTTTCTCAGTGTGACTGTGACTGCAAGAGAGGTGTTGAGCCTGCCCGCTGTTTGCGCGGCGGCCCGTCTGTCCTCTCCCTTTTTCTCCCTGTCCACTTTCCATCTGTGTTCTGCGGGCTGCAGATTTAGGTGAAAATGGTGTAGTGTTTCCACCAGTGAGCTGTTGCTGTCCTGTTTTTATGTCAGACTGTGTTCTTCACGTTGTTTTCCCTTCCCCACACCCCCTCCACTCCCTGGCCTGTGTTTTAGCTGCCAGGAGCGTTCACGTTGTACACGGTGATTATGGAAGGGGGGACATTCATCATCAACTGCCAGGCTTGGGGGCTCAGAACCAGGAGCTATAATCTAAAAAAGGCTAGGAGTCAGGATCCAAGCGCTGTCCAAGGAATCAAAAAAGATTCCCAGAGAGATGAGCAGGGCCTGTGGGTTTTTTTCTTTGTCTGTGTGCCTTTCTCTCAGGTTTTGGACACAGTGCTCATGTGACAGCTAATACATATCATCTGATTTGTGAAATACTGTGGGGTGGAGCTGCAGAAACACTCCAATTATTTTCCTGTTAAATTGTGTTTGTTGCACTCAACAATCACTATGCTGAAAGAAATACAAACACCTTTACGTTTCAGACTGAAGTAGCCATCAGCTAGCTACTAGTGTCCAGGTATACCAAGGTTTTTAAAAGGCATGATCTCAAAACTGCAAACAGTTTTCATCAAAAATATCCCTATGATTTAACCCCTCACTTACACAGCTGTCATAACAATGGTAAATTCCATAGAAATTGTTAATTTAATTATAGCTCATATGTAAATTAGCTGCATTTGAGAAAAATTGACACAATTCCAACTAGTAGAAGGCTGCAAAGTGCTTCCAATATGATCCTTGTTTGTGTGGGGTATGCATCAAAAGGCATTAATGGTATATATACGTCACCTTGGCTGTGGTGGTTTGAAGCAAATTCAAGTGTATAACTTGTAATAATGTACTGATTTTTTTTCTTGTAAAGTGCCTCGAGACGACATTTGTTGTGAATTGGTGCTAGATAAATAAACTGAACTGAAATTAAATTGAAACTGAATTGAAATAATACAAGGAGTTTGGAGTCTGGAGTGAGCGACGTTGTACATCTGTATAGAATAACAATGCTGGTTCTTCCCCACCTGTTTCACCACACATGAATCCCACAGTTCCCACATGTCACACATGCACACTAGCTACAGTGCTCCTGTGACTCAAATGTTGCAGCAATGACCCAGTCAAACGGTTACATGATATCAGGCTTTACTTACCTTATAAATGCAGTGTTTAAAATTGAAAGTGAAACTTATTCCAACAAATGGCAGGAAGCATTCATATTCTGTGCAACAAGTACATTAACGCTTTGCTGTTTTGATTAAAAGTAATCATGTCACAAATTTCTGTTTTAATTTTGAATTGGAGGTTAGCACCATACTTATTATAAGTGATAAATCATGCTTTGCAATGTTCATTTTCCTGTATATTCCTCCTAAATTTTGAAGTGTTTCACATTTAAGTTAAAAAAGTTGCCATGCTGTTTGACCTTGTTGAACCGTAGTTACATAAAATCCAAAAGTTTAAAGACCTGAATGGAAGACCTCCAACATCTTGCAGCCGCACATTGTGTTGAGTAAATGAGCAAGTGCAAGCTTTATTATAAGTGCCTTTAATGAAATGTAAAATGTGAATAACAGGCCTTGTGTGGTATAAAAATTCGAGAAAAGAAAAATCAGTGCTGCTAAAGCTAGTCCCTTTTGCTGTTGTGATGACTCACAGTCATCCTCACTCCTCAGATTGCATAAACCTTTTATGTAATGGAACACTGTGGGAAAGAGGCATCGAGTGGAAGATAAAAATGGGAAGAGAAAATCAAATATTTATTCTGAACTTTTGGATTTTTTTTCCATTAAAAGCAGCGAATTCTGGCTGAAACTCTTAAATAGTATAGTATATGTATGTATATATATATATATATATATATATATATATATATATATATATATATATAAAAAAAAAAAAAATTCCCTTCTCACCCTCCACGGGTGGTCTTTCTCAACCTCTGAGCTCGGGTCCTCTACCAGAGGCCTGGGAGCTTGAGGGTTCTGCGTAGTATCTTGGCTGTGCCGAGAACTGCGCATTTCTGGACTGAGATGTCTGATGTTGTTCCTGGGATCTGTTTTAGCCACTGCTCCAGTTTGGGGGTGACTGCCCCGAGGGCCCCGATGACCACAGGCACCACTGTGGTCTTCACCTTCCAGGCCTTCTCCAGTTCCTCTCTGAGGCCCTGGTATTTCTCCAGTTTCTCGTGTTCCTTTTTCCTGATGTTGCAATCGCTTGGTATTGCTACATCCACCACAACGGCTTTCCTCTGTTGTTTATCCACCACCACGATGTCCGGTTGGTTCGCCATTACCATTTTGTCTGTCTGGATCTGGAAGTCCCACAGGATCTTAGCTCGGTCATTCTCCACCACCTTTGGGGGTGTGCCCCACTTTGATCTCGGGGCTTCCAGTCCATATCCTGCACAGATGTTTCTGTACACTATGCCCGCCACTTGGTTATGACGTTCCATGTACGCTTTCCCTGCCAGCATCTTGCACCCTGCTGTTATGTGTTGGACTGTCTCAGGGGCCTCCTTGCACAATCTACACCTTGGATCTTGTCTGGTGTGGTAGATCTGAGCCTCTATTGCTCTGGTGTTTAGGGCCTGTTCCTGTGCAGCCAGGATGAGTGCCTCTGTGCTGTCCTTGAGTCCAGCTTTTTCCAGCCATTGGTAGGATTTCCTGATATCAGCCACTTCAGTTATTTGTCGGTGGTACATCCCATGTAGGGGCTTATCCTCCCATGATGGTTCCTCCAGCACCTCATCCTCTGGTCCCCATTGTTTGAGACATTCGCTGAGCACATCGTCGGTTGAGGCTTTGACCTTGATGTATTTATGGATCTTGGATGTTTCGTCCTGGACAGTGGCTCGCACACTCGCTAGTCCTCTGCCTCCGTCCTTACGGCTCGCGTATAGTCTCAGGATGCTGGATTTAGGGTGGAACCCTCCATGCATGGTTAGTAGTTTCCGAGTTTTAACATCCATGGTCTTTATCTCTTCTTTTGGCCAGCTTATTATTCCTGCAGGGTATCTGATTACTGGCAAGGCATAGCTGTTTATCGCACGGATCTTGTTCTTGCCGTTGAGCTGGCTTCTCAGGACTTGCCTTACTCGTTGGAGGTATTTGGCCGTGGCTCCTTTCCTTGTGACCTCATCGAGGCTGCCATTTGCTTGTGGTATTCCCAGGTACTTGTAACTGTCCTCAATGTCTGCTATTGTTCCCTCTGGGAGTGAGACCCCTTCTGTGTGGATGACCTTCCCTCTCTGTGTAACCATCCGACCACACTTCTCTAGTCCGAATGACATCCCAATGTCAGTGCTGTAGATCCTGGTGGTGTGGATCAGTGAGTCGATGTCTCGTTTGCTCTTAGCGTACAGCTTGATGTCATCCATGTAGAGGAGGTGACTGATGGTGGCTCCGTTCTT
Organism: Anableps anableps; assembly: GCA_014839685.1. Taxonomy (NCBI): domain Eukaryota; kingdom Metazoa; phylum Chordata; class Actinopteri; order Cyprinodontiformes; family Anablepidae; genus Anableps; species Anableps anableps. The sequence goes on from CM026073.1 coordinate 26,395,567, forward strand.
GAGTCGGTATCCGTAGCCAGTCTTGTTGATGACTTGGCTGAGGGGGTTCAGACCTATGCAGAACAGCAGTGGGGACAGAGCGTCTCCTTGGTATATGCCACATTTGATGGACACTTGTGCAATTGGCTTGTAGTTGGCTTCAAGGGTGGTTTTCCACATCCCCATCGAGGCTGCAATGAAGGCTCTTAGAGTCCTGTTGATGTTGTACATCTCTAAGCATTCAATGATCCAAGTGTGTGGCATTGAGTCATAGGCTTTCTTGTAATCAATCCAAGCCGTGCACAGGTTGGTGTGTCGGGTTTTGCAGTCTCGGGCGACTGTTTGGTCTACCAGGAGTTGGTGTTTGGCTCCTCTGGTATTTATGCCGATGCCCTTCTGTGCTGTACTCATGTATTTATCCATGTGCCCACTTATCTTAGCTGCTATGATGCCTGACATGAGCTTCCATGTTGTAGAGAGACAGGTTATTGGCCGATAGTTGGATGGGACCGAACCCTTTGAGGGATCCTTCTGGATCAGGATTGTGCGCCCTTCAGTTAACCATTCAGGGTGAGTCCCACTTTGTAGCAGCTGGTTCATTTGAGCTGCCAGTCGCTCATGGAGGGCAGTGAGTTTCTTTAGCCAGTAGGCATGGATCATGTCAGGACCTGGTGCTGTCCAGTTTTTCATACCTGAGACTCTTTCTTGGACATCTGCCACTGTGATAGTTACTGGGGCTTGCTCAGGGAGGTTGCTGTGGTCATCTCGTAGAGAGATTAGCCACTGTGCATTGCTGTTGTGGGTCGCCTCCCTTTCCCATATGCCTTTCCAGTACTGTTGGGTCTCCAGCCTTGGTGGGTCTGCTCTGTTGTTATTACCCTGCCATTGAGAGTACACTTTAGCTGGTTGGGTGGAGAAGAGCCGGTTAATCCTCCTGGCTTCATTTTCTCTCGTGTACCTCTTTAGGCGACTGGCCAAGGCTTGGAGCCTTTGTTTGGCAGTTTCGAGCGCTTCAGGTATGGGCATCTGGCTGTACCGCTTGGGTACCGGTCTTTTGATTGCACCTCTTTGGAGCTCTGACAATTGGCTCACTTCCCTCCTTGTTACCTTGATTTTAGCCTCTAACCGTCTTTTCCATGGTGGGTATTGAATCTCATGGTTGCTCCTATAGCCGAGCATCTCAAGGATCACTGATGCTGAGTTGTACACCAGCTCATTGGTTTCCGTTATGGTGTTGGTAGGGATCGTTCTCAATGCTGCATTCACATCTTCAATGAGACTTTCTGATGGTACTTCACTCAGCCGTTGTAATTGGCATCGGGATTGCCTGGTGTTCATTCGGGCCACGATCCTACCTCTCAGGTCAGTTGCTGCCTCGTTCAGCTGTGATGGTTCGTTCATTATTGGGGCTGCATACCCAATCTGCGGGTGGGGAGTTGAAGCTAACTCCCCTCTGACCTGGCGTCCTGGCTCCCCCTTGCCGTAGCATTTGTGTTGTACCTCGTCTATCTCAAGTTGTGACAGCATTTGCCGTTTGCGGATGTTGGAACACTGAGCTACTAGTTGTTTGGCAGTTAGTGTTGAATGGGGATGTCGACGTAACCATTCCTCCCGCATTCTTTGCATGTAACCCCTCTGACTAGGGTTACTTGAGTAGTAGCATTCCAACAGATCCAAGTTTTCACCTCTCGCCCAATTCCGTCTTGTTCCAGTAACCCATTTTTCGTGAAGGTGCCCTGGTTCCCCAGCACCTGACGCAGACCTTGTTTGGCCGGGCGACGTCTGAGCCGGCATGGCGTGTATTCCTTTGTCACTCATCATGAGGTAGGCAGTAGCGCGAAGGATCTTGCCTAAGGACCCACACTGGATATCTCAACCAAGCGACCCGGCCTGGATTCGAACCCCGGTCTCCCGGGTGAAGGTCGGGTGACTTACCCATTGAGCTACCCAGCCGCTATATATATATATATATATATATATATATATATATATATATATATATATGTGTGTGTGTGTGTGTGTGTGTGTGTGTGTGTGTGTGTACACACACATATAAGCAAAAACACAGCAGATAAAATGAATATCTTGGCTTCTAATTCAGATTTTTATTGCTGTGATTGAGTAAATGCGCCGCTGCTGAGACACATTATGCATAATGTCTCTAATATCCTCACGGTGTGGATTCCCCCTGGAGGAAGATCTTGGTTCATCTCTGCTGTTTACCATTTCTGAGCTACGGTCTGTGCAACATCAAAAGCCCGCCATGACACTTAACACAGACTGTAGGGTTCCTGTGGGGTGTTTGTGTGTGTGTGTGTGTGGGGGGGATTGTGGCTCCCTATGGGGTTGGCATTACTATCGCTCCCTGGTGAGAAGTCCGACTCATGATCGACAACCATGCAAATGGACAAATGCCGTCATCCCATATCAGACTGCAGCACCAAACTGTAATTTTATGCAAATTTATAAACCTCTAGGACCATGCATGTATTAGTTTTTATTTGTGCATGCATCTTTATGTTTGTGTGCAACTGCCAAAAGGATAAAACAAAACTGACTGCAAAAATAAAAAGAGAAAAGAGAAGTACTCTCGCAGACGTGTAACATGTAGCACAGTTTACCAGAGCTAAGTGTGATGTAGGAAGTATTCATTCATTGTTAAGTTGTTGAAACAAAGTTCACAGGGGCTGCTGTTGAGAACTTATTCACTGAGATGCAGGCTAAACAGAGAAAAGCTAAGTATGAAGCAAGTTGTTTACTATTAGTCTGTCCAGTGCATTCTGCAGATGTATATATCACTCTATAATGTAGGCTGGCTGACTGCAAAATGTTCCTGGGGGGTCAAAAGGTTAGCCTGGTAGAGAAATTTCCCAAGTCATGGTAATTTTTTAAATTAAGCTGCTGTTGTTTGGAGTTTAGGAGTACCATTCTCAACAAAGCTGTTTATGGTTCTTTAATTTCCTACTAATCTTTTTGCTGTATTACACATACACCCATAGTTTATGGAAAAATATCCAAAATAGACCCTTCTGTAAAACCCCTTTAAATCAGCAGTAAAAAGACTGTGTGAAACTCGCATAGAGATTTTAACAGATTAAGTAAAAGTTAGCCAATGATTGATGCATATCTGGTGAATATTTAAAGTAAAATATATCGCTATAAAACCTTTCTAGCTGCTTGATTACTTTAGATTGATTTGGTTTTATGTCATGTTAAGATTGGAAAATTAGTTTTATTTATTTAGCATCCAGATAATGTTTTAACTCATTGGAAATCTGCTGATTTGTATAAATGTTTAATAAATTAACAAATTACAAAGAAGGACAAACATGCACTCATAGTATGAAATAATAATTTCCTAATTTTTTTTGGAAGTGCCTTCAAGAATGGTCATTCTCATTTTTTCCTTTGTTATAAAGCTAGTAAAAAGCAAATTTGAGTGTAACAACATGTCCTTTAATAATTAAATAAAAAATGGACAGATTTTACTGAAAATTATGATTAGACACTAGTTTTTGCATGAAGGGTTGAGGGCTTATCATCATTACACTTATTTAAGAGTTGAAAGGTAGATACCCAACTCTCATGATTCTTTTTATTTGAGAATAAATTATTGCATATGCTTTTACACAGAACTACTTAAAGGTTCCACCTGACATGGGTATACGATTCTTACAGTCTGATTATTTTGAGTTAAATTACCACTGTTTCATGGTAGTTACAGTATACAGGCATTTAAAACAAAAGCTGTATGACATTATGTTTTTGTATTTCCTAAAATTATGAAAGCAAAAGTTATTTCTACTGGTAAAAATATAGCATATTCATTATTTCATGTAAAATTCTGTTATTAATCCCACTGATTTGCTGTTATTTTGATTTTGACACTTAAACTGAAGTAAAAATCTAAAAGACCTGCTAAATTCACTAATGGGTTTCAAGTGCTTATTTCTCAGAATACCTTTTTGTCATTCGTCTCTTTATTTTTTATTTATTCTCACTTTTAATGTGTGAAAATTGTAATAGCCTTCTTTTAGCTATCTGACCAACAGTGTGCAACAGCAGGTCAGGGAGGGGCAGTCCTGCTTTACATTATGCTCCATAAGAACATAAAAAATCTGGACACTCGAGCTTTTTCCCTGGCATTTCTTTGAAAGGACTTCAAATGTTACAGAAGATTTAACAGAATTCTTTTGCTATTTCTAATAACGAATAGCTTGATACTGACCCATGTTCAATCTGCTCTCAGAATGGTTTTAACTTAAAAGCTGAAAGCATTGTTGCACTGCGGTAGTATGATATTTTAATGTGACAGTTCATGTTGGAAAGACCTGTAAGTATGTTCTTGAAACTTCTTCACTTTCCTAAATTTCATTCAATTTTGTACATATGCAAATTTCAAAAAGTTTGAAAAGTTTAACTTCAAAAAGGTGAGCAAATCCAGTCCTCCAGAGTGTTTAAGATGTTTCACTGCTTGATCCCAACTGAATCAAATGAACGGCTCATTAACAGGCTCCTGCATAACTTGATGACAGGCTGAGGAGTTAGACCAGCTATTTGATTCAGGTGTGTCGAAGAAGGGACAAATCCAAAAGATGGAGAACTTCAGCCTCGAGGACCTCAATTGCCCAACTCTTCTTTAAAGGATTGTTAGGGGTTCTCTGAAATTCTTTAATATCAAACTCTTCAATGTACATATGACAACAAGACGAAGGGGAGGCTTTTGTAGGCATTCTGTACCAACGGAAGTGCTTTATGATATCTCTGTTGTTTTGGGTGATCATCTTTATTATGACATCGCTCATCCCCCTGCCCTTGCATCAAGGAAGTTATCATCCTTTTCTCTGTTCATGAAAGTTTCACTCAAACACGCATCGAGGGATTTACCTTGAGGAGAGGAGTTGCTTTTCTACATGAAATGGATATAACTGTTAGGTGAGGGTCATCTCTTTATCCTTGAGAAACTAAGAATCCATTCATTGGCTGGGCTTGAAAACCTGACTGACGCAAATGGATCATTGGGAATAGAAGTGTCCCAGCAGTAATTATGTTACAACGCTGCTACCGCACACTACCACAGAGGTGGGATGGGATGAGTAGGGGGGCTTCTTTTAGTCTTGTCTCCCTTACGTTTTTCCACAAAGTTAACACAGTATTAATCTCGCTTTCTCTCTCCATTCTTCTTATCTTCTTTCCATTTCTCTTTCATGCAAACACCTGCTATCAGTTCCTGACACTCCTGTGCTGTAGTGGAAAGTTTGTGACTGGCATTTATCCATCTCTGTTGACTCTTAAAAAATAGGAGCAAGTTTGTAGCTGTTCATTTTACCTATTTGTCACTCTAGATCCCTGCTTCCAGTGCCTTAAAGGGATGGAAAAAAAGCGTCTGTTTCATTTTTTTGTCCTGCTTTCTGGGGCTCTGTGGCTCTAAGTCAGTTGGAAAAGAGACATGAAATTAATGTAATGTCAATGGCGTTTTCTCATGAAACCCCCAAGGCACTTAGTCAAAGTCACCTTGCATAGTCCTCTCATCCCCTGACAGTACTCTGAGAGTGAGATGGAGGATGCCTGTCTGGTAAGGCTGTCAGCATACGATGTCCTTCGGTTATTGGTTGTTATATCCACTCATCGTCATTCGTATTTGCTAGATTGGGTCCATGTACGGTGTTTATCTGAAGGGGCGACATCATTTTCATTCAGCTGCCTGCACAATGTGGCACATTCGTATATCTATAGATATACCATGAAACATTTTCTTGGTGGGAGCAGGTTCATCCTGTGGGGTTTTCTTTCTTTTTCATGTCATTTTGGAGGTGTTAAGTAGCTTTCTGTCTCCTGGTCCCTGTCTTACAGCACCATCCCCCAGTCCAAGCAAGGTGCTAGCAGCATGGAGGATTGTTTGAACTTGCATTGATCCAATGTGGGATTACAGCTGGGTCATTGGAGAGTTGGACGAGCTCTCAGTCATCAGGGCAGATTAACCACTCGCTGTCTGCTTGGCTGCCATTTCAGTGCAGGCTCTAGATGCTGGCTTTTTGGCCATCCCTGCAGTGTTCCTTTTTGAACAATGCATTTTTGCATCTTAATTGAATCTGTTGCAGACTGACTAGTGAATGCTGAATGAAACAGGACAAAAAAAATGTATAATTGGAATTTGCAAGCAGTCTGTTTATGATTGACTAGTTCTTACTGTGTAGTCTAGAGATGCACCAAATGATGTGCCGTATTTTTGTTTATTTGCTTTGATCGGTGATCGGCAGGTCAAACACTGAACTACCATCATTTTTAATCTATACACCAACAGCATGTAGTTAATTAATTTTTTTAATTTAATAGAAATCAGATAAAGATTAGGGGCATATGTTGTCATCACAATGCCAGTCAATGCAATATTACAATTGTAAAGTACTGCTTTAATACAGTGTTTTGTAGGGTATATACATTCAACTTCTGGACACCAATAACATATTTTGACCAGTGTATTGACTTTCATTTCCTCTCATACCCACATCTGATATGGATTTCAGTAGCTGAGATGCTAAAGTTCATTGCAAAGGATTGAGACATTGTGATTCTTGAAAACAAAGAGTAGACTGAGAAAAACATGAATGACTGTTGATATCAACATTGCAATATTTAGGAATAATATCGCCATCAAGTGATTTCCTGATATTGAAAAGCCCTAACTTCTATTAAAGAACCTGGAGCATATTTTCTTTCTCTTTTATGTCTTACAGTCCTTAGAAGACTATTCAGACCTCAAAGAAAACCTCAAAATAGTGTTGACCAGAAAAAAGGTTTATCTGTTCATCTGATACAGTTTAACACCTACAGAGTTCATACAACAGTCATTCAGGTCTTTCCTTGAAATGTTATTCAAATCATTGTTCTGTATGAGAAATGGCACCCCAGCATTTCTTCACAGAGAAAGGGGAAGTGCTGCAGAATCTCCAGGTTTTGCAGACATGCTCCCTTTTTACATTTCTCAAAGGCTCTTGTTTCACTTTTTTTGTTCAAATGCCCTTGCAATAGCTCTTATTAATTATATCTCATTAGTCGCCTTGGAAACGGAGGTGAAGGAATGTATAGTATGAGTTCAAAGATAGGGAGAAATAAGAAAAGAAAGAAATAAATCATGTGAAAGAAAGAAAAAAGGAAAGAAGGAAAGAAAGAATGAAAGAAAGGAAGAAAGAAAGGACGAGAGGTAAGAAGAAATAAGGGAATGAGAAAGTGGTTGTTGAGGGATCAGCCGCGTGTCAGATTAGCATCAGGAGACATTAACACTAGTGATGCTGTGAGGGCCACAATCCTGCCTTTCACTGCTGGAGAGGGAGATAAGCACGCTCTCACAAAAGAGCAAGAGGGAGAACACGAGAGAGGCTTGGCTTGCCTCCACTCCCCTCAGGCTAGCAGCCCCATTTACAGGTACAGCACCTCCTGATGAACACAAGAACAAAGAGGTGGATGTTCCCTTTCTACTGTAGTTGTGTCAAGGCGCCTTTTAAACACAGCTATGGATTACGGCCGGCTCACTTGTGTCTTCAGTCTGCCTGAAGGCTGATCGTGAAGGAGTGACAGCGGTGACACTTTGAGTTTGATACACCTAAAAGCAGTGTTATGGATTATTTCACAGAATCCTTTAATCAATTCATATTGGGATTACTTCAAGAGGACGTTGGATTCTGCAAAATGTGTTTCAGTCATAATCTTGTTGTTTTACTGTATATTAGCTAGTGTTGCACGAATTATGATTCATTCTTATGTAACCATTGGAGTGTTTGAATAACCAGAAGAAGCTCTCTTTGTCTGCTTTAAAGGCAGGGGCTGACTGTCTAATGTGCAGACTGTCCAGCCCGTGTAATGATCCATACTGTAATCGCAGAGCGAGGCCACAGGAGATGAGCCCGTTGTTGTTGTTTAGTCTCGGACTTGCATTCAGGAAGGTAATAAGTGGAAGGATAAGCGGGGCAGGGAGTCCTGACGTGGTCCCTCCCTTTCTTCCTTTCCCCCTGACTTCCTTCCCTGCTGAGGGCACACAGAAGGGTCCTGAATAACAGGAAGTGTAGGGGCAGGAAGTTAAGTCTTGTCTGCCCACGGCCTGTGGTAGGATACTGAGCTTAACTCTGTTTTTGTGCAGGAAGCACAACTGTCACGGCTTTGCTCAGTCTTTGGCTGATGTCCATCACCGTCACAGAAGCACAGGCATCTTAGCTGTATAGTTTTTGCTCCTTCAAACCTGACAGACATACAGTCATGATCTATAGGACTTTAGTTTAGCTGGAAACATTGTCTAATACGTTCAGTTCATTTTTAAGATCTTATATCCTCAGTACTTACCCAGGTTTTGTTTGTTTTGTGATTGTCATCCTATTTGTTTATTTACCTTCATCTCCTCCTGTAACTTTAATTAATCATTTGCTCTCAGTTGTCCCTATTTATGTCCCCTTACAGCTGCAGCACGTTAGAGTAATCGTTCACCTGTTTTTCTCTCCTCAGTCTGCTGCTTGTCTTCGTTTGGGTTCTTTTAAGTGAAAATCACATGACAAATCCATTTTCTATGACCCTTTTCTTTACTTTTGAAAGTTTGACTGAAAGAAAAAAATCAGTCTTGTACTTTCAGTTAATTTAGTCCTACATCCCTGCCCTAGTTTGTTGCTTATTAGTTGGACATGACAGACTTGCACTATGCCAGTAGTTTTTATAAGTAGCACGTAAGTAAATGTTAGGTTTTTCAAGTAACATTCATACTCATAGACATTTTAAAACAGTAGCATAACCTTTTTTCAGTTGATAACATGATGTCAAAGAAATAAAAAAGTAAATTTAATTCGACATTTTCCAAGTTTCAAGTTGAAAAAGTTAACAAAAAGTCCCCTGACATTGGAATTCTGACTGGAAAAGTCAGAGGTTTCTCACCAACCCCTGTCCCAATATGGTGACCGTACAACTAAAACTGGGTGACAACTGCAGTAAACTAAAACAGTTCATGCACACTCTTTATAACTTGTACCCCATTTTTGAATACACATAGATTCAATGCACAGTATTACACAACCTCCTGAAACATGTCGCGACAGTTACATGGAACATGTCGCTACAAAATATATAGAGAAAATGTAGTTATTTGCTAGTTTTGCTTATATAGTTAGCTGATCACTGAGAACATCAAATATCAAAGGCCACTGATAGTACATTAGTACATTTCTGACCAGAAATGTACTAAATGATTTTTTCTGGACAGTGCAAATATATTTAAAGTTCATATAACAGTGTTCACATAAACCCGCTGTGATGTTTTGAGATTAGAGTTGTTAGGACACAGTAGAAGTCCAGATTGCTCATGGAATAACTGTTAGCCTCAGCCTACAGGATCAACTAACCTCCATTCATACTAAATTACTAAATGATGATGCCAAGATAGTTATCTACTGCAGTAAGATACTAACTGCTTAAAACCTATCAAGAGAACCTCTCTTCAAAAAATTGTGAACTATCCCTTTAAGTAAAGAGACAAAGACAAACCAGCATCCCTGTCACTTCTCATGCCCTGTTAACTCGTTGCTCTGTTACTCATGTCGCATGTTCTAAGATGCATGTGTGCTGAACAGGGGGCACACTTCAGTAAGGCCAGGACTTGTTGTGTTAGTTGTGTGTTATTGACTCTCTGTCAAGCTGACACGGACGTTTCTATGGCGATGTGTTCTTTGCACATTGATTTATGTGTTACAAATGTTAGGTAAGCATCTTTCAGAAGTGCTAGATGGGATTATATCAGAGTGGGTCAGGTACACTGGATCATATCAAGGTCTTTTTAATGGTGTTACATGCAGATTACTATGTTCAAGTCATAAAGATGCTGAGCTAATTTCCATCTGATATCATTTTGTAATTCAGAACAAATATTGCTTTCAAGATTTTATTTGTATTTATCTTTTACTGAGTCACTAAGGAGCTGGAGATGCTGTAGGCTGAGATCATGTGAGAGGGACAGTCGCAGGTTTTCCACAGAAACAGACAATCATGAACGCACATACAAACACCTGCCACCAATTTAGATCCACCAATTAACCTAATATGCTTTGGATTTTGTGAGGAAATTTCTGGATCAGGAGAAAATCTCAACCTGAGTTGAGCGGAACTCCATCCACATTTACATTGCATCATATCGTATCGGTTAACTTCTCTGATGGTGAGCTCTTTTAGGAGAAACTATAGCAAGTTAACAACTTCTCAAGGTCAGATGCAGTTGGAGATTATAATTACACCAGGGAATCCACTTGCTGCAAGAGTCCTTTGAACAATGACCCCAGTTGTTCACCTCCATTCATAAAAAGATAAAACACATAACTAATTTAATATAATAACAATTTAGAATTAATTCATTACTTAAGTAATTGCTATGAAATATTACCTTATTTTTGTATTTATCTTCTAATTTAAAGATGTTATAATGCTGCTGTGAAGAAAGCAGATGAGTTTTAAATGTACTTTATACTGGTTGTAAACTAATGAGACAGAACAGAAAATACTGTTTAATGTACTAGCAACTCTAATAACTATCTTAAACATTCTGAAATAATGTTTTTTAATAATAGGGACAGTCATCTTTAAATTGTTCCAATATTTAGTGAAAACCCTTTAATCACACAGCTTCATGACACTATATAAAGTATAAGTGCTTGTTTTTGCCACTGACAGGTTCAGATCAGAGCAAAATATGATTGCAATTTCAGTGAAACTGCGCCGCAGAGGCTCAATTTTCCTGATTTTGTTTTTTCCTGCCATGATTTCTGACCTAATAACCAAAACAATCAAGATTTAAAAAGGTGTTTCATTCTAAACTGTTTTGTTAGACTGTTGTTTTATAAGCAAAGCTATGATCACATGGGTCAAACTTAGTCCTTTCTTTGGTTAAATGTGGGGGACTAAAGCAATACCTTTGTTTTTGGAGAGTTTTGACTTTAGAGTTTACAATACATGGCATTCAATACAACTTAAATGACATACAGAGTCATTTTGTGGGCTCATCTTGGTCTCATTTTAATATTTTTGCAGAAGAGAATGCAAAAATATGGCTAAGGTTTAATTCAGCAATTCTTTTAAGTTTTTTTGCAGCACCAGTTTCAGTACTGATACTAGGGCAGACAATACAGGACTTTGCATCTGTTTTACAATATTAGTTACTTTTTAATACTGCTGACCATATTGAGGTGAATGCTTTAGCAGTAGTCAAGGGGCTTTCAGCTTACAGTATTCACAAATGTCAACTGTTTTGTTTTTTTGATACATGCAAGAACATCTCTGTTTTGGCATATTTGCCTTGATTTACCTCTCAACTATGCATCTGTCTGAATCGATGCATTGAGATTAAACATAACACAATTAAAAGGAAAGGAGTAGTTTAGGCTGAAGCAAAGGCATGTGATGCCACTGAATGAAAATTTGTGAATTTTCTATAGAGCTAGTTAAACCTTTCCTTCCAGTACAATTTTACTCCACCTGGCTTTCACATTTTGAAACAGTTAACCACAGTGAAATGTGAAAAGTCTGCCATTCTGCAGATATGCTTATGACTCTTTCAGTGATTCAACTTTTAGCTGAAAAACCCCCAACTATTATTGGGCAATCTGTTTTAACAGAGGGATCTTTATAAGTGGGAAAAATGTAAAATTTCACCTGCAATTTACACAAATAAGTGTCTCATTGTTATATTAATTACAATCATGAAAATAAAGTGATATATCTGTGATGGGAATTTAAAAAACAGATAAACTACTAGTACATTTCAAAAATTTGAAAACTACTTAAAAGTGAAATATTTCTTGAAGCTATCTCAGAAAGTGAAACATTTATTTTATAGAGATTCATTACACATATAGTAAACTATTTCAAGTTTTATTTTTTTGTAATTTTAATGACGATGGCTTACAGGTAAAAAAAAAATAAATAAATAAAATTGGTAAACAATATTGCTCTTTTACACAATATTCTAATTTTTTAAGATCTACTAGTATGTGTGATGATTTTATATAATATATGGGTTTCACTTTGTGAGATGACTGGCAAGAAATATTGCACTTTTACACAATATTCTAATTTTTTAGATATGCTAGTATTAGTACTGGAACTGAAGCAAAGGTTCAGCCCACTAACTAAACTTTGACAAAGGTTTTGAAAGGAATCAGTCAGAATCGAGGTACTTTATTAAACTTATGTGCTTACTTCCTGTCTTTATGCGATAAGGCTGTCAGAGTTGGACAGCTCAAATTTGTGATGCGTAGCAGATTGGGCCCAGACAGCCCTCATGCACAGATGTGAGATGACAAACCGAGAGGGCCTTCAGATTGCAGGTGTACCGTGATTCCAGCTACTGTCTACTGTTATCAAACCCTCTCAAAATATAGAGCTAATAAAACTATTATCTCAGGGTTTTAGATTTTAATTTCTAGAAATATGTTGAAAATGTATTAATTAATTCCTTTACTGGAAGAAATATATCAGAAGATTTTATAATACAAACCTTATGTCTATATGTAGTTCAGCGTATCATAAGGATTACACTTTTGAGAGTGAAAATGTGGACAGAAAACTTTGTTTATGCGATAGACTTACACTATGTGTGCCTGAGATGCAAATATTAACAGATATTAATTGATATGAGGAATGTCAACAACTGCATCTTTGGAGCATCTGGGATTAAACAAAGTTTTTGAATGTAATCTTGAGATGTGTTTTTTATATGCTGTAATTTTTTTATGAACAATTCTGATTTGCCGCAAGGTGCTTTACCATATTTTTTGGATGTACTAGTACAATGGCTCTCAAAAATATACACAACCCTGTTAAAATGATAAAAAAGGAGGCCATAACTGATAATTTCAGAACTTTTCCACATATCATCTGTTTGTTAGGGGAAGTAAAATAATAATAATAAAGCCCCAATAAAACAGTACATTTTTATTTAGTTACAGCATTCCATCTTCTTTGTAAGGAGTCTTTCCTCACCTGAGGTCATGTCTTTGCAATATTTGCCCACTCCACTTTGCAAAGGTTCTCCAAATCTGTCATCCAAATCTGTCACCTGTCCACAGACTTCTTCAGGTGCCCCATACAGATTTGGCTCTCGCTTGGCCATTTCAGAACTTAAATATTCCTCTTATGATATTCTTATATGTATTTGGATGTGTTTTGACTTACTATGATGCTATACAATAAGGTTCCTCTTCAGTTTTCTAGCAGACACCTGAAAGGTTTGGGTCAAAACTGGCCAGTACTTTGAACTGTTTTTCATTTCATCCACACTGATGAAAACTCAAGTTTTGACAAAAAGTAAGCAGAGTATATAATACTGCCTCCACAATATTTCACTGGGGTAGGGCTGTTGTTGTGGTGATACTCAGTATTGTTTTTCTGCCAAACAAACAATTTGGAGATGTGGCCCAAAAGAATGCATATAACATTTTTGACAAGGCTGAAGTCAAATGTTTTTTGACAGCTAACAGTGAATTAGACCTCTGAAACTGACACAGAATTTTACTAGATGGAGAAAAAAACTACAGGTCAAATATACCTGGATTATTTCGGTGGATAATATACTTTAATGTGTTTTTAAAATTAAGTTTTTTTTTTGTTTTTACATCACAAAAAAATTTCTGGGATAGAAATTTCTGTTGCAGGGGACCTGATATTCACAGACTTCTAATTTAAACATAGCTGTCTGCATGCATGTTTGAATTGGTGAAAGAAGGGGAACATTGTCATTATTTTCTGGTCTGTTTTGATGTGGTTTGATGAAATTCTTTGTGGGGGTTCATGCAGTTCCTTTCCTTGGCTCCGACAGCAGTGTGTGTGGGTAGTTAGCAAGGTGATCTCAGTAAAGTTTGCCTACAGTGGAGCCCTGATTCAGACAGCCAGACACCATAATGCCCGTTCATCTGTAACCCATAATGACTGTGTGTGACTGGAACTGGTCATTTTCGTTTTCCCTGCCAGGTCAGCCCTCTGTCTTACTCACCGCGCAAATGCTGACTGCATCTCATGGCTGGAGTTGTTAACCTTTCCACATTTGTTCTCATACTGAATGGGAGATAGTTGTTTGGACAGTTTCTATTTGCCAGGTGGAAGTGATGGATGTGCCTCGGAGGAGTGGACTGTATCTCTTTTTGCATTGTTAGATGTTCCCAGGGGCACATTGTGCCCTAAACTACAGGCCAGGTTACTATCTCCTGTGAGAATATACCCCTGGTTCTCCTTATCCCTGCTGGCTCCTCTTCCAACCTTGGAGATTTCAACTACTCTAATGTGAACACTGAACTGGAAACCTTCTTAATCATCTTAAGAGCAAAGCAAGCGCCAGTGTTGGTCTGCTTAGAAAATATAAAAATCAGCTGAAACTGATGGACCAGTGAGAGCTGAATTCTCAGCTAAAGTAAAACTCTAAAATTCTACACTCTCTAAATTACACAAACTAAAGTCAATTCTAAAAGTTGCTGGGTTAAAATAAACTCAATTTAGACTATTTTTCCTAATCTGTTTCTTGGTAAAATATGGACAGATGTAGTGCTGTGTTGCTTTAGCACAAAAGGGGTGGGATATAAGTTTAATCCACTAGAATGGGTTTGAGGCTAATATTGAGGCAAGTTTGAGATTCTCACTATATGATAACCTGAAATAAAAATACCACTGTATATCTATCTAACTGGCATTCTGCTCATATCTTGCAAACTACCATTTTAAAATGATGTTAACCTTGATAAGCATGATTTGTTGCGCTTCTATAGTTTTCACACCATGGCTGTCAGTGTTTTTTGCAACTGGAAATATTTCCAAATTGGGAATTTTGTGCAGCTTTGGTAGCCAGAATGTAGATGCATTTGCATTTATGTTCTATTCAAAAGCATTGGAGATTCATAATAGAACAGGTTTGAAAAGGATCACTGGGCATTGCACCCTGGAGCATCGTCCACCATCCAGATGCTGCCGGCTTGGGTTGTTTCATCGACGATAATAAGGGTGTATTCTTTTACACTTGGCTGACTCCACCGGTGTACATTTCCCTTAAGATGGTACAGCCCTGATTTCACTTTTTTCTTTACATACTAACTGTTATCCCATACTTCAGGGTTTGATTTTGCCATAACAAATCAGTTGAATATTGAAAGCCCTTTGATCTATTGAAATTGTAAATCTGACTTTTAATGACTTGAACTGAGGGTCAAGTACAGCAGCAGGAGAGCTTATTGCATCTGGGTCTAACACTTTCTCAGTATGCCTGAGAACAGAACACAGAACCCTCTGTTGCTTTATGTTACTTAAAAAGACATTGTTGAGTGTCAAGTTAACATTTAGTTTTTTCCTCTTTTTTCAGGTTGCGGTGCTGTGTGCTGAGGAGCAAAAAGTGTACTGAGGAGAGTGAAAGAAAGCACCCTAAAAGAGATCCTGTTGCACAATGTTCTAGGGGAGTGGGGGAAGAAAGCGTGTTGTTTTGATACTGCTGACGTGTCTGAGAGACCGGAAAGGGCACAGCCATGGGGCGGAAGAAGATACAGATCACTCGGATTATGGATGAGAGGAACAGGCAGGTAAGTGGGAAAACACCAATCTGTCACTCATGTATCTATGTGTAATGAAACATTTCAGCCATATTTGGATAAACAAATCGTTCTCTCTGAAACCATGCTTATTTATAAATGTGATATTTTCAAATTAATCACCAAGAAAAAAATTTGGTGTAATTCTGATTTGTCAAATTGAAGAGGTGAGTATATTTATAACACCTTCTGCCTCACAAACGTAGAATCAGGTGTTCCACAGAAGGTGCTGATAAATAAATCCTTCTCAGGTTTCCAGACACCTGTCATTGCTAATCTGGTGTTCTCTTTTTTTGCTAAAGAGTGTTTCGTTATCTTGGCAAGATCTTAAGAGCTTTTTAATTACTTAAAAAAACTGTGCATTCTTATTAGCCTGACAACAGGGTTCTAAAAATCTCTTAATTATTTGAAATAAATAATGTTTAAATGACTGCTAGCTGTGTATCAACACCAAAAAGCAAAGCTTCATATCTTGGTAACCTGTTTGATGGGGTTTCCAGATAAAAAGAATAAAACCATATTTAATCAGTAAACTGTAATGCCAAGAATCTGTTTTATCTTTGTGATCTGCACAGATATCTCTCATACTTTTGCTTTGGCAAAATGTAAGTAGACTTGATACAGTTCAGAGATTTTTTTAGAAGAAGACCATCAAACTTACACTGATGCATGATGGTGGAAGTGTTATGGTTTGTTGTTTGTTTTAGAACTTCAGGAATTGAACAGCTTGTCTTCATGGATTCAACTATGAAATCTGTATTAGTTTGAAGAGTTCTTGAAAACACAGTGAGACGTGAAGTTAAAAAGCTGATGTTAAAGTTGGACAGGCCAGGTTAGACAAATGGTCTGTAATGTTATTTGTTTAATGTGAATCCAAATAAACATGGAATACAGACAAATCTTCAGAAATGTTGCAACTGAAGAATTAAAAACTTTTTAAAGCCAAAGGCTGAGACTGTAAATGCACTAATACTACTTTTTTTGTACAACTGTAACCTGCCGATACAAAATTTGGCTTATTCCAGTTTCTCTTTAAGAAACATAATGTAGGACAATGTAAGAACAGCATTCAAAATATTTTTCTTTTGTTTTCCTGCTGTGAGAGCTCATCAGTTGTCCAGGACCTGTTTGCAAAAGAGATTTTGAGTCTCAGTAGGATTATACCTGGCAAAATAAAGGTTCAATGAAACTAAAATAAGTTATTCATTGTAGAGGCAGTGATGATGTCACACTGTGTGAGAGAACAGTCACTGTAGTTACAGTTTTATGAATATTCAAAACAAAGAAAATCATTACAGAGTTGACGTTTTAAACTGTCTTCAGCATCTTATATTCGTTAACAGCATGGTTAGTGTGGTTAGCATTACTGACACAACAATATCTGTGTGTTTTCTCTTGCAAATGTAAATCCTTACGTGATCTCTGAGACTTCTTAAAGGCTTCCAAACTCAACACATTTCCCTGATAGAAAGAGGTTGGGACTTCCAAAGGACAAAACAGAACATATTTGCTGTTCTCTATTTAGCCCTCTTTCTTTTTATTAAAAGTCTCAGTTTTGTTATGACCTGGACAAATTGCAGACATGTTTTGCCATGTTCTGACTTTTTGTAAAAAAAAAAAAAATAAATAAATAAATAAAAAAAAAAACTTTTCCTTTTAAGTTTCTTTTTACCTTTGTATCATTTTTCTGACTTCATTTTTTCATTTTTACAGAACTGATTCTTAAAACAGCTAACTAAAGCACCAAGAGTCTTCAGTCAGTTACAGTTTTCACATTAGAGAATGTTTTTGTCATTGCAACCTGGTAGCAGTTACTGTTTTACTGTTTATTTACTTTACACAAAGACAATGTACATCATTTCATTACCTTTTAAAAGGAGAGATCATGGTACCGGGTTATAGCAAAAAATGCTAATTTCCACTTGCAGTCCCTGGACAGGTTGATGGTAATCAGTTGAACATTGTGTGTTCACTGATCAGAAAAAGTTGGAATTTTTGAGCTTCCTGTCTTTCAGGTCCAGTCTAGCTGGAAATCGGCTCATGCTGGTCAACAGCTGGTTTATCAATTCTTCTATAGCTTTGTCTGGAAAAAATAAATGACTGAATATGCAGATTATGTCATAATGTGTGGTACTCAAGAGATCCCTATTTAAGTATGTTGGAAAAATTAAGGCTCTTCCATTTACTCAGGATACATCTGGCTCTTTCGTTGCTGTCTGAAAATCATAGTTTTCTTCAGTTTGCCTCACTGCCTTGGACCAGAGTTCAGGAGCTGTCATGGCGTATCTAAACGGACAAACCTCCCTGCCCAAAGTCCCAGCCAGCTGAACAGGGACCATGACATTTCATTGTCAGTGCGGTCGTATTTACAGACTCGATTCCCCTGCCACTCTGCAATTTCAACTGGAGAACTTGATGATGCAGCAGGAGTGCTGTGCTGCAGAGGGGGCCTCGTGGTGAAGGAATGAACTGTGGGTACTCTGTAGAGCTCGTCCCACAGGTTCCGGCGGCGTGGCTGGGCCCCATTTTCGCTGCAGCTCAATGTGTCTGAAGCTATTTGGTAGCAATTAGGTGCAGCCACTGTAGCACAGCACCCTTTCATTTGCAGGGTGGG
This sequence comes from Anableps anableps, assembly GCA_014839685.1. Classification (NCBI taxonomy): domain Eukaryota; kingdom Metazoa; phylum Chordata; class Actinopteri; order Cyprinodontiformes; family Anablepidae; genus Anableps; species Anableps anableps. The sequence goes on from CM026073.1 coordinate 26,413,750, forward strand.
GTCAGAAGGACATGTAGCACCCATCTTTGTCTTGGCTGCGCTGACTCTGGTTGGCCACAAAAGAGGGGAACACTGAAATTCTCTCGTCTGCTCAAGATAAATATAAAATCCTAAACAGCAAATCACTGCACAAAAACAAGATTGTTTGGATATCTATAGCAGGAAAACTATGTCTAACTACATTCAATTTTACTTAAGATAAAAGTTAGGGGACATGTGCTGCTTTTACATCAATTTTTTTTTTTTAAAATCCAGACATTCTTGTATTCAAATGTAGCAGACACACTACCAGCACCAATGTACAGTATGATGCATCTTGCTTGAATGCTACTCTGTCCAGAATGTTTTCTGCAACCATGATGGTAGAAATTCAGCCAAGTGTGGAGCAAAGAATCCACAATGTGGCCCAATTATCAGTGTAACACCTGGCTTTAGTTGGTACACGTATGCACAGACCTGTGAGATGTTGAAACAAACAGGAAGGAGATAATGTTACTGGGAAAAAAAAAAACATTGGTATCTAATTGCTGAGGAAGCCAATTAACTTTTCTGTTGATCAAGTTATTATATAGTGAGTCTTCATGGGGAAAGTGCAGACACTTTTCTGTATTGTTTCACATAAGATATGATGTGCAAGGAGGAAAAAAAAAAGAGATTGCTTATTATTAATGTGTTCCAAAAGTCTAGTATTTTCATCAGATTTTAAATGTCTCAGTGTATAATCAGCACAACGCAGGCAATTCGCATTTGGGTAATTTTAGCTGGCACAGCAAAAAGTTGGCCATGACAATAGGCTGCTGTGCTAAAATAAAGCTTTGGTATTAAGTGATGTATGTGTGCATATTGCTCTTCCTTTTTTTTCTGTGGGCCATAAAGCACACAATGCCATCTCCCTGGGGCATGCTCCCAACCAGGGGGGAAAAGCCATTTGCATGCAGTCTTCAGTATCTGAAGACAGTTTAAACCTTTTGCCTCTCTGCTTTTAACTTTTATTACTCCAGCACTTTAAATTTAGGAAATCCTTAAGTAGGCCATTTATGCAGTATTCATTTCATATACAAAATACTGTCGACAACAGCACTGCACCAACAGCATAGCAAACTGCAGCTTTTGTCACAATAAATCAAAATTCTTTTGACGATTAAACTCGTTTCACGATAATGGTTGGTGATAAGTTGCAGCAGGAATAGGCAGTTATGTCTATATGTCAAAGCAATAAATTCATCACCTGACCTTAATTTGCTGATTGCTAATGAATGTAACATAAGAGTCATACTGGACAACAGTGCATGATTCTTCTGATTCACAGTATTTATTACCTTTTGAAATCAGTGAATGCAATCATAAAACTCTGATTTGAACAATTTATTTTAGGAATTAGTCTTTTCTCCTTAAAAGAACAGCTCTAAATAAAATCAAACACAGATACAGCCTCAGAAAGATGTGTTTAGTTTGTGCATTAAGTGGGGATGCTCACAGCCATAGGGAGTTCAACCCTGTCCAACATTGCTGTCCTTTTAGTGGAATCAGATGGACTAACAAATCCAGTGTTTTCCTCCATGCATGATTTCTAGAGGGCCTGTCAAGATTTCTGTCAATCTTTTTTAAAGCAGAAATGATGCTGGAGAGGTGCAGAGGAGTCATTAGTCTTCTTAGTGTAAACGTTGGTGAAGCCTAGTGAGCAGTATCTAGTGATGTCCTCTGGATGCCATTAAGCTGGCTCACTGGGGGTAATTGTCCAAGTCATTAAAAGTTTGATGATTTTGCTTCTGGGTGGTGGATTTGCCTGCCCTTGCTGTGGCTCATTTTGGATTTTGCCCCAGTAAGTCAGCTCCCTGGTGGCACATTCAGGGTTGCTCTCTCTTACTCGCTCACAAGGGAGCAACAAAGAAGACACCTCCTCATTTTCAGCTTTCACCTTTTCTCAAAGTTCTTTGCATGACAGGTAAAAAATAAAATACACAAAGGAAAACTGTCAAGTATGACAACCACTACATTTATTATGATTGTTTGTGATGATATACATTTGTTCTGTAAAGCTGTGCTTCAAACTTTAACAGTTTCACATACGAGTATGATTATTCACAACTGACAGTTCACATGTTAAACTAAGTATGTGATATATGTGAAACACATTTACAACATGATTGTGATATTGTGTTTAACTTGGTTTTGGAACACTTTGAAAGTAAGATGCATGAAGGACACAAATTTCCTTAAATAATGTAGAGCTTTTCTAGTCACATCAAGCAATGCAAACAAATGATCTGTATTCTCTCTGCCACATTAAGAAACAATCCTACATTTATACGAAGAACAGAAAGCACCTTCACTCCTTGCTCCATAACATTTTGACATGTGGTTGGGGAAACTGAAATCAAACTCACAACCTGCCTATTACCAGGCTATGCTTCCCATTAGCAGACAGATATTGGCCTGGGATCATGATGACATAAGGCAATCCTCACTTTACAAAGGAAAATCTATAGCTCTGCTTTTATGACATTTTTACCCAAGAATTAATTAAAATGTGTTAGATTTCACATGTGGAAAGTTTTCCCACATAACACATGACAATGTAACAAAAGCAGAAAATGTATTGTGTAGGAAATATGGGAAGCACATTGTTTCACATATGGAAATCATATTTTTAATAACGTGAAAATGTGTTCTGGATATGGAAATTATTTTATTTCGAAACGTGAAACACAGGTGGGGAAATCCAGTCACATGTTAAATGTTTTCCCATGCAGATTATTCTGTGTAGAAACATGTAAAACTAGTGTTTCAAATGTGAATGTTATGCTGCTTTTGATTTATCTAGGAGTAAGAACTCATTCTAATTGTGAGTCAAAAAAAAAACTGTGGGGTTTGTGATTTGTTTGAGTTCTAATTACTATTATCAAAACATGCCAGTAACGTTTCCATTTTATGTAATCAAGTGCTAAAGGAACATGTTCACAAATAGATCTTCTACAGACCTATGTGTACCTCTGGTTTAATGAGATACAGAAGGCAGAAGTGCTGATAAATAGCTAATTTTGGCAACTCTGAATCTGTATGCGTGGAGCCATATTGGATACTAAACTCAGAATCCCTCTGCGAGTTCCAGCTTTCCAGGTTGGAATTTCTTCTGGAAGAGGACTGTTGTTTTTCCGACTGGAAACTCGGAAAATCTGACTGCTAAATACAAAGACAACGCAAAACTAAAATGTACAGTGACACGTGAAACACCTTGGAAAACCCTCTACGGAATTTTTTTCCACGTATTTCATATCTGAATATTATGTTTTACCATGTCAAACACACACAGGAAATCTTTCTACATGTGAAACGTGAGAAAATTTTTCCACATGTAAAACATATTTTTCACATTTTCTACATGCTGTTAAAATTAAATATTTGAAAGCTGTGACAAGTCCAAAAAGAAGATAAAAACATGCCAGTACATAGAACTATTTATTATTCCATTGTAATTTGTATGTTAGCAAGATGCATTCATTTTTTAACTGTACAATTTAATTATTGGAACACATATTCTTGTTGTCAGTAAGTGATCCCTAAATTGTATCACTCTCACTTTTGATCCAAAAAATTTTCTGGAATCCTGCTAACATTTGAGATGCTAGTATGTCATCCTCTCCTGTACTCATGATCAGCCAGAGCTACTGTAGGTTTCAAGGTTAATACCACCCTCTGGTTGAGGGCCGCTGACCCCACACTTGTCCACATGGGGATCCTAAGGCTGTCCTCTCTCCCAGAGAGATCTGATCAGGGCAGACATTCACGGTGGCCCTGGCTTGTCTCCCAAGCGTGCATGCTCTGGCGTTGCAGAGCCAGGGCAGCAGCCACAGGGCCCAGGTCACCCTGCCAGCTGGTGCCAGATCTCAGTGTCTCTCAAGTTCCTCTCTTGTCTGCCGCCAGGGTCGTCAAAGGTGACATGAGGTTCTAATAAGGCTGCTAGCTCCTTGGCCCCTCTGTAGGTATTAGTGAATCAGGCATCTCCTGCCATGCCCCAATCACAGCTGCACTCTCTGTCCCAGATGTCTTGTTTGTCATCTTGGCACCCCTGCCCGAGGATAGACATTGATAGACCCTTTGATTGACACATCCGTTTTCTGTGAATGTGTGTCTGGGTTTGTTTCAGTATTTGGTATATGTTACATCATTTTCTGGTGGAAAAGTCTCAGTAAGTGTGTGTTTTTGCAACAGATTTTTTAGGTGTTTGTTTCTTTTTGCACAATGCAGTGCTACACACAGAAAGTCTATATTTTGACCCACCCAGTTATTATGAGATTAATTTTTAAATTCTAGATTTGTCAGTGTCAGGTGTTTGGATAATTTAATTTGGAGAATTTAAAGATGACTGTGAAGGATAACATTTATTTCAGAAAAACATGAAAAAAATCATAAGAAAGAGACAAAACTCCTAACTACTGCAGAAAAATGTATTACATATGGACTTTGACAGATTAAAAAAATGCAAACATCCTGTAATCTGCTCTTAAACAAGATAAATTACCAACCTGAATTCAAACTCTGTAAAAGCTGGTTTGCGGTGATGTGGAACTTGGGAAGATGTGGAAATTTGAAAACGTGTGAAATAAAAACGGAATTACCACCTTATCTCGACGCTGCGAAAGCTTCTGAGCCTTCAGCCTCGCGAGTCACTGATCTGTGTGAGCCGTGATAATGACCATAAATTGGAATCACTCCAGTTCATTGTAAGTTTAAATGTCCCTTCTAATTTGCACTAACATTTGACTTTCCAGAAGAACTGTAAACTGCTCTAGAACAGTGTGCGGTGGAGCTTTATAATTCTGAGGCCAAACATTTCTTTGTAAATTACATGAATTAGTCAGGGAGCTCAACTACATTCGCACCACATTTTTAGAATATGGGCGACTTATTCTTTTTTAAAACCACATCGAGCGTCTCTGTGGGTGTCTTTGAGTTGGTGAACCATAGGAAAGCTTTACCAGTAAACCTCCCACTTGACCTCAAGGATGTCTGTGGTTTTCCACTGTTGCACCAGTCATCTGAGGTGAGATGGGGGTGGATGGAGGTTATATTTACAAATGTTGGAGAGTTTTTGCTGAAACAATGCCAGACTTCTTAGATAGTTGTTCAGAATGAGAAAAGTGAGGCAAATGAAGACAGCATAACATAACTATGTAACTGCAGATTAGTAATATGGGTCTCATGTTTCATGTCAAAGTTACCAGAAGCTGGATTTTAAAGAGGTAGAATATCTGAAGATGGCGTAAAGACCATGTGTCAGAGCAACTGCTCAGGTTAAAATGGAAGTGTGCCTGGGTCAGGAACTCTGCACTCAGCACTCTGCCATGCATCCAGGTGGAACAAAGTCCTCGCTCAGCGTCTCATCCCAGGCTTCCTGCTGAAAGGTGACATCTCCTCGGCTTAACAGCAGCATTCATCTACTAAAGAGCACACAATTTGTTAATCGTTTCCCCACATGGCAGGCCCTGCTTTCTAGTTGGTTAGGCAAATAATCAAATTTGCAAGCAGGTGAATGAGTGAGTTGGTAGTTCCGGTGTTTAGTAAGAAGGAATTGGAGGTCAAAGCCAAAGTCAGCCCAAAGGTTGTATGAGACCCTAAGCAGAATTTTATCTCTGCTTCCAGTTAGGCCCTCTATCCACCACAGCACCCCTGACCTCCTGCTGATATCATCCATCCTTGATCTAACTGTTTATTTTTCATTTGCATTCTACTGCAAGTAGTCAGTAAAGTTTGATGTTACCTTCACAAAAGACTAGATCAGTTACTTGCTAATCTGTTTACAAATCCTTAATGTCTGCATACTTTTTTCCTTGCTAAGACACAAGCAAGAGGAATTCCTAAATTAGCTTTAATTGCTGACTTAAAACTCTAAAGGTTTTCCTGATTATGTTTACAATTGGTACATTTGTCAACCTGTCCCGTGTGAGGTCAAATTCTCCTGGAACCCAAAAAGGTCCATGAAAGGTTTTCAAAGTGAACTTGGCTCTTCACAGACTCCTATATCTAAGCATATTATTGGAAAGTTTAGTGGGAGTAAAAAGTGTGGTAGAAAAATGTCCACAGCTTTAAGAGGATTGTGAAGCAGAGCTTATTCAAGAGTTTGTGGGAGATTCACAAAGCATGGACTATTAAGTGAGTCTTTGGTTCAAGGGCCACTACACAGAAGTAGGCAAGAAAGAGGCTACAATTGTTGTATGCCTTGTGTTAAACCACTTTGAACCAGAGACAAAATGTCTTACGTGGACTAAGAAGAAAGAGGACTGGACTGTTGCTCAGTAGTCCCAATTTCTCAATTTAGATTAAAGTAAATTAGGGATGCTCCAATCAGGTTTTTTTTTTTTTTTTGCTACCAATCACTCATGAGTGTCAATCACTGCCAATCACTGATACTGATCACATGGATTGGCTGTTATTTTTTTTATTTGGTTATTTAAAAAAAAAAAAAAAATAGCCTCCTCCGTATGGCTATTGCCAATTTTTTCAGATTATTTGTCTCATGTTATACTGTCACAACATAAGGACAGTTTTAATAAATATGCATAAAACACATTTTTATAAAAGTTACATACTGCAGCTTTATGTTTGATGTGAGAGTATTAGAGTGCACTGTCTGGTAGAGCTGGAAATACTATGTCCTAGTGGCACGTAGTGGGGGTCCAACAGCAAGAGCAGTCGGCAGAACCCAGTGTCTCCACCCCTGATAATGGATAGTCATCGAGTCCAATTAATTAAATTATGTTTCAGGTTATTTGCTTAGCCTTCTCACTGTCACGCTCATACAGGCGAGTGTTGGCAATTGCTGTTTGCTTCAACTGCTGTCTGACTGCTCCGGGTGTTGTTTTTTATTCTCTGCAGTGAGCCTTGAAAATTCACCATACTTCATCAAGTGCTTGTTTTTAAATGTCGTATTAAATTAATTGTGTTAATGCATTTTGACTTGCTTACCCCCGAGTAGGTCTGCATGATATTAGAAAATCTTGCGATGGCGATAACGCTGGTAAATATTGTGCAACGATATCAGGTGACATATATGCCTGTTTTCGTCATTCCTTTCTCTCTGATCTATGCTTCTTACTCAGTTTGACTATTAGCATTTACAGCAATGTCATTTGTGTCTAGTTTGAGCTTTTGCTGCCGTGAGACCCGTAATCGGGAAGTTGCTGGTTTGAGTCCCACTTCGTCCGTCTCCGTCGTTGTGTCCTTGGGCAAGACACTTCACCCGCCTTGCCTGCTGGTGGTGGTCAGATGGCCCGTGGTGCCAGTGTATGGCAGCCTTGCCTCTGTCAGACTGCTCCAGGGCAACTGTGGCCACTATCCAGCAGCTTGCCAGTATCAGTGTGTGAATGTGTGCATGAATGGGTGAATGACTGAATGTCTTGTAAAGCGCTTTGGGGTTCTCTGGACTTGATTAAGTGCTATACAAGTACAGGCCATTTACCAAATATTGCTCACCCAGATATTGCAATGATGATATATTTGCGATATATTGTGCAGCCCTACCCCCAAGGTACTTTTCCGTCACGTGTTGGAAGACACAAACTTCACATCACTCTCACAGACAGTGCAAAAGTTCCGCACAACAGACTTGTTTGCTTAGGATTTGCTGCTTCGTGCTTGTGCAGTGTGAAGGAAAGGGGGAGAAACACTGCACACAGGTCCTCTGCAGGCTGTGAATAATGAGTTGCAGGTGATCAGGTTTTGTGATTTGCAACAAAAGACATTGAACAAAAACTGATCACATACTTTTTTATGGAAATCGTCTGATAATGATCAGTGGGCGACTGATCGGAGCACTACTAAAGTAACTTTTTAAAATTTAATTTGGAAATCAGGAGGCGCAGAATTCAGCCTGATTGTGTGCCTGCGTGAAGCTTCAACAGTTACTGATAATTTGAGGAAGCATATTGTCTGCTGGTGCTGGTCCACAAAGTCCGAAGTGACATGAAAATACTTTACAGCAGTCCAACATTTATTGCAACATATAATTTAAAAAAAAAAAAAAAATTGGTTATGTTATATTTTCATTTTCTGAGGAACCTAATTTGGGTTTTTATTCGGTGTAGGCCATAATCATCAAAATTAACAGAAACAAAGGCATCAAATATATCACTCTGTGTTGGATGATTAAATGTGAGGTATTAGTATCACTTATTGAGTTGAATAAGTGAAAAAATATACTTTTTGATACGAGTTTATCATGCTGTGTGCTCCCTTAAAGCATCTTCAGAATACAATGCACAGTTCTGTTTTTGTTCAGCAAATGTCATTTTAGAATTTGGTTTGTCAGATTAGTGCACTGAATGGAAAATAATAAAAGGACAGGCTCTTCTGTGTGTGGAAAGAATAATGGTGCTTTGTAATTACCTGTGGTGTGGAAAATTTGAAATTCATTTATCACAGCTGGATTGACCACACTGCCTCTGTGGCCGTAGACAAACTCTGTGACATAGAGTCCACACAGTGTTTTATATCAGGTATGAAAACAGAGGAAAGCTTTAACCTACATCCAATTAAGGTCAAGTGAAGCTCGATCATCTGCTCAACTTCTCTATTAGTCGATCAGTGAATATGATAGAGTACAGACCCATACACCACTCTGTGGTTATAAAGAATAACTTTTTAAGTATTTGGATCCACTCCACAAAGTGAAAGTCTATTTTACCAAGAGTACAATTTAAATTAATTTTTTGCAAACAGCTGAAGGAGAAAACAAGTTTGTTTGTGTCGTCTGTCTTTGTAAGTTAGTTTCTGGTTTTAGAAATAAATGCAGCCTCTCTGTAAGGAGGCAGTGTAACATAATGACATACGTGAATGGGTCAGAGGCAACCACAGAGACCAAGCTGCAGAGATACAGGACGGAGAATCACTTTGCAGAGAGGGTTGCGTTACCGTTGGAGTGATGTATGACCCAAAGTCCCATCTGACGGCTCGTGTTACACGGCTTATTCTGCACTACGGTGATAGCTTTCCGTACATGGAGTCAGGGGCCACAGTAATGTATGGGACCGTGATGCTGCCAAAGGTCTGACTCAGCTTGCTTACTCTGACCTCTGGCCTGATAACTGGATGTTTCAGACATGCAATATGTTATTCCAATCACAGCAAAGCATGGATGAGCTTGTTAGTGGCCATCTTGTTTACAGTAGTATTGTTATACTTTTAATCACGTTTAAAGGTAATTTGGGAACTTTTCTATCTTACATAAGAGCAGATGTTCTTTTTTTGAAATACAAAACGTGTCTGGATGATGCTCTGCAATAACTTTTATTTTGTAACAAGAATAATAAATTAACACAATCTTTGTCAGTTACACATACAAATGTGACTTACACACTCAGGTTAGAGTAATTTGTCCAATAATATGTCTTCTACATGCAGGGGCATTTCAACAAAAAGTCAGTTTAGTTTAGTAATTTAATTTACAAGGTAATATTCAAATTTTATATTGGTTTATTAGATACAGAGTGACATATGTAAAGCAACTGTTTCTATTGGTTTTGATGTTTATGGCTTCTGGCTATTGAAAACATAAAATTCTGTTTTTGAGACTATTGTAATTTTACATATGACAATGTATAAAACAAGAATTTTTAAAAGTGTAAGCCTCCAGAAAAGTATGTCCATGTACTGTACAGTATATGCACTCAAAACATAAGTAGGGTTCCTTTGACATACATTACTGCATTAGGGCTGTGTGGCATGGAGGAAATCAACCTGTTGCCATGCTGAAGTGTTAAGGAAGCCCAGGTTGCTCTAATAGGGCCTTCATCTTGTCTGCATTGTTGGATCTGTTGTCTCTCATATTCCTGTTAAAAGTACTCCATAGACTCTCTATGGGATTTAAGTCATTCACAGTAGCATCATGGTAATGAAGCAGATATTGGTACTTTTGGCAGTGTGGGCTGGTACCATGTCCTGCTGAAAAAAGGAAATCAGCATATCCATAAACCCTGTCACAAGAGAAAAGCACAAAGAGCTCTAACATTTCCTAATAGATGTCTGCAGTGACTTTGGACTTGATAAACATGGGAACACGGTGGACCAACACCTGGAGCATACCGTTCCCTCTCAAATCTTCTCTGACTATGAAAACTTCACTCTGGACCCTTTGAGGTGACTCACCCCCAAACTCTTGAATGGTATTTGGTTCACAATCTAGTATCCCACAATCAGTTATTGCTGTTCATTATGCACCTCTTTTTTTACTTCCACTCAACATTCCATTAATATGCTTGGATTCAGCACTCTCTTCTTTTTTAGTAATGACCAGTTGTGGTTGAACCTCCTTGTGGGTGTCTCCTGCATGACCATCAGCAGTCTTCACTATGATTGTGTAGACCATGATTTGACCCTAATTTAACCTTTCTGTATAAAAGGTTCTTATTGAAACATAATATTACAGTTTTTTAGAAACTAAATTTTCTGTTCTTATTAGCCATAAGCTACAATAATCAGTGTTGGAGAAAATAAACTCTTGAAAAATATAATATGACTTTCTTATGACATAATAGTAATACTCTAATTCCTATTTTTATATGAAACACTAATTTAAAAATGCTGAGCAGGGTTGTGATTGTTTTTCTGCATTTGTTAAAAGATGTTATTACTCCTTCTAAACAAGGATTGCTGCTTCCTTTTGTAAGAAAAAAAGATTTCAAAACAACATTTACACCTGTTCAGATTTTACAGGTACATTTTACCTCTTTGATTAACTTGACTTTGATCCTCCTTTTCAGTTAGAGAATTTTTTTTTCTCTCTGATGGATGGTTTTGTTTTCTATGCCTTCTACAGGTTACCTTCACAAAGAGGAAGTTTGGCCTGATGAAAAAGGCCTACGAGCTGAGCGTACTGTGTGACTGCGAGATAGCCCTCATCATTTTCAACAGCTCTAACAAACTGTTCCAGTATGCCAGCACAGACATGGACAAAGTGTTGCTGAAATACACAGAGTACAATGAGCCCCATGAGAGCAGAACCAACTCTGACATTGTAGAGGTGAGTGAGAATTCTTTTTTTTTTTCTTTTATGATTTATTACTCAAAACCTGCGTTCAGACTCATTAGATTGGGGCCACATTAATAATTTCAGGGCTGGAGTCCGGTTTTAAAATATGTGCATTTCTGGAGCACTGCTTTGCTCGCCTTGTAAATACTGCAGGAGTAGATAAACAAGTCAGGAAGAAGTAACAATTTCCTTCTAGTCATCACACAGATAGGGAACAGGAGGTCTGTGCTCCCTGATAAGTTCGGCTTCTCTTGTGTGAGTCAACGGACGAGAAAAACCTATCTACAAGGGCATGCACACAGTCGCTCCTGACCACCAGTGCTGACCTCCAGTGTTTCCCATAGATATTGTACCTTTAGAGCACAGGAGCCAGGCAGCTTCTCAGTGCACTTAGTCATCAAACCAGTTGCTGCTGTATTTTTTTTTTATAGCAGAAATACACTTTATAGCATATTCTTCAATGCTCTGTGGAGAGCACTTGGGTTTCCTGGCAACTCCTGCATGCCTTGTGACTACCGGAAGAGTAAGCCTCTTGTTATGCCAGTGTACAGAATCGTCAGCCAAAAGCATTAAAGCCAGAGTAAATAAGAATAATTAGGGACGAATACTGTTCCAAACATCTTGCACTGGCGCGTGTGTGGTTTTATCATGTCAATTCAAGATCTGCTTTCTTTAAAGGGGCCAGTATCTTCATTCTGACTGCATGAAAGCAGACACAACGGATGCTATTGCCTATTGATGAAATCACCACAGTCAGTGTTAAATTACCCATTAATCTTTATTGCCATTATCTCAAGTGCACTTAGATTATGGAGTAATATACTTTCTATTTGATGCAGAACGCTGCTCCATGTCTGCACTGTTTTATTGCCACCTGCCCACTACACGTGCAGAACTCCTATTGCTGCTGCACAATCAACTGACTTTGAGAGTTTAAGATGGTTCAGATTTTGAAAAAAAGAGAAACATTCAAGAATCCTTGGTTTGAAAAGACTCTCACTTGGAGGAATTAGTGAAATTGCATGCAGCATAAAGAAGTCAGCTGCAACCCATTATCTTTTATTTATGCCGCTTCTGCTTGTGAATTACCTGCTTGGCAGAGCTGCAGAAGAGTGTTCTGGCATCCTCATGTAGTCACTTCTCCATCAGGGGCCCTCCAAGCAGAGTGGAGGCTCACCTGCATAAAAGATACATGGATACATGCCTTACATAACAGTGACCACAAAGTTGTTTTTGCTGTGTCTCTAGAACCTTCTTATTGGAGAAAGGACTTGCTAGATATTGCCTTTCATAGTTATAGAAACAGTCAATGTATTCTTGATAAAGATGTAAATATTTATTCAATGTATACAGTTGTGATAAAATTAGGACACCTCATTAAATAATTAGTTCTTTCAAAATATATGTTCACATATTGATGTCCTCTCTTTTTCTTATTTATCTGTGGAAATTAATTTAATTAGAAATGAACCCCAGAAATATCCCCCTTTTTACAAACGATATCAACAAAAAATGTGAAAATTAGTAGAACCTACCCTCTAATAATTAATGTCATTCTCTTTGGCTTCAGTGAAAATCTTCTCAGACCAGTCTCAGACATTAGCCCTGTAGATACTGTGATAACATTTTAGGGTTTTTGGAAACAGCATCTCGCTGTTTACATTCAGGGTGGATTTGCTTGGCAACCAGACCTCGGCATGTTGAAAGTTGTGTTGAATGTTTTACACTTGTAGAATATTTGCTGCATAGTGCAATGGCTGACTTTAAATTCTTTTGAGACCTCTTTAAATCCCTTTCCATAGTCATAAACCACTATATTCTTCTTTCTGAAGGTCTCACATGGCTCTATTGATTTAACCATGGTGTTCACTGTCAATTCAACAGCACACTACACTAAATGTTACAGTTTTAAACTGTCAAAATGCTAAGGAACACTGTGTTCATCTAATGTGATATGTGTATAAGCAACTTTTTCAATGGGAAAAAAGTGGGGATTTTAAATATTTCAAGGCATCCTAATTTCTATCTATCTATCTATCTATCTATCTATCTATCTATCTATCTATCTATCTATCTATCTATCTATGTATGTGTGCACACACACATATATATATATATATATATATATATATATATATATATATATATATATATATATATATATATATATATAGATAGATAGATAGATAGATAGATAGATAGATAGAGAGAGATTTATGTTGTAAGGAGCAAAAAAAAAAAACATTTCGAAAAAATCACTTCCCTAACTGGCATGGTGGTGGATCAGTCAGGATTTGGGTTTATGTGGTATTTAATTGCAACATAAAACTTTCAGGAATAAAATGGAAAAAAATAAATTTCAGCAACTTTCAGCCAGTGAAAAATTAACAGTAATTACTACTTATAACCCACAAATGGACTACCAAGAGAGACACAAACTCAAAAATTAGCATTCCTCTCAGTTCCAAAAATCATTATTCAATCTTAGATAATAAAAAAAAAGAATAAAAAGGTAGTAATACTTATCAAATGAGAGTGGAATTACCACACAAAGTGCCTAAATTCATTTATTTATTCTGTTTTTGTCTGCAGGGCTGTATTAATTTGTGATTAGATAAGTGTGCATAAAATAAAAATAATAAACCATATATTTAAACTTTCATTTTATTCCATTTTGGAAAATAGTTCTTCCTTCATTCGCTTTAATATAGGCATATCCCAACTGTTTGCATGATTTTGTGCAATTTCATCACCCTTTACAATGACAATCACAGTGAAAGAAAGACTGTATTGGCTGCTTCTATGATGACAAAACCAAAGCAATATGTTTATAAAGCCGGATAACTTCAGTTTCTATAAGTTTTGTCCACACACACTCAGCTTTAAAATATGTTAGGAGCCAACAAATGACAACACTATGCCTGTTTCAGGTGACATCTTGTCAGAGGTAACAGTGACATCATAGTTATGCCTAAGCACATGCCTAAACTTGCAGGAAAAAAAATCTCCACTTTAATATGCACCTAATCTCTACAAATGCTCATCTGCTGTATGCTTCTGTGAAGCACATGGTGGAGCTGGAATGTACATGGGGGATGATTTTGCACCAGTGACCCTGAGTTGGTTCCTCATTCATTACTGCTGGCTGCTCTCGAGGAAGCTGTCCCTCTCTATAAAAAGGAGAGTACAAGCTGCTGTTGTTTCAGCTCACTCAGCAAACATCTTTGCAAATATGGACAACTAACCTCTGCCTGATACGTCTGTGATAAATGTTCAGAACAAAAACGGAACTGAAGAAGTCAAAGAAGTGTACTTGACAGCTTTGCCATACATATGTTCCCATTTTTGCTCAGCTACAATCTGTCTATCCCAATATCAAATTGCTCCATTGCTAATATCTTTCCCAAATTTGTGCTTCTCCAGAATGGTACATGTCTCTGTAGACTTCTCTGAAGAGCTGGTGCATGTGTAGTGATGGGAAGAATCCACTGCTCCCTCATTTATCTGGTGAAATGGGCCTCACATGGGGACACTTACAGTGGACACTTATCTAAATTTTTAAATTGGGTTAAACCAATCTGATCCACGCCAACAAGCATGTGCTCATTTGTCCAGTTTGGGAGGCAAAAGCTATTCCCTCTTACTTTTTTTTTTCCTTTTCGCCAGTAAGCTCTTTTCCATGCGAGAAACTAAATCAAAGGTCACATTCCTGCTCAGTAGTACCATCTGTAGATAAAGGCTGAGCTGTGCAGTGTGGGAGAACAGTGTCCATGTTTTCCACAGATGGATGAATGCCTTGGCCACAGTTTGATAACCCAGTGGAGGGCTGTGGACTTTGTCTCAAACTTGGCTCGTAGTCCAAAGCAGAGCAGTAGGTTCAGATTCTTCTCCTAAATGTGTGGTTAACCTTACCAACATTCCAGGAAACAAATCAGACAATTTCTCTATATTTTTTTAGAAACTAAAGTCAAAACAGCATTATCTATTTAACATATGGAGCACATGTGTGCCCACCCCTGCCAATTTGCCAGGATTTTGTAATGTGTAAAAAGAACCCATACTACATAGACTCCACCTGTCATGTGGAATTTGTGATGGAGATTTCAACTGATAAACAAAATTGTGAGAGGGGTTAATGTAACAAATTTATAAGGTGCCATCACCTGGTTGTAAAGATGTTCTATGCACTTTTTTACTCCCATATCAATATTTAGTCTTCTTGGCTACAGAGCTAAAATGACCTGAAACAAATGTTAGCATAAAGTTTGCAGAGAGGTTACAATGGATCAACAGATCTTATTATATAACAGTATTAATCAGGAGAAAGGTGCAAAGGTTCCACTGCATTATATGTATACAGTGGCAGAATGAAAAGATTCATCAATACAGACAATTTACCAGGTAGGCTCACAGCAACATTAAGGGAGCTGCAGGAATTTCTGTCAGCTATTAGTTGTGTTCAATACCTGACAAAAATGTCCTTTGTTTTCCATATGCCTGGATTAAGGACTGGGGTTGCAGTGCCAATGCATTTTCTTCCAGGCCTGCATAACACTTCTAAAAGCTTGGGAAAAATGTGTGTTCTCCTGATGAAAGCAGACATACATTTGAGGATTGCAGTGAAACATGGTGGTAGTAGCATAATGGTCTGGGACTGCTTCTTCTTATTTGGAAATGCTCCTTTTTGTCAAGGTGGAGGAAATTACTAACAGCTATCTGCTGAAAAAGTGGAACCCATTTTTCATTATGTATCCAAATTAATAAAATACTGGCTTCATCTAAAGAAGATCCTAGCTTAGTCCAGAACTAAATTTGTGTTGTCTTTTTGAATCAAACAGTTCTTCAACAACATTTTAGTTTAATGGTATGCACACTTATGCAACCAGGTTATTGCTACTTTTTTGTTTCTCATATTTTCTCATTGCATATATTTTTTTGTTGTTTTTTAAAGTGAACTGAGTAAATAATTTAAACATGATTTATCAAGGCTTACATTTTTTTATGCCACAAAAACCTGCCATTTTAACAGGGGTTGTGTGGACTTTTAAAGCCACTGAATCACAACAAATTTTATATGAAAGGTTTTGCATTTGTTTCTATTGTATTACTGTTATTGAATTCTCTTTACTCCACAAATGAAAATGCTGCTGTTGGCCATTAGATTAATCTAATAATATTTAGCCTTACTCGCCTCTCTGCTCACAACTAATGACATTTTGCTTGAGCTGCACTATAACCTTACACTGTCCTCCTGCATACAGAAAGAAGGATGCCTGTGTTTTACTGAAACAAGATGGTAACTTCATAAGCACCATTTGGCATCTCTCCGCTCTCTCTTTGAGCAATTTGGTACAATTAAGGTACATTGTACCGGTTAGGATTAATCAGGTTTGCATGCACACGTGATGAACATTAAGGCAACACTTAATTGTTATCTCATGAAATCAAGGTTGTGAATAGACTTTAACCCAATTTCAGTGAAATACCAATGCCTTTTTCAAACAAGCAGACTGTGTTAGATTAAAAAAATTGACATTTCACTGGTCTCTTTTGTGTTTTTTACCCTGATGATTTGCGAAAGAAAACATCCCCGAGGTCATTCATAGGGAGATTCGGCCATTGTTGATATGGCTGAAAAAAAAGAGAGAATTGTCAGTCCTTTCATGGGAGGCTTAGTTCCGGTCTCACAAGACCAATACAGTGAGAGGAAATGAGCATAAAATTATCAGGTGATTTCCATCAGGTTTCTATATCACTGTCAGCACCAACTTTTGTTTGGAAAGGATCTGCATTAATAACTTATGTAAATGCAGACCATAGTTGAATGTCATCTGAGTCAAACTGTTTTCTGTCTTCTGTGTGACATTTGTGATGATGATGTGGGGGACAATCAGTGCCTTAAATGAGACATACAGCTCAAAGAAAAAGTAAACATTAATATCAGTGATGGTAGGAATCTGTTTGAAATCTAAGGGCTCAATAGGCACCATGAGTTTCAGACAGGAGATATTTATGTTCGTCAATCAAAGACTGAGCAGTGATTAAGGCTCATTTCTGTCTTAATGAATGCAAATTGGCACATCTGCTATGGTGGTCTAGCTGTCCAGACTCTTCAATTAGTGTGATTGATCAATTATCCTCATGCCAGTGGCTCACTAGAAGTGGAGGCTGGGGAGCGGGCAAGGTGTGGGGGTTGGGAAAAGAGATGAGCGAGCATAAGGAAAGAAAAGCTCCAAAACATGCACTTAATAAATCAGATTTTTATCTCTGTATAATGGTAAGATGTATATCCTAATAGCATTATCCTTTATACTTATTTTTTTCTGATAAATTATTGTTCTCACGTTGCCTTCATGAGCTGATCTGAAATCAGAGGTCTCAAACTACAGCTGAGCAATTATGATATTACTTAATACGTCTTGTGTTCTGGCATCCCCTGTCTTGTTTGCACAAACAAATACACTGTTTGCTTTTTAATTTATTCCCTCCTGTCATCTGCAGAATTTTTGATCAAATATTTATAAGAGAAAAAGAGCTCCAGCCTTGCAAATATTTAATAGATCAACACTCAGTCAACACCGAAGTCTGTCTGGTGCAGTTTATCTGTGCTGTTGAACAGTGACAAACAATCCTTGAATATTAAAGCACACTGATCAGTCCAAGTAGAAGGGGCATATTGTATCTAGACAACTTATTTTTTAAGAACTTAAATATGTGATTATTACACTTAGTATAAGGTCTGGGCCAGTATAAGATGATAAGTTAAAATATAACCTCTCTGAGGTATTACAGCGTTTACACAAAAATATTTAAGAAAAAGATAAAACACATTTATTTAGCACAAAATGACTGTTTGTAAATATAAGATGTTGGTTATTACAGTTATAATAATGTAACGTGTTTTGTTTGTTATTTAGATTTGTATTCGTACTTTTAAGCAAAAATATGAAAACTTGCTTAATTTAGTAATAATTTTAAAATATTCTGCTTATTACCATAATATCAAGCCTTTTTGGTTTTCTGCTCTTCATGTAATCAAAAATGGATTCTAATAAGCTGACATTTGCTGGTAAATTACTCAGGCTATCTGCTTGGTTAGCTAACATGCAATGGGAAACTGAACAGACAAGTGGAAGCCTGCTAACGTTAGTTTTAAACAGGGTTATGGTTGGTGCTTTTAGTTTTCACTAGAGCTGCACATTTGTTCTAATCACAATTGTTATTGTAATATGTGTAATATGATATTTGCAAAGGAATGCTGTAATTTCACCAGTAAGATGGACTTTCATGGACGGTTATGGACATACATGGTAGAGATCTTAGTGACTAATAAAAGATAAGTCTATAGCTGTAGGAGAGTGATGTGGTCACAAGAGATGGGTGAGGAAAATGGGAGTTAATCGCTATTTGTGTCACAATTGCAATATTCCGTAATATCATGACTTAATGTTTACCTGATATCCTGCAGCCCCAGTTTCCACACCATGATTATCCTTGCTTTTCATGGCTGTTTGATACTGCTCCATATAAGTAGTCCAACTTCTTTTCCTTTTGTAAAAACCTGGCTGAAAAATAAATTTTTAAATTTGAAACAATTTCTCATTTGAGCTTAGGTCAGGTCAACATCACAGCAAAAGCTTTTATTCATAAAATATTGAGGTAAATGTAGAGTTGCAAAAAAAAAAAAAAAATGTTGGAAATAAAAACCAAGTAGCCTATTTGCAGTTGACATTATTGGCATTTATACAATTCCAGCTATTCAATCAGTTCCTTTCTGTTTTGCGTTGTTCAGACACAATTTATTTCCAATATCCTGAAGTGTAAAGGAGGCAGTTTCTAAAATTATTCTCTCTTAAAAGTCTGACTGGCCAACACTTCAACGCTCCAATTCTTTACACATATTTAGTATCATTTTCCATATTTTCGGATATGTTTTCAGAGGCTGTTAACAGCAGCTTACTAAACAGAAGGAATAAAGTTGTTAGTGTTCCTGATTTTGGATGCATTAGAGCAATAGGTTAAATGCCTCTAATGTCAGGTCTCCTTAAAACTTCCACTTTCACTGGTTTTACTTTTCTTCAGTCATTCACCCAAGTGTAAAGACACCATCGCTGTCTATGTTTCGCAGCAGAGATTTCAGCAGCAGTGACGAGATTTCCACTTTAAGCTAAATCAAATGTCACGACTGTTGACATAGATTTATTGGGTTGATGTTGATTTTCTAAGGCTTTCAATATATATGAAAATGTCTAGCTACCCATTTTAATATAACTGAAAATATATGTGTACTTTGGGCTTCTCTGATTTATTGGAGTTATATTAAATTTATTTTTTACATACAATCACATTTCACCACAAGTTGGTGGTCTTATATAAAGTGTCATTTTACATCATGCAATTCGTATATATTAATATTCCTCAACATTTAATATATGTATAGGGTATGTGTATCATTAACTTAGATAAAATTCATATTGACAGATAATGGCATAAAAACTTTTAGTTCCCTGTTCAAAAACTCTGGCCTAATCTTGTGTTAGATACACGTTTTAAACAGTTTGGACAGTGGCTGAAATTTGAAGTGAAATGAACACCTATCAGTCTATGTCAAATGATTTGGTTAGTGATCTTTTGATGTTTGGGTGACAGTGTCCTGCAGACATCTTGTGCTGTACTGCTTTTACGGTTTATAGTAAAACAGTCCAGATGGCAGAGTAGAATTGGAAATACATGCAAAATAAAAGTATAGAAAAACATAAACACCTAATTGCTATTACTGTGCAAAGCTAAAACATGAAACGTTTCTATTAGGTTCAAGCATTGGAATTTGTTAAATATTTAAATAATAATAAGTTGCCTTTGTGCTAGGTAAAAGTAAATGTACAATGTAATCCTGGGAAATCATATCACTTTTTAACTAATATATGAACAGCTCACAAGTAGTCATACAATGATATTAAACTTTTTTTTTTTTAAAGGGGTGGTATGTAATTTCCAGGCACATAGTGCCATTTTATAGCACAATCAAGTAACTATTTTAAACATTCAGTTGTTATAAAAATGCTGTATATATCAAACATAACATAAAAGAAATTTGACTTTGCAACTTAACGCCTTGAAATTGGGCCTCTGTCTCTTTAAGAAGCTCCTAATCTTTCCGAAACTGCACCTACAGTCATACAATGATGTGAAACTTTTTTTTAAAAGGGGTGGTATTATGTAATTTCCAGGCACATAGTGCCATTTTATAGCACAATCAAGTAACTATTTTAAACATTCAGTTGTTATAAAAATGCTGTATATATCAAACATAACATAAAAGAAATTTGACTTTGCAACTTAACGCCTTGAAATTGGGCCTCTGTCTCTTTAAGAAGCTCCTAATCTTTCCGAAACTGCACCTACAGTCATACAATGATGTGAAACTTTTTTTTAAAAGGGGTGGTATTATGTAATTTCCAGGCACATAGTGCCATTTTATAGCACAATCAAGTAACTATTTTAAACATTCAGTTGTTATAAAAATGCTGTATATATCAAACATAACATAAAAGAAATTTGACTTTGCAACTTAACGCCTTGAAATTGGGCCTCTGTCTCTTTAAGAAGCTCCTATTCTTTCCGAAACTGCACCTACAGTCATACAATGATGTGAAACTTTTTTTTAAAAGGGGTGGTATTGTGTAATTTCCAGGCACATAGTGCCAATTCATAGCACAATCAAGTAACTATTTTACATTCAGTTATAAAAATGCTGTATATATCAAACATAACATAAAAGAAATTTGACTTTGCAATTTAATACCTTGAAATTGGGCCTCTGTCTCTATAAGAAGCTCCTATTCTTTCCGAAACTGCACCTTCAACACATCATTATAACGTTTCTTCATTAAGCTTTTAACATCGTTCTTAGCAGCCTTGGATAGAGTAATAGTTCGTATCATAAGCTCATCAGATGCACAGTTTGCTAATTGCTGCTGTCGCTAGTCTGAAGGAGCTGAATGGGGGAGTTGCAGGGAGGGGTGTTCTGTGAGGTGGAAGCTCAGCTTGGAGACTGCAGCTCGGAGGAGGAGCTGTGTGGAAAAGGTAGTGTTTGGTGAGAGCAAGCATTCATGTACCCTGCGTGGCCGCCATGGGAGATTAAAGGATTTCTCAAACATTTCTCAAAGACTTGCCGTTTGTAATGGCAGAGTGATCAAGTGCAGTTTTAATAGTTGTTTTATTTTTATCTGGCAATAGTAATGACCTGAATTTTAGCATAGTAATCATTAAAATCGGTCACTGTTTCATCTCTACTCACAATTGTTACGGAAATTTCTTTGTACCTTTTAAAAATGTTTAAAAATATTTTGACAGATTCAGTCCTCCAGATTCTGTGACCTGAGATGATATCATAACTCAGCCCTCTCTGCTATGCCATGTTGCTGTGATGGAGTACACTGTCACTTGTTGGAACATAAAAGCAAAACCTATTAAACTGTTTTCTCTTGAGAGGATTTGGTATTAATGCAGAAACATACAGCTGTCTGTTTCTATGATCCTTTTACCGTCTCTTCCTTTGGGATGAGTGTTATGAAAATGAGCCACTTCCTGCTTCCTTTGTGTCCTCAGTGTTTACTGTACCTGAGAGAAGGTATTTTACCCGTGAGTCAGTGTTTCAGGCCAGGTCAGCTCTAGATTTAGGTTATGTTGCTAGTTAAACAAACACTCTCAGTTGAAACAGCAGTATTGTGTATTTTTGGAATTTTGTGCTCAGACAGGATAGAACTAGACCACAAATGTTGTGGGTAAATAGAGTAAAGAGCTTCCTTTAACCGCCTTTCTATTAGTTAGATAAGATTATTAAATGTGGTTCTGTTAGTTTGTGTGGTGAAATACCAAAATTGGTACACGTTATTGTCAATTCTACAGTTATTTCACTCAGCTCAACCTACAGCCTTATATCTTCACACTGATATATCTGATGAAGTTGTCTGTTGACAGTTTTTAGAAAAGACTTCTCCAAAGCGGGCATAGTTAATTGTTCCATTGCAAGCAACACAGTGGGTTTCAAAGTGCCCCTTTTAATAGGACAAGGACTCCTTTTCCTCTGGGTTTTTAGAGGAAAAAAGGGTCACCCAGCTTCCGTGTGAGTGTAATGAAACATTTGGTTGAAATTTTGTTTAGATACGTTTTAATGTTACATACTACTGTAAAAAAAGGGAGCTTAAGTTTATTTTGTTTTATTTTTTTTAATTTAATAAACAGTAAATCCACTGCTTTTCTGTTTTCTCCTGCCCCCTTTAACTTGTTGAATGGCTAAACTCTATTACCAGGCCTGTTTTGTGTGCAGTTTGAAACCCATCATGTGCTGCATCTCATTGTTTTATTATGTCCCCGCTCTATGTCCGTGTGTGTGTGTGTGTGTGTGTGTGTGTGTGTATGTGTGTGTGTGTGTGTGTGTGTCAATGTTGCTTGTTACCAGGTTACTGCTAAGAGATTTTTGCTTGGCACATGTCATGCTTCATTGACGTCAGAGCCTTTTTTTTCTTTCCTACCCTCTCAGCTACAGTGCGTATGTCTCATTTCAGACTGAGGGTCTCTCAAAGAGCTTATAATAAAAAGAAACTCAACAGAACAGATCATGAACAATGTACCTTGTTTTAAACCATTTGTTTACAGGAACAGGAATGAGTTATACTGCTGTTTTCATAAATAGCAACAGTCAATCTTAAAATATAGATCTAAAACTCTTTCAAGTCAAGCAATAAATGCATACAGTGTGCTTTAAAACTCTTCACCATTGAGTAAACACTTCCTTTGATGATGGAAAAAACATGATTTAAAATGATGAAAAACATATCTAAAACCAAAACTTTGTTTATTTTTGAAAGATACTTATGTAGCCTACTGGGAACTCAGCTGGTACTGAGTGTGAAGACTCAAAGTTTTTTTATAGTCAGAGTCTAAGTCTTTTCTGCAACCTGCCAAGACATGTCTGCCTTTTGTTCAGGCTGCAAGAAAAAGAGCAAGACTTAAAGCAAATAACAGGAAGGCTGAGTAGAGTACAGCACAGTTGTTCTTTTTTGTCCTATTTAGCTTTCAACCTCAACCTGTTTGGAAATGTTGGTAGACTTTTGGAAATTTTTGAGTAAAGGTTCTACTCTCTCTTGGGAATACACATAGAAACTTCTGTTTTGGTAATGCTAGCCATGCTAACAGCACTTATCATTCTAACTGCTACTATAAAAAGCTAAAGACTTCTTATATTAACTCCATAACTCTGTTGTGTTATGTTTAACATAGTAGTGAAATCCCTTGTAAAACTAGCATAATATAATCTTTGCTTCTAATATACAGTGTTTTATTAATGACTGCTAACAGCAAAAAGGCTGAACAAGATATTTTAAGTGCTATTTTCTATTATCTTCTGAAATATAGCTCAAAGACAAATCATAATTAAGCACAATTTAAAGTTCTGCAGTGCGTTCCATTGTGTCTAACAACGAATTATTTAAATTCCATACTGATATATGGTGTGAACCACGTGAAACAGGTCACCGGTCTAATTCAATTTGATCTATTTGCAACCAAAAGAGATGCAAGACAAATATCTGAACCACAAACCATGAGTCCCCCGTCTATGTTCAGTGACCTTGCTGTGTGGCTGAATCAAGTTCTTTTTTTTTTGTGCACAACAGCCTATGTGAGTTACATCGAACAGCAGTCAGCTTGCCCTTGTGCCCGCCTCCTTCTACCATTCAAGCTGCGCAGCCAGCCCCTCCTGCCCGAAGGCGATGATGGAGCAAAGCCTGGTGGGATAGGAGGGTTCAGGTTGGGGGGTTTTGTTGGAACCGTGCCATCCTCTCCTGACTGCCCGGCCTGACTAGGGGCAAAGAGGGTGGCTGCTGTGTCTCAGATTGATGAGGACAGGTCTGTGGTCAGGGTATAAAGTGTTGCAGAACAGACGTCCTGCTGGCACATCCTGCCCTCTCTGCCGCGTGCACCCCCTACCCCGGCCCTCCGCACTCGTCTTATCGGAACTCCTAATTGTCCTTATGAATATTTTAGAAGCCAGCAGGAATGAGAGTTCAGGGTTGGAGGGTATGGTTTCAATGGCCCTGACAGCTAATGATCCATTCAATGACCAGAGAGTAAGAAAGATGGGGAGGAAGAGAGTGAAGAGTTTCAACAAGCTGTACATCAACATGATATCAGTTTTAGATGTATTCACTTTTCTTTTAAAGGAGTAGGAATATTATATATTTAAATTTTTACTACTTGTTTTTTCTTTTTTCTCATCACTTATTTAAGGCTGTTTTGAATAACTTGCCTCATACAAAGAAGTTATCCTATATTTATGAAATCAGATGACTCTATTTAATTGTGAAATGTTTGAATCAGATTCAGATAGTTATTAGCAAATTATCATAAAAAATCATTTGTGTATGCATAAAACATTTGTAGTTGAACCAATCAGAATTTTGTGGGCAAGTTCTGATTTCTGGTTTTTGCAAACCTTTGACCTGCAAATTGTAGCTGATTCCAGCTTCAGTTTAGCATGGTTGTTTTTGCTAACCATAAACCACAGTTTCTCTGTGTGTATTCCAAAGAGAATGTTGATCTCTACCTTAACTCTGAGATTTCCATATGGCTTCCAACATTTTCAAATCCAGCACATTCTATTACATTTTGTTGTTGAAAGCTCAAAAGAATAACAGCAGTTTTGCTCTGCTCCATGCAGCCTTCCTGTTGTCTGCTGAAAGGAAACAGCTTGAATAATCCTTAGACAAATCTTACAAATTCTTACATCTCTGGCCCCATTTTGAACACCTCACTGAAACTTAACATAGATAACTTTCAGTTTTCTTCCCAAAGTAACAACTTCCATAACAAATAGTGTTGTTATTAGCATGACCTGATAGCACTTAGTATGGTGCATTGGCTGAATGAAAAAGATAGAATTTGTGAGTATCCTATATAGGGCTGCTGTAAAGGATGATTTTAGTAATCGAGTCATCTATCGATTATTCGGATGAATAATTGACTAATCGAATGAAAAATTGTCCTGTTCTTTAGTACCTACTTAAGCTAGTAAAAGAAATATATAAAAGAGAAAATGCTAGTAAAAACAATTCAATTCCTTGTTTTTAATAAGAAAACATTTTATTGCTTAAAATATGATTCAAACATCACTTTTAGTCTCAAGTTGGAAGTATGAAAAATCTTTTTCTAAGTGCAAAAACATGAGAAATAAAGCATTGCTCATTAACTTTTAAAAATTAAAAAGAAAACTTAAATTGAGGCATTAGTAAACAGTGCCTTTTATATTACACTTCACTTTCAGTCAAAAGTTTGAAGTATGAAAAAACTTTCTTACAAAATAGATATTTTTAATAATTTTTTTTCCACATCTTTACTCTTCTTTATCATGCAATGTTAGCCAAAATGTATTTCCTTGTACAGTCTGTATAACATGCTAGGTTCTATTCTAACAATCACAGATAAAAGTTAGTCTTTTGCAAAGGGAACAAAAATGTTGCCTGTTAGCTGCCACAAACGAGCTCGATGCATGTAGTGGATGTTTCCTGCTGAGGTGTTCGAGGATGGAGCATTGAGGATGTGCTATTGTGAAATGTGCTTAAAGTGATCCCACACTTTTGACACTTCTTGGCAGCGCTTCTTTCTGTCTCTTGCTGTCTCCCTCCATAGCTGCTAATACCACTTAGCATTTGTCAACACAGTGCACTAAATAGTAAAACATAATTTAACAAAACCCTGAGACAGATACTTTGCCTCAAGGAATTTTAAAAATCAAGGTCCTCGAATCATTTGATGAATCATTACAGCCCTAATCCCATTGTCAGGTCAGCAGTTGGGGTTGATCAAACTGAAAATCGTCAGATTCTGATCACCACCTGAACTCTCAGTGTATCTGTAAAAACATTGCTTTTAACTAGCATACATGACTGTTTATTTCATCTATGAATCTTTGAGTTTGAGTTCCTCAATTGGTCTGAATCACTCATATTGTACAAATGAGTATAAAACTGACAAAATTCATGTTGCTCGAGGAAGTTATTGGAGAATAAGGAAAATTGATCAGCACAGCATGTACAGCTAAAATGAAAAACATTATATTTGTAAGATAAAGTTAATATGTTCTTAAGACATAAAATTTGACATCTGCCCATCTGTACTGGTGTAGATGATGCATTAACCTTTGCTTGGCACTGTTTTTTATTAGATTTTTTTCGTATTTCAAGTAGTAATTTTTAAAAAATGGTAAAAGCAATGTTGTCTTTCCATCTTTACTTTGTCCTTTCTGGAAATGACGTCACCTTTATATTCACTGAACTATTGACAGAAATTTAGGGCAAATTTTAGTCTCAGATGTATGTCATTTTTCTAACAGCTTCGAGAGAACGGCATCAACATGTAAAGCAGACAGTCAAGTTAAGGGCCTCCCTCCTCCCCGTCTTCCTCCTCCTTCTCCTCGTGCTCCTTCCTGTCCTCTGAGTAACTAGACAATGGAGTGTGCTAAAGGAAGGATATGAAGCCAGCCTCATATCCTGATATCAGTCCACTCTGTAATGTGGAATGGTCATGAGATTAAACAAGATATGTCTGGGAATTACAGCGGTCTTCTTGTCTTATAGGCCTCTGCTCTCATCTCACAGCATGTGGTGGGAAATGAAGAGAGAAAGAAGGACTTCTTCATTATAGCAACCTAGCGCTGGACCATGGCATACCGTGCATAGAAACCAAACCAAAGAGGCTTTTATTCCCCTTAAGTGGGGACTGCATCACCGCAGGGGAAAGAGAACATGATGGTGGTGAAAGTCTCTTAAGATATTATGTAAGAGAAGAAATATTTCTCAGCAGATAAAAGCTTTCCTATCAGCCACCTCCCCATGCTGATTTCCCAGTGCGTTCACACTCAAAGAAGCCCTTTGATAAGCACATTATATGGAACAGCCCGGACACAATAGTGATGTCATAAGGATTAACACGCTACCTTGCATGGTGCGGACGCAGGCACAAGGGGTAATTCACGGCTCTGCAGAGCCAGGAGGGCAGGGGGAAACGAGGTGGGGGCTTGCCGCTGCACAACTGGTTAAAATATAGCTTCTGTTTACTTAAGGGAAGGCAGGAACAAACAGTGCATGAATTAAATATTCATGATGTGCACCACTTTATTACTACAGGTTGTTTTGAAAAGAAGAGGGTTTGTATCGGAACTGTGTTGTACCAGTCATAGGTCAGTTTAAGTGCAGCGCCCTGCAGAAGTAGGGACTGTACTTATAACAAATCTTCAATGTGTTTTTGGGATTTTTTGCTATAAACTACATACAAAGTAGTACATAATTGTGAATTAGAAGGAAAAGTGATCCATTATTATTTTTATTTTATAAAACTTATTTTCAAAAAAAAAAGAAAATCTGAAAATCATGCTATCCAGTGTTAGTCAGCCCTCCAAAGTCTTAAGTCTTAAGTAAAGTAGTTTTACTTTGTCACCTAGTCTTTTTTCCAAACTCACTTAAGCTCAGCCAGACTGGATGGACATCATCTGTGAGTAGAAATTTTCAAGTCTTGACAGCTTTTCATCTAGATTTAGGTCTGGACATCAACTGGGCCATTCTAACATATAAATTTGCTTTGATGTAAACCCCCCCTTTACAGCTCTGTTGTAACTTTCAGGATTATTGCCAGGTCCCAGGGTGAACTTCCTTCAAACAGGATAGCCCTGTATTTAGCTCTTTCCTTCATCCATCAACTCTTGCTACACCCAGCTTCCGTGTCCCTGCTGTCGCTTCAGAAAAGCACCCCCACTGCAAGATGCGGCCAACACCATGTCTCACCATGGACCCTGTTTATTTAGGGTGATGTGCAGTGTTAGCTTACTACTTATTGAGAACATTTACCTCTACTCCTTATGACGTTCTTCATGTCACTCTTCCATAGTGGCCAGATTTGCGAAGTACAAGGTTAAAATGTGACTAAATGTAAAAAGGAAAAAAAAAAGGTTGATCACTAGGATGTAAAAATGATATCCCGTGTCCCTGGATTACATATATGGACTATCTGAATTGTTCATTTTACCGTTTAAAGGTAATAATCTATCTTAATACAAAATCAAAGTGGCATCCAAGGTTACCAAACATTGCTCTGAAGCCTTCTGTCCTGAGTCCAAACTGCAAACCTGAAGAGGCAATTACTGTGTCAAATGTTTCCCATGGCAACAGCAAGGTTAATAACCAGGGCTGTGACCGAGATGAGAGAAAGATGTTTTCTTTTGGACAAGGAAAACTTCAAGGCCTTGTGCGATGGAAAATATTTTTTAAGGGAGGTTGAAGTATGAGTATAAGCAAACTGATGGATCTGCACTGATGCACTAATAAACAAAAGCACGAAGTGTAGCTTTTATTTTTAATGGAAAAACCAAACTAATTTCATTGCAGGTTTAAGCTGCTCTGAGAAAATACCAGTTGGCCTTGTTCCTACCAATCTTTGTGAGACTTTCAGGGCCTCATGAACAGATGACCTGAGTTCACTTGTCTTTGTATCTCTTCCTTATGACACATGCGTATTCTTCCTGCTTAAAAATCCTCGTCACGCTGTATTCATGTATAGCCAAATATACTTTACAAAGTGCAATCCCCACTGTGTGATTCAACATTTAAAAGGCATTTAAAAGCTGCTTTCATAGCGTGAAAACAACGGAACGAGGTCTGGAGCAGCAAACAGCTCTAACGTGTGAGAACAGTCCTGCTCTGTGTTAGGATGGGCTTCAGAGCTGCCCCCTGCTTTGGTCATGTCTCTGCAGGGTTGCTAGTGATTGGCCAAGCATGTGGAGCAAGGTCTTGACAGGTGTTTGGAAGAGATACACCTGTTTGGCCATGTGCTTACTCAGTGATCTGTTTGCTCAAAGCTGTGGAGAGTGTCAGGTTGGATGAGGAGGAGAGGTTTGCATTTCAAGGACATCAAATCATTATTTGATTCTGTTGAAAAAAATGAAGTTCTGATTAAGCAAAGATTTTAGTCAAAAGTTAGTTTTTGTACCAAGATATCCTTCTTTAGTTGATCATCTACTGCAGGTGTTCTCAAACTTGATATTCAAAGGTACATTGATTCCTGAATAAGCTCAAAGGTTCAGATGCACTACTTATAAGCAAATCCCATTTTAGATATGCTTTCAACTTACAAGCAAAAGGTATGACACTTAAGTCTACAACTGTTTTGAGACCCAAAGTAGCAGTAATTGTAGTAAAGTAAAGCTTAGTAAACACTCTCTATATAAGAAACTTCCATTTAAACCCAATTAACTTTATTTTCCATATCCCAACAAATTTAGTGACTTTCTTTACAAATAAGAGAAAACAAAATAGATAAACTGACCTCTAAGTGCAACAAGATGCTGTAACAATGAAACAACTAACAGATACCTAAATACAGATAAGCAAGTGTGAGAACTGCACTGTCTGCATTTAGTGAGCTTTATTAAAGACATATTAAATTAGCCATATTTGATTTATTTAAAATGTTCCCATATTCCCGTGTTCCTATATGTACAATGTTAATACATTCTGTAACCTAAACCATATCAAATTCGTATGCATAATGTCTGAATGTCTTAATATCTGAAAAATAACCTGAATTTTTTGGACTAAATGTATTTATTTGTGAAGCTCTTAAAATACATATCTCAATCACTTCTAATTACATGTTTGCCATGAAAGTAAACAAAACTTTTCTTTTTGTAAAATAAAACTGCATGTCATGAATATTACATGGCCTCCAATAGTGTATTCTACCAAACACACTCACAAGTAGTGATGTTAAATATGCTTTTGTTTTTCTTGAGACTGCCCAATACTATGTTGCCTCTGGAGATGGACGGTTTTCTCAGCTTCAACATGGGGTTAGTGGGGTTTTAGAAGCAATAAAACATGCATCGTTTTAACATTTATTTCTAATGGATTATCAGTCTCTTCACATATGGTTACAAAGACGTTCTCAGAGCTCTGCTGAGGATATTTGCAAAGTGAATGCTTGCTGAGGTGCTAGAGACTAATGTTATCTCTACCACATTGCTGTCAGCTGAGACTCAGCTGAGTGTGCCTGAAAAATAAGGTGTTGATCGGGAGTGAATTGACTTAGCTTTCATTCGAATCAGAGTCCATTCTTTACTGTATACCAAATACCTTTCTGTGAATCATCTCAATGTTGTCTTAATAAACTGTTATTTTTTAAATATTTTTTAAAATACTCTAACAAAATGGGAACAAATCTTTTTTGTGTTTTTTTCTTTTTTGTAGGAGGGTGCTTGTATGTGCCTAAGATATCTAAAAAGACAAGATTCATTCATCCTTTCATCTTATTGGCCTTTTTATGGCATCAATAATTTATAGGTCTGAGTTACATGGTATAAAGGCAGCCAAAGTCAAAGCAGAAATTTTATAAAGGTTGGGGCAATATTTTTCAAGTCCACTTTAAAAGTTTAGCTCAAATTTTAGGTCTTTGGATGTAATATATAAAGAAATAAGAGTTGACCGAAGACTGCTCAGGACAACTCTGTGTTGTCCTGAACAGATCTACTCTTGACTGCTATGGTTTGGTAGCCACTCACTTATACTGCTTAAAACACCTCCCCAAATAGCTTTTGCCAATGGGTGTGGTGTGCTGAAGCCTGGCCAGACTTGTTGTGAAAGCAGAGCAGATCTGCCCATCTCGACCAGTGCAACCAACATATTCTCATAATGAGCAGGTTGAAACCTAAATTTGCAGGTTGGGACCAGATCTTTGACTCACTGGTGGTGAAAGTGCATAGTTTGACTTCAGTAAACACAGGCCTTTCAGGACCCTAACTAAAGAGGGCTGTTTTAGTAAACAGGAAATGAACCAGCAAGGCGTTTTCTTAGAATGAGAAGAATGCCTCTGCTCTGTACCACACCAAACAGTAATGCATCTGTGGTACAGCAATGGTCATTCATTATCCAGAGGGCTTCTCTCTCTTGCGGTCTTCTGGGCATTGTGGACACTTATGTGGGTGTTTTTTCTGAACTTCCTTATTTTCTATCACAGCTGTCATACAGCGGCATATTTTCCATGTGCACTATGCATATTAACATTGTTTATTGTGCCCCGAAAATACACAGCTCTCAAAAATACTCCTGCACACAAATGAATGGAGATGAAGGGAGCAGTTTGAGACTTGGCACCTTCCAGCCATAATGAGCCGGGGAATTATGCAGGAGTTTAACAGAGCCAAGGCACAGGTTTTAGGAAATGCAGCTCATGCTGAGGTTGTGGTGAGCAGCGCTGGGTTAGCCGCATTGTCTGCACAAACCTAAATGCACTGTCACAGTGCTTGTCAGAGGATGCAGCAGCTGTAGAAGCACCCCCTCCCCTCTCGACTTCCACACATATAATACACACGTGCACCACATATACAGTTTCTGTTTCTCACACACACACACACACACACACACACACACACACACACACACACACACACACACACATTTTCAACTTTGCTGGGTGATGAGGACCAGAAACAGAGAGCGAGGTCTCATTAGAGCTTGTAGGTTTCCCCTTCCCTGGCTCGCACTCCGACCCCCGCATCCACAGGAGTCAGTGACCTTCCTGTAGAGACGAGGCCTCCAAGACGGCCAGCAGACAGGGCAGGTCCCTGCCGTGGACCTGGGGTAGCCTGATAGAGGAGTCTTGAGAGCGGCACATAAATCATGTTTTTGATGTACACTTCCTCGATATCACAAGCTGTCATATGCTGTCAGCAAGTCTTGTTAACACTGCTATTCAGAGCTGTAATGAGGAGCAGAGATGCTTCTGTATGAAGGGGAGCATAGGAACACAGTATCAGGGAAATTTGTTGACTTGTTCCACATGTTTCTCACTCCCCTGAAGCCTCTCTGTGATGCTACTACATTATGCACTTATGAACTCTATATATTCTATGGTAATTAGTTAAGTCTGCGCTCAAATGTGCATATTGAAAAAAACATGATAATTGATTTTCTTATAGGATTAACTTTCATGAGATTCCCCAGGTGACAGATGGTTCCAAGAAGGTGGCCCATTGTAACTGAAACGCAATGAGCATTTCAAGAACTGAAGAAACTATAGAAACAAATGCTGGTTCTTGAAGGTTTGCAGAAGTACTGTTCCCACTTGAACTATTTGACATGTTGTCATGCTTTAACCACAAACTTCAGTGCATTTCATTGCATTTTAATGTGACAAACCAAAAGAAAGTAGTGCTTAATCATGAAGTGAGATAAAAAGTATATTTTCAGATACTGTGAAATAAACCCTTTTTGAACCAGTTGCCTTCAGAGTTTACCTAATCACTCAATCCATCATCTGAAAATGGAAAGAGTCTGGCACAGTTAAAAAGCTACCAAGAAATGGAAGTTAATATTTGCAGACCAACCAAAAGGTCATTTACTTAAAAACTAGTCAGTGACATGCCTGGGGGAGCTGCAGAGATACACCTCTTAGGTGGGTAACAGGATAACTGTTCCACAAACCTGGCCTTTTCAAGAAGATTTGCATGCTGTCCAAATCCAATCCAATCCAAAAGAAAGCCACCGGAAGTCCTGTTAGCAGTTCATGAACCATGTAGGGTGCACAGCAAGAAGGTTCTGTGGTAGGATGGTACAAAGGCCCATTTATGCTCAATTTTAATATGCAAACCCGCATGCTTCTGGTCATTTACAGCGGTCATTTCATGTGTGTTTTAGTCTGTCATCAGGGAGATTGCAGCTTTTTTTCCAAACACAACAATCAGAGCCATACCAGTGATAATCGTGGGGGAAATTGCATAACTTTTCAGTGTAAAAGGAGGGTAAATGGCCCTTAAAGATTAACTTTTTGGGTACCCTGGACACACCATTTCCACAAAAAAGTGGTGGTGGTGACAGCATCATGATGTGAGGATAACTTTTTTCAGCAGACACGAGGAAGAAAAACAGACGAGGTGAAATATAAGACAATCCAAGAAGAAAATTTGCAGCTCTGGCTACAATGCAGTGCGTTAGATCAAAGAATATTCATGAGTTGAAAGGGAGCAATCTAAGTATTAGCCTGAATCCAATTAGAAAGCTGTTGCAAAATTGAAAAACTGCTGTTCATAACAGCTCTCCATTTAATCTGAATTAGCTTGAGCTATTTTGCAAAAGTATGGACAAGACATCTTCTCTTTGATTGTGCAAAACAAAAATAAAATACACTGAGATGTGTTTGTAGTGTGATAAAAAAATCAAAAAGGTTTAAGTTGTATGCATATTTGTGTAAGACTGTGTGTAAAGGTATGAAACATTTGTCAAGAAACCCAGCATTGCTGTAGTAGTGGCCTGTGTTCCTCAGCAACCAAAATGCACAAGAGCAAAACACTGAAGCTGAAGTGTTCGATAATGCAGACGTGTCAGGTGTGGTTTCAGAAGTGGGAATTATCAACTTCAACTTGCAATGAGCAGGAAAAAAAAAATCATATTTGGTTGTAGCCTTTGACCTTTAAAAGTACTGTTTACCAAAGCCCAGATCAAAGGTCAGATGTCTTAAGCATCTTTGACAACACATTTCTTTTCTCATGTGATTTAATATTTAAGACTGCAACTTGGTGCACTCCCAACCTGCCTCAATAATGCTGTTAAATAAGGCCTCTGTGGGAGTCACACCATCTGTTGCACAACTTGTGCTTCATGATTCCTACTGTATGTTTTTCTGCCTACAGAATTTATTTCCACTCAGATTAGACACCTCTTTAATGATACCAAACATTAGAAAATCCATATTTTTCTTTACACAACACTGTAACTGAAAAATAGTAGACAAAAAATCACAGCAAAATATCTTGCATACCATGTCTGTTCAACTGTGCAATTTCATTTCAGAAATTGAGAAACAAAGGCCAAAATGACTGTGCTAGTCCCGATCCTGATGACTGTTTCGGGCACAGCCCCCTCATGGATGACCATTTCGGCAAACTAAGCGAAGACAGTGATTTAATGTACAAGCGCTGCGGTGTAAGTACTTCTTTTTGTCCCCTGCTATTTTGTGTTGATTTTTTGTCTTTATGTTGATGTTCACCACAGGCGCTAAACAAGAAAGAACACAGAGGTTGTGATAGCCCGGACCCCGATGCCTCATATGTCCTCACTCCTCACACAGAAGAAAAGTATAAAAAAATTAATGAGGAGTTTGATAATATGATGAGAAATCATAAAATCGTAAGTACTGTAAATGCAATGTTCTTGCTTGGCTTTGTGGCACAAAAGGATTTTTTATTTTTTATTCATTTAACTTTTTGTTGCTCTCGAGTTAACTTGTATCAGAACTACACTTCTTTAAGACTAATACCTCTTTATGGGGGTTGCCTTTTTTTTCTTCAGTTGATTAATTTTGCAGCTGATATTTTGGCACACCATTACCAGATTGCATTTCATTAACAGATGAAATGTTGCATGCTGCTGCTAAATAGATTACAGCCTATTATCAAGGGGATGGTTACCATAAATTTGAGAGCACTAACTACACATAACAACATGCTATAAATACTTTGATTATAAATATTTATTCCTAGTACTCCTGTTATAATATCAATGGCATGTGAGATGAAAATACAAATCAACATTGCAAAAGAACATTAAACATTAATATTATTTAGTGATTTTCTTAAAAAAAAAAAAAAGGCGGGAATTTTCTTTAAATATTAGGACTGGGCAAGAACATATTCTTTCTTACTAAACGGTCCTTCAATTTTTTTCTTTTATTTAAAGATTCTTACTTTCCCATTAACAAACTAATGTCAGCACCCACCCGGCTCACTGGATGATACTGCGATGAAATGCACCTGTTGTTTTCCACTCAAGGCTTTGCAAAGTCAGCACTTTGGAAGAAGATGCAAATGAATTGAGATTCTTGTAGTTCTTAATCTCCTGTACTACTGGTTTCTGTTGTGGTGAAAACACATTCTGTAGTAAGACCTCCTTTTTTTCTTTTTTAAAAGGTAAGATTACTTCTGAAGTGCTGGTTGCTGCAATGCCACAGTCATCACAGTATGCATGACATTGTTTTTGTTTTCTTTTTTTTGTTGTTTGTTTGTGTTGTCTGTTATTTGTGTCAGGAACTTATGAGAGTTTATCTGTGTTTAAAACATCATGATTGGTTTCTGTGTACATATACAGGCACATCTCTAAAAATTTGAATATCATGAAAAGTTTCATTTATTTCAATAATGCAATGTAAACTTAAGCTCATATTTTATAGATTCATTCAGACACAGACTAGTATATTTCAACTATTTATTTCTAGTTATTTTGATGATTAAGGTTCGATGCTAATAAAAAGCTAGGAAATTAGAATATGACACACGTCCAATAAAAAAAAATATTTTTATAACAGAAATGTAATGTTATGGTTATGTTACTGCTTACATGTTCATGTAAAACACTATTGTTTTACCAGTTGTTCAGTTGACAGTCATAGACTCCCTCAACAAGTAGCATAGGCCACAAAAGGTTATTGCTAAAAATGGTAAATTGGTTGCATTTGATTAGTGCTTTATCAAGTCTGAGGACTCCAAAGCACTTTATACTACAAGCAGTCATTCACACATTCATACACAGACTGATAGTGGTGAGCTACATTGTAGCCTCTGCTGCAGAGGTGGGCAGACTAACAGAAGTGAGGCTGCCATACAGTTGGTTCCACTGGACCCTCTGACCACCGGACAAAGCGGGGGTTCAAACTGGCAACCCAGCGGTTACAGGACAAATCCCCTCCCATCGGTTACAGTTGCCCTAAAGAAGCTGGTCATTCCACAGTGCAGTATCCGAGTTTCATCAAAATGAACAGAAATAAACAATTGAAATATATCACTTTGTGTAATACATCTTTATGAGTTTCACTTTTTGAAGTAAATATCTGAAGCAAATTAACTTTTGAATGATACTCTAGTTTACTGAGCTGCTTTACTTTAGTTTTCATGTTTCACAGAGGATTGAAAATGTTAAAATATGTAGCACATTTATTTCAGTCATTTTTAGTAGGGTCTCTGATCTTTGTAAATTTATTAGATTTTTAAAGCCCCCTCTTTGCAGGAACAGTCTGTTAATGTTGCTATGACAACCGACAGTCAGCCACATATCAGAACTTGGATTTGGTATGTGCTGTGTGTAAATATTTATCTGTGTGTCTCCTTGCTCCAGCCCACGGCGTTGCCTCAGCAGAACTTCTCCATGCATGTGGCGGTACCCGTGTCCAATCCTAATGCCATGTACCAGGCGGGAGGGAATCTGGGCAGCCAGGCCCTGGCAGCAGCCACAGCCTCGCTGAATGAGAGCGGGATGCTGTCCCCTCCGCAGGCCTCCCTGCACAGGAATGTTGTCTCCGGTGGAGGATCTCAGAGGCCCACCAGTGCAGGCAGTGCAGGTTAGTAAACAAGAAATAAAGAGATATTTTTTTAAGAGGTGGATCAAGTTCCAATAGGTGTTTTAAATTTTTGGTTTTTGAACTCTGTTTTGTTTTCTAACACTCACTCTGGCTGTAGCAGTGATAAAATGCTGTTACTGACTTCATTGCATTCTTAATTTAGAAACACAAACACTGAAAGCCTGGGGAGAAAGTGAATGTGATTCTGTGCCGTAATACTAATTTCTTAATTCCCAGATTGTGTCATAAATAACATATGCTGTGTTAATTAGTGGGCTCTGACTATAAGTTAGCACTGGCTTCATGATTATTGAAAGGATTCTTGTTTTTTTACAATTTTCTTGTCTTCTTATTGCCTGAAATGTTGGCTGTGGGGAGACCTATGTCAGGTCATGCCAGACCAATACTTTTCAACTAGTGTTTGTGTAAAATTTCTTCACACCCTCCCAAATCCTAATCATCACAGCTTCGACTGTATCAGCTTGGTGGAAAAGTGATGTCAGATAAACTACTATCTGTATAACTGGCCTGAGTCAGTTAATCAAAATGGCTCTTTTAAGGTTTTTCTCCACTGTCTGCAGAGTAAGTGCACTCAACAAGTTGTGAAATCCTCAATGAGCTTTAACCACACATTAGAATTGACTAGCAACCCCTTGTATTAAATGGGTGTTCTTCAGAACATTTCTTCTTTGTCTTTTGTTTCTTTCACCATTTTACTGTTGTCTTCTGATTTTGTATTACACTAACATGTTTCAGAAGCTTTAAAAATAATTTGGCAGAATCACATAGCATGATTGTCATAAGTAATGTTGCTAGATTACATCCCTTTTAGAAATTTTTGAAGTAAGATTTTGTTAAAAGTTTATAGGTAGTTAATATTTTACCTGCAGATGATAACTCTTTTGATGTTCTCATTTAGCATAATCTAAATTAGTTAGTCCTGGAATCTTAAAATAATGGCTTGTCTGGGTGGGGCAAGAGCAAAGCAGACTTGTATTGGCTTAAAACATTTCCACTCAGAAACATCATAGCAGTTTATGCAAGCACTATGATTGACTATTATGAACCTCTACACTGTCTTCACATTTGCATAAGACTTTTTTTTTTTTTTTAAGAAGCCTGTCATTATTTATACAAGAAATGGAAGTGGGAGGAGGTGCGCACCAATGTTGTTCCTATTTGAACACATACTGAGAAGAAAACAGGTGGAGCATTTCTGGTGAAGATAAATACTGAAATATAAAAAGTGAAGTGTGGTAAAAATCAAGTATTTTTTCTTTGTAATAAGCTTTACTTTTATTACAGAATGAAAATGTTTTCTATATTTTACACAGGAAGATAAATATTGTAGCACTGTCTCCATCCTCCAGTTCCTCTATAAATGATTGTCAGCTTCTGTATAAACAACTACCCAATGCAACAGTTTAAAAGTTCATAAAACAGTGTTTTACTAAGCCGCTATGACATTTTAGAGATTTGGGTTGTTAAAAGATGATAAAAATCCACACTAGTCTTGGCCCATCTTTGATTGCTTTTTAGGTGTAGCCTGCAGAAATAACTAATCTGGATGTATACTAAATCAAGACACCAACAATGTTATCTACTACATGTAAGATATTAACCACCTACTTACCTAAAATGGATATAAAGCTTGCTTTCCAAGAGCGCTCATAAATGCTTGACGAAGATCTTATCGTAACTAAAATGCTACGCTCATCAGTTCAGTTCCTATAAGCATGCAAACTCAAACAACATGCTGATGTAGCTGTCCTTAGCCATATATTTTGAAATTTCCCCCCCTGCCAAGAGGACACAGACACCACGCTTTCATGTGCTGTGAAGATGAGATCTGCTTGACATTCTCACGTCTGGTCTGGCATCTCCATCACATGCTCTGCTCGCTTGCAGAAAGGATGCAGATGGTTAATCATATCCACTCTGTGCATCTCATTAGGTGGCATGCTGGATACCACAGACCTTTCAGTGCCAAGTGGTGCGGGCTCCAGCCCAGCGGGTAAGTCCTCCTGGAGAGATTCATTAGCTCTCTGTTGCTCTGCCCAATAGGCCTCCTGCTTAGCACACAGGCTGGGTAGATGCATTTTTATTTGAGATTGCTTCAAAACCCTTGTCACCATCTCTGATGGATCGTGCATTGGCCAGATAATATTTTCATTGCATGCAAAACTAAAAAAATTGTTAAAAAAAATGAATGAAATTCACAGGTTTTTTTTTTTTTTTTTTTTTTTAATTTGTGCTGAAAATTGTGTTTAGGTAGGTTAATAAGCTGTCCACTGACATTGTATGGAGACCTGTTAACAGGTGCATCTGTTTTGCCACTGCTTCCCCTGGCAGCTCCTATAAGGCTAGAGAGCCCAGAGCAGCATAACCCTGGAGCTATTCAGGCCATGTCATCCCACTAAGTCCTTAGTACACAATGACCGGACAGGCTGTCATGGCTAAAATGTGTTCAGTGAGTTGTGGAGGCAGGTGGAGTTTAACTCTTTCCTTATGACTCAGCAGGATTGCTGGTGAAACACAACATATCCTCATAGAACAGCATGACATTTGGTAAGAATAGTTTGACATGGAGGTCATCTTTTTTGGGCTATTAGATTGGGCTAATGGTTTCAAAAAGTAAAGATGATCAAAAGGAAAGGTGTTATCATTTTAGGTTTTGATTCCGCCTCGGGGTCAAGACCTTGTCCCTAAGGAGGGGGTCGTTATCGTCAGCATTTGGCAAAGTGAGAACATGTTGCAGCTGTTGTTTGTACCGCGTTTGCAGAGGAGCCGAGGCCACAAGCAGAACAAACCTCACTGGCCCCCACATCAGATGACCGTTCCTGACATTCTTCTGATTTTTTACGAGTCACAGTCATGAGCACAGCAGAGGCATTTCAAAGGGGACAGATGGACAGCGAATTGTGTGATATCTCAGACGGTGTCACAACTGACAGAAGACAATGCTCAGGAAGATATGTTTTTATTCCCAAGCACTTCTTGTTCAGTAATTACTGCTTTAATTGCTGGATTGTTTTCTAGGTGTTCAAGTGTTCTATCTCACATGTACTTGTACTGTGAGCATTATTGGCAACATTCACTGGAAAACTATTTTCTGCTGCTGTTTTTTTTCTGAAATAAGCCATCTGTTGTTCTTGTCTGTGGCTGAGATAATGGCTCATCAGCACCTTCAAAAACACAACAACTTTTCTTTGAAGTCAATTTCAAACTATACTCTGTAAAACTATGTACACTCCAGTTTGTATTCCCCAGTATGTGTTTTCTGTCTGCAATTTGTACAATTACAGTTCACCTCATGTGCTGGTCCCTGTCTGGTCTGAAAGCTGTGGTGAAGATGGAGGATTTAAAAGAGCATGCAATGTGTCTTGAAGCTGCACATATTGTCTGATCTGGAAGAACTAAAAGTTCTTCAAATGTATTTACAAAATATGTGGATTTGTAGAACACCATGATAAGTATCCTCAAACTTTTCTCCATTTTTGTCACATTATAACCACAAACTTCAATGTGTTTTTGGGGGATTTTATGTGACAAACCTAACACAAAGTAGAGAATCACTGTCAAGAGGAAAGAAAACTAGAAAATTTCTGAAGAAATTTAAAACGGGCCTGCCAAAGTGTGAGGCGTGTTGTGGAAAAACCGTCAGAGGTATAAACATACCGTCTTCACTTCTGAACACGGCATGGATGTATCTACAAACTGAATGTGGAATGGCTTTTGGTAGGCGAAACCATGATGACACAGTAAATTCTCAAAAATAGTGTTTTTTTTAGGATGTCTTCAGGACCCCACTCCATTGACTTTGTATGTGGTAGTTTTTCGCTAATTACGTCACCATGGTAACTCAAAACGAAAAGTTGAGTAATAGCACACATCTCAAGAACGAGCTGGAATTTTTTATATATATATATATATATATATATATATATATATATATATATATATATATATATATATATATATATATATATATATATATATATAGTGGGGGTGCACGCTATGGTTTGGGCCGAATTAACCGAGAAAGCAGTTTTGAGTTGGAGAGTAATAGGTGCCTCCATGCATTGCATGGGAGGCAGTGCATTGTACTGCTCTCCTATGCATTGCTATGGCAGGCCCCAATAACACATGGTATTCAAAGTTTTTTACAAAAAGTGTGATGTACATTGCAATTCAAACCCACTTAACATCCATCCATCCATTGTCTTCCGCTTAGCCGGGGTCAGGTCGTGTGGCACCTGTCTAAGCAGGGACACCCAGACTTTCCTCTCCTCCTCCTCTTGAGCTACCTTGCGGTAGGGTAGGATGAGCCTGTAACACCTCACCAGAGAGACGTCCAGGAGGCCCAATGCCCAATCCACATCAACTGGCTCCTCTTGTCGTGGAGAAGTGGCTGTACGCTGAGTCCCTCCCAGATGGCCAAGCTTCTCACCCTATCTCTAAGGAAGAGCCGAGACACCATGCAGAGGAAACTCATCTCGGATGCTTGTATCTGTGATCTCGTTCTTTTGGTCACTACCCAAAGCTTGTGACCATAGATGAGGATGACGGTAGGAACATAGACCGACCAGTCGAGAGCTTCGCCTTTTGACTCAGCTCTATCTTCACCGCGACATTCCAGTACAGCGCCCGCCTCACTGCAGACACAGCACTAATCTGCATATTGATCTCCTGCTCCATTTTTAACATGTAAATCTTAAATAAATTCCACTGTATCATCTATCCATCCATGACACAAACAATGAACTTTCTGTCCCACATGCAAAAGATTATGTGTGGCAAGAAACTAACACTGCACACCATCTGGAACACACCATCCCCATGGTGGACCATGGTGGTGGTAGCCAGTGGGAGGCTCTTCAGCAGGAACAGATCAGCTGATCAGAAATGATGGAAGATGGAGGGAGCTAATTCAATGGAAATCCTGGAAGAAAACCTGTTTGAGGTTGCAAAACACTTGAGACTGGGGCGAAGGTTCACCTTCCAGCAGGACAGTGATTTTAAGTATACAGCCAGAGCAGCAGTGAAATGGTTTAGATCAAAGCATTTCATGTGTTGCCCTCCCAAAAGTCTAGACCTAAACACATTTGAGAATTAGTGGCAAGACTTGAAAACCTTTGTTCACAGACTGCTTCCATTTAGTCTGACTGAGCTGGAGCTATTTTGCAAAAAAGAATGGGCAAAAAAATTCATTTTTAAGAAAATGATTATTATTGACTTGCAGAACCTGTAGAGACATACCCTAAAAGACTTGCATCAGAACTTCCAGTAAATTGTGATTCTACAAAGTATTGACAATGTTCAGATTTGTAAACAAAAAAAAAATATCTGAAAACCAATGTATTCTCCACAATCCTTTAAATGTATCTACTACTTTGTCTATCACAGAAAATTTCAATAAAATAGATTAAGGTGTGTGTGTGTGTGTGTGTGTGTGTGTGTGTGTGTGTGTGTGTGTGTGTGTGTGTGTGTGTGTATGCAACATGACAAAATGTGCACTAGAGTAAGGGGTATGAAAGATTTTGTATGTATTGTACACTATAAAAACTGACTGCCTTCTTAGGTTTAATGCATTTAATCTTTATCTTAGACACTACTTGTGAGTTTTTTACACAGAATATAAATTTGTGATTTTCCAATGTTTAACTTATAGTTATAAATTTTCCTAACTGTTCTTAATATTATTAGCATTGATTTAACTCATATCTGAAAGTTGATTTAATTTGTGTTTTAAGGCAGCTTGTGAACTTTTGTCTCTAAGTTAGAAAACTTCAAATTTATTACTGTGTATGATTCATACACCATACACTACTCCATTTGCTAATGGAGTAGTGCAAGAGCAGGGTGGGGTCTGTTTGATGCTGGCCTTATTTTAGGAAAAAGTTATTTTCTTCTGTAGTGGTTTTGATTTAGCCACCTCAGATTAGTTGGATGACTAACATGTATTTCATCTTGATGAGTGATGCAACGTTTTCTCTTAGGATTATTCTTCTGAGATACAACAAAAGATCTGTGCATGGCTTATATTAGTTGAAAGCTGTTTTTTGTTGTCCTTGATTGGCTTGCATTATTTCTTCTCATTGACAGAAACACATGTGGGATGCTGGGCACAATAACTTGCCTTGTTTTCTTTCCCTGATCTTGAAAATGAAAACTGAACGCTTCAGAAAATGAAAACCAAAGGCTTCAGTTGTAAACACAAGGTCTTATGTAATGCTCCCCTTCTTTTTTCCATACCATGTTAATAATTCAGGACAATGATCAGAAACCAAATTGCTTTCACTGTGGACAGGTTTCAGCGGGAGAGGATTTAAGAGGCCGGCGAAGTTTGAATATAGATTGAGGGCAGATGTTAGAAACAGCACAGCCCTTGCTGAAAGCTGTATCTTAACTTGTGGTTGGTTGTGATGGCTTTTGGGTTTGATATAACTTTGCAATTTAAGTGTTTGTTAAGACGTGTTACCTTCATGGTGTGTGTTTCAGACATGTCAGGGCACATTCCACAGATAAGAAGGTTCTGTGGACAAATTCAAATCTAAGTTAGTCTGTAAAAACATAGCAGAGTGTCTGCATTTGCCCTTTAATAAAATGAAAGATGACAGTATAATGAATGGTCCTCAACTTGTCATCTTAGTGCAGACAAACATTCAAAATGACCGAGATGATCATTGATCCTGGGACTAAATCCTAGTAATAGTGCAATAACAAAAACAACAGCCA
This sequence comes from Anableps anableps, assembly GCA_014839685.1. Classification (NCBI taxonomy): domain Eukaryota; kingdom Metazoa; phylum Chordata; class Actinopteri; order Cyprinodontiformes; family Anablepidae; genus Anableps; species Anableps anableps. The sequence continues at coordinate 26,456,948 of CM026073.1, forward strand.
TTGTATTCATGCTGTCATTTTGGGTTAATATTGCTTTGGAGATAAACAATAGAGCAATTACATCAATTAAGCACAAAATGAAAACCACCAAAACACCTCAGACACATAGAGCGAATACAGCACTTCCTGTGGGTATCCAGTAGAGCAAATAGTTGTTGTCTATTGATGTATAGGATGGAGTCTTTATGAAGCTAAGATCTGGGAATTTGATGAATTTGTTTGAGTTTTTATTGTTCATGTGCGGTTTGTAGTAAAGAAGGTTGAATAGCAATACAGTAACATTTTCTGTGGGTGTGAAAATAATAAGTTGACATTATGTTTTCTTACAGATCATTAGAAGATAATATTTACTTTACCTTTACAGTGGTTTCCTCTCCTTATCTGCACAATAAAAATATTCCAATCTAGATGACAGCATCAGAAGTAACCTGCCTAACAACAGCAGTTCTCAGCTTCCTTTCTATTGTTTGGCCCATGTTTTCTTATTTAATTTTGTAGCTAAATAGTCCTGGAAACCAGCAAAAAAAAAAAACCCATAAAACTATCCAATGTGGATCTTTTATGATTTAAGTGCTACACATTTAAAGCTACATGACCGTGAAAAAGTATTCATATAGCTTAAATACTTGTGTGATTTACTAACAAATAATAATATATAACTGTGGAATGGAAGGACAAGGAGACATGGTTTTAAAAAGTTTTTTCAAATAAAAATCTGAAAAGTATGGAGTGAATTTCTATTTAGCCTTTTGACTCAAAACTCAGAACTGCAAGTGTTTTAGGGTGTTACTTTGTCCATCTAGTGACTTGCCATTTTTACCTATTCTTCTTTGCAAAACAACTTTGACTAGCATTCCTTTCACTGTTGGAAAAAAAGTATTCCCACAGCATGATGTTCTCTGTGTTTAGTGCTGGGATGGTCTGTTCAGGCTGATGTGAAGTTTTCTTCCATGCAAGTCAAATCAACTTTATTTGTATAGCACATTTCAGCAACAAGGCTGTTCAAAGTGCTTTACATGATAAAAACATAAGTGGAGACTCAACAGTGAAGCTGCCTACAAGAAGGGACAGAGCAGACTGTACTTCTTGTGGAAGCTAAGATCCTTCAAGGTTTGCAGAAAGATGTTGTAGCTCTTCTATAAGTCTGTTGTTGAGAGTGTCATCTCCTCTGCCATCATCTGTTGGGACAGCTGCATCAGAGCCAGGGGCCTAAAAAGGCTCAATAACCTGATAAAGAAGGGTGGTTCTGTTCTGGGGATGACTGTGGAACCTCTGGAGATGATTATGCAAAGAAGGATTTTGCATAAAATTAAGAAAATTATGGACAACCCTGACCATCCTCTTCATGAGACTGTCATTGGAAAACAGTCTCTTCAGTCAGAGGCTTCTTCAGACTGGTTGTAAAGTGGACCACTACTGGAGATCTTTCCTGCCCACAGCCATCACAATCTATAATAACTCCTTAATTAAATTAGTTACATCAGCATTTAATTTCCCTTTGGGATAAATAAAGTATTTTTGAATTTGAAATAAAACAAAAAAAGAAACATTACATTACAGTGGCAAAATACAATGAAGTAATGAAAAGTTGTAATCCAGACCAGAATTAATCTTTTCCAGTTATTATTAATCAAAGGCAGCTCCAAACAAATGTTTTTTTTAGCCTTGATTTAAAGAAACTCAGTATTTCATCAATTTTTCAGTTTTCTGGAAGTTTGTTCAAGATTAGTGGAGCATAAGAACTGAATGCTGCTTCTCTATGTTTGGTTCTGATTCTGAGGATACAGAGTAGACTTGAACCAAAAGACCTGAGTGGTCTGGAAGGTTGATACATAACATTTTGATTTCTGCAAACAAGACTTCTTATGTTTTGTTTTTCCACAGTGTCTTTTTTTCTTCTTCTCTCATTAAGACTATACTTATGAAGTGCACAGTGGATTTCTGCAGCTTCTCCAAAGTTACCTATGGTAACTAGTCACACCTCTCAATTTTGGATTTCACTCTTGTCCATTTTCAGTCGATTGAGATGTCCTCTAACCTGTTCAAAGCTCTGCATATTATTTTATAACCTAACACTGTTTTAGGCTTTGCCACAACTCCCTCTGTGACCATCTTAAAAATGCTTTTTGTTCGCTAGAGTTCTGTAACAAACTTCTGAGGTTTCCATTAAACAGTTGGATGTATGCTGAGGATTGAGGTGAATTTTGAAGGTATTTTATTGCGCTGATATTTTAAATGGAGGTATCACAGTTTAGGGGGCTTGATATAAATACACATCAGTTTTCATATTTTTGTATGGAAAACTTTTAAATATCATGGCTCTTTTTTTTCCATTTCACAACTATGCACTAAGTCTGTCATTTAAAATCCATATAAAGTACACTGAAGTTTGTGGTTGCAATGTTGTATTCCCCAACTATGTGGAAGAATTTGAGAGGTTTGAATACTTTTGTGATACACTGTAAAAAAAAGACTGTAGTAACCGAGCCTCCTGAGCATGCATCATTTATTATATGGGGGGTGATGTTACAAATCACAACAACAATGTGGTTCCAGAGCTTAAAACAAACAATCCAGTAATGACAGGGACGGTGGCTCCCTCCTCCTGTAAGTCAAAATATCTGTTGCGAAAACAGCCTATTTGTCATCTCTGTTGTCCTGTTTTCTCTCAAAAACAACTTCATATTTAGTGTTCAAGGCAGCATTCTGCGGGGTTGAACACCAGCTCCTTAGTTGTTATCAGATTGGTCTTTACGTGCCAAATTGCCACATTGCCTCTCATTCCTTTACATGAAATCCTATTTGCACTAACTTCTCATTCCCACAAAATGACATCCTGGCTGTTTTTAATCAGGCTTGCTATTTTTGGAGCCTTGGACATTTACCCTGCTAATTCTGTAAACACTGTTTTCTTGCAGCGGCAGCCAAGTCTTGTGTGTGATCAAAGCCAGAGCTGATGGCGATAGCTGCTTGTACACACTGTTGATTCAGCTGTGAGATACTATTGTAGGCTTCATAACTGTTTATTTGGCCATGAATTGTTGCTGTCCTTATCTGCAGTCAGCGGGGGCTATTGTTCCATTATGTATTTTACGCCCGAGCCTCTTTGTCGTGTACACACTTTGTGTTTCTGTCCACTAAAGACAATGGACAAGCGTACAACTTGTTGAAGTGTTAATGATCTGTCGATGTTTTGCAAGATAATGTGAATTCTTCTTTTTGTTCTCGTGGTTTTCAGAAATTAAACCAGATATTTTCGGTTCCAAAGATAAATTTCTCTCAGACATGCATTAAAAGCGCAATCCCTTTAAAATGCAAGTGCACTTGAAATATTACTTCTGCTTTATTGCAGTTTTCCCAACAATTGGGTGCCCAGTTTCCACTAGAGTGCTGCAGACCTTGTGCAAATGAGTCATAAAATATTCTGTTGTTGAACAATAAAATAAAGTATTGCAGGTTTACAAAACAGGAACAAGATTTTTTTTTTTTTTTTTTTTTTTTTTTATAAGATGTGTTAAAACATGTCAACAGTTTAAACTAAGCAGATGCAGACGTTTCACAGTGCTGCTACAATTTGACACATTTGGACAGTGAGTCCTTGTAACAGAGAAACTCAAAGTCCCTTTCTTGTTTCAGACATTTTTGGTAAATGTGCTATAATCTGTAATAATGCACCTCATTACATGAAACAGAATTCTTAAGGACTGCAGCTTCAAGAAAAAATATTTCTCAAGTAGGATTTTTTTCTACTTAATTTTCATAATCTGTCCTTACCCAGTGATGAGATTCATCCTTTTTAGTAGTTTTAGTATTTGTGCAGCAGAACAAGGGTTTTTTGAAAATAATTAGTGTGAATTTATGCTTTTCTAAAAAAAAAAAAAATAAGAAGAATAATAAGAATAATAATAATAAAGGAAATGACTAATGACTACGATCACCAAGGTGTGAACATTGAGACAAAAGTCTTGCACTTTTTCTGTTGTTTGCATGACAAAACCACACAGCAGAACATTTATTCAGCTGTAATAGACCCAGTTGTTTCTTTTTAGTGGTCACAGTACATTTGGCAATGAACTGCTCTTCATCCCCAAGATGCAAAACTTGCCTTTGATGTAATCATTCACAATAAAAAATTAAAGGCTCATCAATTTTGAAATGGACGTTTTATTTTTGTAAACGCGCAGGATAATTATCCGAGTCGATTAAAACTTCCCAGAGGGTTGGAAACACTTAACGCCACATGCTGCACGCGAGCTGTGGAACAAGACGGTGTGAGAGGTTTCTCATATGGCCGGGAGTGTTGTCAGTCACAGCCCTCTGGTTTCATGATGTGTTTCTGTTGCCGTGTGTCTCTGCAGGGAATGGCTTCGTTAACCCCAGGGGCTCGCCGAGCCTCCTTAGCGCGCCCAGTGGCAACGGCCTGGGTAAAGTCATGCCTACCAAGTCTCCACCGCCTCCTGGAGGGAACATGGGAATGGGAAGCCGCAAGCCAGACCTGAGGGTTGTTATCCCTCCATCGAGCAAAGGGATGATGCCCCCGCTGGTGAGTAAAGAGCACACCACTGCACACCAGTTTCATCAGCCTGAGGAACTGAGAGGCTGCATGAAAACTTTCATAGCAGAATCATGTGCTGAATTTGCCTGCACATGTTTTTGATGTTATCATCTCATCATAGCATGGTTTGGAAGTGAGACTATCACCTCATTTAGGATTTGCATATCTGCATTAAACTTGAACACTACAACAATGTTCTTTATGAAATCAACTTTTTGCACTTTAGGAAACTTTCCTTCATTTATTTCTTTAGTTTATTTAAACACATGTCATAACCCCTTAGAAATGGGCTCAAGGTTCATTCACAGACAGAGAAAGTGCTCCATAATTGTGAAGTGGAAGAAAAATGATCCATGGCTTTCAAAACATTTTACAGTTAAAAATTTAAAAGTGGTGGCATGCATTTGCATTCAGGCCCCTGTAGTCTGTCACTCTTAAATAAAAGCTAATGCACCAAAGTACCTTCAGAACTCATTTATTTAGTAAAGACTTGTTTATATGGTAATCTCAGAATAAAAACAGCTTTTCTATTAAAGTTTCTTAAAAACATCGGTGAACAAAATGCACCATGATGACCGAGGAACAAACCAGGTCAGGGATAAAGTTGTGGGGAAGTTTAAATCAGAGAATAGTTATAAAAAACAATATCAACAGATATTTTAATATTTGTACATCTCAAGCACCACTGTCCAATTCATTATTAAAAAAATGAGACGACTGCAAACTTACTAAGACATGGCCATCCGCCTAGACTGGCAGGCCAGGCAAATGAAAGAGTGTTATTCAAACAAACTCTGGAGGAGCTGCAGAAATCCACTGCTCAAATGTGAAAATCTGTTGACATGAATAATGTCCTTTGAAAGAGTGGCAAGAAGAAAGATTGAGTTGAAAGACCCACATGCACAATCAGTACGCTGTTTGTGGCAGAAAACACAGCACTAATCGCCTTTAACATATCATCCTCATGGTGAAACATGGTAGTGGCAGCATCATGTTGTGGGGATGCTCTTCTTCACAGAGGACAGGGAAGCTAGTCAAAGTTGATAAAAAAGATGGTTAATGGTTTAGATGAAAGCACATTCATGCCTGTAACAGTTACAGCTTTAATTGTGGCGAGCACGGCTTCTAAAGATTATTATTATTATTCTATTATGATGGTATGCCGCAACAGATAATTTTCTTCTGAAGTTGCAGTTCTTGTCGCTCAGATGCATCAAGAACAGACAGGACATATTGTTGGAGGTCTGAAGCATGTTAGGCAGAGACTGGAGGTTGCTTCAGTCTTGCTTGAGCCATAAAGGCGGTGGAAGGTGCCTCCCATGGCAGGTCTGCAGACAGCCTGTCATTAGGCCATAATGGTATTAAATTAATCACATCTCAGTGTGACAGAGTGTAGATGAAGACTTAATCAGGGGCCCAGGGTGTGAGCCAGATAATATCTTGTCGCCCTTGTCCTGTCTTCCCACAGCTATTGATTGAGGATGAGTATTAGGAGCCCTGGTCTGCTCACAGTATGTCCCACAGCAAACAAAAGATGGAAGATGGGTTTCTTGTTTCTCCTTTAAGGCTCAGGGAGGAGTCTGGATGAACAGGAAAGAAACTTTATCTGTAGTTTATGAAGATTATGAGCTGATGGCAGTGTTAGGGAAGAGTTTTAGTCTGTATCTTGTATCATTCTCAAGTTAGTCTGTAGTTAGTCTGCTTAAGGATTTTGTTGTTGAGACACAGCTGTTCATAAATACTCATAAAGAGTAAGATTTTACATTGGTGGAAAAACTCATGAGCAGTTTTACTCTCATTTGTGTCTCTTTTACTATAAAATTCTGATAGCTATCACCTTTTCCTCCTCCTGAGCACTCTGCTCATTTTCCTTAACTCTCTTCTTTCCTTCTGTCGAGGGCAGTCAGAGGAGGAGGAAATGGATTTGGTGAGTTTGACAAATGCCTGGGCAAATGGCTGAAATGTTAACACGCTTTGAGTAATCACAGATGCTGAACTGAAGGCAGTGTTCAGAGAGGAGACACTTTTCCTTTAAAAAAAGTAAAAAAACAACAGCTTTTGTCACTGCATGCATCGAGTTTGGCCTGTGAAGACTGCCTTGGCCTGTTAAATTGGCTCTTCTATTCCCAACATGTGAACGTTAGTCACCAGGAGCTTCAGTGTGCAGGAGTGTGTGATAAAAAAGAGGAGAACTAATGCTAATCCTTTTCACACTGTTATATTACAGTCATAGTTTGATGTTTAACAATTGAAGAGCAATGAGGAAAACATAAATCATATATTCTTTTTCCGAGGGAGAGAAGATTACATCATCCAAAATGAAATCATTCTGTGAGATACTTGGGGTTTGGTGAAGTCATCTGGCCGGATAGTGTTGGAACAATTCAAGGAAGCCATCAACTTTATGATGCAATCCTGCTTCAAACGCAACTGTTGGCAGCTGCACATATGTTTGTTATATTACCTACGGAGGGTTTGTCATAGTATTGTTTTAAGAACTGCAGTGTGTCTGCTTTTGATTATTAGGCCGTGTGTGCATTTTGTAGCTCACAGCAAAATCTCACTGCATGACCGCACCAAGCTGGGTAGGTGTGTTTGTGTGGATGCATGCCAGCCACTACACTGAAAAACCACCGCAGCTCCTCTGTGCGTCACTCTGGGAATTGAAATGTGTCATTTGCGTTATCCTCTTGCAACATCTCATTCGGGTGTTATGTGAGTGTAAAAACGATCTGTTGTCTCGCTCTGACTTTTCATGCTCTGAATGTTTATTTGATGGAACTTCTTAGAATGGATCTGAAGGGTTTTTTCTATCTCAGTTAACTATTTATACATTACCATTTCCCTTCACGTTCAACATAATAGGAAAAAACTTAGATAATTTTAGGAGGCATCTGTAATTGTGATGTGTGCAGTGGCTACATTTGGTGCATGTGCCTTTCTAATCTGAACTGCAACCCAGTAAGCAAATGTTATGCTTGGGAAGCTATTTTTAGATTTTACAGGAATATTTCAGTAAATTAGAACATTATAAAAAGTTAACTTATTTCAGTAATTCAAATCCAAAGATGAAACTCAAACAGTATGTGAGTGAAGTTCCAGAGTGAACGTTTGGTGAACATCAGGTCTGAACATTCGATATTCAGCTGTCAGATGACGTTCACTGAACATCGTCTGAACTTTCACTTGCTAGCTGGAATACTGGTTCATTACACTGATTCTGTTGATCTTGACCTTTCAAATGTCATTCTCAATAGAGGTAAAACTCAGCAGAGTGCTGTTTCCAATATACCTAATGAAAAGTTAAGAGGAATGAAAAAATGTGGTAGGAAAGGTGCAAAGGCAACAAGGATAACTGGAGTCTTGAGAAGAGTTTTGAAGTAAAGCTTGTTTAAGTGTTTGCGGGAGATTCACAAGCCAGCGCACACAGGGGTATTCAGGGCATTGGCTACAACAGTCACATCATTTGTGTTAAACCACCACTGAACCAAAGTCAACATCAGAATTTTTTACCTGAGCCAAAGAGAAAAAGGATTGGGCTGTTGGTTAGTAGTCCAAAGTCATCTTTACAGGTGAAAGTAAATTTTGCATTTCATTTGGAAATCAAAGTCCCAGAGTCTGGCATAGGAGTGGAGCCGCACAGAATCCACATTTCCACAGTCAGTGACAACTTCGGGAGTCATGTCATCTGCTGGTGTTGGTCCGCTGTGCTTTATGAGTTCCAAAGTCATCTACCAAGAAATTTTGGAGCCCTTCATGCTTCCATTTGCTGAGTAGCTTTATGGCAATGCTAATTTCATTCTCCAGCAGGACTTGGAACCTGCCCACACTGCCAGAAGTACCAATACCTTGGTTCATTTTCATAGTATCATTGTGCTTGAATACCCATCAAACCACCTGGCTTAAACTCAATAGAGACTCTAGGTAATGTCATCAAAAGGAGAATGAGGAATGATGCAGAGAAACTGAAGCCGTTATTAAAGCAACCTGGGCTTCCTTAACAACTCAGAAGAGACACGGGCCTTTTGCTTGCATGCCACACTGCATTAATCCTGTAATTCATGCAAAAGGCACCCTGACCAAATATTGAGTTAATATACAGTACTGGACAGTTCACAAACATTCTTTTCAGTAGGCTGAAATCTCTGTATTAAAAATCCTGTTTTTATTGGTCTTATGTTATATCACAAGTTTCTGTGAATCTCAATTTTGGAGTTTATTAACTGTAAGCCTTAATCATCAAAGTTAAAAGGAATAAACACTTGAAATATGTCATTCTGTGTGAGTTGAATTTATACAAGATCCACTTTATAAAATCAATTACTAAAGTAAGTTGAATTTTCATTTACATTATAATTTACTAAGATGCACTTAAGTTTACGGCAGATTTGTGGTTTTTACTGTGCAATTTAAAATCCCTGTTATAAATTGTTGTGAACTTACACAGCTTCACTGCCACCTTGTGGTAGATAATGTCTGGTGTGAAATAAAAAAAAGAATATTTTCAAGTACTGTTTATTTTATGTGATGAAAGTATGCTCATAGTGTTTTGTCTCTGAGTCTGGACTGCCATATTTGTTGCGTTTATTTTCTCCATGTTGCTTTTGTGTGTGTGTCCTACAGAACACTCAGAGGATAAGCAGTTCCCAGTCCACCCAGCCGCTTGCCACTCCTGTTGTGTCTGTTACCACCCCTAGCTTACCCCCACAGGGCTTGGTCTACTCAGGCATGCCCACCGCCTACAATCCTGCTGGTGAGTCTGCACCTTCTGCCCTCATCCCTACACTGAAAACAGCCCCCGCAGCTGGGACCGCTTGTAGTTCACATTCTTGGTTCCTGCTAGTTTCTTGGTAGCACACAGTTATGAAAGTGAAATGTGAGTTAGTTCTCAGTTTGTGTGTGTGTGGCTGCTTTTGTTTTAACAGAGTACTCGCTGAGCAGTGCGGATATCTCCTCCCTGCAGGGCTTCAGCTCTCCTGGGCTCTCTCTGGGCTCCATGTCTGCATGGCAACAGCATCAACTAGGCCAGGCAGCTCTTAATTCTTTGGTGTGAGTAACACACTTGCAAACAAAGGCACACTCTACAGATGCCCTCGCATAAAATCAACACCCACGGTGCTCTGTGATATCATGCTGAATCATGCACTTACATATTCCTGGCTTTTAATGCTATTTAATTTTTTTTTTTTTTTTTTTTTTTTTTTTTTTTTTTTTTTTTTTTTTAATAAACTTAACATGAGATGTTCTTCTTGTCTCTGCTGCAGTGGTGGAAGTCACCTACCTCAGGGCTCCAATTTATCCATCAGCACCAGCCAGAGCATAAACATCAAGTCTGAGCCCATTTCACCGCCCCGTGAGCGGGTCACCCCATCTGGGTTCCCTCCGCAGCAGCCCCAGCAAGGGTCCAGCCGGCAGGAAGTCCTGGGACGCTCGCCGGCCGACAGCCTCAGCTCGTCCTGCAGCTCATATGACGGCAGTGACCGTGAGGACCACCGGGCAGAATTCCATTCCCCGCTTGGACTTGGAAGACCCCCTGCCAACTCTGAGGACAGGGAGAGCCCGTCAGTAAAGCGCTTGCGCATGGATACATGGGTGACATAAGGAGCTCTGATCCAGTCTGCAGTCACCAGCCAGACAGAGAGAGAAAGGGAGGGATTAGACATGGGGATAAAAGACAGAGCAAGAGTCCTTAGAGCTGTCAATATTATTCTATTATTCAACTCCACTTCAATTTGTAATTCTGGGATGTAACGCTAGAAGATGTCAGGACATATTAAAGTCATTTCTAAAATTGATACAGGAAGGTTAAATAATCTAAATGAATTTTGTGCACAAACAGATGGTATCAGGTACTTGATGCAGTTCAGAAGGTGTCTGCAGATGAGAGAAAACTGTTAAACAATAGGCAGTAGAATATTGTAGCCACTGGTCTAGTCGGACACTTACATGTAGTTGCTGTTTTGCTGTTGTGCTCGCAAGTTCGCAAACAATCCCAGAAAATTGTGTTGCTTTCAGGCTAAGGACTCTCTATTTACATAGGATGTTCACTTCAAGAAGTATCTTTAAATACAATGCTTCAACCACACAAGTTTTGTCTAAAAAGGGGGGCTCTTTAAATTTTTTTAAATCCATACAATCTTTTGACACAGCACATCCAGGACTCTTTAATAAGCTAACACAACCTTAAATCAACAATATGGGAGGTCAAATTAAATAGCATCAGAATTTATTGCAATAATATTAATTCATTTTATAATTTAAAAAAGTAAGATGTATAATATACGGTTAAGATAATGCAAACCTGTCCAGTTGAGCTGGCTAGTAAGCCAACGTGTTGACATTTGAGCAACAGTTCATTAGTTAAATAAGCCAAAGCTGGGGTTCTTTTGTGTTGTTTTGTACAGTTGCTGTAATCTCCTTACAGTTTGCTCAAATACTGCCTGTCTTCTTTTTTTCCCATCATACTCTGTATTTTTCATCATGCTTTGTTACGGTGTAAAAAAAATCACATAAGGCAGATTCTTGAATCAGAAATCAAAAAGCCATGGGCGTTTGCTGTTCTATTTGTACAATGTCAAAATATGAGCCAAGCGTTTTGTCTTTTTTTTTTTTTTTTTTTGTTGTTGTGTAAATAGCAACTTTAATATATATATTGCCAGGGTGGTGAGTACACCGTTTTCAAGAAAAGTATATTTTTGTGGTTTACAGCTGAGTTTACATGGGTGGACCTTTAAAAAAAGTCACCAGTCCATATTTCAAGGTTTTTTTCAGTCATGTCTGCATAAACGCAGATGAGTTTTTGGTTATAGATTGTTGGTTTTGTTTTGTTTTCCCTTAATACACTCTAAAATTAATCCTATAAGGTCAAACTTCATTAGTTTTTTTTTTTGTTTGTTTTTTTTTTAATGATGATCACAAGGCTGGGGAAAATAGGGGTTCTTCTTACCTATTGTGCTCTAAAACCAGGTGCTAAAATTACTGCCACAATTCAAACCCAAGATTTTATCTCACACAACAGTGAATATTCTGTTGTTGTTGCTTCTAACTCAACTGAATAAAAACCATCTCTAAGGCCCTTTGCATCATCCTGCTACTGGCTTTTGAAATTTAAGCCAACAAATCTAAACACAGAAGAAGCTTCTGATAACTTTAGGATGAAAATAATCATCTATGTGAGCCCACGCGTGGTTGTAAATACCCATAATAACCCAATTGGCTTAAGAGATTCTGCCAAATTTATCCCCATTTAGTGACAGTGCTGTAACCCTGTAGTTGGAACATTAGGAGCCAGAAATGTGCAAAGAAATTGAACGTTGTTATGGCATAAGCCTGTGTTATTACACTGTAATGAGGACTGAAAAACCAGGGTTGTGGCTGTTTTAATTCTCCATTTCAAAAGGCATAAACCATTCATTAGATAACAGCACACTGACTGACTTCAATATTTCCTGCTGAGAGGCACACATTTGTATGAGAATTTTTCTTTACAAGACAGACTTCACTGTGCATTCTCCATGGCATGACTTGTGTTTGTTAATTACCTAAGGCATCATTCACCCCCCCAACCTTTCCCACAGTTTACACCATTGCAGATCTATGCAGATTTAACCCCACTTCACATGAAATATAAATACTATGATGTCATTACTAAACATATTCAGTCCGCAGGCTGTCAGGGGAAAGAGTGTCAGACTGTTAGCCTCTTATTCTGAAGTGCCACCGCTGGACGTTACTGGACTACAATTTTAATATCATCAATCTGTTTGGACCATCTTCTCATATTCCTTTTCGCATGCCTTGCAAGAAGTATTCATACAGCTTGAACGTTATCATATTCTATAATGTTACAGCCACAAGCCTTCATGTATTTTTATTGGGATTGTACATGATAGTCCAACACAAAGCAGCGGTTGTGAAATGCAAGAGAAAGGATACATGGATTGCAACTTTTTTTCACAAATAAAAATCTGGAAAACGTGGCATGTGTTTTCTGCCTTTTGCCACAATTACAGTTGCAAATCTTTTAGGGTATGTCTCTTCCAGCTTTGCAAATCAGATTGAACCTTCTACCCATTTTTTTTTTTTTTTTTTTTTTTTTTGCAAAACAGCTCAAACTGAGTCAGATTGGATGGAGTCTCAGTCTCGGCTCTGACCAGCTGCCCTGTCTCTGCTGAAAAACACATCCCCTCAGCATGACACTACTACCACTATGTTGGTTAGTTTTTATCTGCAGTAGGTTCCAAATTTGATCTGCCCAGAGCACTATCTTCCACATGTCTACAGTGTTCTTAACATGACTTGTGGCAAACTGCAAACAGCACTTATGGCTTTCTTACAACAATAGCTTTCTTCTTGGCACTCCTTTTTAAAGATCATATTTCGGTCGTGCTATCTGGATTTTTGCAGCTCCTCCAGAGTGGTTTCTGAAGGAAAAAGAAGCGAATACAAATCAAGGCCACACTTTATATAGTTTAACTTGTAAACATTGCGTACATAAAATCCCAATGAAATCCACTGAAGTTGTGATTGCAGTGTGACAGATTATGAAAAAGTTCAGCTTCTATGGATACTTTTGCAAGACACTTTAAACTGATAAATATACAGCATAATGTTTAATTATCCAAATTGTAATCCAGTTTAACACAGCAGAGGAAAATAGCAATAATAAATGACTTCAACAGAAATCAGCCTGTCTTGGCAGCGCCGCCTCGTAGTTGAGCACATTTTTTAGCACTTGATGACATATCAGGGAATTTTGTAGTTGCTCTACCAATATGCACAGTTAGGAAATGCCTTATTCCAAAGAGAAATTGCACCACATTTATTCTCTCTCATGTAAGAAAAGACAATGCAGACATCATCTAGGCGGAACCAGATCCTGCCTCTCTTCACAGCAGACTTACACAAGAAAATGCATGGTGAATGCACGGTGATACAATTTGCTCTGTTAGTCTTCGTCCAAATTGTGCATAACTGATGAATGTGAAAGGAAAAGGTAATCGATGAATCTCTGGAGAGGACTTTCTTCACTTTGCTGTGCAAGAGTACACCGCTTTGCTTCATGGCTTTTATAAACAGAACTAAGTGTTTGGTAAGTGTCTGTAGTTAATAGTTCACATAACTAAAGAAGCTGTTTTCGGTTTGAGTGCTCAGACCGTTTGGCGGCACAAGCTGGACTTTGTTGCCAATAATGAAATTATTTGTTTTAAAACTGAAATAGATTTTAAGTTAATCTGCATTTTTGTTTTCGCTTGAATGTGTTATTTTATTTTCAACATACAATAATTATTCAAGTGAACTTTTTATTGAACAATTAAGATACTATGCTAGATGTTGTTGTACAAAATTTGTATTCTACACAAAAAGTGCAAATATTGGCTTTTCATGTGTAATTTTTTTTCTCTTATTCTGTATAAAATGAAGTAAACAACTCTTTCATAGATTCTGTTCTTCTGTGAAGTCCCAAACAGTATAAACTGTCAACTTTATTAAACACCTCAGTGTATGCTCAATCTGAACTCTGTGTCTGCTCATCTTTTCTGTGCTTGGTTAATCCTGCATATGATAAATTAACAGATTTTAATCTTTGAAATGCATCACTTTGTGTAATGAATCAATATAATGTATTCGTTATAATAAATTTACTTTTCCATGATATCAGAACTATTCCTCAAATTTAATATTTAAATGCAGCAGCAGTTTAACATACAGAGGTATTGCTCGTTATGGTCTACAATATAAGTTTTCTGTGAAGTAGATAACACAGAGGTAATCATACAGTGTTTCGCTGGTGGCCTCTAGTGGCAAGCTTTGGTATATACTTTTTTTGTAGTCATCTATGTATTCCCACAAATTTACCAGAAGGAGGCGATGTGGTACAATGAAAAATCCACACTGTTGGTTGCGGGCTTCCTGGTTGGATCGTGAAGATTAAAAAGGAGTTCTGTGCTTTATTATCTTATAATCTTTTGGGCATATTTGTAAGGAACAGTAGCTTAATTAAATTGGTAGCCAATTAAAACAATGTTAGAACTGCAAAGTGTTTTCAAATACATAAAAACAAAGATGTACAAACTCAAAGTGAAAGTAGAGAGGCCACCAAAGTTCAGTGATACTATACTGAGTGTCACAGTTGCACTTATACATTAACTAGGTAAACCGATGGAACCAATTTTTAGCAAATATTTCACTTTTAGACAATTTACATAGGAATTATGACATTTTCTAAGCTTAGGTTTACACTAGAAATCAGTACAACAAGATTAACTTGAAATATTTTAGAAATTTATCAGTCAATCATTTTACGCTAGCCTGGTCTTACAACAAGTACTCGGATATGTCATGGCACAAACAACACGGGTGTATTAAAGACTGCATTCCACATCTGGGAGGTCCTATTGTCATGCATGCCTACTAACCGCCATGTCTTGCTGAAACACTGAAAAAAATGAGTCACTGTTGCAGTGAGAAGTTTCACCTCTTTTTTTTTCCAGTAGTAATAATTAAAACAAGATATTTAGCAAGGAAATGAACTATTGCTGTGGAGCAGAGAAACAGTTACAGGAGATAGGGAAAGCTTTCATCTCAACATATAAGCATAATAATCTGCAGGTTTTAGTGTGCAGGCCTGAATCTTTGTAATTTTATACCATGCTGTATGAATGTTTATGCTGCCATTGACATTTTCTTTAATTCTGCATCCACATGAAGCATGATTCTATATTTATATTTATGTGAAAAGAAAGTCAACTTTGAGGTAAAAGGTAGAATTTGAATAGGAAATTAGTCAGGTGTTTTCAAATAGTAAAAATATGTATCAGGTGTAACTGTGTGTACTATTTTCTCCATAAAGAACAAGGATATAAAATGTGTA
This sequence comes from Anableps anableps, assembly GCA_014839685.1. Taxonomy (NCBI): domain Eukaryota; kingdom Metazoa; phylum Chordata; class Actinopteri; order Cyprinodontiformes; family Anablepidae; genus Anableps; species Anableps anableps. The sequence goes on from CM026073.1 coordinate 26,472,376, forward strand.
GGCTCTACTGTTGCAATTGAGAAATTGTGTCTTTTCCCCAAACTTGTTCTTTCTGAGAGTATCAGGGATGATGTTAACAAAATTCCAGATGCAGAAGTCCTTTACTTCAAGTATGTGCTTTGGTTCAATCATGGCAGAAAGAAACCCTGACACACATTATTCAGTCAAGATTTTTGTGCTTTCAATCCCATTATATCAATCTTCAGATCTGCAAGAGGGAGTAAAAGGCCAACTACTTAAATGAAGCTAAAATAGGCTTTTATACAATAGTTCATCATTAAATTTCTTGAAAATTAAATGGATCTGTGATTGTCCACAAGCCCACCATTTATTTGGGTACAGATCGCACCTTGTTCAGCAACCCCAAAATTGAACAATTTTTTCAGAAAAATTACAACTAAAGAAATAAATACTTAACCTTATTCAAAATGTTTCCTTCATGTGTGTTCAAAGAGTTATCATCAGCATAAGGTGTTCACAAAGGATTGACAAGTACAGTGTAGTATCCTCCCCACACTACAGGTAAATAGTATGCATTATATAAAAGTATAAATTAAACCTGTTTACAGACAGATGACAGAATAGCTTTTTGATGAAAAGCAGATTAATCAGAAAAGCACCCTTGTTTAAATATGTTCATTGATTTTACGGTTTAATTCTTGAAAAATAATTGTAAACAATGAGATGGAAGGATTTCTGGCACAACACCAGGATGAGACATGAGACAGGATTCCAAACCAGGACCTTAGGGCTACAATGCAACAGTGCATCACCATACAGCCACCTTAAAATCTGTCTTTTTTCATCTTTCAGATTACTAAGCAGTCAGTGACCTTGTTGTGAAAGTTTAACTGGGTTTCACTTGAAGAGAACTTTAATCCTGTAGGAATTTTATTTTCTCCTCGCTGCCAAGTTGTTTGCTGTAGCAGCTCAAAAAAACAAACAAACAAAAAACAAACAAACAAAACAAACAAACAAACAAACAAAAAACTGAGACTGTAGTGATCTATGCATATTTCTAGTACCAGCCTCGTTACGTTAGTAAAAGTGAAAAAAGCTACCACGTGTTACCTCACACGACTGATGGAAATAAGGACGAAGTGTACCACCTAGCGGTAACTTGCAGTTTACACAATGACAAATGACAAGTTTTAACAAAAATCACACTTTTTAAATTATTTTTTAAAGTTATGCTTTTAAACGATACTTTAATCTCTGACAACCCTCTACCCCCATCCCAATTTAACAAATAAGCTAATAAACGAAGATCTATTGTAAGATTAAAGTCGAATTTCCCTACAGGTAAGCTGCTATAGACATATATAATAGCTAAAGAAACATTAATAGGCTTTTTTTTTTTTTTTTTTATTACTGTAAAACAGTAAAAGTGTGATTAGAAACGGGTGAGGGCGGGGATGCAAATTCGCGTGGACAATAGGGCCTGAGTAAGTTCAGGGGTTTCAGAAAGCCAGATAGCCCTTATCCTGAGTCAACTAACTGTGGCGTTTTTCCATCACAGTTAGTAATTTATTTCAATAAAATTTTAGCCCACAAATCACTCATATGACACAACGAGGACATTCTTTGTGCTGGACGTTGTTTTAATGCCAACGGAATGCTGTCAGGAATATTAATGTAACAGTTAAAATGTTACTATACAGGTGAGATGCTTATGAGGTGGATGTGACTCTATCACTCACAAAACTTTGGCAAGCGAGTGGTGCGTGTCTCCTCCTCTCATGCGGGATGTGTTCATAGCTAAAGCTTTTCTGTGTCTATTTTATGTTATTGGTATCAAACACAAATAGGTTAGTTTTAGGTAAATTTTATTTTATAACGAAGCTTTTTAGCTCCTCTGCCTTTTCCCAGCGCTATCTAGAAACAACCAATAAGAGCCAGGAGGCGGGTCTTCACCGTGTCAATCACCGTGTCCGTGGCGCCGTTCATACCCCGCCTGAAATTAATTTAACCTGAGTATGCCTTTTTGATGACCACACTGTATGTTCAAACTTTCTCGGTCAAATAACACTCACACATTAACTTGGTGTCACTCTTAACTCACGCTGTCTTACAGCAGCAAAAGTATTGTTTTTTTTTTTTTTTTTGTTTGTTTGTTTGTTTTTGTTTGTTTTTAAATAAATGTGTTTTGATATTCTCCTTATGGCATCATTAACATTTCTAATTCCAATGGCAAGAAATGCGCCATTTGAGGCTTCTCGTTTCCTCCTGTTGCCATGGTGAATAGCGTTATCTGCCTTTCATTGAAGAGGGCTTTTTATATTCTCGCGCTCACGCTTAAGTCAGTGGCAGCTCGACTCAGAATTGAGTTATCTTGTTAATATCTCCTGTTCTGAAACCGAAAATCCTGAATATCACAGAGCCGGGTAGGTTTAGTAAGCGTATCTGCCTTTTATTCAGCGCTTGTTATAACCCCGCTTTCTGAAACGGGGCCCGGAAGTCATCTCCCCGGGGTACCTGAATAGTGAGCGGTGGCCACAAAACCCGAACAATGACGTCAGAAACCTGAGCAACGGGTAGCTTGCAAGTGATGGTGGAAAACATTAGAGTAAGACTGGCTAGACGATACACGTGAGTATTCAGTTTGTAAGGGCCGTTTGGGTGCGAAAACTTTTTTTATGCAGCCTAGTTAAGTTCAGTTCAATTCAGTTACGCCAATTCACTACAAATCGTCTCGAGGCACTTTACAAACAACTCGTTGGTGTTTACGTTTTCAAATTTTATTTTAGGAGGAAAAAAACTTGGACATGTTTTAGTTTAGGTGCAAGAAGGTCTTTATTTGAAGAAATGCTGACACTTGACATTTGCGGATATTTACAGTTTGGGACATTTAGTGATTTCCTGATTAAGCAATTATATATATATATATATATATATATATATATATATATATATATATATATATATATATATATATATATATATATAAACTACTACAAATGTGTGCCTTCTAACCTCCCTTTTTCCCCTTTATGAATTTTGTTTGTGTACTACCATGTTCCCCCAAAATGCATAATGTTTTGGCTTTCTGGCCATGAGACCAGCTGTGTCATGGCTTGGATGAGATCCAGTGTGCATGTGTAGAGCAACCGAGCAAGGTTTTTGGATTGTTTGATTTGTGTGATATGCAGGCCTTGAGGCCACCTGCCATAGGGGATCTTGCCCTATGCAGATACCAAAACCTGCCTTTTAACTAGAAGCCAAGTTGTGGCTCTTTCATGTGGGCCTGATCTCCTTAAGACATCAGCAAATATTGAACAAGTCTCTGCCCAGAATCAAACACATCTGCTGTCATGTTAGTCTCCACTGTTAGAGCAGAAACAAGAAGAGAGAGAGGAAACAGCAGTGGGTCTGTTGCATTAGCTTCTGTGTGGACACAGAGCTAAAGTTTATACCTAACAAACACAAATGCTCAGTTTTAAGGAGCTTAGGCTAACTGTGTTCCTCTGTAAACAAATATGAATCTGTGTGAAACGGAGTGCAAGATCAGCTCTGACATTTCATATGCCTCAGTCATGTTGCAGAATCAATTGGAAGTATTTTAGGATTGTTTTGGACAGTTTTGCTGTAGAATTAGGCTAGATTATAGCATTAAGTATATTTTTAAACACTTGGAACTATAAGAGAATTCAGAGAAGCGTGTTGTATACGCAGCTAAAAGTAGACAAACTGTCTCATATGTAAATAAACCATCAAGTATACAAATCAACAACAGACTTACAAAACAGGCTGTTGTACTGTGAGAAAACATTTCACTGTTTCAGTGTCAGTGTAATCTCTCTCTGCTTTAGTCAGCCAGATACTTTCTGATCTCCCATATCATGAGTCATATGCAGCTCGGTCCATCATGCACAACTCCGGAAGGCCTCGACAAGTTTACCAGCGGCATTCTCTCAGTCATTGAAACTGGGACTCGTGTGACTGGTATTCCTAGTTTCACCCAGTGTGGCTTCTCCACCAATCAGCTGGCGTTGCTTCTGAGACCCATCCTGTGGTTTATCATAGTTAGGATGGTTTAGATGTCTGCAGGAAAAAAAAACTGTGGAGTGGCTGGAAACTAACTCAGTGTGGTTCTGTCAAGGTGTTCAGAGGAGTTCGACTGAGCAGGTAAATTAGCTTTTCTCTGTCTAAATTTGAGTAAAAGAATCCAAGTGAATTGTTCTTGTGGGCGTATTGTGTTTTTGATAGAATCCTGCCAAAAACATGTTAACATGAAAATCATTAGTCACATTTTTCAGTTTGAATCTGTAGGTAAAAAGATGCCTTAAAAAAATTAAACAATAACTAGTTGTATAAATTTGATTCATGGTATGATGAAACATTGTTCAAGGTAACGACAAATCTAGTCTGAATAACACAAATAAACTAGAAAATACCAAAATAATTATGGATGGTGTATAACGCAACAAATGCATGTAAAATGCATAATGAAAATAATGTATATTTATTTTAACAATCTATCCTTTGAAATATTGAAGTATTATTTTGCAGATTATTGCTAAGCAGCTATTTTAGTAATCCAAATTATTTGTTGCTTATCACTAGTCTAGGCCCATCAGGATTTGAAACCTACTCTAGTAAATAATCTAATGTAAATATGCCAGAGTCCTCTTATTTTGGAGTGACTATAAGCTTTATTTTGATAACATAACCGCCTCTTTTATCACTGCTTTAGGCCTTTTAGGAATGTATTACATCTCTTGTAGTTTTATTATTATGTTAAGCTGTATGAGGAAAACAAACTTTTTTTTTTTTTTTTTTTTTTTTTACTTCCCAACAGGTATCACTTAAGATGGAAGGCAGAAAAAAATTTCTGGAGAATCTTCGTCTAAAAACTAAATTACCCAACATCAAGAAGCCACGTATAAAGCTGCTTGCCAAACAGCCAAGGAATCTGGCCAATCGGCGCAGCATTTCAGTGCCAGACCTGACCTCATTTCCAGGCGAAGCAAGTTCTTCAGAAAGTGGTATATTGGCTACCCCTTCTGAGGGCGTTAACTTTAGCATCTCTCCTGGTATGAGCGATACAGATTCTGTTGCAAGTAGCTCACTCAATGAAGGACCGCTTTTTGCAGACAAACTTATTTACTCAATCTCAGACGTTCAATATATGCTTCATCAGCAGAATGTTCCAGCTTCTTCATTATCAAACCAATTAAGTGCTCCACCGGCCTATGAGGATGCGATGTACATGAAGACCTCAAGTCCAGAGAGCAAAAGGAATGTTAATATAGAAGATATTTCTGCACAACAGGATAAAAAACCCAATAAAAATGTGCAAAAGTTAACATTTGAGCCCATTAAAGAGCCAGAAAGCAAGCAGGCGGAGAAGGAGTGTGTGCCTGATGAACAGCCCTATACTCGCAAAATGATGTCTGACACTGTTGCGGCCGTCCTCACCAGAGCAAGCTCAATGGGGGACGATAGACGTCCTCACGTCGAGAAGAGAACCGTGATGTTCGAGCCAAGAAAGCTGCTGTTAGAAAAGCTGACTCTACAAACCAGCCAGCCAAACACCTCTACAGAAAGGCTGTCCTTACTAGACGCTCAATTTGACAGTGAAGATGCTTTGTCTCTGTATTCTGCATGTGTCACTCCCAGTGAGGAGCAAGTGGCCATGCCCTGGCCAGCGACCTTGGAGGAGGAAGACCTTGAACAAGAGTCTTCTTCCTTTCTGCTAAGAGAGATGTCCATGGACGAGGGTCTTATTGACTTGGAAAACCCAGATGAGTCCCTAGAGGAGGTTAGTGATATGGATTTTTTATTTTCTGTTTTTGTAAATTGAACTGCAAATCAAGTTAGAGGACACTTGTTATTAGCTTAAATGTTTTTTTCTTTGTATGTGGTGTGTGAAATTAGTACAATAGTTCACAGTAGTGAGCTATTGTACTAACAGCTTTGTTATATTGGTTAAAAAATCCAAGACATTCCAACTTGGACGTAGCTGCTAATTCCTTTTGAAAAATGTAGGGTACAATTAAAAATATGTAATCCTCTATGAATATGTTCTAAAGCACAGTTTGTGGTATTAGTAGGATTACATGAAAAAGCACTGGTCACATTTACTTGAATAGTTGAATAGCTGATGTAAGAGGCAAATAGTGTCTGTGGCTTGCTTTTCTGCCTTTTAGAGAAATTGATGAGAATTGGCATAAAGCATATATTAAGTTCCATGGCTTTTATTTCATTTCACCTTGTTACATTGAAAATACTTTTTTTCTTTAGCTTTTAGATTTTTTTTTTTTGTTCTAGTTTACTATCAACTTTTTGATATATGAAAAAAAAAAAAAAAAAAAAAAAAAAAACCCTCTGTAGGTTTTTATAATGACCTGCAGAGGTTTGGCTGGAATTATGATCATGTGACGGCAACCTTTTTTGCTCTTTAACGTCTCTGAGGTACAGTGACGAAACCAGTTACAAACCTGTGTTACAAGTCAGTTACACAATATGGTTTAAACCTCTCTACCATGTGAACAAAAAGATTGTTAAAATCTCTTATGTACTGTTGACACTCTTTGCCCCTTAAGAATGTATTCAAGCACAAACTGTATGTAGAAATGTCAAATTTTTTTATTGATGTGGTTGTCATGTTTGCGTTTATTAAATTGTCCTTTTTAATCTTTCTTATTCAGAACTCTGCAGAAGCTTTTGAAGGTTGTGATGACTTTGATGACAATATTACAGATCCAGCAGAAGGCGCTGTGAGTATTCACACACTGAAATATGTCAATCAGCTGCTGTGAACAGTCATGTTAGTTAATTTCGGGTTCTCCACAGGACATTTTGTTGCCAGGCCCTGATGTTCTCACACCCTCACCGTTCCAGAGGTACCTCCTGAGCATCAACTTAAAGTATGGTCGGAATCTGGTCATCAGAAACAGGCGTTCTGGTAGGTCACCAAGATGACTCTAAAGTGTTCTTACAACCATATGCTGACTGAGATGCATGTGGCTGGAGCTGTTCACAGAAGCCAGTCCGATTATTGGCTAAATGAATGCAGCTCATTGTGTGTTGTCTTTTGGTAATAACTAAAGGGTGAGTCCTTAATGAAACAATGCACATGAACAAAACATGAGTACATTTCTAATTTTGCTGCCACAGAACAATGGAAAGTTTCATATTGGAAAAGTGTTGGTGTGATAGGGAAGAATTGGGTGTGTTTGGGTTTTGCTTTTTTCAGCTTTGCTATGAAATATACAAAAAAAAAAAAAAAAAAAAAAAACAGCAAAAAAAAAAAACAAAACAACCCACAGCAAAGTATGCTGTTAGACCAGTATGACAAAAAACAGACTGCATCAGAGCAGATGCTTGTATTTCAAAAGCAAAGATGCAGTTGGTGCAAGTAACTCCTCATTTAAACAGCTGTTTATGATCATTTAAAAAGGAAAGGATTTTTCACTTATATCATAAACAGTTTTCATAAATTCTAGAAGATGTTATTCTTCTGTTTATTTATTGACATTCAATATAAAGGTCACATGTCTTCATGAAATTTTAAATTTAAGGCTGTTATATAAGTCACAGGGGCATCTCGATAATTTATAGTATCAGTAAAGTTACTTTAATTATGTAACTCAGTTCTGGATAGATCACACATGGAGAGTTTTTTTTTTTTTTTTATGATTATTGCACACTGCTAATGAAAACCCAATCCTAAGTTTCTCAAAATTCCTTAGAGTTAGAATCTTGCATAAGAACTGAAAAAAAGCATCTTTTTAATGTGGTTATCTTATTTCAACATTGTGGGAAAGACTGCTGAATTGAGTGATCCAAACATTTACATTTACATTTACAAACATCCTCCACAAACATGGTAAGCCACAGAAGGTCATTGCTAAAAAAACAAGCAGTTCAAAGTGCCAGATCCAAACATATTTCTGAAAAGTTGCGTGGCAGGAAAAAATGGTAGAAAAAGGTGCACAAGCAGCTGGGATGACCATAGCCTTGAGAGGATTAACAAAAAGGGGAAAAAAAAAAATCCTATTCAAGATTTTGGAGGACATTCAGGTTGACTGCAGCTGGAGTCAGAGCTTTAAGAGCCATCAAACATAGATGTATCCAGGACAAGGGCTACAATTGTTGTTTTTCTTGTGCTGAGCCCCTCCTCAACCAGAAGTCAGAAGTTGCTACTTGGGCTAAGGACAAAAAGGCCTAAAAAAGACTGCAGTGTTGCTCAATTGCCTAAAGTACTCTTCGGATAGAAGTTAATTTTGTGTTTCATTTGAAAATCAAGGTGTAAGACTGGAGATGAACAGAATCCAAGCTTCTTGAGGTCTGGTGTTTAGTTTCCATTGTAAGGGATGATATGCTTATGTTGGCCCAGTGTGTTTTGTCAAGTCTGATGTCAGAGCTGTTGATTGCCAGGAATTTTAGAGCACTTGATGCTTCTCAGCTGATGAGCTGTATGGAAATGCTGATTTGATTTTATAGTAGAATTTGGCACCTGCCCTTACTGCCAAAGTGCCAAATACTTGGTTTACTGTCCAAAGTATCATTGTTCTTGATTGATCAGCAAGCTGGCCTGACATAAGCCCCCAAAGAGAGTCTACAGAGTATGAAGTGGAAAATGAGAGGCACATGACTCAAGAATGCAGATGAGCTGTAGGCTACTTTTTAGGCAACCTGAGTTTCCTTAACACCTCAGCAGTATCACAGGCTAATGGCCTCCATGGCATGCCACAATGATGCTGATGACATGTTATTTTATTAATTAATTGATGCATATGTGCACAGTATTTGGACATAATTTTCAGTAGGATGACATTTATTTTAGATTGAATATCATTTTTGTTGTTTTTATGTAATCACGGGTTTGGCTGAGGAGCGCTTTTGTAAATGCATTGGATTTATATAGAGCTTTTTCTAGTCATACTGACCACTCATATCACTTTATACTAGAACCACATCCACACAATCACACTCTCAAATGTGCACCCCAACACACAGATCGGTTATGGAAGCTGGAATCAAACACAGATGAATACTGTTGTTTTTCTTGAGAGTCCATTGTTTTTGAATAGCTGTCCTTTTGTTTTATTGTTTGTATACTACATACATGTTTTATGTATTTTTAATTCATGTGTTTGCTAACTTGGCTAGGTCAGTCTTATAAAGAGTCTTCTTATCTTAGTGAAACTTTAGGATTAAAAATATTATTAATAACCACATAGAAAATAATAGTTTTCCTTTTGGTTTCAATTACTAAAATAACGCAGCTGTTGGATGATATTTTAATCTATTTCAGTGCACCTGTAAATGGTAAATACAGAAAATGTTGTCTGTTTTCAAAAGGGGAGTTTTTTGTTGTTACTAATTTATCTTACAAAAATACAGTCTTTACTTTAAAAATATCTTTACCTTAAGGAAGAAAATACAGAAAACTTGGTAATTTTACCATAATTTTGATTCCTTTCAGAAGATCAGGTAAATGTTTTGCAGCTTCAGAGCAACAGTATCCTCTGGTGGTCAAAAATAAAACTACATGAGTTTGAGGGGAAAAAAGCTGTGTGGTCTCAAGCATGATGATTTGCTGACACATTTTGGGAGTTTTGTGGAGTTGTTTTTCTTAAAAAAAAAAATAAAAATTGGAAACTTGTATTTTAATAGTTGTAGATTTATTTAAGGTTTTTAATGTGATATAATAGCATTTCAGTGCTACATAGGCGTCAAATCATTTGCAATTGAAAGTTTCAGTCTACTCTTCTGTTTACCATAAACCCTGTTACTGTGGAGTTATCCTTTTTTATTTTTATTTTTCTAATAAGTTTGAGTAAAAGGAGACCCTCCAAGCCCGGTGTCCTGCGTTAGTTGTCTGTGTCTTATACTTCATGACAAGATGGCACAATGATGATGCAATGCCCATACACGCCCCCTGCCTCCGCACTGTTTGCCCAACAATCAGCACTGTGCCAAAGGGCCACCAATGGCATACATTGTCATTACATATTCTGAAAGGGACCCACACCACCAGCCCCCCACTCCTTGAGGTTTTTGTTCTCCCCTCTTTTTCTTTTCTTCCCCCCATTAATTTCCATCGTCACCATTCTCACTCATGCCAGAGCTTTTTCGCTGTGCTAGCTGCCACATTCTCCTCCTGTCAAGTTGCCTGGAGGTTTCCCTGTCACGGGCTGGCAGGGTGGAGCTGCTGTGGGTCCTGCCTGCCTTTGCGAGATGTTCATTTGGAGTGGGGAGCTGACAGGCCTGACAGCCCATCCCCACAGGGCCTTTGTCATGTGATTCAAGCCTCCCCGCAGGCTCTCTCAAGCACCCCTTTATTCCCCCTCTATACAAATGAAGGCATGGGTCTGGCTTTCATTTTTTTGGCCAATCTGCGTGCAATTGCAGAAACAAAGAAGTCCGATACCCCCACCCTGCTCCCAGACGGACTTTCTTAACAGGCTTGGGAGATTAACACTGGTTGCTTCTAGATTGTGGGGTTCTGGTTGCCTCATGCTGGCGAGTGTTTCTACTCTTTTGACAATTAAACGGCTACTTTACTGGTTTCACAATGTGTGGGGTACACGTCCTGCCCGCAATTGACAGTACCCCACACAATTATCATGGGGGAAGGGTGTGTATTTTCCTACCATAGTGCATACACATGGTAAAAATACACTCCCTAATATTGTTTGCATAAAAATATCCTTTCTAATATTAAATGAGAGTGATTGCACATCCATACCTCAATGTGGTAACGATTTTTTTTTTCTTTTTCAAATGTAATTAATTTCAGCTACAAGTGATCCATATGTGAAGTTCAAACTTGAAGGGAAGCAGTTCTATAAAAGCAAAGTGGTTTACAAGGACCTGAATCCACGTTGGAACGAGTCCTTCTCTCATCCCCTTCGAGACAGACACCATGATGTGGAACTTCGGGTAGGCATCATTTGCTTAAACACACGTGCACACACTTAAAATAGTAGCCTTCATTCATTCAGTAGAATTCAAACTGGCAACGTAAAATTTTATGAGATGTGTTAAATAGATTATAACAATGTTGCAGGTCTATGATAAAAATCTCACAGCTGATGACTTCCTGGGTTCAAGCACTATTTCTCTGAAAAACCTGGAGTTGCACAAGTAAGTTCTTGATAAATACATTTTATGTGCATTTCATGATTAATTCAAAGCAAAAAAACAAAAAACAAAAAAAAAAACAACAACAACAAAAAAAAAAAACATAAGTGAGCAGTAGTTTTAATTCCGTCCTCTACCAGAACACATGAACTGGAATTGCGTCTCGAGGACCCGAAGAGCAAAGAAGATGACATGGGAGTTATCGTCGTCGATGTCCGCCTGATGTTCCGAGATGCTACAGTGAAAAGAGGCCCTGTATGAATATGTCTGAGATTTTAAGTTTCTTTGCAGATTAAATCCTGTTATTTGTACTAATAATGCTTTTTCTTTTCATTTTAGAGATTCCGTCCTAAAAAGAAGGTAACCATTTTCATACTTCCGACATGGTCTTTTTATATATATATATATATATATATATATATATATATATATATATATATATATATATATATATATATATATATATATATATATATATATAAATCTCTGAGTGTGATTACTGTAGGATTCTTCAAATAAAGCATTTCTTTTATTCAGCAGTTCTTATCCAAAAAAGCACTAGGGGGCAGTAGCTCACTGTAAAATAGTAAAACAAAGACTTATGAGTATGTTGTGGACTTTGGCTTTTGTGTGTAACCCTTGTTTTTAGCACAGCCAATATATATATTCAAAAGACGTGTAATTAACCTTTTAGCATATATTATCTGCTCTATAAGCAATTAAAAAATGTGGCAGAATCTCATACATATCAAAATCAGAACATTACACCCTAAAATTGTTGATGAAATTTTTTGCTAAGTATTCCATAGGAGTATTTTGTCTAGCAGTAAACAAAGTTTCATTTCCCCCTCAAGTGGTTTTCAATACACCGTTGCTGTAATTAGATTCAGAGTGAAATTGGAGGGTTGCTGCTTGGGACTCGCTCTGCAGCGAGTGGGTTTATCTTCACACCTATGCTGTCACTACATCTGCCACTGTTCAGTCTCTTGATGGTCCAGCAGACAATCTCAATTTGAAATGCGATGACAAAAAAATGAATGCCATTTTCCTTCAACGTTGTAGGTTATCTGCTGCAGATGGTTAAAGATACTCAAAGGAAGGCAGAGATGTGCAGTGGGACTATACACAATGTTCTGCCCACTTAAATCCAACTGCTAATTTAACAATGCAGTTTTTTCCCCCTGATTTGTTTTTGAGAAACATACAGTATCTTATTTCGTTTAACACCTATCGTGGTCTTACAGCTCAGCTCCCCCTATGTTGGAACATCGTTTTCTCCCTCTGTGATACCACCGCAGAGACCGGGAATGGCAAGTGCCTAAGTAAAACTCTGCTGTGTGATAGTGTTTCAAACAGGAGGGGGCGTGTAGGAGAAGCGGAAAAGCGAAGGGTGGGTGGTGGTGGGCTCGGGCTGTTCGAGGCACGTTGCCAGTGTGGGATGCCTTAGATCGGCAGGGCTGATAATTCCCAGGCATGGTGGGCAGTAACCCAGATGTTAGAATGTAATATCACAGCTGTGGATGGACAGTGCTGAGGTACCAGCCAAATGGACCTGGGTCTGAGCTCATCATGCTTGTCCCCATGCTGTCCCACCATATGGAAGCAATCGTGCAGCCCTTTTAGGACCAGGAATAGATTCTCTTTAGGGGCCACTTACAGTTAAGTGGAATTGTTTTATTGGCCGCTGAGATAGAAATGTGTCCAAGATAAACACTTGGGATGACTTGGCTGAGGCCTGTTTTATATCGCTCCCTCTACTCCCTCTTGTTCCTCTTCTTTTGAAGGGGCTGATATTTATAGGGCTGTGCTGTGGTATTCCATGTTAATTCAGGTCCCTGAGATATGCTTTGATCCCCTCTGGATTGGGTGGCAATGTGGGTTATGACCCTGTAGCGATGAGGAGGGGCCCCCCCTGAGTGGCAGGGGGAGTTGCAGCAAGGCCGTTTGAAGCGGCGTCGCCTGGGCAGCCGAAGGAGCAAGGCAATCAAAGAGGCTAGAGCAGATTACGCTCCTGCTCTTTAATTACAGTCAGCTCTACACAACCTCTGTGCTGTTTGTTTTTACAGCCCTGGCCTATCACCGCACGGCCTCACGGGAACTCCAACATGGAAACATATCAAGGCCTCCTTACCTCTCCACTTCCTCTGTGGCACATAGCACAAGTGGAGTGTGTGCTGTTTTTTTAAATTTCCTTTATCTTCTGAAGTGTCTGAAAACTATTTAGTTTTATAGCAGCATTTAAGAAAAAAAAATGCTTGACACAGGGTTCCATCCATCCATGCATCTGTTTCTTTTCATCCATCTCTATACAGTTGTGGTTTTTGCTGATTCCGTATTTAAAGCTTAACCTCTGTTCAAAAATGTGCCTTATATTCATAGTGAACTTTTTTATACTCTGCGGGCCGAGAACTCCAGAAATCGGAATCTAGAAGTTTGAAATTTTGATGTGAAAAAGTATGTAGGGACCCTGGTGTTAATTTAAGAGCAGATGTATTGGCCAATGTGCAGTAAACTCTGATGCAGGCCATACATACTGCATGTATGCATAATTTGCTGATGAGAGAGCTGTACGGTTAGCATCATTACTCACTGCTGCCTGCTGTCTCTGCTGCAGTATGCCAAGTGTCCTGCCTCCCCACACTCAGTCTGGGAGCCAGTGATGAGTGGGACTGTCACAGCCAGGGACATCTGGCTGTTCGCTGACGGTCCTCTCTTCCTGTCTCTCCTGGAGCCTCCATGGTGTGTGCCTTGCTTGTCAGTAGAGATGTGCTAATGTGCTTCAATAGAGATAGCCCTGTATAGTGTAAACCTTTGTCCTACTTTCATCCTGGACGTTAACACAATAAGGTGTTAGTCTGAGGCAGTGGCATCATTGAAATAAGTAAAAGAGGGTTTAGCCATGTACAGACACAGACAAATTCATTAGTGCATGTGATAAAGATGTACAAACCCTGAAACTGAGCTGTGATGGCCATGGAAGACGATTGGTTTTTGTGACAGGTGAACCATTTTTGTGTTTATTTGGCCAATTAGATCAAAATCCTGCTGAGAAATCAAATGACACCACATTTTCAGCTTTGTTGTAGAGGCTACTTGATATTTATTTAAAATCTTCTGCTACTTCAAAGAATTGATGATGCCATGCTAATTAGGTTAGCAGGACTACAAATCATCCACTTTACTTAACAGTGGGCGTGAGAAGTTTTTCCATATTTTCTCCATCTGTGACAGGCCAAATCCACCGAGAGTGTTTGTTCCTGAAGAGTTTAATCTTAAAAGCATACAGTTCTAGTTAAAGTCCAAGTTATACCTAGCAAACTCCAAATGTTTTTTTTTTTATGTTTGTGATGGTAGGTGGAAAATGATTTTTGTGGCATTTCTCCCAAACAACCAGTAAGTATGTAGATGGTGCTTGTTGAGATTGGGTGAGGCCAAGATGAGCTTTGAGGTTTTAACCTTTCTTCCCATCAGAGATATTCCTGAACTACTTATTAGAAGTTCCTAGAAACTTTAATCATCTTAAAAAAGGAAAGTGCTCATTTTAAATGAATATATTTATTCTAAAGGAATTTTTAGGTAGAGCTGTGCTTTATATTGCAAATGTATCATTTTCGCTATATTGCAAAGAGCTCCTTGGACTGCCATAAATATTAGCTAATTAAATAATTACCCTGTCAGTAATATATTTACTGTTGCCTCTTGTTTTAAAGCAGCAGAAAATATCTTAGTACGGAAACAAGGATGCTTTGGTAAAGTCGTTAGGAAACTGCTACTTTTCCATGTCTAAAAGAGCAGATGTAGAAGAATGCAACTTTTTCAATAAAACTATGTTGTTGAGATAGACGTAATGAATTTACTTTATTTTTCTAATAGCTGGATAGACTATCTGGGTTCAGTATTTGCCAGAACCCAAAGTGAAGAAATATGAAAACTGCCACTGGTGATTTTGTAAAGGAAACAATTTATTTCTTAACAAAGAAGACTTTTGAAAGGCTGATTAATCTGTGAGCGTATGCATTTTTAATTATTATTGTTGCATTTCTGACTAAATGAATGGGGTAAGCTAGTTAGTAAATTGCATGAAAATAACTTTGTAGTAAATAAATGACTGTTTTTATTTAATTTAAGCTAAAGATTATTAAATAGTCAATACAGGGTGTCATATTGGTCACTTCAGGCTCATTACTGTTTATTTGTTTATTCTGTTTATTAAAATTTGAAGAATAGCATTGTTATCTGTTTTGGAGTATGCATTTTTCAATAAAACGTGTTACTTTAAGTTACATAAGACAAGAGTTTTATTCCTAAGTTCACTTTGAAAATGCTTTTAATAAGGTAGTATCACTTAAAGTTTGGGGTTTTTAGTTGCAAATTCATGTAAGGAATCTCGTTTAAATATTGTATTCATTTATTTGTTAAACCTAACACTGTAAACAGTTTGTTGTTTTTTTAAAAGCTTGTTGCCATGTTATAACTACTGTTAATAGGTTATTAAATCTAAACCATCACTCATTTTTCCACACTGATTAAATGTGCTTAAATTAAAGACTGGACTCTCTTAAACTTTAGAGTAAGATTATGATGTGCAAATAGATATTTATTTTAAGGCTCTCTACACTATGTGCTTCTTTTGTCCAGCAGCAACAAAACCAGATCTCCACTCCACGGACTAATGACCCACCGAAGAATCAGCTGAAGAACCAGATGTGGACAGGTGTACTCCATATCACCCTGGTGGAGGGTCAAGACCTGCCACAGTGCAGCCAGGGTGATGTCTACGTCCGCTTCCGCCTTGGGGATCAGAAATACAAAAGCAGGGTTGGCTTTTTTTTGGTTTTTATTTATTTTGTTTTGTTTTCTTCTTCTTTCACCTACTCTCCCTTTCCTAATGCTTTCCTAGCCTTTCAGGTTTACTTTTCTTCCAGCTCCTGTTTCTTAGCTTCTCTTTCCCAGCAGGTGCCCGTCAGTGACTTGCCTGCACCTTGGCTCACTGGGCCATGGCAGAGGCAGCTCATTAGACCGGGCAGGGCTGCCACTGGCTTCTCACTGTGCTGCAAAGTGCTGGGCTTCATTGCCTTCATTTACATACCCAGCATGCCCTATTCGTCTTACCTGTATTTGTTGGCCTCCCCCCCGATGATTCTACGGTGCACTTGTCTCGTGTTGTCGTGTCATTTCTTTGTAAACCACTCTGCTTTCCTCTCTGCTTGTTTGTTTGTTGAACAAAGCTGATTCTAATTGGAAGCTGTCAGTGTTTACAATCCCAGAGTGGCAACCGAGGTGTACCCGTACAAGCGCACACAACTCGATACACATACACGCAACACAGCACACCTCTCTTTTTTTTTTCCCTGTCTCCTGTTTCATTCGGATCAGGCTGAACAAAGACTTTATCCCTGTGTTAGAAAAGCGATAACGTGGTGTGATAAAGGATTGAACCTGGCATTCCATTAACGTATATACGTTTTTGTGTTATTATATGAGCTAAAACAGTTTTTTGCCATTCTTTAGAACCTTTGCATTCAACCAAATCCCCAGTGGAGAGAGCAGTTTGACTTCAATCAATTTGAAGATGTCCAGGAGCCTCTGCAGGTGGAGGTATTCTCAAAGAGAGGGCGGAAGGGAGCAGAATCATGGGGGATGTGAGTATTTACTAGTTGATATTGGTAACTTTCCCACATTAGTTTGTCTACAAAATTTGTTCAGTCTCTGCAATGTCTTAAAACCAAAGTCCTTATATAGTTATATTTTAGAGACAGAAAACCTAAAAATCTCAAAAATGTAAATTGTAGTAATATGAATCACATCTTAGTGTACAACCTACCTTTCTATTGTTTTTATTTAATTCTGTGGGTAATAACTAATAAAACACAATTTTCTGAAACAAAACAAGGTTTTGAGTCCAGCTGACGAAAAACAGAACATCTTGAAGTCTCTCCAGAGGTTGCCGGTTTGCTAGGTATCCTAGCTTCTGCACTCAGACAAGATTGCTTCTGACCTCTTCACAGGACAAATCACCAAATAAAACTCCACTTTATTAACAAAAATTTATATGGAAGCATTCAGTCATTCCATTTGTCCTGGGTGACCATTGGGTTATGCATTAATGCCAGAGTTTGGTATTTCAAACTTAACATCATCATTGTTCACTATTTTCACTAACTGATTTTGATGACATTTGACAAAATGAAATGTCCATTGCTGTTTCATAATTGG
The DNA here is from genome assembly GCA_014839685.1 of Anableps anableps. Classification (NCBI taxonomy): domain Eukaryota; kingdom Metazoa; phylum Chordata; class Actinopteri; order Cyprinodontiformes; family Anablepidae; genus Anableps; species Anableps anableps. The sequence continues at coordinate 26,489,686 of CM026073.1, forward strand.
TTACTGTATTATGTTTTATGGTGTAAAGCACTTTGAACTGCCTTGTTGCTGAAATGTGCTATACAAATAAACTTGACTTGACTTGAGTTAACCTTTTGCTTTTTTCTCAGCTACCTGGTCTGTGGTCTTTTTTCCATCCCATACTTCTCGGAAAAATTATAGACCCTATTATACATTACCTTTAATGTTATCAATTTTTGGTCTTAAAATATCTATAATATACCTAGATTCCATAATAGGTCTTAAATTCCTATTTTATACTTCTAGCTGAGAAGAGTCAGTGGCATTACACCATGACATTTTATTTTTTGTGAGTCATATTTGTTTTAAATGTAATCATAATGTTGTGAAAATGGTCGCAAAAAAATGTATCTAAAACTTGGTGAAAACCTTGATGTGTTACAGGTTTGAGGTTGATGTATTGAGGCTTCCTTTGAATGAAAGGCAGCTCTACACTAATGTGTTGGATCCCGGAAAAGGCAAGCTGGTCTTCCTGGTCACACTGAGACCCTGCTGGGGCGTCTCCATCTCTGACGCTGAAAACCCCATCTTGGCGAATCAAGATGAGAGAGATACAGTGATGGAAAGACTTGTATGTTTTCCCTTTAATAGCACCATCAAGCATTGACAAAACTTCCCTAAAAAGAGAAAGATTTTTACGAAAACATTGATCTAATTTCAGTCATTTGCTTTTTCATCATTTCTTTCAGAGTTTGAAAAACTCTCACAAGTGTTTGCAAGATGTTGGGTTCCTTCAGGTTAGCGTGCTAAAGGCAAATGATCTTCCATCCACAGACATCAATGGTAAAAACCCATTTACTTTTCAACCTCTGTGTTCATATTAATAGCTTCTTCTTTATGCTAGACAACAAAACGTCTTTTATCTTTTGCAGGAAAAAGCAACCCCTTCTGTGTTATTGAGCTTGGGAACTGCAAACTTCAAACTCACACTGTTAACAGGAGTGTCAATCCAGAGTGGAACAAGACCTTTACATTGTAAGAAGAATTCTTAAATAGATCCTATCACCTACCTTTTTTTTTTTGTTGATATATTAAAGCTGTGTGTTTTTCTTAAAGCCCAGTAAAGGACATTCATGATGTTGTGGAGGTGACTGTCTTTGATGAAAATGGTGACAGATCCCCAAACCTTTTGGGAAAAGTAGCTATCCCTTTACTAACAGTAAGTTTGTGACCTTTGTACATGAAACACTAAATCTAAATACATTTCAAAATATGCTTACAAAATACATAAATTAACTGTTTTGTACATTCGTAAAGGTTCAGAACGGTCAGCAGATGTGTCTACTCTTGAAGAAAGAAGACCTGGGAAGAACTTCTAAAGGGACCATCACACTGGTGCTGGAGGTCATTTTTAACAAAGTGAGAATCAAATTGAATGCTTTTGAGTTAGCATGGGCCATATGCCTTCTATAATGCCATCCCAAGGTTTTCAAAGGTTAATGTTTTAAAATGTCTGTCAGACTGTTCCTTTGGCTTAAAGTCATTTTAATTCAATCATCTGAATCATCTGGTTATTGCAGAAAGTGCTGCAATGACCAGAGTTTCCTCTGCCTGTAATGAATATAGAGTAAGGCCCATTGCTATCTGTTTCTGCACATTGCTGCTCAGCTAGCTGAAAGAGGACTAATACTTTAGACCAGTGACTGGATACTACTTGGTACTGGTGCTTACAAAAGACAAATTTGATGTTTGGAAATATTTCTGGTGACAAAAAGCACAAACAGTCATTGTGCAGAAACTAAAGAAGTGTCATCTAATACTCTAAATATGTAACTCTTTGTTAAAAATGTAGTTAGCAAACTATAAGCAACATATCTGTTAAGCAGGAACTGCAGGCTGCCCACCCAACCTGACTGATGAATCACCTTATACCTAATCCAAAATCAGTCTAATAGAGGAATGCATTTCCTCTCTAGAGATCTTCATCACACTAAGAGAACACAGGAAGATTGCTGTATATTCCTTTGGATTTAGAACTTATCTGAAATCAGTGTAAAAAAAGGAAAAAAACATCACAAAAAATGTGTTGTTTTTTTTTTTTTAATTAGCAAAGCAAATCTACTACCTACTGATAACCTAAACATAAGAAACAAAACAAACAGAAACAACTAACAAACACTAATTACAATCTACAGGCTACTTTTTGAAGATAGATTTAATATACATAAAATAAAAACTCTAAACTAAAATGTTGCTGATTAACAATCTAAAAACTCCCAGGAGCTTACTGGTATTTCAGAAGCTGAAAGGAAGACTCAAAGGTCTCCTGGCCACCTTTGTGGTCAGCCAACTTCACCACCCACAGACAGCAGCTGAAGTAAAAAGAATGGAGCACCTCACTTGAAGTCTGATTCGTTTCTGTTTTATCTTTCTTGGAATCGGCAGAGATGACTGTAGATGCACTGTTCTCTCAGCTTTGTCTGTTGAGTCTTGGTAAAAACAGGTGTTCAGTCAGTTTAGGAATGAAAGATAGTGCTTTTCCTTCTGGCACAGGGAATTTGGGATAACTTAAAGTAACTCAACTGGGCTAAACTCAGTTCCCTTCCACAGTAGGCTGGAGAAAAAAAAGCATGCAACTGTGCAATAATTTTCATAAAAACAAAAAAGTAGACAAAACACACAATGCGGACAAACAGAACATTAAATGCAGTCAACCTTAAGGATTGGGCAATCAACTCTTTCTTGCATCTATTTGGACCAAAAATATACTTCCGGTCAGTGGTGTCCTGATGTAAAAATGTTTCTTTTTGGTGTCAGAGAGTCCAGTAGGATCCAAAACAATGCTTTCATGAAGATTATAAATATATAAAGGAATTACCTTCAGAATAAAAGATTGACACAATCAGAACTGCATATTAAATTACTGTTATTATAATTTTTTCTAAGTTTCTAAAATTATTTTTAACCTATAATCATTGTTATCAACTACTTAAACTTTTTTTTCCAAAATTATCTATTGTATGAAAAACTTTCCTATCTCACACTCTAGAAAGGCTGTACATTCATTTTGTATTGAAATTTTTTGCCTCTGGTATTTCTCTCTGCTGATGTGACTAAATCTATGATCTTACAAGGCCATTTAAAGGTGACAGTTCAGTTGGTTACAATTTACATCTGAGGAGTATATAGTTTGTTGTACAATCATGAAAAAAAAAAAAAAAAAATAAATAAATAAATAAATAAATATATATATATATATATATATATATATATATATATATATATATATATATATATATATATATATATATATATATATATATATATATATATATAGTAAAAATAATAAAATAATAAAAATATTTTCATTTTCTATTCTGTTTTCAGAAAGTAATTGCTACATGTTGTAAATTGTTTTATTAATTTTCTCTAAATACTGTGACTCTGAAGTACTGTTGTATGTTGTCATAATGACTTGTTTCAGGTTTTGACAATAGTGGTAATATAGTATGGTAATATATAATCTTGAATAAAAATGGTGATAAAACTGCAATATTAACCTTTTTGCTTGTCCCAGGTCAGAGCTAGTGTCAAAACCTTCCAACCAAAGGAGGCAAAATTAATCGAGGAAAATCCAAAGTTCAACAAGAAGGTGATCTGTCTATTTCTTCTTCTCATTTTTCAATTAAAGAATTAAAATAAAAGTAGGCAAGAAAGTCACATTCCAACTTGCAAATATTTGGATGTAGTTTTGATTAGTGATAGTCAAACTAATTAGTTTAATTGTCTTTGAGCAATAAAGCTGATCTAACCTCAATTCAAACCCATGAACATTATGTCCAGTAACAAATGATTCTTACTGCTGTTTTCTTCCAATTATTTTCTTCCAGATCCTTGCCAGGAATATATATCGGGTTCGAAAAATCAGCACAGCAGTTCTGTACACGTTACAGTACATTAAAAGCTGTTTTCAGTGGGAGAGCACGCAACGGAGTCTAATAGCCTTTCTGGTAAGTCATTGCCTCACGTTAATGAACTCTCTTCGAGCCTTGGGGCGAGCAAGTTTTGTCCCGTTTCACTGCAGACCGGTGTTAACTCTTTTCATTTTGTGCGAATGAGATGTCGAGGCAAATCTTTGTTTTAGCCATTTTCTCTCTGCTGGTCTTTTTTACATGAAAAAACAACATTGGCTGTCTGTTTTTTATCCTTGCGCATGCGATGGATGTGATTTATCCTTTGAATCAAACCCCACTTGGCTTTTCTTTGGTTCTGATGACATTAGAGAATATTTGAAATGTTGGGTTTTGGGCGTTTGTGCATCTGACATCTTCGGAAAGCCTTCTAACCCAGGGGATGGTGTAAGGAGGATCACAGTCTGAGCTTCCTTTGTTGGGGTAGTGACAGTCTGCCTCTGAGGTTTAAACCTTGTTTAAATGTCTCTGTTTAGCTGTTTTTAATGAGGGTATGTGATCTTAGGTCCTAAGCTTAAATAATCTTAAAGCACCTAGTGAATCTCCCAGAGCACAGTGCATGTAATGTCGTGATTAAGAGTGTACAATTGCCATGAAAGCCCTGCCAGCACCGTGTCAGGGTGAGGAAGCGGTCACAGACAGGGTGTGTGAAGAAACTCTCCTTTTACTGCCTTTCTTCTGTCTGCTCCGTCTCAGGATGACATGCAATTCATACCTGGTGTATTCTATAAGCCCTGCTCAGTGATACTGAGGTGCAAATCCCCTCAGGCACCGGCCGGGCTCAGTGTATCACAGCCTTTAGAACAGCACAGCATACAGACAGACAGGCGGACACACAGACAGGAAGATGGAGAACAATGCGGGCAATTGTGTAAGGATAGAGTGTGGGAGGCAGGCTGCTATCTGGAAAAGAAAGTTGGAGCTCAAAAAGAGGAAGACAGCACAGAGAGAGTGGGGGGCAGATAGCAGGGGACTCGGAGGCAGACAGGAAGGCTCGGATGCAGGCACGATTGCGGTCCGACAGGTGACAGGTCAGCGGGATGGGGCCTTCTTTCTCCACCTATAATTAGATCCTCCGCAGGCGAGGTTTGCATGCTGTAAAACACTATAATCTCTCATTTCCACTTCCACTCCACCTGCTGTTTTAGGAGAACACCATGCAAATAGAGGTTTCTTTAGAGTGAAGGAAAAGACTCAAACATGGTATTTTCATCATTATCAATGTAGTGAAGTTGGGCTTCAAGTTCTCAGTAGGTTGTTATTGGTGTGAATGTTTTAAAAAGTAATTGTTTCAGATCACAAAAAAATTTCCATCATGTCGTTCCTTAAATGAGGTGCCAGAGAACTGTCGGAATGCCCAAAGTTTTCTCCTCTTATATGAAGCAGAGTAGCTCTCACTCACACTCCCCCCTCCCCAACATGTTATTGCACACTGCCTGTTGGCTGGTTGAAAGAAGACCACTGCATTTTTCCCTGTCTGATAAGAAAGACAACTTTAGCATATTTAGAAATCTGTCTGGTTCTATAAACTGCATGTCTGTAAGCAGCTGAATGCAGGCTAGCACCTGAGTGGTGTTGGCTCTCTAAGTTCTTAATAAAGCTATTTTTGTTTGTCTTTGTTGATGCTGGGAAACTTCTTGTATCTGAGGAGATCACTTTAAAGATGTTAATAAAAGTGTGCAGAGGTCCTCAAAGCTCAACCAGTCCCTCCAAATGTTTCTTGTGGATGAAAATATTTCTGGAAATGGTCCTGTGTTGGCATGGGTGGTTTTGAAAACGGATGACCTGTTTTAGGAAAAAAACATTCCCATGTGGACAGGGCCTTAAGCAGCTGACTGAAGGCTCTAGTGCAGATAACTAAGATTCTAATTTGCCAGCTAATGTCAACTTATTATACTTTTGTTACTCTCAAAAGTGCAGAATGGGAAAAGGGGATATGTTTTTCCAAAAAGCACTTGAAACTACTACTTTTAGGAGATGTTTTCTATTTTAGTTTAAATTTCTGTTAAAATATTTATAACAATAGATAAACCACTCCATTTTCCATTAAGTTTTTTTTTTTTTTTTTTTTTTTTTTAATGCCTTGTGAGGAAAAAATGCTGGAGTGACTGGTAATTTCTCTGGCTGTATGTATTGCAGAGTAATACAAGCCTCCTACCTGAAGGCCACTATCCTTTTCTTCACTAATAAGAAAGTTAAGTTTGGCTGTTTTGAAATATATCTGGATGTAAAAAAACATGGCCACTCATGGTGTGGAAATAAAATGAGTGCCACCTATCGCAATACTGTCTTAAAAATCAAATTTGCAAGCTTTAGGTGTCGCCTCTTTTAAGGAGCTAACTACAGATGGACGGCTGAATGATTTGATATTCTGACACTGGAAAACTACTACTAAATTTAATGAGTAGGTATTACATATTTTTAACTATGTATCAACATAACAGTAGTTGCTGTTATTTTATATTACCGTTTTACATTATTGTAGAAACAGTGTTGCTTTTCTGCCTTGAATAAAATCTATTTAATCATTTTATACATTTATTTTAAAGTAATTAGTATTAACAGTATTAATGCAAATAAATTGCTTAGACTGTGATATGGTGAGACCATGGTGTTTTTACTGAACTGAGTTTACTCATATTGTGATATTTTCAGGCTGGTCCATGGCTACCGCTCAACTACAAATAGTAGTTGAAATGCTGAAAAAAAACAATAGTGAGAGAGGAGTCAGAGTATGCCTTTGTCTGCGATGAGGAGGGCTTTAAGTACTCAAAGTGTCAAAGGTGGTTGGTGAGAGTTGCCCAGATTGAATCTGCTTCAGTTATTCATCAGCCACTCATCCGCAGACTAAAAGTTCATTGTGTGAAAAGTTCTTTGACGATTATTTATCATATCCTTGACTAGCAATTGGCATAGTAAAAGATGCAAATCGCATGTAAATATTGTAACAGAACGTATGCTGCCAGCCGCAAGTCAGCAAGGGCAGCAACAAGGTCTCGTCTGACTGTTATTACAAGCCCGGTGCCATGCCACTTTTCCACAGTCATGCCCCTGCCCACTCCTAGGGCGTCAACCATGCAGTCGCTTCTCCTCCTCCGAGTCATCATTTCCAATTAGGATAGTGTTTTGGAGCCGTCTAAAGCAGCATGCCACTGTGCCTCTAATGAAAGCGGCTCCCACTCCTATCTTTACATCTTTAGGCAGTGGTAATAAGGTAACTGATTCAGACATTGACAGATGGCCTCTGCTTGCCTCTCAGATGTGCATAATTATGCCACCAGTGTCTGCTCTTTTCCATAGTGGCAGGCAGCGCAGGGCTCCTCGGAGCAGCAAATGCTGCTGCTGCAGTGGTGGGTCTAGCTTTAATATACATTACAATACATTATTAATCAGACTGGCTATATATATATATATATATATATATATATATATATATATATATATATATATATATATAAAGTAAAAAAATGGATTACCACTGCTGTGATTTTTTTTTTTTTTTCTTTTTTTTTTTTTCTTCTTCTTCTCCCTGATACTGTGGGATGCTTAGTGCTTTGCCAGGAACACTAAGCCATTATTTCACTCTGTCCCACAGGCCAATCTTCTGACCTCATCACAGCATGTATAGCACAGTGCTACCCTGTTTATGCTGAATCCTGCGTGCATTATGAAATGGTTGTTAGGATATAAGCCATTTAAATTTTGCATCAGGGATCACTCCTATGGTTTATGTTAAGTGAAGGGTTTTATATTTAAATGTGAGGATGATTCTCTTTTGTGAGGCAAAAAAATAAAAATCATACAGCTGGAAGTTTTTTACTGCTATCATGTGTTTTTGTTTAGCAGTAAAAATATTTGCTGTTTGTGAGTGCAGAGGGTCACTCAGTTTAGCTGTCTAAAGTTGCATAGAGTTTTCCACCAGTGGGTTACAGTTCTAAAATAGTATCTCTAATTAGCTAATGTAATAAAAAAAAAACAAAAAACAAAAAAAAAACATTTAAACAAAGTTCTGGCAAATCTTTGTAAACATTTTCATCAGTGAATGGAAATACAAACAAGAAATTGTGCATGTTTTTTTTTTCTTCTTTTTTACTTCTCTCCCTCTTGTTTATGCTGCAGTAATGAGCTGAAGATCTACACTTTTCAAGGGTTTTGACAACAGCATGTTTCCTTCTCTGCGAGAGAGGAAAATGTGACAGCTAAAACTCTACATAAAATAACCGCTTTTTAGATGTGCTTTTCGCTAAGACTGAGCGAGATAAATGTGCTATACATCAGCAGTGACTGCAGGAAGGGGTCACTCAGAGTTCTCTGCTGCACACTGGCTCACTGCCTGTAGATGGTGCTACAGCACTGCTGGAAACACTAAACTTGAGCCCAATAAAGAGATCAGGTCAGTTACTTCTCCCTAACAGGAGCCATTTGTGGGAACAACTTTAGAGTGAAATCCTCCATTATGTGCACTACAGGAGACACATGTTTCTTCTTCCTTACCCCCCCCTTTAAAAAGATGAAGAACACCTAAATAAGTGAGTATTAGCCAGTCATATTAATCTGCCTCAAAATTTGAACAATTTTAATTTTGGTGAAGTGAAAAGTGGTTAAAAAAAAAGGATCATTTACACTTAAAAGCTGATTTTGAGATTTGCTGTTCTAAGACTGCTTTAAGTATTTAGTCAAAATTAATATTTTAACATATCTGGTGCTTCATCTGTCAGGAGTTAGCCTAAAAAGAAACCTGTACACCTTCTGTGAGTGTTTCTTTTTGACACTGCCAGGTAGCAAGTGGTTTAGACATCATTTGACAGCCTGTGAAATGCTGATTGCCTCACATCACACACTGTAAAGATGGCATTTGATGAATGTTTGATGCGGTGCAGCTGTAAACACGCCTGGCAGCTGCAGTGGACGCTGAAAGACTTGCCGTCTCCCCAGATGAGAGCAGGACAGGGTCAGATCAGGCTGCAGAGGTCTCAGGAGACCACCTGTGTGGAGTCGGCTGCGGTCGGGTCTATTAGGCAGAACACCGTTCCAGGCTGAGATCAAGGCCATAATCTGAGTTGTCATAATTGTCCTTGTTAACACTGTCTGTGAAATTGAGATATTTTGTTAGTGTTGGATCTGTGTCTTTGTGGTTTGCTGCATTGCAGTATGGCCGAGCCTTTTTGTGAGAACAGCAAGCCTGTGAATCGTCTCGTTGTTTCCGCTTTGCATCTGTTTTCTTTTTGTTTGGAAAAAGTTTGAAGGCCTTAGAGCAGTGGGTTTCTTCAGTCCCTGGGGGGTTATGCTCTCCTTTGTCATGGTTGTGGCAGTTTTCACAGGCTCTGCAGTGGGAATGTCTCTAGTAGGGGAAAAATGATGCAGAAATGGTTGTATGGTTCTTTTTCCTAGTCGGAAATCTATTAATTATTTAATGGGAATATGTAAAACTCCTCAACAGTTCCTTGATTTAAAACAGTATTATGGTCAGCCTCCCCCCGACCCCGCACCCCCCTTAAATAAATGTAAGTTGAACATCCTTGAAGCCAGATGAATACAGTGTATATCCAGGGAACATTTCACCCAATTAGTGATATTAAATAATAACTCACAGTTTGACAACTAGAAATGCACTGATCGTTTTTTTTTTTTTTGTTTGTTTTTTTTTTCTGGTATTGGCCAGAAACAGCCCAACGGCTGTTTCTGGCCAATACCAATTTTCTTAAAGATGTCAATTACCCATATTTTTTTTCTCTTTCCTGGGAAGTATTAAACAAAAGGGTTAAAAAGTGCTGTAAGTTTTGTAGGGATATAGAAGTTTTCAAATCAACAGAAAATGATGGGATAACAAGATAATCTCCATTTATGCTTCAAAACATATGTGCCTGAGCTCTACAAAATACAATACAAAATGGATGAAAGAGCATGCTGGTTTTCAGAAGTGTTTATATACAGAGGTTTTGGTTTTCAATAAATAATAAATGAAAATTCAGATTTTTCAGTATTTGACTGAGCCGATCAAGGTCAAAATAGCCGATTTCAGTCACTGACCAGTAAGGTGTTGAGCTCTCATGGTAATTTTGAGTAAAAATACCAAACTTTTACCATATTACCTCAAGAATTTAAAACAAAAACATTTATTCTGATCAAAATGGAAAAGCAACCTTTATTTCTGTCCCTGCTATAATGATCCAGTATAGTAATTATCACTGTAATAATATTTATTACATTTATTTATTTTACTTCAAGTATAATAGCAGAGACAATACCTGCACTAAAGCAAACTTCTAAAATAAATGATTGCTAAACCTACCTAGTAGTAGTTTTCAAGTGATTATTGTGTAGAATATTAGATGCTTTTGGCATTCTCTTTATTGAATAACTGAGGGAGTATAAGCTGATAATAACTGGTTACTTAGTCACTTGTAGATTAGCAACAGTGAAGAATAAAACTACAAACATTTCCAAGCAGCCAAATTCCTCTTTTTTTTTTTTTTTCTTTTTCTTTTTTTTCAAGAAAAGGTAACATTTAGTAGCCTTCTTCTTTCAGCCAGCTGACAGGCAGTATGCTGCAATATGTGAGAGAGATGGAGTGTGGCCCTACTATGGGCTCCATACAGCCAGAGAAAACTCCCAACACCCAAACACTTTCTTTGGTATCTCATAGTAAAGGACTTTAAACCACAGGAACATATGACCGAAAAGTTTATTGGTTTTGAAATAATAATATAAAACGTTGGTATACCTTAACAAAAGTAATCAGCTCATGCCTAATAAAAGCCGTTTATTTTTAACAGTCTTCTTGACAATAGGTAGGCTGTTCCCTTATTTGTTGGATACATTGTTTTTAAACACTCTAAATTTGTTAGTGGTACAAAATAAACAAAGATTTAGAAAAAAAGAAAGAAAAAAGATTAAGTAAACGTGTTTTGTCTATGAATCTCTTGTACCTTGTTTTGAGCCCGGTTGAAGTGTGCCTGCCCCGTGTTTGACCTCATTGTGTGCGCCGTATTACGATATCTGCCTTTAACATACGCACCACCTTCCCGCTCACAGAGGACACCTCTCTTTGTGCAGCTGAGGCAGCGACCTGTCCACTTCTGTGTGTGTGTGTGTGTGTGTGTGTGTGTGTGTGTGTGTGTGTGTGTGTGTGTGTGGTGTGGCTGTTTCAAGGCCTGTCTTGGCCCCAACGCGTTAACATGTGTGAGCTGAGCTGACAGGGAGAGTCCATGCCACTCCCCCAACCCTCCCAACTCCCACTTCCCCGCCACCTCCCTCTGCCCTACTCCCCACCTCCTCAGGGGAAAAGGCTCGCATGGCAGATCTGTCACCCAGGAGGTCGCTCAGTGTTAACGCTCCCGACACGGATTAAACACTAGTGGCCAGTGCCGGAGTGCGGGGTCAGTGTAGCCACCAATGACAAGCACCACGGGGGCCCATACCGACTGCCCTGCTCCAGCCTCGCACTACTGGCTCTCCTCATGTGTCAGACAGGCAGGGAGACAACAACCAGAGCTAGGCCTGTGAGCAAATGCTAATGCTGTGCCTTGCACAGCTGCTCCTCCTCAGTGCTTTAATAAAGAGCTATCAGTGTTGGTCTGGACTGTGTGGGAGCACTTTGAAGCTGTGGAATTTGCCTGTCATTTTGCTGCAATTAATCTGTTGTTTGCAACTTTAAAAAATGTTGATATAAAGTCTAAGATTTCATAGATCATGCTATGAAAATATACATTTCTGTTGTAGAAAGCTGCTCACGGAGTATTTGCAGTTTGTATGAGTTAGAAAGCCGTTATTCTTCTTAAACATGATAAAATAGTAATTGCATCACACTTTAAAACAACCTCGCCGAAGTGTCTCTGTTTCCAGTGAACGCTTTTTCTTTCACCCGCTCTCCCTCTTTCTGTTCGTCTCTTTCAGTTGATAAGACATGAGCTGAGCGTATGTGAAATATTTATTCAGCGTTAGCTCAGAGCACTGCAACTGCCCACACACACACGCATATACACACAGATGCTCTCTGTACCTGCCCTGGAGAGAAATCTTATCTGCGCTTCCTCTGACTCCGACACCCCCTGAAAGCCTGTCCCCCCACACTGGCCCGAGCTCAACACAAATTACATGTCTCATTGCTCTGCATTTACAGCTACTTTAAAGCCTGCCGCTCCTGTCCCCAGCATCAACCCTCTCATGCAGACTCTGTTTCAGCTCAAACAGAAAATAAAAGCATGATTTGAGCCTCCCCTGGTGCCTTTAATACTGTGCTATTTTTAAAGCCTAACAAATATAGTATCTGGTTTAGAAACCATAAAACAAATGAATATGGGAACAGTCATCCAGTTATGATCGTCGTTAATAGCATTAAAAGCATAACTGCTATAATATTTTGCCATGCTGTTTCTCCTGTTTAAAGTCATTTTAATGAGATGGCAGAGTGACCGGAATGTTTTTTGGCTGTATGGAGCACGGAGTAATGCAGCTCTACCCCTCCCCCACATATTGCTGCACACTGTTTCTCAACCGGCTGAAAAAAAGGCAACTTCTCTTACCCCCCCACACACACAAACACCCCTTAAAAGAAAACAAATTGAGCTGTTTTAAAGATTTCCAGTCATGAAAAACCCAGAGATAGTGTGGAAACTCAAGGAGTGGCACCTATCTTTTTTTTTTTTTTTTTTTTTTTTTTTTTTTTTTCTTTTTTTGTAACTACATTTAGCAAGCTATGAGTGACCCCCCTGTAGCTGCTTACTGCCACTCAGCTGGCTCAAAGAAGGCTCCTACACTTTTTCATCACTTACATGAAAGACAAATTAGACGTTTTTTTTTTTTAAAAAAAAATATTTTGCAAAAAATACATAAAGTCATGGCATGAAAAGTAAGTGCTGCTGATGACCCTTATAGAGAGAGTGCTCTTTGAAAAAGCCAAGTTAAGCCCAAATTGTTGTTTTTCTGTTTTAAATAATCATTTTTGGTTGCGATGTTTGTGTTAACCACTACTAGCCAAATTATAACCTCTACCACTAAACAAGTTATAATTTATTGAACGTTTAATATATTCATTTTAAAAATGTTCTTTTTTGTATTAATGGAATGCTTATTTATATATGAGCACTCTGTTTTTATTTTTTCTGTCTCTCTTGCTCACACACTCACAAAGACAACCACACACAATGAGACACAAACCCTGCAGCCTTTAGTCAGTCTTAAACTCTTTCAGTCCGCGCTCACGTAATCTGGCAACCATCCACAGCCCCCATGACTGACCCTCATAATGCTGGCTGGCACTCTTCTCGCTTTGTTTAGCTTTCCAAGTCGAGTGCAACTGAAGAGAAATAGTGAGGACATAGCCAAGATTAAATCTTTTGTGTTTTTGGTTGGTACATAGTTAAAAAAAATAAGTTTTTTTTTTGTTTGTTTTGTTTTTTTTTGTTTTTTTTTGTTTGTTTTTGTGTGGTAGATAAAAAAAAAAAAAAAGTGGAATTTTCTTTTAACACATACTGTAATGAATGTGGCCCTATGTGCCGTGGCATTACACTTCTTTGGCTCATCAACAGCCTTATTTGTGTTGTGCTGATGTGATGCATGTTTTTATAGCTTGTCGGCTATAGTGTAAAATGAGAATGCTTGGCAGTTCCGTAGTCTGGCAGTCGGTGGTTTCAGTTCATAGATCGGGGCCACCCCTTGTTAATCAATTTACAGAATACGGGAAACTTTTATGGAAGGTGTCCCTGTCCCTTTGTTACTGCTACGATCCCTTTTCCCCTCTCCTGGGAGCGTGTGGGTGGTGGGAGCTGCCATGCTTGCTCAGCTTTAAGTTATTTTATTCACACTTTTAATCGCTGAGTGCTTTATTATTAGGTGCTGGATTCTGCTGGCCAGGGGATCTGCATGAGAAGGCGTAGGACGCATTTAGTGGAATCATATTAATGGCGCCATAAAACAAACCTGTCAGGCTGTTCTTAACCCCTCCTGGCAGAGACGCTCTGCCCGGGGTCGGCCCCTTCTCTGAGCGCTTACAGGTGGCTAAGGAGAGTGCATCTCCATCATCTCCTCCAGTGTGTGTTAATAGTTTTATTAATTCATTCTCCTTTTTTCCTTACCCCCTAGGCACTCTTTGCATAATCATACAGACATTTTTCAGCTAAATGGTATTTGCCAAGGGAGGTTTCCTACATTAGAAACGCTCCTCCCAGACACAAATACCAACACTTCAGTTACAAGTGCTTGTTAGCTAATTCTCAGTGTAAACTAAAAAACTTGGATGCATCATTATTTTTTGCCTCTTTTACGTTCCTTTGTTGCCTTACTTGCATAGTGATTCAGTTCAAGAAGTGAAAGTCAGATATTATGTATTACTCACAGTGTTATTTCTTAGATATTTATTTCTGTTAAATTTAAAGAATGTGGCTTACAGCTAAAGGGAACAAAATTCAGTTTCTTAGAAAGGTTAAATATTACAATATTACAGTGACCCGTTTTTTAAACAAAAAAAAAGAAAAGAAAACAAGTGGAATACAGAGATGTCAGCCGAATGAGACAATACTTGTACTGTATAATATGTGCACCTAATACTTGGTAGGAGCTACCTGTGCATGAATTACTGCATCAGTGCATCATGGCATAGAGGTGATTAGACTATGGCTCTGATGAGGTGTTAACAAAACCCAGATTGCTCTCATATCATCCCTCAGATAGCTGTCGTTTAGATCAGGTCAGTTTGTTGGCCAATCAAAAACAGAGCTCGTATGGTCACTACAACAGGTGTTAGTTCTTTAGGCAGTGTGGGCAGGTGCCAAGCCCTGCTCGAAAGTTTAGCATCTCCTTTGAAATTGATAAAACGCACTGGACCCACACCAGCAGATGACATTACTTGTCAAATCCTCATGTCTGCGGAAACTTTACACAGGGCCTTAAGCAATTTAGATCCTGTGCCTGTACATTCTTCCTCTCCACTGTGGAAATTGAATTTTGAAATAAAATACAAAACATACTTTATCTGAAAAGAGGACTTTAGACTTTGGCACTGTGGAGCTGTCCAGTCATTTTTTTTTTCCTAACCCAGGGATAACTTTTCTGGCATGGTTATACACAAGTATTGCAATAGTTGTACCCCATGTCCTGGATGCATTTGTGTGTGGAGGGTCTTGAAGCACTGGCTCCTGTTGTACTTCATGCCTTATGCATCTCCCCTAAACTCTTGAATGACCCTTGTTTCAAAATCCTCTCAAGGCTGTAGTTATCCCTGTTGGTTGTACGTGTTCTCCTATCCTATCACACATTATACTTCCTTTCATTTCCCATTAACATGTTTGAATAAAGTACTCTAAGCAGGTAGCTTTTTTACATTTACCTTTTGTGGTTCAACCTCCTAGTTGAGGATTTCATTGACTGTCTACTTGACAACTGTCAAATGAGAAGACTTCCATATGCCTATTATATAATATATCTGTATTTTAAAAAAGAAAAAAAAACAATCACAGATTTATTGGTCTTATTTAATTGTGTAAGAAATTAATCTTAAACTTTTTATTAGTTGTCAGCCATAATCATTAAAATTATTGCAAAAAATAACTTTAATATATTTTGTGTGTGCAGAATCTGTATATTATTAATATATTTATATTTTTTGATTGGATTACTCAAATAAATAAATTTTGACTTTTTTGAATTGACTAAGATGCACCTTATTCCCTTCTTATATGATTAGACAGTAGTTTACTAATAAAGTACTCAGGGTTTTACCTGATGTGTGCAATTTGTTGAATAAAAATGCCTCATTTCTAACCTGGAAATGAAGCCCCTCCTTTGACTTTTTTTTTTTTTTTTTTTTTTTTTAATACAAATTTCCTCTTTTAAGGCTACATTTTGTTTAACATGTCCTTAAATCACTCAGCTGTATTTTACCAAAACAAACCCCTTTCCAAGGAATTAGCTATGTCTTAGTTTCACAGAAACTTTATAGAATACAAGGAGACAAGTGAACAGCATAGCCCTGCCTCTTCTCATTACTGCGGGATGTCTGACAGCAAAGTCTTAGGCTTTGCACCTGACTGAAAAAAAAAAAAAAAGTGAGGTTTTCCCAGATGTTTCTGTTCATTTAAAATAAAGCATGTAAATCTTGACAACATTGGTTCGGCATACCATGAGGGAGGAATTGAGAAGATATTTCTGACATTTTTGGTCTGTTCCCTTCATTTAGGCTCTCAGTTTAGACACAAAGCATTGTATTTCTGTGAGCTTTTATCTTCTCCACTGAGCCAGAACGTGGTGAGTAGAAATTTGCATTAGTGGGCGATTATGAATACCTGTGACAGATTCTCTCTGCTGGCTCCCTGGGCAGAAATGAATTGGCTCCCTCTGTTGACTTGCACAGGAAGACAGAGACCAAGCAATTAGACTTTAGTGGTTAATGTAGCAGCTTTTGCGGGGAGGGCAAGGAGGTTCAGCGTTCCTGCTGGGCTCATGTCAGTTTCCAGGCGCACTTCCCCCTTTTTCTTTTTGCTTTTTCTGTATAAGAATGCTGGGAATATGACAAGCTACCTGTCCACGAGCCAGCAGAATTCCTCTGGGGTGAGGGTAGAGTCGTTTTAGAACTGCCTCATGGGAACTGAGGTGACAACACATGACGTAAGTTATTCATAACACAGAGGAGATGTAGTGCAGCTATCTCTGCACATCATGCATATTCATTGTTTACCTTCTTCGTCCCTCACCAGCTCTAGTTATTTGCTGTATACGTAATTCAAATGAGCTCCTATTAGCTAAACATATTGTTCATATTGTCCACTTTCTTGCATTGTGGTAATCCCACAGCATTCCTGCCTGATGGTGGGTTCACCAACCATTTCACAGGTTGTACTCAGGGATAATAAGCAATACAGTGGTAATGCCTAGGGCAGTGGGCCACGGTGTTGTCTGTATTACTCATACTACACATTTCCCTGGTGGCTGCTTGAACCTAGGCCTAGTCCGGCAGTAGGTAGAGTGGCCCCCAGAGCAAAATACGCAAACTCTATGTTGTTGCTATGACAGGAGCAGTCTGCCGTTTACAGGCCTGCTGCTGAAGCCCGAAGGCCTCAGAGCTTCTCGTCCTGTCTCGAGCCTAACTCGGACATATTGTTTCTACTCTCAACCCTCAAGCTCGTTCAGCCTGGACTGCAGACTGCTGCCTCAATGTAGCAGTACAGTCGATGTTTTCAAAAGTCATTGCACGGATGCACCTGGTGTTTTTTTTTTTTTTTTCTAAACCACTGATCATCTGGTTTTAATTGATTCAAATTTCTTTCTAAAATCTGTAAATGGTGGCAAATCAACAACTCTTTCCCCAAATTATTGTTTAACTGAAACTTTGTGCTCATAATAAATAAAGGGGTGGTGACATCACTGTATAAACTATTTCATGTAGTTGATATTGCTGCATATGTCAATTCTCCAAAGAATTTCATTAAAAAAAAGTCATTTTTTTTGTAAATGAACTTCAGTCACTCTTTTCTGATTCTCTCATCCTTTGGGAGTAAGTGGAAACTTCCATCCGTTTTTGAGCACCCTCGGACATAACAGCTCCGCTTTTTAGTAGCCATCCTCTTCTCAAGTGGAGTAGTCAGACATGCTAATGCGACTTAGCTCTTAAATTAGCTGGTATATCAGCTGGGGTGGGGCCGTTTGCTTGATGGTGTGCTGAATATGAATTACATAGATAAACTGTTATCTGATTTGTCCATTTTTAAGCAAAGAAACAAAGCTGACTGGCTATGAGCAGGGCTTTTGATACTAATTCTTGACATTCACACAGCCTCAACAATGCACAACAGATCATATTATACCCCCAAAACTATGGAAAAATAAAATTTGTTGTCATGACCCCTATACATTCACTAGACATAGATCTACAATGAACAAAGGGATTTATACATGAAATCTAACAAAAAGATTAAATTAAACTAGCTTACCTTAATCATAGCAAAGATTATAGCTCAGATTTATACAAGATTTAAATTAAAAATAAATTATAGACATGTCCAACAGTTTATAAGTAAGAAAAGAAAGTTGGATTTATTGTTACAAAGCAATGTTTTTCATTTACTGTAACTATACAAAGCAAATCACACTTTAATTATCGTTAGTGTTAAAACTTTAAGTTTAGCAGGTGCTTTAATTTTTTTTTTTTTTTTTGACTTTTTTCAGAGTTAGCAGGACTTCAATTTGGTACTTTGAAGGAAAACCTTACCATGTGTTCCTTAGCTGTAAAGTGAAAAGCAATTAAACCTCTGTTCCTTTTAGTTAATGAATCATGTGCCTCATTAAAATGTAGTTGGTGTGACTTGTTTAGTTTAAATAGCGTTAAAAGAAGCCCCACCACTTTTCAGTTGTTTGTATGACAACATAACATGAGCTGTGGCTAAGTGACCTAAATGCACTTTGAGGAAATATTGTTGCACTCTGGAGCTGGCTAATGATGCTGAAGTTGACATTAGATTTGCTGCCTCCTGTTGGTAGATCACAATCAGAAGTTGTAACATTGGTCAAGCCTAAACTGAATCATAGTACACTACTTCACACAATTTCATATGTTGAACCGTCATTCTAGTGTAAAAGCAAAAAAAGGCAATTGCTTCCATTTCAGCACTAAATCGAAGTACTGTTTCACAGTTTGTTTTTTTAGGAATGTGGTTTTCATTTCGTAATTTATTGATGGAAAATCTAAATAATCAGACTTGTCAAGCCTTAATGGATAAATGCTATACAGACCAGAGATGTTTTAAACTCACTTTGTGATCTGTGAAACCATTTATTTGGGAGAAAAAGTCAAACTCTGTCTTTCCTTTGTCCTGAGGAGCAGCTTGGATGGGTTCTTCATTTAAAACTGTAGAACTTAGAGAAATCAAATATGGACTGAATGCCCAGAAAGCAGGTCCTTGGAAACACAAATATTGATTTGTGAAACCAAAAAATTGTAAATTGATGCTTTTCATATTATTATTATTATTATTATTATTATTATTATTATTATTATTATTATTATTATTATTATACTGTTACATTCTTATGAATTTTCTTATGTTTTGAGCTGAATTATCTTTACTCTTCAATTACTAATCGCTACAATCGAGTCTATGTAAAACCTTTCGCCAAAGACATGCCATTGCTAGATCAAATTAACTTTAGCTTAGCTCTTTTGCTTTTATGGATTAGAAGAAATTTGAATTCTTAAGTGCTAATTAGCTATGCTGCAGTTATTGATCGGAAAATAAAAATAGATTTTTAAGTGCCAGTCACGGGTCTATCAGGTCAAGTTGATTATCCAATGATTCTGGGCACCTTCAAAGCTATCAGTAGACTCTTAACTTGTCTAACTCAGGGTACTTTAATGACTAACTCTAGCAAAGTATGTGATAATTGAGAAATTGAAAAGAAAAATGTCTTTGGTAAATAAAAGTTGCCCATATGTTGGAGGAGTTGGTACTTCTTCACACTAATAGATTTTGAGATTTGTCTTGCTGTGGGGGACTTTTTTAGTTCATCCCCGTCAACCTGCTAGTGTGATGCCCCCCTCACACTTTCCTGATCGCTTCAGTTAGAGACAGACTCATTAGGCTGTCAGTAAATGGGTTTAAATGCAGCCGTCCAATTAGCGCTCTGCTGTGAAATGCAGTGGGTGTTGTGCAATGTGCTTAGCACCATTCCTTTTACAGAATTATAAAGGATTACTCATTCAGCGTGAGCCATCTTATTTCTACTAGGGGTCTTGACTTTTCTCAGTATCATTGCCACAGAGGGGGTAATGGTTGCACATGCTTCCCCAGTTGCCATATGTGCTTCGTCAGAGAGTATCACTGCCTCTGAATCTAAGAGGATTTGATGTTCAAGTTAAAATGACAGCATCATGCCTATCCATGTCGTACTTTCTTTCCAGCAGTAAGGCATGCTGCCAAGTCTGTGCTACTGCAAACAGGATTTCAAGATATTAAAAAGTTGAATGCCTCTTACTTTCAAACAACCAAGAGTAAAATCTGTTGCCACTGGCGATAAATCTCAGAGGATTTAGGGTACTGTAATGCTCTTCATGAGATTTAGAACGTAGTTAAATCTGCTACATATTTTTTTGGGGGAACAGGTTTTTTTGAAAGCTTGTTGGGTGTTGTGCAGCATGATGTGTTTTGCTTTAAACTGTCATCTCCTTTCTCCTCAGATCTTTCTGGTGACTGTGTGGCATTGGGAGCTCTTCATGCTTCCTCTCTTCCTGCTGCTGCTCATCGGCTGGAACTACATCCAGCTCTCCAGGGAAAAGGCCAGCTCCAACCAGGATCTGGTGAGTGATGAGGAATCTTAAGTATGTATCTATATAGAAGCTTGCTTTTACAGTGCATAACAACTCCATACATCATTCAGACTGGATCCAGCATATGCACAGTTTTCCCTATTAAATTTGAAGTGATAATTGTACCATTAAGACAAATGAATGATTATTAGGACATAACAATGAGTGCAAAGTCAACATTTTACATTGAAGCAGAACTTTGATGTTTCAGTTTTAGTTTCTTCATCTTAAGAAACTGTGAGAGAGTAGACTGGAGAATATTCAACTTTATTGAAGAGCGGTGTTTTAGCTTATGGCTTGTAATAGTTGGATTTATTTACAAAAGGAAATAAACAAGCACAAGACAGTTGAAATGTATTGATCAGTGAGCACACTGCACTTAGGCTGCAATGGATAACATAGTAGCTGCCCCAAACATATTGTAATGGCAAAGTCTGGAGCTCCAATCTTAATTCATAGGGTAAAAATGTATATTGCAATTTATCCAGTGAGGAGGAGGAGGAAATCAGCAGAAATTTTATTTGGGAGCAGTAGCTTGAAGAGCTAAAAAAAAAAAACCACCCTAGTTTACTTCATGTTGTCAGAAAGGTTCTATTTCAGGTACTTCTTCATTAACCATGCCTTACTGTTATCAGGTCTGGGTGTGGCTAGTGAAATAGAACTCTTAAAGTGGAAAAATGTGGTTGAATTACTATTTTACATAAGGCCATGTGGGTTTGAATAGCTGATTTTTCTCTTGTCACTTACTAATTCTACAAACTTGCCATGCCTTCTTTACTTTATGGGGGAGAGTAGACCCTGTGATATGAATGGAAGTTAATACAACTTATGAGCTGTTAAGTGCAAAAAACTTAAAATAATCAAAAAAGTGTATCTGGTAAGTTTTAGGTACTTAAATCATTCAAGTCATGGCAAACACTTACATGATATGGCTACGAGTCAGAGATCTAGAGTGCGATCAATTTGGTCTCAGATGCAACTGGATTTCTGAATAGTGCACCAAAAAAAAAAATAAATTCTGAGTTCCAATTGTGCAACCAGTCATTCGAGAAAAGAAGAAACAAGTCTCAGACACTGGACATCTCCCTGTGGTTCGACGACAGAAACACATTAGGCCCATGTCATAGTCTAAGGAACCTCCACCCCCGATTGTCTGTAGTCCAGCTGTTCATGTATGTGTCTATGTTGTGTGCTGCAGTCAAGTAGGCTAGGCTAGTCTGATAAACAGAGTGGATGCAGCGCAGATGAGAAGAAAATATAGACAAGTAAAAGGCCCGAGCCATCCGAAAATCATTACCAATGCTCCGACACACACACATCAACCTCCCAGGTTGTGTGCGTTTCACTCTTGGGGAAAAGACCCAAATTTTTACGAATGAGATACCGTTGTGTTCAAAAACTTCCCTTCCAGTCTGATCTCCACATATTACACTGCCGATAATTATGACAGTAGATTTATGCCACCAATCTGAGAGCAGTGAGACTGATGTGAGCTTGTATATTAATGTGAAGAAACAATAATTTGTGGTGCATGTGGTTAAATCTCAAACATCCTTGTTTAAAAATTGAAGTGCAAATTAAAAATTTTAAGTGTAATTTACAAGTGAATATTGGCTTGGCTTTATGAATAATGCTTAAAAAAAAAAAAAAATAAAAAATATATATATATATATATATATATATATATATATATATATATATATATATATATATATATATATATATATAATAATTCCATAATTCCCTTCTCACCCTCCACGGGTGGTCTTTCTCAACCTCTGAGCTCGGGTCCTCTACCAGAGGCCTGGGAGCTTGAGGGTTCTGCGTAGTATCTTGGCTGTGCCGAGAACTGCGCATTTCTGGACTGAGATGTCTGATGTTGTTCCTGGGATCTGTTTTAGCCACTGCTCCAGTTTGGGGGTGACTGCCCCGAGGGCCCCGATGACCACAGGCACCACTGTGGTCTTCACCTTCCAGGCCTTCTCCAGTTCCTCTCTGAGGCCCTGGTATTTCTCCAGTTTCTTGTGTTCCTTTTTCCTGATGTTGCAATCGCTTGGTATTGCTACATCCACCACAACAGCTTTCCTCTGTTGTTTATCCACCACCACGATGTCCGGTTGGTTCGCCATTACCATTTTGTCTATCTGGATCTGGAAGTCCCACAGGATCTTAGCTCGGTCATTCTCCACCACCTTTGGGGGTGTGCCCCACTTTGATCTCGGGGCTTCCAGTCCATATCCTGCACAGATGTTTCTGTACACTATGCCCGCCACTTGGTTATGACGTTCCATGTACGCTTTCCCTGCCAGCATCTTGCACCCTGCTGTTATGTGTTGGACTGTCTCAGGGGCCTCCTTGCACAATCTACACCTTGGATCTTGTCTGGTGTGGTAGATCTGAGCCTCTATTGCTCTGGTGTTTAGGGCCTGTTCCTGTGCAGCCAGGATGAGTGCCTCTGTGCTGTCCTTGAGTCCAGCTTTTTCCAGCCATTGGTAGGATTTCCTGATATCAGCCACTTCAGTTATTTGTCGGTGGTACATCCCATGTAGGGGCTTATCCTCCCATGATGGTTCCTCCAGCACCTCATCCTCTGGTCCCCATTGTTTGAGACATACGCTGAGCACATCGTCGGTTGAGGCTTTGACCTTGATGTATTTATGGATCTTGGATGTTTCATCCTGGACAGTGGCTCTCACACTCGCTAGTCCTCTGCCTCCGTCCTTACGGCTCGTGTATAGTCTCAGGATGCTGGATTTAGGGTGGAACCCTCCATGCATGGTTAGTAGTTTCCGAGTTTTAACATCCATGGTCTTTATCTCTTCCTTTGGCCAGCTTATTATTCCTGCAGGGTATCTGATTACCGGCAAGGCATAGCTGTTTATCGCACGGATCTTGTTCTTGCCATTGAGCTGGCTTCTCAGGACTTGCCTTACTCGTTGGAGGTATTTGGCTGTGGCTCCTTTCCTTGTGACCTCATCGAGGCTGCCATTTGCTTGTGGTATTCCCAGGTACTTGTAACTGTCCTCAATGTCTGCTGTTGTTCCCTCTGGGAGTGAGACCCAGATATATATATATATATATATATAAAATAAAAAAAATTCCCTTCTCACCCTCCACGGGTGGTCTTTCTCAACCTCTGAGCTCGGGTCCTCTACCAGAGGCCTGGGAGCTTGAGGGTTCTGCGTAGTATCTTGGCTGTGCCGAGAACTGCGCATTTCTGGACTGAGATGTCTGACGTTGTTCCTGGGATCTGTTTTAGCCACTGCTCCAGTTTGGGGGTGACTGCCCCAAGGGCCCCGATGACCACAGGCACCACTGTGGTCTTCACCTTCCAGGCCTTCTCCAGTTCCTCTCTGAGGCCCTGGTATTTCTCCAGTTTCTCGTGTTCCTTTTTCCTGATGTTGCAATCGCTTGGTATTGCTACATCCACCACAACGGCTTTCCTCTGTTGTTTATCCACCACCACGATGTCCGGTTGGTTCGCCATTACCATTTTGTCTGTCTGGATCTGGAAGTCCCACAGGATCTTAGCTCGGTCATTCTCCACCACCTTTGGGGGTGTGCCCCACTTTGATCTCGGGGCTTCCAGTCCATATCCTGCACAGATGTTTCTGTACACTATGCCCGCCACTTGGTTATGACGTTCCATGTACTCTTTCCCTGCCAGCATCTTGCACCCTGCTGTTATGTGTTGGACTGTCTCAGGGGCCTCCTTGCACAATCTACACCTTGGATCTTGTCTGGTGTGGTAGATCTGAGCCTCTATTGCTCTGGTGTTTAGGGCCTGTTCCTGTGCAGCCAGGATGAGTGCCTCTGTGCTGTCCTTGAGTCCAGCTTTTTCCAGCCATTGGTAGGATTTCCTGATATCAGCCACTTCAGTTATTTGTCGGTGGTACATCCCATGTAGGGGCTTATCCTCCCATGATGGTTCCTCCAGCACCTCATCCTCTGGTCCCCATTGTTTGAGACATTCGCTGAGCACATCGTCGGTTGAGGCTTTGACCTTGATGTATTTATGGATCTTGGATGTTTCATCCTGGACAGTGGCTCTCACACTCACTAGTCCTCTGCCTCCGTCCTTACGGCTCGCGTATAGTCTCAGGATGCTGGATTTAGGGGTGGAACCCTCCATGC
Organism: Anableps anableps; assembly: GCA_014839685.1. NCBI lineage: Eukaryota > Metazoa > Chordata > Actinopteri > Cyprinodontiformes > Anablepidae > Anableps > Anableps anableps. The sequence continues at coordinate 26,514,046 of CM026073.1, forward strand.
ATGGTTAGTAGTTTCCGAGTTTTAACATCCAGGGTCTTTATCTCTTCCTTTGGCCAGCTTATTATTCCTGCAGGGTATCTGATTACTGGCAAGGCATAGCTGTTTATCGCACGGATCTTGTTCTTGCCGTTGAGCTGGCTTCTCAGGACTTGCCTTACTCGTTGGAGGTATTTGGCCGTGGCTCCTTTCCTTGTGACCTCATCGAGGCTGCCATTTGCTTGTGGTATTCCCAGGTACTTGTAACTGTCCTCAATGTCTGCTATTGTTCCCTCTGGGAGTGAGACCCCTTCTGTGTGGATGACCTTCCCTCTCTGTGTAACCATCCGACCACACTTCTCTAGTCCGAATGACATCCCAATGTCAGTGCTGTAGATCCTGGTGGTGTGGATCAGTGAGTCGATGTCTCGTTTGCTCTTAGCGTACAGCTTGATGTCATCCATGTAGAGGAGGTGACTGATGGTGGCTCCGTTCTTGAGTCGGTATCCGTAGCCAGTCTTGTTGATGACTTGGCTGAGGGGGTTCAGACCTATGCAGAACAGCAGTGGGGACAGAGCGTCTCCTTGGTATATGCCACATTTGATGGACACTTGTGCAATTGGCTTGTAGTTGGCTTCAAGGGTGGTTTTCCACATCCCCATCGAGGCTGCAATGAAGGCTCTTAGAGTCCTGTTGATGTTGTACATCTCTAAGCATTCAATGATCCAAGTGTGTGGCATTGAGTCATAGGCTTTCTTGTAATCAATCCAAGCCGTGCACAGGTTGGTGTGTCGGGTTTTGCAGTCTCGGGCGACTGTTTGGTCTACCAGGAGTTGGTGTTTGGCTCCTCTGGTATTTATGCCGATGCCCTTCTGTGCTGTACTCATGTATTTATCCATGTGCCCACTTATCTTAGCTGCTATGATGCCTGACATGAGCTTCCATGTTGTAGAGAGACAGGTTATTGGCCGATAGTTGGATGGGATCGAACCCTTTGAGGGATCCTTCTGGATCAGGATTGTGCGCCCTTCAGTTAACCATTCAGGGTGAGTCCCACTTTGTAGCAGCTGGTTCATTTGAGCTGCCAGTCGCTCATGGAGGGCAGTGAATTTCTTTAGCCAGTAGGCATGGATCATGTCAGGACCTGGTGCTGTCCAGTTTTTCATACCTGAGACTCTTTCTTGGACATCTGCCACTGTGATAGTTACTGGGGCTTGCTCAGGGAGGTTGCTGTGGTCATCTCGTAGAGAGATTAGCCACTGTGCATTGCTGTTGTGGGTCGCCTCCCTTTCCCATATGCCTTTCCAGTACTGTTGGGTCTCCAGCCTTGGTGGGTCTGCTCTGTTGTTATTACCCTGCCATTGAGAGTACACTTTAGCTGGTTGGGTGGAGAAGAGCCGGTTAATCCTCCTGGCTTCATTTTCTCTCGTGTACCTCTTTAGGCGACTGGCCAAGGCTTGGAGCCTTTGTTTGGCAGTTTCGAGCGCTTCAGGTATGGGCATCTGGCTGTACCGCTTGGGTACCGGTCTTTTGATTGCACCTCTTTGGAGCTCTGACAATTGGCTCACTTCCCTCCTTGTTACCTTGATTTTAGCCTCTAACCGTCTTTTCCATGGTGGGTATTGAATCTCATGGTTGCTCCTATAGCCGAGCATCTCAAGGATCACTGATGCTGAGTTGTACACCAGCTCATTGGTTTCCGTTATGGTGTTGGTAGGGATCGTTCTCAATGCTGCATTCACATCTTCAATGAGACTTTCTGATGGTACTTCACTCAGCCGTTGTAATTGGCATCGGGATTGCCTGGTGTTCATTCGGGCCACGATCCTACCTCTCAGGTCAGTTGCTGCCTCGTTCAGCTTTGATGGTTCGTTCATTATTGGGGCTGCATACCCAATCTGCGGGTGGGGAGTTGAAGCTAACTCCCCTCTGACCTGGCGTCCTGGCTCCCCCTTGCCGTAGCATTTGTGTTGTACCTCGTCTATCTCAAGTTGTGACAGCATTTGCCGTTTGCGGATGTTGGAACACTGAGCTACTAGTTGTTTGGCAGTTAGTGTTGAATGGGGATGTCGACGTAACCATTCCTCCCGCATTCTTTGCATGTAACCCCTCTGACTAGGGTTACTTGAGTAGTAGCATTCCAACAGATCCAAGTTTTCACCTCTCGCCCAATTCCGTCTTGTTCCAGTAACCCATTTTTCGTGAAGGTGCCCTGGTTCCCCAGCACCTGACGCAGACCTTGTTTGGCCGGGCGACGTCTGAGCCGGCATGGCGTGTATTCCTTTATCACTCATCATGAGGTAGGCAGTAGCGCGAAGGATCTTGCCTAAGGACCCACACTGGATATCTCAACCAAGCGACCCGGCCTGGATTCGAACCCCGGTCTCCCGGGTGAAGGTCGGGTGACTTACCCATTGAGCTACCCAGCCGCTATATATATATATATATATATATATATATATATATATATATATATATATATATATATATATATATATATATATATATATATATATAAAACAACTGTCAACGTTAACATGCGATTAATCTAAAAAGTTTAACGTGTTATTTAATTTAAGATTAATCACATTACTTTTCACCTCAAAGCCTCTCTCCCATGGAGGGTTACTTAGTTCAAAGCAGCATGTTAAACGGTCTGGTACTGTACTTGTACTACAACAAGAGTTGCAAACGCAAGTGAAAAGATTAGTGAGGAGAGTCAGACTGGTGTGCTTAGTGGCAAATTTTGCTTTAAAAAACACTGTGGTTAGAGCGGGCACCCCGTATACAGAGGGTATAGACCTGGTTGCAGCTGTCCCAAACTCGAATCCCGTCCTTGGTTCTTTTGCCGCATGTCTATCTCCCCTATTCTCTGCCCCCTTACTTTTAAATTACTGTCAAATAAAGGCCACTAGTGCCGAAAAATTTCTTTACAAAAAATTTTTAAAAAACTGCGATGGACGTTTGGATAAAACCAAGGTCGTATGTAGCCTACTCAATGCTATGGTGAATTATCCTTCCATCGAAGCACAACCAGTTCATAGTTAACATTTCTAAATTACATTTGAAAACACTTTCTCCTACTAATATTTTGGGAATGATACTTGCTGTGCACGTGCTTATTGAGTTTAATGCTGTTCACACTTCTGACTGGCCCCCAATTTCACCATGTTGTAGGCCTCCTTCACTGACCAGACATAGGGCAAGCTCACTCCCACACCCTCCTCAAAGTCAAACCCATGGCCCAGTCACTGTGGCTGCTGGATGAGATGCCATCTCTGGGAAATGTCCACACTCACCCTCATATCCAGCACCGAGACTCTGTCACCCCACTTAGACCCTACGGCCAGCAACGTCACCGCTCTGCACCCGGGCAGTGTCACAGTGTGCAGCACAGCAGGGTTGGGGATGACTTGATATAAAGTGATCTAGGCAACAACATCCAAATGAAATGTTTTTTTTCTTCCTCTCTTTCGTCTTTCTGTTTTTCTGTGTGCCTATGTTGTGGAGAAAAGAGATTGCTTTTGGTGTGACATTGCTCTTGCAAGGAAGGCCCTTCTTCACCTCTCCTTTTGTGTGAGGTCACCCCTGTGATGCAGTCTCTATGGAAACAAGCCTCTCCCAATAGGGGTGAATGTGCTCAAAGAAAATTTCATTACTAGGTGTTTGTTAAAAATGCTCCAGTGCCCACATGTCTCATTCGTTGGAAATCACCCCATACCCTTTATTTTCTCGTAGGTGAACATGGCCATGGGTGACGACGAAGAAGACGACGAAAAGGTAGTTCATCTTATCTCGCTCTAAAATTTTCAAGTGTATTTGGTTTTATCACATAGATATTTCCACTATGAACAGATTTTAGACATGCATTCACTTATCTTATTAACCAATAGATTTTGGAAGAAAATATACATAATAGTTCCTTCTGAACATCAAAGGCTGAATCAAACACATAATTGTGAAATGGAATGAAATGATGCATAGTTTTAACCATTTTTGCAAATAAAGACTTTAAATGTTGGAATTTAATCTTCTGTACTCTGATACCCTTAAATAAAATCCAGTGGATCCAGTTTCATTGATGTAGAGATAACCCAATTAGGTAAAACAATCCACTTGTGTGTTGTTCATTCTCCATGTAAATCCAGCTGTTCTATGGAGTCCTCAGAGGTTTGTTGGAGAACATTAGGGAACAAACTGCATCAGATCAAGGAACCCAGCAGTCTAACATCTGATAAAGGACAAGAATAACATAATAACAAAAATACTTCCCAAGACAGTTGTCCACCCAGACTGACAGGCCAGGCAAGAAGGGCACTATTCAGGGAAGCAGAGATCCCTGATAATTCTGGGGGAGCTGCAGAGATCCACAGCTTAGTTGGGTGAATCTGTTAACAAGACAACTATTAATCATGCACTTAAAAACTCTGGCCTACTACTTTATGCAAGTAGAAAGTCATTGTTGACATAAAAGCTTTAAGAAGTCCTGCTTGCAGTTTGCAGAAGGTTTTGTGGAAGATATGGTAAAGCAGGTGCTCTGATCACATGACAGCAGATTTGAACTTCTTGCCCTACATGCAAAGCACTCCATGTGCCAGAAAACTAACACTGAATGAACATCGTCCTGGTCACAGTAACACAAAAGTGAAACATTGTAGTGGGAGTATCATGCTGAGGGTATGTTTTTCTTTAGTGGGGATAGGGAGCTGGGCAGAGTGGATGAGGAGATGGATGGAGCTAAATATGACAATCATTATAAAAAATCTGTCAAAGGCTGCAAAGGACTTAAGAATGGTGCAGAGGTTCACCTTCCAGCAGGTCATCAACCCTAAACATACCGCCAGACCTACAATGACATGGCTTAGATCAAAGCATTCATGTAACCCAGTCAAAGTCTAAACATAAATCCAATCAAGAATCATTTGTAAGACTTAAAAAAAAAATGATGCTCACACACACTCTGTCCAAAGTGATTGAACTTCAGCTATTCTCCAAAAAGGAAATTGCAAAGTTTTCAGTCTATAGATGTGCAAAGTTGGTAGAGACATACCTCAAAAGACTTGGAGCAGCATTTCCAAGAAAATGTGTTTCTGTATACAAACAAGTTATTCTAGCAAGTTATTACAGGGCATATTAACAAAAATGGGGACTCAGCAGTGACTAATACTTCGACCCTCTTGTTTTTAACTCTAACTCTCTAGTGTCTCTTAAAAAACAAAGCAGGGAATCTTTAAGTAGCGTGAAAATTATACTTCCCACAGCACACAACATTCAATTATACTCATCCCACTGTTTTTGCTAAAGAAGGGGAAAAAAAGTTAACAGGGATTCGTATTATTGTTTTATGGCAATGAAGTGTGGAACTAACACTGAGCCTCCGAGCGTTGACCCCTTGTGCTGTGTGTCTAGGCCCAGGATTCATATCCATAATGCGCTCAATATATTCCACTGCAGATGACCAGAGGCTACAGAAGAGCCAGATTCCTTAAAAAAAAAACACAGGCACATCCACCAAATCCTGTCTGAAAGGGATGAGCTAATTTGCAGATGAAACTTGCATGATATGTCTGCGCGGTGTAAAGCCACACTTTTTATCTGCAAAAGGAAAAACTGGTGCTTAAGCAAACAGCAGGGACAAGGAAATGCAGGGTTTTATGAATGCTAAATAGGCAAGGATTACCTTGATACACTGAATTTATTATCATGCGTTCACATACCTTGAAACTCCAGTACATAATAGAGGATTTTTTTTTTTCCACATGTAAGAAATGGCAGTATCTTTGCTTCATGGGTCTCCCTGTGCCACATGTTTGCAAACTCAGCCCTCGCCTCTTAAAGCTTTTTAAAAGCTTTTCCATGAGCCTCCTAAGCCCTTTCACACTCGCTGGAAATGAAATATCTTCTTTCATTTACTAATTAAGCACTCACCCATGTTTGTTTTAAGCTGTCAGCTTTAATTTAAAGTGGCTTATTTGAAATTCTTGTTATGGTCTTGCTGTCACTTGAATGTGATATCATTCAGAGTGATCAAACAGTGTAGCTTTACACGGCCTATCAAAGTCTTCTTAAAAAATATTTGGGGTTAAAGAGTGATCAGCGTTAAATTTGATGACTTCAAAGCCTCACATTCCTTTCCTAGTTTCTCCTCCAGCATAAGAATAAAGGCTTTTCCTTCTGAAAAGGTTATGATTACTACTCAAATATATTTCTACCCCCCTTTGAGGAAGGGAATATGTAAACCTCAGCTGAAGCAGTAAGCATGTGAATTTCATGACGTTAAAGAGAGACGAAAGCCAAGGCGGTGTTACAGCAGAATAATGCAGAGCAGATTTTCTGCCTGTGAACAAATCTGTCCTCAGGGAAGGAGACAGCTTACAGATTATGTGTGGGCAAAGTGACTTCCCTTTGGCCTCGGGTATAAATTGAGCAGATAGACGATATTTAATCATAACATAAAGAAACAGAGAGGCAAAACAAGTCCATAGATCTCCAGCTGAAATTAACAGGGAAGATGAAATGACCCCTTTTTGTTGCCCTCCGGCTGCCAGTGCTGGTCCAGGGTTGAGTCCTTCTCAGAGCTTTGCTCGTGGGAGTTAAGGGGGTGGAGAAGGGCTGGGATTGTGGCCGTGGGGGTTGCCAGTCTGGGCTATGGGGTTGCTGCATCTTTTACCAAACACCCTACTGTCACTGCTGTCTCCTTGGACACACTAGTCAGACATGCTGCCCACGATCTGTGGCGTGCATCGTGAGACTAGTAACACGCTAAAGCCTTACTGCAGCATAAATGCTTTGGTTTATTTTAGCTCCAGGAGATAAATCGTTCAGAACACAGGTGTTTTTCATTTAGACAAACTCCTATTTTCATCTGAAAGAGTCACAAGATAAATATTCAGTCTGAGAATTCAAATTTGGCATAGTTCATTCTAATTAAAATTATGCTAAATGAGCTTTTATTTCCTGCCTTTGATAATGGCACACATGTCTGCAGGATTGTGTTTACCTTTCTGCAGGAGATCAAATTGGTTCTCCATTACTCCACCTTAAAAGGAAGCTTTTACAATTTATCTGAAATGAGAATGTGATTTCGCTCAGGTTTTTTAATCAGGGGAAATTTCGGGCTTATTTAGTCCATCCCCAGTTTACTCATCCTTTCTATTTAAGAGGGAGATATTTTCTTTATTTCTGTTTGGTTCTGCAGTCTGGGACATGCTTTAAAAAAGAAAAGGAACAAAGAATATCATGTAATGATTAATGTAGGAAGGACTTAAGTTTTAGTTGCTAAACCATATTGGGTTTGGGGAATCTTAAAGCATGTGCTTCTGGGCTTCAAAGTAGATCTATTTGCTTTTTTCTTTTTTATAATTAGAGCAATAGTCTCTCTTTATTTTGCCAAGTTGTATTTCAAGCTAGATTTAGAGTGCCTAGCTAGGTGTTTATACCCCTTGAACCTTTCCACATTTTCACTTTACCACCACAAACTTGAACAGATGAGTTGCTGATAGATCAATACAAAGGAAAGTATAATTGTGATACAGAAGAAAAGGGTTACATCGTTTTCAAGTTTATTTTCCCTAAATAAAAGATGAAAAGGGTAGTATGTATTTGTATTCAGCCTTGAAGTCAGTACTTTGCAAAATCATGTTTTTGCTACAACTACAGCTTTCTCTTAGGGGTTGTTTCTACCAGTTTTGCACATCTAGAAACTAAACTTTTTGGACATTATTCTTGCCAAAATAGCTTCATCTCTGTCAGATTGACTAGGTAGCATACGTAAATTTCAATTTTCAAATCTGTTTTGGAATCTCAATTGGATTTAGGTCCTTCCGTTGACTGGACCATTCTAATACATGTATGCTTTGATCTAATTCATTCCATTGCAGCCTTGTCTTTATGTTGAGGATCTTTGTCCTGATGGAAGGTGAACCTTTGCTCCAGTCTAACTGTTTTGCAGTCTCTAACAGGTGTTCTTTCTTCTTTGTCTTGTATGTAGCTCGATTCCATCTCCACATCGACCCTGACCAGCCCAGCTGTACCTGTTTAGAAAAAATAATCTTCAAATCATGATGCCACACCACCATGTTTCACTATGGAGATGTTGTGTTTAGGGATAAATTTCCCCCCTATATTTCTGTGGTCATCTGACAAGAGCAGCTTCTTCCAGGTGTTTGCTGTGTCATGGCTTGTTGCAAACTTCTTATAGCTTTAGTTCAACAATGGCTTTCTTTTTACCAGTCTTTCATAAGAGCCAGATATGTAGAATGCAAAAATTAATAGTTGTCAAGTCAACAGCTTCTCCTGGCTTAGCTATGGATCTCTGCATCTCCCCAAGTGTTACCATGAGCCTCTTGACTGCTTCGCTGATTAATACTTTCTATTCCTGGCCTGCTAGCCTAGGTGAGCAGCCAAGTCTTGGTAGCTTTCCAGTTGTTCCATACTCATTTCATTTTCAGGTAATGTCAGTTAAATTGCATTTAATTAAAATCATATTTGTAAATCAGACGAGGGTCGCAAGTCTTTTCTTGGTCTATAAGGAGCATTGAACTATAACGGCATCTTGCAGCATTGCAGGAGAGCTCAGTTAACACCAGGCATGGAATACTTTACCGCTTGATACAATGGGAGCAGAGCAAGATGATGCAGAAACACAGTTTTCTTCCAACATGATGAGACCAGGAGATGTTAATCTGGAAGAAAACATATTTGTGATGTTTTTGCCTTTTTTGGACAGCACTGAGGCTTTAGTGTCTGTCCAGATCAGAGCCCAGCGGGGGAGGTTCCGCTAGTGTGGGAATTGCTCTCTTCCTGCACCGTTCATAGAGGAGAGTGGGCCCAGCAGTGGGGAGTCTCTCAGTGCTGGCAGACAGTATGTTCCCAGGGGCTGCCTCGTGAAGCTCTGATAAAGGCATTCTGTCTGGGCCCTGTCAGTGCACACAGGCTGCGGCTTCAGCTGACTTGTAACACAAACATATAGACATCCTCAAGCCTCCTGTTAGGGTCCATTAGAGCGCCCTCCCCAGCAGTCTCATCCCTCCCCTTTCCATCTCACTCTTCCTCTCCCACTCTTCTCCCTGTCATCATTCTTGTCATTATTTCCTCCTTTTGATGTGAGGCTTCTCAGCTCTCTGTAGCTCGCGTTCCTTGTGTTATCTCGCACTCCTCTGCCCTGGAAGGCTTCATAGCTGTCGTTATTTCCCAGCTTGATGTGATCGTGTTTATTACATTTGGACAAAAACACTGTCTTAAAAAAAATTACTGGTTCAGAATACTTATTTTATCAGTGCATTTAAAAAAATATGCTCGTGTGCATGAAACATTCTTAAAAAAGGCAAATAAGTATATCTAACTCGTGCACAAAGCAGAATGGAGTGTTTTTCTCATGCTGATAGAATGTTGGCTTAGGTTAGATAGGCAGACCTGACATATTTGCGAAAACATGTTCCAGCTTGCCCCTGTTCAGGCTGCTGGAATGAAAACTCTCCGAAGTTACAAGGCCCCTGCTCTCCTTGCCTTGGCCATCTAGTCTGCCTGATTGCAGATGGCCATTTTGTATACTTTTCATCTTACCCGAGAGTCTTGATTGTGCTGCACTTGTGCAACAGCTCCATTGTGCACGGCTAACAAAAGCTGAAATCTTTCATCCCATCCAGGATAACAGCTCCTGGGCGCCGAGTCTGTCTCATCTTCAAAAATATAGTCTAAAGATGTACAGTTTTTGCTCATTATGGACCATTCAATAGATAAATTGCACATGATAGCCCTGCAGGGGTAAACTGGTCTTTGTCTACTCTGCCCAACATTTGACATGTGGTGCACCTCATCAGTGTCTGTGCATTTTTTTTTTTTTGTCTGTTATTTTTTAGGAACCTGGAAAAAAGGGTTTGATGGATAAAATACATATGGTGCAGGAAGTGGTGCTGGTTGTCCAGAATGTTTTGGAGGAAATCGCCAACATCGGGGAGCGAGTCAAGAAGTAATGACCTCATAAAAGGAGCAATTTCTTGATATTTCATGTTCACCTCACCTAAGTTAAAATATCATTGAAGAAGCAATTTATCAGTTCAAATATGTATATCACAGAGTGATATATTTCAATAGTTTAATTCTGTTCATCTTGATGATTATGACTTATAACTAATGAAAACCCAAAATTAAGTTCATCAGAGCTGTAGAACAGCTCAAGACAAATAAACAGATTTTTAATATTTAACAGTTATGTTATGGCCTACAGTCACAGGGAGGACTGCTTATTTGACAGAGTTCACAAAGCGTGGGCCACATCCAGACATATTCAAAACATGGGCTACAACTACCACATTCCTTGTATTAAGGCATGCCTAACCCAAAGATAGCGTCAAAAGAGGCTTGCCTAGGCTAAGGGGGAAAAAAAGGGCTGGCCTTTTGCTCAGTGGACTTTTGCTCCAGATAAAAGTAAGCTTTGCATTTCATGTGGAAATCAAGGTCTGAGTCTGGAGGAAGTGCAGAGAGGACAGTGGAACCCCCCCTTGAAAAATACTGACCCCACAGAGAATCATGTTCAGTTCATACAGAGTCATATGTCTGTATAGTAATTTTTATTTACTTTTACAAGAGAAGATTGGTCTGATTTTAGACAGTGACAAAAAAATTGTGTATGTCTTTCTATCCATTTCATGTAAATTTCTGATTTTATTCATATATATATATATATATATATATATATATATATATATATATATATATATATATATATATATATATATATATATAGCTGGAGGTCACTGCAAAAGCAATGTGGGCTTTCTGAAGATCTTAGCAGAGCCACAGCCTGATCACTTCCATGACACACATTATTGATGCAGTAGTTCAAGCAAAAGGACCCAAGATCAAGTTCTGAGTACATTTGTACATGGAGATACTTCTCAGTAGTAGTTCTGAACTAAAAATGATTTTTTTTTTTTTTTTTTTTTTTTTTTTTTTTTTTTTTTTTTTTACTGGACTTGTGTTTATATTTAAATATTTTGATAAGCTAACTTGGGTTTTCATTCGATTTAAGTTATGATAATCTAAAATCTAAACATGCAATTTGAATCTGAACTACACGTTTTAAAATTTGAATTGCTGAAATAAGTAAACATTTTGATGTTTTTCTGATTTATTGAAATGCAGCTGTGTAGTTGTACTGTTTTATTTAGGAATTTAATCAATCACATATCTTTTTGTTTTGTTTTTATGCAGCATATTCAACTGGTCTGTGCCATTCATGTCATGCTTAACTTGCTTGGTGCTATTTACGGCAGCATCACTATTGTATTTAATCCCACTACGGTATATTGTGCTAGTATGGGGTAATTTTTTTTTATTTTTTATTTTTTTTTTTTTATTTTTTATTTTTTTTTTTTATGTTTGTTTGTTTGTTTGTTTGTTTTATTTTTATTTTATTATTTTATTATTATTATTTTATTTTTTATTTTGTTTTATTAATGAATTATGAAACTTAACAAATCTAATATATAGGAACAGAAAACTACTTTATTACTGTAATCATTGCATCCTAAAAAATGAGATTTTAAATGAATCCCTATCAAATTCTTCTATGTTTTTTCCAACTGGAAATGTATGATTTAACGAAGTGCCGTAATTTAGGAGCTCTGCCATGTCTACACCTCTGCAGATATGCAGAGATCAGACTGTTACAGAGGTTCACTCTTCTCAGTGTGGGCTGATGCAGCAGAGCCCAGCAGAGGCATGACCAAGGGTTTGTTTGAAAACAAAGCCGAGGCAGAGAAGAGCAAGCCGTATATAATACATGATGTCCTTGGGCAGTCTGTAGGCTCCTGGTCTAGCCTCTCATTATCTGCTGTAGTCATACAGCAACACACTGTTGTCTCAGTGGTCAGGCAGTAACTCTGCCCTCACCAGACTCTCTTCCTCCTCCAGCTGTATAAGCCCGCAACCACAGTACTTCCACATTGCCTTCAACACAATCAATACCAAAAAAACCCATATCAAACACAAAAACTCATAATCTGAGACTCTCCTCTGCCTCCCCAGTTAACCCCCATCTCTGTGGTTGCAAGGCAAGCCTTTCAAGTTACTTTCACATATTTAAGTCCTTAGGTTCTTTTTCTGCATGCTAAGGTGCTCGCAGAACTGAACTGTGAATATAATGGTCCCATTACAAGGCCCTGGAGATATTCTCTTCTATGCAGCCATCTGTAAAATAAATATAGATACTCAAGAAGTTAGGAGATTGTAGCAAAAAAGTAAGAAAAGTTACTAAGCTTTGTACAAATCAAACTTTACTGATGAAGTATGTTGTTGTTTTCATCTGCATTAAATTTAATTGATCTGAAACGGATCAGCATCCTAGGATGCAATTATTAAAACACTAGTAGGAATAACTCTGTAAAAGAATACTGCTTGGTATGACATCTTTATTTATTAATGTGTTTATTTGTGCTTATTTTCACAGGCATTAACAAATTTACCAAGAAACTGCGCAACCCATATTGTATTGACAGTAATGAAATACTGGATTTCCTCCAGAGGGTGCCTTCTGATGTTCAGAAGGTAAGGGTCCAATTTTACATACAGATAGGGATGGAATTCCCTGAAGATGTCTGCATTATTTGCTGTACCGCAATTCCCAAGTGTTGCAGAAATATATCCTCTGGCTTTGTTTGATTATTAATGGACTCTCGCCTTTAAAGCAGCTCTGGCCCAATTATTCCTCAGTGTGCAACTCCCCATCCTCAGTCACCGCCGTGCCTGTACGAGGAGGTGCTCAGATCTCTCCTCGGCTATCTGGCTGCAGCCTCATCCGTTATTAGCAATTTTGCGTGTTTGATTGAAGCGAAGCAGGATCCGGTGATTGGCCAAGCGCAGGCAGAGTCTATTGCTGACAACTTCGACTGTTGTGTCAGTGCAGAAACTCTGACGAGGCCTCAGTCACTTCAGGGTGGTGGAGTCAATTAATATATTCGTGAGCCCCGGTCGTCTTGCCGGGTGCCATATGTGATTACATATTAGCCACGGCTGATATGTCATTTGCATTTACATCTCCGATCCGAGAAGAGCTGTCAGGTTTGTTATAAGTGTCGCCAGGGCTGCTTGCCGTCCACTGAGTGAGGATTTTGCGCAGGCAGGAAATGAAGTGCCAACACAATGCCTTCATCTTGCAGGTAGCTCACCAGAGCAAGAAATCCTGACAGTCTGAATCTGGCAAGGCACTCTCACCCTGCTCTGTTTCTCAGCTGCACCCTTGATGTCCTCCTGCAGCAAGCCGGCACTGACTCCTCTGTGATGTTGGAGGGAGCCTGTGTTGTTTGAGATTTGGCTGACTGAGTTGGCAAAACAAGGTGGTGAATGCATTTTGATTTGGAATCCTTTGTATGTCCTCTTCCCCCGTTGGGATGTGGCGTTTGAGCTTTGAAAATGACTCGCTTTCAAATCCCATGGAAACAATACTTTTTAGCCTGGTTTAAAAGAGAAACTACATCTTGAAAATGGCTCCAATCATAAAAAACAAAGCACCCTTAAGATTCATCATACGTGTGTTTCATTACGTCCTGTGAAAAATAATCTTAACATCGTATACACAGGAGATCCACACAATACACCACTTTTTTTTGTTTTTGTTGACTTAGAACTTCAATCTTCAGATAGGTGTGTACACAAAACAGCAAAAAGATGGGAAAATTGACTCCTGTCTTTCTTGCAAATGTGACTTGGCAATTAGTGCCTTTGCACATCTACAAAGTGTGCCTCAAACGGGGACTTCTGACAATGCCGTGTCTGTCTGGAAATAAGAAGCATCTGTCAGTTCTGAGGACAGTTTCATGTGCTGATGCAGGAGGCAGTGACTTTGTTCCCACATTCCATCTCCCGTTCTAATAATGGAGAGCAGCTAATTAGCATAGAGTTCTTACCTTTTTTATTTAATAGATTCACTGTATTGTTTGAGCTCCGAAAGTGAGCTTCAAAAGCTAGTTTTCAAATTCTAACTGCCTTTTTTTCTGTTAAACCTATGATTTGTCTTCTTTGGATTGTGGTTGCAATTAGGAAAAGGAAAATAATGCTTATTTTTCTGGTGTCAAAAGTAAAAGAAAAATGATATTGCTTATATTGAAATGTCTGATCTCATGAGTGAAACTTTAATTTAATTCTAATTCTACATATGTAAGTAGCAGAAAGAGGAAAAAAAACATTCAGGGTCAATTCAGCCCTTTACCAATTTGTAACACTTTTTTTTTTTTTTTTTTTTTTTTTTTTTACCCAATCGTTGACACTTCACCCCAACCTCCTTCCATTTTGTATTTGTAGGCCAACCATTTCACATAAACTTAAACTCAGATGATCAGTTTCATTTTGTTTGGTAGTTGTAAATTCTTGAGGAATTAAGGAAATAGTTGTAAAAATGTTGCAATCAGACATTTAAGTTTAATGTATATGATATTTTTGAGCGTTTGTATTGCACTCTGTTTCAATCAATAGTGGCTCTACTCTATGGACCATTTTCTTTCTTATAACTCTGAGCAACCTCTTGATGGTACTGTGTCATATTAGACTAAGAAAACCTGAGCAATTACAAAAGGTTCTTGTTAAACTAGCCGTAGGCGAATATATAGTTATCCTCTTTGTAACTGTTAGCTGTGACTTAGCATATTGTTGGTTCACTTTCATGGGTCACATGCAGGCCTGATATGTATGGGAGAGTTCAAATACCAAAACCACTGCTGACCAAAAAGAATACAAAGGCTGTATCACATTTCCAATAAAACAAATCAATCATTCACAAGACTTTTAAAGACTATTCTTTAAACAGAAAACAAAAGTGGACCATTTTGAAAGGCATATATGTCATGTCACATCTGGTGTACAACGAACAGCACTTCAGAAAAAGAACATCATACCAACAATTAAACATTGTGGTGGTAGTGTTATGGTCTATGACTGCTTTAGGTTTTCCAGATCTGAGTGGCCATAAACGGTCCAAAAATGCTCAGATGTCATGTATAATTGAATTCAATTGTACATTATTTACTGAAGATTTAGAATAGTCCCATTCATTGTAGACCTGGCATATTCTATGACATTTTTTTGAGATTGACCTCTGATCAAGCCAATATAACTCTGAGTGAATGCCAGCTGGTAGATTTTTTTTTTTTTTTTGTCGTATAGCTACACGTCTTTACAGTAGACTGTGAGCAGATGATATAAAATTACTTAAATCATCAGCTGTCAAGGAGGGTATGAAACATCCCCCTGGCAGGTGTTAATTAGAGCACTGTCAGTATGAAGTATCCCGATGACGACATCTCCTTTCCAAACCCAAAACAAGTTGGGTATAAAACGATCAAAACAGCAAAAGTACAAAATGGATCCACATGATTGACATCTATTATTATAGAGGTAAATAGATAAAGCGATGCTCAAATCTCACATAATTAGTTGGATATTTTTTCTCAGGATTTATTGGAGTCACATGCCAGGTCAAAGCCTTCTGACAGGTACAAATTAATGCAGTGGGTCCTGGAGAAGGCAGCTCCATATTAACCTGGGAAAACCGAAACCAGAGACCCAACATGACCTGCACCCCTTGTTTTAGTCTCAGAAAGATACTGCAGAGGTTTAGAAAGACTTAAAGAAAGTTGGAACTAGACACCTGGCAACTTTTCATTGGGTGCAACAGCAAACATGAATAAAGTTTTCCTTAGTAGACATAATCTACCAAGAGTGATTATGCAGTTTGCCCTTCCGTCACTGGCCTAGCAGGTCATCTTAACAGTTGAAGTCTGTTTCTAATATTGGGATTCTGGTGCAGAATGAAGGGGAGGGGGGTTGGGGGGTGTACACTAGTAGAGAACCCTTGACTTCTCAAATCCTTCCTCCCTGTGATTAATCCCCTCTGCTCCTGTGTTTAAAAAATGATTCATTACAGGCAAGCCCGCCTCGCTTTGCTCTGCACCAGCTCTCCTCAGGGGAGCCATTACCGTGCGCTCCACTGAGCTCGGATTACCTGCCTCTGACCAAACTCCTGTTTGTTTTTACAGGTGCAGTACAGTGTGCTGAGAGCACCCACTGGACAGAACCAGCCACGCAAGAAGAAATAAGCTCAACGGACATGCTGGATGAAAGGCTGGTCTTCCTTTCTCTGTTCCCCTCTTTTTTCTTTTTAATGTGTTACGTTGCAGTCCACCTGACAACAATGCTCCAGTGCCAGCTGAACCCATGACCTTGCATACCCGGCTGCACCACCCCAACTCTGCCCCCTGCTGCTGAGGGGCAGCCAGCCGCTCTCTGCCTTGTGTGTTTGCCACCCCCCTGACAGGAGCTGTGAACTGCAGCAGCTAGGAGGGCAGCACATGGTGCTGTCAATCACAAGCTTGGAGGTAAAGAAAAGGGAGCTCTGCAAGGCTCAAGCTTCATCTATGAAAATAATTTAGAAAAGGAATGAAAGGCATTGGGTTTGGCTTACCTAGGTCTCTGTTTTTGTTTTTTGTTATTTTGTTGTAACTGATAAATTTATCTCAAGGTAAAGACAATACAACCTTAAGTGACTGCGATGTGTGTTTTTTTTTTTTTTTTTTTATCCTTCATCAGTTAAAGTCATGAAATGCTATATCATATGAGCACAGAAAATGAGTTGTATTACAGAAAAGAAAAATGAATTGTACAATGCAATCTGTGGTATGGTTTCTTTGAGTGTAATTTATGCCGCTTTTCCTCACTCTATTTTAGAAACAAACGTATTTATGTTCTGAATGTGTATTAATTCAAGTTACCTGCACTTGAGTATCTCTGTTTTATGTTAAATTTGTATGAAAGTCTTGTGTTTACACTGTCAAATTGAGAGTTTGAATAAAGAATCTTGATCAAATTGAGCTTTTGTTTTTCTTGTATTTCTCCCCCCAATAACTCCATCCCAGTGAGGATGGATTACACCACTTCTTTACGTGAATACACGGTAAACACATCTGATTACACAACACAGCCATTGAAACTGAGCTCACACACCGACCACCGCTGTGCCTTGGTTACCGAGCTCACATCAAAGCCGTGTGGCTCCAGCGTGCTTCCTAATGCATCGCTTTGTTGCTTCTCACAATAACAGGGTCCAGATGAGAGAGAAAGAGCTCATCTCACAGAGAGTACTCTCTCTCTCCATCCTCAGCACTTAGTGCTTTATATTTCCACTAAAATCACCTGGCCTGGTCTAATGGTTACACGTACACACAGATGTGTTTGGTTTTTCCATCAGTCTTCCCACAACGGTTTTCCAGAGTATGACAGATGCACTCTGTTGGTTTTTTTACTTGCACGTATAGCGTACTTTTAAAAATAGTCAGCGTCATCTTGACATTCACATTTTTGGAGAATAGTTGGACCAAAATGTCATTGTTCTCACATTCAATACTCAAAGCCTATTTAACTAGGCAAAGTGCATGCAGCAAAATCTGAAAAACAAATGCACTCAAAATTTATTTTGTCATAATTGAAGTTGAGCTGAGGAATGGGCCCCTGCAATGGGAGTTTTGATTGGTTGACTGAGCAGCATGGCCGGGTGACCCCTCCTCAGGAGCAGCATGCTGGTGAAAGAGCATCCATCTGTGCTTTGTGAGGGGTTTGATTGGCTCAGGGGGACCTAGTGGAGCCCCGGGCTATCTCTTTTGACAGGCTGATAGAGACATCACTGGGATCTCCCAGGAGCTGCCACCAGGGGTCCGTTTCAAAGTGAGAGGGTGTGGAGGTGACCCTGAGCTTCTGAGGAGCTAAATCACACACACACATACATACACACACACACACACACACACACACTGGCTGAAAACCTCCAACATTCTTGGCTCCTTTGGGGCTGTGGGGTTTGGCTGTGCTGAAAGGAAGGAGGGGGTGGGTACAATAGTACAAGCACTCACAGGACGCAATGAAGTGTCCCCAAGAGGTAAAACCAATTAAGCAAGACTCCCCGGGTACTTTTAATTGACATATCAACAAACAACTATATCTTCAAGCTCTCCAATTCTAACAAGACCCCTGAAATTAAGGAAGAAAAAAAATCGTAATTAGTTTATTTGTATAGGGAAAAGTATACTTCAGTATTTATAGTCTAAGCTTAATTGGAAAGCCTGTCCCTAATTTGGCTTTTAGTTACATTAACTAAAAGCCAAATTGTGATTTCATTTATTTAAAAAGTATTTGACCCATTGTGTTTTTCTTCTGCTGTTGCTTCTGAGTAATGATCCACCAAAATGATGCATCATTTTTTTTTTTACTTTGCGTTTCCAGTCCCAAAAATATTGAAATATCAAAGGAAAAGTCCAAATTTTGTTTCGTGATTTAAGTAAAATGTTGATAAAATGGGAATAAGATCTGAAAGAAGGAGCAGAATGTTGAAACTGCAGTGCTTTTTCCAAGCAATTTTATTATGCTTCAGGACTACATACGTGCTGACTGAAAGCGTGCCTCAACAGATGCTTAGATGCTACGAGGGAAATACTGTATTAAAAAAAAAATGCTATTCTAAAGTTACTATCTCATTTACAGAAGGCATAGCTATTACAGGTCTTTACATCAGTGTTATTTTGGTTTATTAGTTTCTCTTTATTCTCAGCAGTTCCACTATATGGTTGGTATGCTTTTTCAACTTTTTTCTCCTCATTCAAATTTTTTTTCTTGTCATTTCAACCTTTTACCCCTAAAACAAAAGCAACAACAAATAATTCCCCTTTTTTGTAGGTAATCATAAAGAAATCACTTAAATGACACCTATCTGGTAACATTAAATAGGTCAGAAGAAGTCATAAAGCAACACATTCCCCAAGCTAAACAAATTCATTGCCATTTCTCAATCAAGAAAGGCTTACAGAATCATTTCTGAGCCTTTGGGACTCCAAATACCACAATGAGACCCATTATCCCCAAAAGGAGAAAACATGAAACAGTGGCACACTTTCCCAGGAACTATGAATTACGCTCTCTACTAGAAAACCCTGAAGGAGCACGCCTGACCATCGGTTTGGTTATGCCAGCAGGATAATGATCCAAAGCACACAATTGGCTCCACCTCTAAATGGCTCAAGAAAGGGGGAAAAAACATGAAGGAAGTGGCCGAGTCAATGTGTGGACTTTAATCCAATTGAGACGCTGGGCTGTGATCTTAGACAGGTCATCCTTGCTCAAAAACATGCCAATGCTGCCAAATTAAAATGATTCTGCAAGGAAATGGTGGGTCAAAATTACTCCACAGTAATGTAAAAGACTCACTGTCAATTTTCGCGAATCCTTGACAGCAGTTTCTTTTCAAGGGTGGCATGAGGAGTTTTTAGGTTTAGGGGGCAATTACTTTTTCACAAAGAGTTTTGACAGGTCTTTTTCACGTAATAGATTTAATCATCAATTAAAAACTGCATTTTGTAATAACTAAGGTTGGCCTCTTCTGATATTTTTTTCAATGATCTGAAAAATGTAAGTGTGAAAAAAGGCCAAAACCTCCTCAGCAACATAATAATTGTAGATGGTACTTGTGACCAAGAAATTAAGCAGTAATTTGAATGGGGAATAAACATAGAGTTCATGTTATAAGCTAACATTAAATGCTAGCTCGTCTCTGATTATTCTGAGGGTATGCATGTTTGTTCTTGCAACTGACCACATAGACAAAGTAAAACATCTTCTCAAACCATGATGTAATCGACTCCAAATATTGAGACTTTTGAGTTAAAACAGATGCAATGGCTTTAGCGGCTGCATCTATTTTTATTGTCAGACTACATCTACTAGGGCACCACTGTGCAATATCAAGCTGTTTAAGAGCTTTGTGGTACGCCTGTGTTAATTTTTCAAAAAACAATGATTTTTCCAAAAGTACAATACGGTTGTTCACGGTTCACAAGAGATGAATTAAATCACTATTAGCTTGTATTTAAAAATTCATATTTCTTAATTTCTGAATAAAAGCATCTTGGCTTAATGTGTAAAATGCCATTTTTTAAAATGTTGTTCCAACTACTTTACCCTTTAAGTCATTTAAAATTATTTAGTTAGTAATTGCAGTTTTATTATGAAATATCATTGGTAAACATGTATAGATATATTATTGAAGCCAGTTCTGTGAATGACATTATGGGAGTTCCTGTGAGACTACATTTACCTCCCTCCAAGCTGTCACATCTCTCAATCTGTGACACTGAGGTTATGCTCTTGGATGTTTCCTGTATCATTCATATTCAGTGGAATATAGACAAGACTCTGACAGGGTTTCAACAATTGTTGATTTGACTTTTCACGCGCCAGTACATACTTATCTTACCTACACACATTCCACATACAAACACAAAAGCCTCTTGTCTGTGTGGTGTAATCATATTTAAGGACTTATTTATGAGTGGATTTTCTCCTGGGACAGTTACTTAGAAATCTCACTAGAGGAAGTGACTGTTCAATATGGTCCCCAAATGTGGTGGGGGAAATCCCTGGATGTTTTACAAGCCTGCTAATGAACATTTCAGCCACACAGCAGTTAACATTGTTTGATCGTATTTTTTCTTCCAGTAGTTGTTGTTGTTGTGCATGGTGTGGCAGTGATGTCTTCATCAGGCTGTCAGAAAGGAAGTGCCTGCAGCTGTGGCGGATCCCCCCGGAGCCTGTCACACTCCTTGTTTCCATGGCAGTCCTTCAGGCAGCACCACAGGCAGGCTGTGTGCAAGGACCCATACAACCTGTTTTTTCAGCAGCCGCTCTTCTGATGTTGAGCCCCGGAGCGGGCGTCAAACTACCAGGCGCAGACCAGGAGAGAGAGGGAGAGGGAATGCTGTGCTCTTTCTCTTTGTCGCAGCTCTGCTTGGCTTTACAAGGAGATGCATAGCAAAAAGAAGAATAGAAAAAAAACTTCCTCATTTAAATAAGCTACTGTTCTCAACACCTCCTTAGTAATTGCTACGTGTGCATTGCTATTAAGGTTCTCTGACCTCCTCTGTGAGAGGCATAATGCACACAGTGGGACAAAGTAACAAAAACAGCCCTCATAGTTGACTTACAAATGTTAAAGCTCTGATGTATGTGTAACTGGTCTACTTGTACTACCTGAGAAGCGGGTCAGGGAGATCAGAACTTCCAACTGGCCAAAATGAAAGGAGTATTTCAAAGTTTTTGAAGTTCTCTGAGGTTATCATCAGAACTGGTTCGCTTGCTGAAAGATAGTTTTTAGTGTAAGTTTGTTGAAAAGTGAAGAAATCCAAACAGCTAGTTTTGCTGGGTGTCAATGTTTCATCTAATTTAAACTACTAGAAAACAACTCAAACTTGAAAATGTTCACATCCAGGGGATACAACTCTATATTTACAAAAGACTGATGTTAACTTTGACACTGTTTTCTCAAGATATGTGTTAATGCGCAAAGCTAAACTGGAGTAAGATCCCAGCTGTCTCATTTCGCCTCATTATCTGATTGTGAGTCTGTAGGGATGGCTTCAAAATAACAACAAGATGTGGAGAAGCACAGGAACCATCCTCGATGAGACCTTGTAAAAAACAAAAGTTTACTCCAATCTTGGTGGATTTAAAGCAGACTGACACGTTGTAGCTGAAGAGCAGAAGTGATACTGCTGGCAGCTATAGCAACTAGTAACACGGATGGTGTTTGGCTGAGAAAACCGCTACACACTTAGCAAGTCTCTGGCAAAAGTGTAGACCAGTTGTCTGCAGCAGGCAGTTCTGAAGCCTTTCAATGCTTTGCAAGTCCTCCACAGAGGATCTTCAAAACTTTGACCAAAAGGGAGAACTGAACAGAATTTCAAAATATAAAGGGCATAAAAAGGCTAAATGTAGCTATTTATTCTGTGTTTTAGTCCAATATCTGCATAGAATTTCCAGTGTACAATGACATTAGTGGAACAGTGAATATAGTGCAATAAAACGTACCCCCCACACCCCCTCATTGATTTCTTTGGTCTTTTTGATTTTTGTCACACCTAAATCTTTAAGATCATGAAACACATTTTAATCAGTCAATAATAAACTGAGAATACAAAAAGCAGTTTTCTAATTATGATTTCATTAAGGGAAAAATGTATCCAAACCAACATTGCCCTATAGAAAAATGAAGATTTTAGAGTGGCCAAGTGAAAATCTTGACTTGTATCTAACTGAGATGTTGTGGCATGATCTCAAACAAGCCATTCTTGTTCAAAAACCCTCCAATGTTCACTGGATTAAATCAATTCTGCAAAAAAGAGTGGCCCAAAGTCCTTCTAAATTTTTTTTTTCTAAATTGGTTTCACATAAAAAAAATGGAATGATTTGTTCAGTTTCATTATTCAACTTAACAGAAATAATATAGAGGATCATTAATCTAACCATTAAATAGACTAATTATATACAGTAGATATTCATGAAACCTCTTAGGAAGTGTTGTGCAGGTCTTGCAGCTCGCGATGAATCTTATCACTTTTCACCAAGGTCAAAAAGAGCTGTTTGCCTTTTGAGCATTGCTGATCCCTGGTACAGCTGTTTAACATCCACTAATATATGTAGTGTTGTTCATATCCCATGCATATGAATGTTTTCAATTAAATTTGTCTTAAATTGCTTAAATCAGTTAAAACAAACTTCACAGAATTCCTCTTCAAAAATCAGAGCTATCCCTCTATGGTCATAGTTTGGCCCCAAACAGAACCCTGACATTAGTACAAAGCCGGATTTGAAATGCTAGGCTTTATAAATACAGTGTGAATGGAAAGAAATAAACCACACTGCTGCAAATAGATATTGTAGATATTGTTTTGCCCTACATCTACACACATCTACACAATGATCATTTGTCCATCCTCCTAATAGCATATATAAATCATAATAACCACGCATGATGTTCTATGTGAGAGTAGGTGTGGGAATATGACAAAGATAACAACTGAGAGAAAAACGGTCACTAAAAGCAGCTGTTTTCAGTGGCTTCAGTTTACTAATAATTCATTTTGCTGCCCAGAGTAGACAATGGTGTTAAAACATGGCAAAAGCCATAATTCTTCATACTATTAAGACCAGAAGATGGCCTTTAAGAGTTGAAATTAAATCATTGGCCTTTAAAAGCATCTCTCCAAGGAGTAAGCTGCATTAATAAATTCAGCTGATTCTGCTTTAATATTATTCAGAGAGCATTAAAATGAAGACAACAGCTGGGATCGTGTCCAGTCTCCAGAGCATTGTTTGGGCCAGCAAGCGCAGACAAGATGCAAAGCATGTCTACGTGCAGCCGTCCAAAGGTGACTCCAGGTCTCTGTGTTACAGGTGCAGACCTGACAGTCACTGTTCCCAGATCAGAGGTTATTTAGTATTGACACTGTCTGTAGCAAAGCCACGTGACATTTAACAACCAGTCAGTCAAGACTGGTATACTGCCAAAATCATGACAACAATGCTTTAAAGGAACAATAGGAACAGCCAGGCTAATAAAAGCTCAGTTTTTATTGTTGCTCCATGGAATAATTACAGTTTTATTTTGCTATGCTGAAAAATAGAACTGTGAAACGTAAAAAAAACAAACCCACAGATGCTTTGAAAAAATGAGAGGAAATAAACTCTTAAGCTTTCTAACATTTGGTGTTAAATCAGTGCTCTATAGTTAGCATGAGCACATCCGTCAGGAAACAATACAAAGAATAAGCGACCTGCATATTTCATTCTAATTAACAGTGATATAATGCAATGTGACTCCAAGCCTCCTGAGGAAAGAGCGCCATATTTTGTTTGATGAATCTACTAAAGCCACGGCTAGTCCTGCCACCAGCCCCTGGGGAATCAGCTATCATTAGAGATACGAACAGACCCATGTTTTTCTTTCCTTGTTTTTTTTTGTCTCGGTTAAAAAAAAAGAAAAGCATATTTCCTTTGTGACGGCACACACACGAGAATGTTAAAATGTTCAATATTAAGAGGCTTTCATCAAGGACACAATTAGGACACCTCTATTTGACACATTCTGTAGGGTCAGGATGAATATGGATATTTGGTTCCATGAATGGGTCCACTAGCTGAATTAAAAAGTGAAATCCTGAACAATGTGCAGCATGACATTAAAACAGTTAGAGGTTGTTACATTCAATGGGAATTTCAAGGTGTATGTTTAGTCTTTTGCAAAAATATTCACTCCCGTTGAACCTTTTCTCAGTTAGTCATGTTGCAACCACAAACTTCCCTGAAATAAAATGCAGTGAAACCAACTGCCTTAAGATGTTGCCTAACTTGTAAATAGAGTCCATGGGTTTGTCATCTAATCTCAGGATAAGGCATCGGAGGTCTTTTAGAGAACCTTAGTGGAGAAGCAATATCATGAAGACCAAGGAACACAACAAACAGGTCTGGGAGAAAGTTGCAGAGAAATTTAAAGAAGGGTTTGGTAAGAAAATCTCTCTGAACTCTATTCAGTCTGTAATCTGAAAACAGGAAAGAATATGGCACAATTGCAAACCTACCAAGACATCCCTATCCAACTAAACTGACAATGTGGGCAAGGAGAGCTTTAATTAGAGAAGCAGCTAAAAGGCCTATAGTAATTGGGGAACCGCAGGGACCCACAACTGTTGACATGACATCTATTAATTGTGCATTCAACAGATCTGACCCTTATGGAAGTAGCAAAAAGAGAGCGATGGTTAAAATAAAGCCATAAGTCCTGTTTGCATATCCTACAAGCCTTGTATGGAACATGGACATTGGGAATCTTCTTACTAGTGATGGGAAGTTTGGCTCTTTTCAAAGAGCCAGTTCTTGAGGCATGGCTCCCAAAGAAGAGCCGGCTCTTTCGGTTCCCAAATGGCTCTTCCGATTTTGTTTCACAAATTATTTAGGAAAATAGCTCTCCTTCTCGAGTCTCACCCTCCACTCACTGTGCTGCTGTGTTTGTAGCCCTTCCCCTCTAGTGAAAAGCGGCTCTCAGTGATAAGCCGCCTCCCGTCGTTCACTTCAAACAGCCGGCTGTTAGAGCCAAAATGTTCGCGACTGACAAATCACTACTTCTTACAGCAGAATACCAATCCAAAACATACAGCCAGAAACAGTTTTGGTCAAAGCATATTGATGAATATGATGACTGTGTGAAAGTCCAGACCTAAATCTATTTGAGAGAATTGTAGCAGAACTTGAAAACTGCTGTCCACAGACGATCTGTAGTCAGTCTGACTGAGATTGAGCTATTTTGAAGAATGGTCAAAAGTTTCAGTCTCTGTACTTGCAAAGCTAGTAGACATACCTCAGAAGCTTTGCAAAAATGATTGGTTCTTCAAAGTATTGTCTGAAGAGGACTAAATATAAATGCACACTACACTTTTTGATTTTCTGTTTCAAATACTTTCACTATGCGTAACTTTGTGATGGTCTAATACTTAAAATCACAATAAATATGTTATAGTTTGTGGTTTTACTACGAAAAAATATTACAAGATTCAAGGAGTATGAATACTTTTGAAAAGCACTGTAAAGCGTAATGTCAGTAGGCTGATTTATTGTTCCTATATATTATTCATCTTATAAAACATGACTCACCTCAGGGATTCAAGTGCAGCAGAGACTTGTTCATATCAGTATGGTTTAGTTGCCTTTTTTGATTGCTAAACAGCAACACTGGTCATGGATCAGTCAGAGGTTCAGATTTGATTAGAGAGTGCAGTTTCATATATGTAATTTTTCACACCAGAGGTTCGTAGTGCTATCCGTAAAGCTAAGGGGCGAGGAGGGCAAGGGCGAAGTGAGGAGACTAATCACAAATATGTCACCCCCGAGCACCGTCTCCTCTGAGCTCAGTTGCGTTACAACACCGCTGAGCCATGTACAACATAAGCACAGTCAGGCCCATTAACCACAGCGGCTAATTATCGGCTCCTGCAAGGTCTTCAGGCTCCCAGGCATCGCATACACTCTTGTTTCTGATTAAAAGCATAAATGCATTCGGGGGGGGGGAGAAAAAAAGGATCAATTACAGCAAGGCAGAAAAGATAACAGCCCTGCACCAGAGTAATTAGGCTGGGTGTTTCATCGGAACCGCTTATTCTGTGATGAAGGTTTAAAGAGTCCAGTGGCAGGAACACCACAACTGTGTTTGTTTTATTTATGATGATGCACTGTCACCCACCGGGGCCTAATTAGCCTGTGACTGATGCCTTGGAAAGCTTCTCCCGGCTCCTCTTTGACAGGAAATGAAAGCTCCTCTTGCTTCTGTCCTACCACTGACCTGTGGGCTCCAAATATGTGATGGGCAGACTTGAACGTGTCCCGAAACCTTCTCATTTCTCCTTTTTCTCTTTTTTGGCCACTTGCCTCTTGTAGCTATATCATATCATTTAATTGCATCAGCAGAAGAACCAGTGGTGGTGTTATGCCAAAAGTATTTAGGCTAAATATTCACTTCCATCTCATTCCTTACTAATGGTGATGTTCAGTGATTTATGCTGCAAGAACATGAGGGATCACCAAAGTAGCTGCTCTCAGACTTATTAATATTTGAGGCTTTATAGATGCTCCAAAATTAAACATAAGCTTTGTTTTACCTTAAATTGTGTGTTATTGAACAAATTAACATCTAATTACATGCTAATTTCTTTATACAGTTTCCATGGCCCATAAAAAGAGAGACGTGGAAAATATTTGCGTTTATAACTGATCAGGAGAAAAGAGTGTATTTGTTTCTTTGTTTGAGAGTGTCTTGACATCATAGCGTGGCACTCCAGCTGCAACATGGCAGAAGAGATCTCCCTGCAGAGGAGAAAAGCAATTTTGACATTGTTTTTTATTAGCAGTGGTCAACAAATTGATCAGCAATAGTTTATTCAACATTTTTAATTGACAACAATGTGTCTTTTAAGGCGCAAGGTTTATTAAAAGGCTAAAGCACTCTAAAATGTTATTACACAAACAAGAAATATAAAATCGAAATGGGTAGAAGGAATTTTTGTGTCTGTTATTTTATATGGAGACAAACAAATGCATCTGTCATGTTACAACCATGAACTTTAATGCATTTTGTTAGGATTCTATGTGATAGATCAACACAAAGTGCATAATTGTGAAGTGGAAGTTATTATTTTTATTATTTTTTTAAAAGATTTTTTGGCACAAGTGGCAGCTCAACAGTAACCTAACAGGAAAAAAGGGGGAAAGAGAAGGGCTAGTGCTGGAGCAAATGTCTCCAGAACCAAACTACCTTGAGAACTGTGGCCTCTACTCATGGAAAGGAGGTGCACAGCAATTACAGATTTAAATCTTGTGGGTTATGTTTCTACCTGTTGTATTGTCTTTCCATTAACTCTGACCAGGTTCCCTGACCTGCTGAAGAAAATCATCCTCACAGTATAATACTACCATCCCAACATCTCATGATGGGAGTGGTGTGTTCAGGGCAATGTGGAAAAGTTTGAGTTTAGTCTTCTCTGGATTTTATTTGGAGGTATCAAAGCAAAGGGGACTGAATACAAATGCATGTCATACATTTCAGTATTTTATTTATTTATATTATTACACTTCATAAACACTTCTTTGTGGCGGGATAACATTGGAATGCATTGTAGTTTTGTTTGTATTGTGCCAAAATGTGAAAATATAAGAATGCGACGTAGTACTTTTGCAAAGTATTACAAGAAACAACAAGTCATATCTCACTACTTCATTGTTCATAAAATGTTTTTTTTTGTATATGAAACATAAATGATTAAAAATGCAGTAGAAAATGGTAATGCCTTACAATCTGAGGGTTAAGAAACAACTAACCTGTTTGACTTGAGTTTTTATGGTGCTTCTAACTATTTGTTTTTCCTAATTAACCATAATGCACCCCAATTATGACAGTATTGAGCAATCTGCAACATATCAAACAATACAATGTTTAAGTTAACATGGTTATGATTATTGACAAATCCATGAATGACCTAGTCAGCTTTGATATATTATAAACAGAGCTGTCTTGATTTGTCAAGCATTTGGGGGAGCTCAGCTTCTTCTCTCCATTTTAATAACAACCACACTTAAAACCACTGTAATAAGAGCCCTTCACACCTTCCTCTTTTTCTCAACAATACAGTGCTTTTTATAGGTCCTGAATTACTACACACACATTCACAGACACACACACGCACATACACACAAACTCAGGGAGAAAGACATAGTTTATTAGTTTCAATAGACAAATGAAAAAGAATGTCCATGGTCATTTAGGCAAGCAGCAAGAGACCAATTAGCAACTATCTCTATTCAATTTCTCCATATCTCTACTTAGCAAGTGTGAGGAAAGAGCAAGGTCTGGGAGGAGGAGTTTGAGCTGCGCAGACAGGAAGAGAGGGAAAAACAAAGCCATCATCTCCCAGCGCTTGCCTCCTCTCCCCTCCCCTTCTCTCCTCTTCTCCTCTACAGCTCCAATTACTGGCTCCTCTCTCTGCCATCAGTATGCAGCAGGACCACTCCTCTCCTCCACTCGCCCCAGGCCATTGAATACGTTACCTCCGCTATGGGGCTTGGGGCTCAGGGGCACAGTGCCCCCTAACCCCCTGGATAATTTGGGATTCCTACTCCTGCCTTGGAGAGCCGAAAACAAATAAAACACCCGAATAAATAAAGAAATAAGCTTGCCTCACCAAATATCCAGAGATCTACTGATTTATTGATTTGTTCATTCCTCCACTTATTATTTGTAAATCATTACTGATCTGCTGCCACCCACACCTTTATCCCAAACCTGATTCGAAAGAAGAGGAATGCGCTCCAGCCAGACAAAAGTTTTGGGCCGCGCCAAGTTAATGAAAAATACTTGAAAAAGTTGATTTTATTTCTTCGCCTGAATAAGTTCCAGACTAGAAAAATATGTGGACTATTTTGTCAAGTGATAATGGGTCCAGTTGTGTCGAGTGTTTTACAAACACAAATCTGGAGTTTATCAAATATTTCTCATTTATATTGTCTGTATTTGTGTTTGTAGATCACAAAAAAAGCATTTTTTATAAAAAGAGGAACACAAGTATTTGACATTTTCTGAAAGAGCACAATTATTTAGTTTTAACATCCTTGCTATGTAAGAATCCCATTTTTCCCTGTTTTTACACCCCCAAATGTGAACTATGCACTTGAAGCAAGTCTGTGGAGCTTGACAAACTTGATCGCCTTTGGCTTTAGATTTCTTTCCCATCTATCTGCCTTTGGCAAGACTTTGAGGTTTAAGATAGCTGCAAATTATGGAGCCTTTGATTCTTATAGAAACATTTTAGGTTTCACATGGAGCATATAAAGTTTTTTTTTCACATAAATGCACTTCTGAAGGGAAATAACATAAAGCTAATCCCATTATGAATATAGGATCTTAGAGATGTGAAACAGGATCGTTGTCTGTCCAGAGCCTTGTAATGTTGACCAACACCTACGCAGCAGTTCTCATGCAGTCTGTGTTTACAGCTGCTCTTTCCACTTGCCTGCGAGCTGATGCACGATTTGCTCTTTTGAGCGGAGCCTGGCGACTGAATAAATTGTTTCGGAGTTCAGGATTGCAATGAACTTCGAAGAAATGAGGTGGAAATGGCGCCTTGAAAGAGGAGCTCTTCCACTCCGTTGTATCGCTCCAGGAGGTAACCAAGAGCCAGACCCCAGCATGTGCTGTCCAAATCGGACAGAGGCTCCCATTACACCCAAACTACCCAACTCTCCTCATAGTGACATCAATGCCTGTTTGATATGCTCTCTCTGAAAAACATTTGGTATAAATGATTACTTGATTACTTAATGTAGCGCTGAATCAATTCCCAAACGTGCCTGTCTTTGTTATGCCAAGCAGGCTGGGTGGAAAAGCATGATAGAGCCAAAGGGGGAATTATGAGAGTATAAGGAGACATTGTTTTGGCTCCTTGTAGGACTTTGCCAGTGGATGTTCTGGCTGGAAGCGACAGATTGGCATTGTTAAGGCCACGTGAAATTCTCTTTGTGACATTGTTGCATCTTATGTTCGCAGAATCTGCCATGATGTAATATAGGTGAGGTAATCCACTTACAATGATTAAGAGGCCCTGTTTTCCCTCTTTCCGTCGTCACAGTGCACCAGATTACTACGCCAACTTCAAGGCTTGTTGAATGTAATGAAGCGCAGCTCCATAATGGCCCATGCATAGGAAATTCTGCATTTGAAACAAACCACATATGAGGGGGGTATTTGACAACCTCATAAAGTATCATCTGCTTAAATGCCTTATGACAATGTAAGATTAATGACCGTCCATTCAACGCTAAAGAGGAGAGGTGGAGGAGGCACCTGCTCCTCAAAGGGCAACTCTAATCGTTCTCATCTGGACTCCCTGCTGACATACTAACCTGCTGTTCCTAAAGAAAGGCGATCTTGCCTCCCCAATCCTCAAACAGTTCTCTGGGACCGCTGTATTACTTTTCTAATTCACCCCAGATGTGACGTCCCCACATTGCTATCCTGTTTTCTTTCTCTTTTTTTTCCCAACCCGCTCTGCTTCATCTCATTCCCACCTGCTAGCTGACCTGGGGACCCGACTCCCAGACTCTCATTTGGTTTGCCTCTCCAAGTAAAGCCCTGTTCTTTGAATTGCAGCATTTTTTCTTACCTCAGCCTGGAGGGTCTGCAGTGAAGTCAGTATACAATAGGGATCACAGGAATCTTGTTGTAGACACATCCTCGCTTTTCTTTTGTTGTAGAGATGAAAAAATGTCCTCCAGTTTAAAACATAGTAGTTATAGTGCCTTGCAAAAGTATTCACACTTCTTGAACTTTTACATTTTGTCGTGTTACAGCCACAATTTTCAATGTATTTTTGAGGGATTCTATGTAATGAACCAACACAAAATAGTGCATAATTGTGAAGTGAAAGAAAAAGAATACATGTTTTAATATATTTTTACAAATAAAAATGTTGAAAGTGAGGCATGGGAAACAGCAACTATTAAGTCTTACTACAGATCCTTAATTGAATTTAGGTCAGGGCCATCAACAGAGCCATTCTAGCAAATGAATGTGGTTTGATCTAAACCACTTGTAATAGCTTTGGCTGTATGTTGTAAAACAGCCAGAACTAATTTATACCTCCTAGTTTGCTCCACTGTCTGCTCAACAGTGTGACATGAACTTTGTCATCTATACCCAAGAAGTGGGCTCTGTTAAGGGATGTTTGCATGCAGCCCAGAATATGGGCTCCGCTTTGCTTGTACACTGGCAGGAACAATAAGAACCTCAGTGGGTTGGACCAAATACACAACAGATTAAGAAAGAGACAGATCAGATCATAAGCAGAAGAAGAAAAACAATAACAAAGCTTGCTTTAAAGAAATGCAGGGAGGAGAGATTTGCTGTTTTTTGTGCGGAAATTTTATCTCAACAAAAAGATGGAAAAACTGCATTGATATCCTGATGAGAAATCATTTTATTTTATTTGGCATGATGCTCACACCCTCCATGTTTCACCGCATGGAGGGTGTGATCAGGGTTATGTGCACTGTTAGTTTTCCTCCCAGCATAGCATTTGTATGTGAGCCAGAACCTGATTTGACTGGAGCACCTTCTTCCATATGTTTGCAGGACATTTATGTTGTCCTGGACATGGTTTGTAGCAAACTATATAAAAGGGACTTTTAAAGGTTTTATTCCAACAAAAGGCTTTCCTCTCTCCACTTTTCCATAAAGAAGAGATTTGGTAGTCTTACCAACAGATTCTCCCACCTGAACTGCAGATCTCTGCAGTTCCTCCAGAGTTACTGTAGGCCTGCTGGCTGTTCCTTTGATTAATCCTCTCCTTGCCTGTGCTGTCAGTTTAGGTGGGTGGCCATGTCTGGATTTTTTTTTTTTACTGAATTTTCTATTGTGTTCACTCTGCAGGGCTTCATGTATGCTGCAAGTGGGAGGGATGTCTAAAGCCTTGCAAGAAACAAGCCCATTGCGGTCAGTGTCTGTTCCTTAAATACTGGAAATGTTGATCCTTTTGTGTATTTTTTGCATCCAAAAACATAATAAATTACAGTAAAAGAAATCAAAGGCCAACATTGACCTCCTAAAAGGCTGCTACTTTAACTAGATTGTTGGTCTTCCACGAGCTGATGGACATGCTTGTCTCCCAGGACCACTGAGCGTCTGTCTCCACTGGATGGGCCTCAGTAAATAATCTCTCTCTCCTAAACGCTTACCGTTAATTGTGTTTTTTTTCCATTCTTTTTGAGATGTGGTTGCACAGGGAGGGGTTTTGGTGGTGGATAATTAAGACAATGCTTTTGTGCTACACTTTGTAGCAGGGGGAGGGGGGGATCCCACAAGGATTGAAAGGCAGGTGCCTCTTACTGGAAGAGACTCGCTGACAAAAACCTGCCAATCAACCCTGTGGAGCTCTCAGTATCTTCCCAGCTCTTAGGTGCCCTATTCCCTTTAGCCCATTTATTTCAAACACAGTTTTAAAATGCTAGGGATTAAGCAGGTAGCTAAACAGGCCCAGGATGTTAGAGGGAACCAGGATATGTGAACATCGTCTGTCTAGGTTTGTCTCTAGCAGCTGCACCTTTTGCTTAATAAAGGCTTTATCTAGTAGTAACTATAATAGGTCATATTTCTTAATGATACAGAGAAAATAAAAGCAGTGCATTGAAATATTTGTGATTCATACACACTTAGCTTTACATTTATTTTTACCTTTGACTATTGAAGTATAAAAGGACATGTGAATTCTCTTTTCTTGAATGGTGAATGCTGGTCCCATATTTCCTATACATTGCTTAGATTCCTACAACAACCATACAGACAGTGTTTGAGAATCACAGAAGTGAATGACTGTTTTTGTTGTTTTTGTGAATGAACCCGGAGGGCATTGTCAGAATGTTCAAAGCTGGGTAGAGACTGCATATACAATAATAACATAATCAAAGCAAAAATGTAATGGCACCAAAAAAATGTTTTATCCCTTTAAACTTTCGCTTCATCTAGCAGGCAGGCTGTTGAGAGGTGCCAGCAGCTATTCATGATGGAGCAGGAAAGCAGGTCATGGAGTCACGGCCACTAAGAGCTGCTATGCTATAGAGTGCCACTGACAGGCTTGTGCAAGGCCACAGCCTCATCTGGCTGCAAAGCCAGAATTTAGACTCTGAATGTGCTTGATTGCTTAGCAGCACAATAAGTATCATCACACAACATATCCAGCATGGATATATGGCCATACAACAAATAAACAAATGGTATGTAAAGTCCCTGCAATTGAAGTGTTAAAAAAGAATGTTTGGCTCATTCTCACATTATTTCTTTTTTATGTCTTTTTTTTTTTTTTTTTTTATTGGATTGCTACATACTTTGTACTAAATGCAATATGGGAGTTAAGTAAACGCGAGAGTGAGTCTGAATTCCCCCAGCAACCTTGGCCACTCGTCACATAGAGACAGGAAATGGACAGCCACTTTGGGGAAATTCAATTCAGTTGTCGTCCACCGTGGAAAAAAATTGAATCATGTGGACATTTGAGGTGATTTAATGGCGTTAACATAAGCACGCTGGAAACTGCACGACTGGCACTGCACAGGGTTTGGATTATTAGGTTCGGTGTAGAAGTAGTCACTTCTCCAGAGTCCATTTGACTGGGAGAAATGGATGAACATTAGTGGGAATTCTGAAAGCGGACCATTTTTGTTTCAGAAGAAACAAATGATGGATTTCACTCGCCCCCAAATCCTCTGGATTTTACTTGTATTTACTTTTTCTTTCTTTAAAGTGTTTTTAAAGTTAAAGGTGCAATTTAAATATTCCACAGCAGTCCTCATGAATCCGTCATCAACTTCACCAGAACACTTAGTTTCTTTTCTTAAAATAGAGCAACAAATTTTTATCCCCTAGGTGAAGCCCTTCTTCTCCAGATCTGCTTACAATAAGTAGAAAATTTTCTACGGTTCCGCTTATAAAATATGGAAGCTATTAAAGGGGTATTTTATAATTTCCAATGTGATGTTTTGTTAAAAAGTTATAGACAGTTAGCTTCATGCATATGGTAACTCTTGGCATTTTTATTTACAATAAATGTAGATTAGTTGGTTCCGGAGGATGAAACTAACAGTTAGTCCAAGACAGACAAGGACCAAAGCAGACTTTTGCCGTCTGAAAACACTTAATCTTAACAAAATCATAGTAGTTTTTGCAAACACTATGTTTATCTAAACTGAGTTGGCATTGGGCGGTACTTCACACAAACAACTATGATTGTGATCCACAGGAAGTGGAAGTAGTAACTGTGATATAAAATCTTTGTAAAAATCAAATATTTTGTGGCAGTTTAAGTGAACATTATTTTTGGATACCTTACATGCCCTGTTTTCTGCATGTGTTTCACACAGTAACATTATTGATGCCACACTGCTTCCAACCCCATTTCCAGTCTGAATAATCACTGGCTTCTGAGTAAATAACTGCCCATTGCTTGTGTGATGATAGTTTACAGGCTCATAAAATGATACTAGCATAAATCACCATGATGCTTTTGAGTTGTTTTAATGCAGTAAAAGCCTCCTTTTATTTTTTGGTGCCCTCATCTAGCATAAATCCAGCTAAGCTGGTCTGGCAGGCTAAAGCTAACAACTAGCTCATCAAGGGCCAAGACTAAAGTGGACTTCTACTCTCTTAAAACAGCTCTAATTACCTAAATAATCACATCAGCTTTTGCAAACGCTATTTTCTGAATCTCTAAACCATCATCATGTTTGCATTGCAGCATTAACACAACAGCTGATAAAAATTTAAATGGGAAATGGAGGTAGGAGGCGGTCCAGCACCAACAATCTTCTGGTGTGATAGACATACTGAGAAGGGATTATGCACAGCTTTACTTACTAAAATAAAAGTAGAATACTGTTTTATTGATCAATCAGAACCTAACTTCAAAAATCGTAAATATCCTTTTAGCAGGTAAATAAACTTTCCAGTATTAAAATGACATAATTACAAAATAATGTGTAAAATGTAATTTTACATATGAATGAAAAATTAAATTTCAAATGGTTTTGTTACTTTCACCTGCAACTTTTATGGCCATTTTTGTGTGCTGTTGTATGAACATAAGTGAAAGTGCATGTGTAGTTGCAAACTTTGAAATAACAATTAACAAATTTGATTTGATCATCAATCTTTCCACCATAACACAATCTCTAACTGTAGACATATCTTATAAGAAAAAAATCTAATACTTATTTAAAAATAAACTAATCACAGGATTTCAGTTTATGAAATTTTGTGAGATATTAATTATTCCTCATCCAAATATTTTCAGACACCACACCAACATCTGTATCAGTTTATCATGACAGCAGTGTGCAAAGCAAGCCCTCCTTTAAATCTGCTAGTTTTGTTGTTCTTCAAAAAAGAATCCCTTTGATATATCAAGCTAATATGCCAAATTATTTTCTGTTATTTTCTATCTTACATGATAGAATTTATTTTTTTTTTTTTTTTTTTTTTTACAAATGCAAGCCTTTTGCAATCAAAAATGTCTTTTAAAAGATAAAAAGAACAAATAATCAACAGAATGTCATGAGATTTGAGAGCAAAAGATCTGTTGCCTTAGATGTTTACCATGTAGACTTACAAAAGAGGAAACTTGAAAGAAATGAAGGAAATCTTTGCTATCTACATGAGTTATTGTCAGTTTAAGGTTGACAAGTGTTTAAGATTCACTGTTTTTGTCCTCCTCTCTCAGAGAGATATGAACAATGTCCATTCCTAAAGACTTCCTCATTAGCTGCAGAGAGCGTGGGAGTGCTGGTATCTGGAAACAAGCTTTAGCTGACTTTTTTTTTTTTTTCAGACTACAACAACATCCTCCTCCCTGCGCGCCGTGCACATGTCCTCTCACTCCGTGCATTATAACCCTGATGAGCTGACCACATCCTTGGAACACTTCACAAGATAAATAATTGAACTCTCAATAGCCCTTGATGGACAAAAATTGCTCCTCCAGCTGCCACTTCTTTTCTTTTTGCTTTGTTCTCAAGAGCAACAACAACAAATGGGCCTTTACAGAATCCCACACTAAGAAAACACATTTCACAGTGATAACACATAAGAGCTTGGGTTGCATTACTCTCCAGCTCAGATGATTTGTGCCATTAGAGGTAGCCCATGTGTTGTACAAATAGTAATAAAGAAGCCTTCAAAAGAGATATGTGATCTTAAAAGAGATGACTGATGTCACTATCATCAGTTATCTATTACCAGCTAACTTGTCTTTTCAGCAATCAAGAGAGAAGGAGAAGACAATGGCTTCAGAAGCGAAGAGGGGTACTTTGAACAATAGGTGGCAGTGTGCTACCACAGAAGGCAGCTACATTAACACTCAAACTCTGTATCTAGTCTTGGAAGAGGCAGGCTTGAGGCTGTTCTGTGGATTTAATTAGACAGAAACAGATACTCACATGTTCATTTCTCAGCTGCCTCCCATCCATTTCTTTAGTCTGTTGAGGAGAGGAAAAAATGCTTCATGGTCCAATTGCAACTTTAACTGTGAGCACAGAAAGAAGCATGCATTCATTGTGAAAAGCCAAGACCTTGTTTCACACTTCCAAGAGGCAACCATTACAGCAGGTAGAGCTGTGAGAATCACGGGCCAACTGTTAAAACACACAAAAACGGGGGAGGGCAAAGATTTTGTTCTTTTCTGTGGACAAAGAAAAGTGTTTCCCAAAAAGTCTGGAGGTTTCCAGACCACACCCGTGGTCCTCATTGAAGCATGTAAAGAAACCTTTGTGCAAAGACAGAATTAAATGTCTTTAAATTATTTTGTGCCAATGACATTGGTGGACTTATAGAGGCAGAAAATTACAGTACTGTGGAAAGTAGTTGCCTCCGTGTACAGATTTCTCCCATTTTAGCTTTTGTTTATACATGTTTCAGTTTTTAATTAAATTAATTTTAGATTAAGACAAAGATAACCTGAGTAAATGCAAAAAACCCACAAACAAAACAGTTTTCGAATTATGATTTATCAAGAGAAAAATCTGTGTGAATATGGAATTCCCTTCTCCACATAACTCATGTAGTAGATTCAAGAAATCACTGAAATCGAACCACTCTGGCAGCATGAAGTAGGCTAAGCGATGTCAAAAAGCAAGACATCTAAAGAAATTCCAGAACAGATGAGAAACCAAGTCACTGACATCTGTCAGTCTGGAAAGGACTAAGAAAGTATTTCTAAAACTTTGGGACTTCAGTGAACTATAGTGAGAGCCACTGTTCACAAATGGAGAAAACATGGAACAGTGGTAAACCTTCCTGGGATTGGCTTGTCTACTAAAATTCCTAAAGACTAAAACCCAGAAGAACATCTAAAGCACTGCAAGCCTCACCCACCTTAAGTTAAGTTCAATGTTTATGCTTCAACAATAAGTAAGTGATTGGGTAAAAATGACACCTATGGCAAGGTTCTGAGGTCAAAACTATTGCTGGAGTGCAGAAAAACCAATATCACATTTGCCAAAAACAATGAAAAAATCCTCAAGACTTTCATGAAAATATTCTGTGAACATTTGGTGTAAAAATAACACAGCATTTCAGAAAAAGAACATCATATCGACATTCAAATATGGCACCAGTATTGTGATGGTCTGGGGCTGCTTTGCTGCTTTAGGACCTGATTTACTTTGCTGTCATCAGAGAAACCACAAGTTATGCTCTTTACCAGAAAATCCTTAAGGAGAATGTCCAGCAATCAGTTCATGACATTAAAGTCATTGAAGACTTTGGCAACTTATAAACCTAGAATCTGGCTTTGTAAGTACCCAGAACCCTAAAAAACGAGATTGCACATGGAAAAAAAAGAAAAGAAAAACTCTATTGGGTGCTTATCTAATACCCAGGTCTAACCCACTGGCTTCAAGTCCTCTTCAGTCTTTAGTACAACATAATTGTAATGTACAACCAAATTCCCATTTCAAGTTGAAATAGACATCTTAGTCATGTATATGCAACATTTGTTAAATGTTTTAAACGTTTATGGTGCAGTTTTAAACAAAACCAGCACCATAATGGTATCTCACTTGCAAAAACAGAAGGATACTATGTATTAGCTTTTCATCTTTCCGTTATTTTTTACTCCCAGGAGTCAGACTTTTTCGATGCCTATCGTCTGCATTGTGCTGTTTTTCCTGTTATCAAATTAGTAATTAGATGAGAATGGGAAGAAATAAGGTTTTAGCTCAACTAGCAACAACAGATGAACAGAAACTTAAAAAAAAAAAAAAAAAAAAAAAAAAAAAAAAAAAAAAAAATCAATTTAATCGGAGTAAGAATGTGCAAAATGTTGCTGTAGTGATACACTTGGACCACAGCAGTTTAGAAAGTGCCATGGCCTCACACTGACCTTCACATCCATATTAAAAGCAAGGTGTCAGTGCATGCAAATTAGAAGTAGCTGGGTAGAGCACTGTTAATGAACCCCAAGCCATTGAACTCCACACAGCCAACTTGTAGTTAGATAGGTGTGCCATAAATAGTCCATTTGGAAGCGAGCCAGAAAGAGAAGCTAAGGCAGAGTAACTAGCAGCGGGATAAGGCCTTTTATTGTGTTATGACAGACAGAGGGGACGATCAGACAGGATAGAGATATGGGCTTTCCTTTCCAGATTAATTAAAGAAAGGATCAATTAACAGTGATGAAAACCATGGCAGCATACTGACTAGCTGATAGGCCAATCAAGCCTTGAAATGCAGAGTAGTTGGCATGTTTTATCTCTCCAAACTTAATTGCAATTTTCCAGAGGGAATGACGTGATCAAAATGGAGGGGAGAAAGCAGCTCCACATGAATAAAGTATTTATTTGATGCATTTTGTTCTGTGATTTCAGGACTAAGCATGTACAGAGTTTATATGGGGGGGCTAACAAAAGTTTCCCTTTTGCATGGCTATCCTTTCTCAGCTTCATTAGTATAACTGGGAATCTATCTCTGCTCAACATTAACTTCTGCTGAGTATCAAAATGCTTTGACTACGGACTTTTTGTCCCACATTGCCCAATCATGCCAGATGCATGCCATTATACAATATGGGGTGCTTTTGAATAAATTTGCATATTAGGACGTAGATTTCCTGCACCCACCCCCCCACCCCCCAATCACCATCACCAACGCTGCTTTATGGCAGATTTGAAGCAATAATGACCTTACAGCAGATGAAAAGCACAAAGATAAGGCATCTCACTTGTCTCACATGTAAATGCAAGCATGTGCATGAAATTGAATTTCATTGGAAGGAGGTGAAGAAGTTTACTTAAAAGTAGCATCACATTGACCTATAACCTTTTCAGGTGTTACATCGTCATCCTGACAAGAAAACAGACAAATCAGTTGCACGACGAAGCTTAAATTTTGAGTAAAAGATTGCAAAATAACACAACAAAATCAAGTCACACTGGTGGTCATTAGAGTGTTGCCATTTGCTTGTTTTTAATAATTTATCTGGTTATTATAACAATATTAGCTGAGATTAAACACACACACATTGTTCATTACCTTGGGAACACAGCCCACCAAAAGCTCATTTCCTGTCGAGGAAGACTGCGTAACCCCGATTGACCCCAAGATATTCCCATTACCATGGGCCAATGTTTAAGGGAAAGCTTATTGAGCTACCTCAGCTGGAACACCCACCACTGATTTATGAGCAGGAGATTTCTCTGCTTTTAATGATTTTCTGTTTATTTTTTTCCCCGTCTCTCACTCTGTCTCACACACAAATCAAATCCGAAACAAGGAAATATTATCATCAAACATGCCAAAAAAAATCCCATGAATAACAAGATTTTTAAACTTGTGCTTTTTTAGAGGAAACACATGTTAAAAATAAAAGTTAAGCAGAGAAAACATATTTGAATCTCTCCTCTGAGGAGGGTGATTTTTACCAGGTTTATTTAGAAGATAATTTCTTACTTTTGTTTTTATGCCTTTTAAAATCTGTTTATATCCTGGAAGCCAGATTTAAAAAAGGAAAGAGCCAGCAATGTGCTTGACTCCCCTGCAAAGTCTTTGACTAATTAATCTAATCCCTAAATAGCATCCCTGTGGAATGAACTCAGTCCACCTTGTGATGTTTTTTTTTTGTATTTTTATAGTGGTTCGTATGCCTCTATACGTACAACAAGGTTTCTTACTGTTCTTGTCTGTAAGCTGTGAGATGGAGCAGAATCCTAAATGAGTCTGTCACGGTAATTATGGTGGATAGTTAAGGACTATCAGACCCTTATCCTGGGTACGGTCAGTCTGATTTATCCCGGGCATAAAGAGTCTCCTGTGTGCTTGAGGGAAATTGAAAAGATGCACTTATGACAATCGCTGAGACAAATCATGGGGATATACGTCATGGGATAATTGCACGAAACTCAATGGTAGTAGCTTAATGGCTCTTTTCGGCTTGTGTTTAATTAGCCATGAGAACGAGAATTCTAGAGTTTGTACACATTTTCTTGTTCAGAGTTCCATACTTATTAAAATTCTAATTTTTGTGCCTGGGCACATCAGTATGAGATGTTTTTGCTGGCTTCCAATTCAGCAATGTGGTAAAGGGCTGTTTTACTGTTTTATGGCATCTGGACAAATTTGCTGTAGATCAGGTCATTTTCAAGATTTTTAACAAATACACTCATCAATCTTTACTGGGCTATTCTACACTGAAAGCAGCATAAGATCCGTGATATCTTTATTTTGACAGACAAAAATGCAAGAAAACTGTGCCACTGCTTTGTTTGACTTTTAAACTAGACCCAGTTGAAGAACTCTGTTCTAAGGGGTTCTTGAAACCAACTTATAATTGAAAATTAAAATTTTTAATTTTTTAATTAGGGCTTATTTATCTGTGGGTTCTCTGTCAGTAAATATGAAACCAAAAAGCTCAATAAGTTGGGCAAAACTTAAACTGGAACAAAGTCTGGAAATTCGCACACTATTCTGTACTGAATGAAAATTTCCCATATTTCATGTTTCATTAAATCCTATTCTTCGCCAGACATTTCAAGGCAGGGTAGGAACCC
The DNA here is from genome assembly GCA_014839685.1 of Anableps anableps. NCBI lineage: Eukaryota > Metazoa > Chordata > Actinopteri > Cyprinodontiformes > Anablepidae > Anableps > Anableps anableps. Next base: position 26,555,017 of record CM026073.1, read on the forward strand.
TGAAATGTTTCAGCAAACATCTTGCCAATTACGCCTCATGCAATGTCAAAAAACTGTCCTTCATTTCCAGATCCACTAACTCTGACCCACATGAAGCAGAAACTATGCATGTTTTCTTATTTCTGCCCTTCTGCTTTCAAAGCAGCACAATGCCCCCTCAATGGAAAACATTCTACATTAACTTAGTTTTGCCTGCAGTAGGACAGGGATTTAGGGGTTTGGATTCTGATCTTAAATGAGGAAACAATGTTTTTTTTTTTTTTCCATGCCCATACAGTTTGTGGCTAAGAGATGCTTTTTTAATTCATACTGATGGCTCTTATAGCACATTATCTTCAGTGTATAAGTTACCAAAATGAGACAGTGGGACTGTGTGAAACCAGAGTAAGCCGGTAAATATAATGTGCTTCTGCGTCAGACATCAGTGCCGAGGCGTTATACAGTCATTTATCTGAAAATGGCAACATAATGTAATAACGTTTGGGAAGCAACTGTTTTGATTAGGATGGGACTGTCTGCCGAGCTGCAGTTACATGCTGAAAACACAATATTAGCGTCCATCATTTGAGGTAACTAACTGGCTTCCAGTTTCAGGGTTTTTTGGGAAATCGAATTAGTCTGCCAGACATCCAATTTGCGTTTTGGTTTAGTCAAATGTGTCTGTAGAGGAATATGCTGGAGGCCACAAAATGACAGGAAAGTGTCTCATTTGTGTTACATAACACAAAACGTGCAGCTTTTAATGTAGAAGAAAAACTTTATCCTGAGGTTCTTGTAATCCTAACATTTACGGTCAGCATGGTCTGTGCTCAGTTACCTGCAGACTTTAGGCTGCTGCTGCTGGGCTTGGTATGGGAGGTCCATCCTGCTCTACATTTGGAACCACCTTGACACTTTACTGTAAGTCCAGGCAACTTCCATTTGCAGTTCTGTGACAGAATATATTATTATTTTATTGATTTATTCTTCTTGTTGCACCTGTAACCCCTTTTCTTACCGTTTGCATTTCTATAATTGTGACAGTCTAAATCAGATGCTGTCCATTGTACCTTTTCATTAATAAAGAATGAATAACTCTTTTTCTCCCTGTAGTAGAAAAAAAAAATCTGCCCCAACACTGTAAGGCAGTGAGCCCCACCACAAGCCAGTCTAAGCTGTCAGAACAGAAAAATACAAAAATACATAGAAATAAAACAATCAACCAAAAATTTATGTCACTAAACTACCCCGCACAAAAGTTAGCCTTTAAACATTCAGCAGGCTTGTCAAGTGCTTGTGGTGATCACACTGTTCTTCAACATCTAAATCATATCAGATGGATTATTGACAACATCCTGTCAATAGCTGAGCCCTTGGAGGTTTAGCTATTTGCAAATTGACTGATTGACTGTTTCTTAATAGACATGTAATTGGTGACAAAGACCTTCCAATGAAGTGTCATTTGCCAAAGCATTTGTGATAATTCACAGCCTGTCCCATTTGCTGTTGGACACAGTCCCAAAGTAAGGGGCTGTGATGAGCAACATGAACCTCTAGACGGTGTCACACTGACAAGGGAGAATTATAATAAAACACTGGAAGCATGGGGATGCAGCTCGGCAGAAATCACAATGGATTCCAGACAAACAAACCAGTTAGCCAGAATGGAATCTATAGACACGGATATGGAGGATGCAATATGGAGCATCTCCAACTTTGACCTGATGTAACATTATTCATTGGCTATAATACAGCATGCTATTTCCTCTCAATCAAGAATGTGGACAATGTTGATGGAAAGTAATTTTTACATGACACTATTGTTTACCTTGTTTATCTGCTCGTCTCTCTGATGCAGGCATCAGTGCTTTCATCAGAGGAACTGGCATTTTACAGATGGCTGCTGTGATTGGATTGTAGTGCTTTTTAAAAAAAAAAAAAAAAAACAACAAAAAAAACGCCCCCATGGTCTTGCAGCATTTCATGAGGGCATTGCTTTTCAGATCTGCTGCTTGGAGGATTTTTAACATCTATTAATGCAGAATTACTCCAATTACAACCCATCTTTGCGCCAAGCACCACCACCCCCCACCCACCTCCTCTTCTACTGCCTGTGTTAGATAGTGCACACCTCTGGGAGCCAATCACAGCCTTCACAGCCACTGGCAGCAGATGTAAGCAATTTACTTCTGATTTCTTCATATTCAGTGTGAGACGAGCTCCTGGTGACCCACGACCCTCGAGCCTGCAGGATTCTAACCCTATCAAATTAAAGCTCTCTGCTCACTTATTCCCCAGCGCTCCTCTGGTGCTAAGCAGCCATCTCGCTGCATAGCAACACCAGTCGGGCGTGCTCGCTCATACGCCCTGCCTCATCAGCTGCTATTAGGGAAAATATACAGTGCTCTAATTGGATGAGATTCAGCTAAGGAAGTGCAGTTAAAGGTCATTTTCCACCGTGTGCCTCCTGCTCTTCAGAATAATTTCTGTGTCCTCCGTCTTTGTGAGCTGTTAAACAATAGGGCCAAAGTTACAATCCTTTCTCTCTCTTCCTAACAGAGAGCCATGGGCTGTGATGAGCAGTAAGTCATCTGTATCGTGTAAACAACAGAGCCAGGCACTGAGTGATGAGCTCTGTGTCAACTGCACATATCATCTTCTGGCTACTCTCAAAGACACCTAGAACCTGTGTTGTAACCTCGCCGTGTGCCAGTTTTGGAAAATTTGCGAAAGGTTAAGAAAGATCACCTGCAATTCTGATTAGTAATCATTTAGCAGTAGTTTTCTGCTACTCCTGGGAGGTGGAATAAGTTGCAGAAAAAAAGATGAACAAACATTTGCAATGTATTTTGACTTAGTTAACATGGTGAACCTGTCGGTTAGTACCATAAGAGAGGAGCTTAAGTATAGAGCAAAATCAGACCAGAAGGACAACCAAAACTACCAGTTTACAATAATGCATCTGTCAAACAAGAGAAGTATACATAAGTCTAAAGGCTAAGACACAGACACCCTGGATTAATTTTAGCATCTTTTCCCACAGAAAATCAGCAATTAGAGCACATTAAAGTTAATGGGGCCTGAATTGTGCTAGCTAGGACTGCAGTACTGGTATTTCTATAAAAGAAATTGGGCAGCTGCTCCAGTTGCTGATAAAAGCATAGAAAGTAAAGAAAAGAAAACATTATTTGCAAAGGGTACAGACTTTTTGTCATTTTCAGTAGACTGCATATGCTGTGTATGGAATACAAACAATTTTACTTTACTGTACTCTACTGCAGAAAGTAACCAACATCAAATACCAAGTCCTAAAGTTCTTTTATTCTGTAGGACTACTCAGGAATCCTGGAGAGTTCTAGGTCATTATTCCTAATGTACTGTAAATATTCTTCCTCTATGGTACCTTGGACAGCAAATGCTGGTCATACTAAAATGAGTTTAGATTGACCAAGATGTACTGAATTTATCATCAAGATGTACTGTTTTTGTTTTTGTAACTGAAAACAATCTGTTACAACTTTAGATCCACTTTTGGATATACATTTTCAGGTCAGAATCAAGGTATACCTATTTAGATAAAATCTTAATTTTGCTTCTTCTGTTTGAGCAACTAGGAGCCTTTCCAGATGACAGAGAAAAAACCTTACTGATATATTCAAAGTGCAAAATTGTTTTAGAATTTCTAGAACAGTTTGGTTTGCAGTTCATTCTTATTACAGGGATTTCTATTTTGGTCCCATTTTGTTCTTTTTTTGTTCACATTTTTATACAGCAGCTTCCATTCTTCTTCTTCATAGACTTGTTTGGTTTGAAACTGGGAAAGTTAAAACATACTGTAATACAGGTTTTTATTTTGAGATTATTAAATAAGAACATCTATTCATGCATTGACTACTAAACAGGAAAGATGTTTTTTGTTGTCTAAATAATGGGTGGTTTTATTATTAAGAAGCCTAATAAGAACCATTTTGTAAACAAATGAGCTCCACAGAAGGTTAGTAATAGCAGTTAATACTTTATTGACAAATGAAACACTGCATTGCCACAGAGAAGGAATGAATGTTTGAAGGTTATGGATTCTGATTTCAAAGGAACTTAGAATACCTTATAAAAGTATTCACACCCCTTAAACTTTTCCACAGTTTGTCACGTTACAACCACAATCTTTAACGTATTTCATTTGGATTGTATGTAATAGACCAACAAAGAGTTGCATATACCTGTGAAGAAAATGGAATGAGTTTCAGGCTATGTATTTATCCCCCTACACTATGTTCCTCCTGAACCGAGTGCAATCAATTACCTTCACAAGTCACCTTATAAGCCAGCAGTGTCCACATGTGTATAATTTCATTACAGCATAAACACAGCTGTTCTGTGAAGCCCTCAGAGATTTGTTTGAGAAAATTGGTGAACAAAAAACACCATGAAGATCATGTAACAAATCAGACAGATCAGAGAGTTATGTTAGTTGTGCACTCCACAACTACTAGCCTCTATGGCAGAGTGGCTAGAAGAAAGACACTGTTGAAAAAAAGGCCAGAAGGAGTTTTCTCCTTTGTAGCTTACCACAAACCATGAGGGGGACACAGCAAGCATGTCAGAGAAAAAACAAAATTAAACTTTCTAGACCACATGCAAAAGGCTTTGTACAAATCATCCTCAACACACCACATGGTGAAACACAGGAGTGGCAGCATCATGTTGTGAAGGTGCTTTTCCTTAGCAGACCACGGAAAAATCTATAAATTTGTTGGAAGGTGGACAGAGCTAGTTATAGGGCTATACTATAATAAAAAAAAAATGCTGGAAGCTGCAAAAGACTAGAGAGTGGGAATGAGGTTCTCCTTCAAGAAGGACAGCAACTTTAGACATGAAACCAATTGAGAATCTGTGGCAAGGCTTGAAAATTGCTGTTCACAGATTATCTCCATCTAGTCTGAAGTTTTTTAGGTATATTGAGGCATGTACTGGTATTTACAGCATGCAAAGGGGGTAGCTGCAAGGTGTTTGGATATAAATCTTAAATATTTTTGTCATGCTCAGTTCCTTCAATACAATTTGCTGCTGTTGGGTTGTTTTGGTTCAAACTAAAAAACACTCAGGAATTCTAAATGTTAGTTCCTTATTCAAGCTTGGCTCCTTAATGAAAACAAAACATTTTGTGTGTGTGTAAAATGTTTTGTTTTCTGTTCTCTTCACAATCCAATATTTTCCAAGCCAACGGCTGGTTGGCTCCTTCACAGTAAACGCTGCAGTTTTGTGTGGATTCACAGAAGTGGGTAATTGTAGAGGCTCCCTGTCTACCAATTTTACAGCTGGAAGGGCAAAGGCCTTTTGAGCTCCACTGGAAAACTAAGACACATTCATCGAATGAGAGGGCCGGGCCTTGAGTCCCACTGCTTCTCCTACCTTTTGTCCTGCCTGAAAGGCTCGCTGCCTGAAACGCATCGCTTCACGCCCAGTGTTTGCGGTTGGGAAACCTGATTAAAGAGGGGGACAAGACATACACATACACATCTTAAGCCTATCAATGACTCCCACAAACCCTCCCCCGTGATACTGTATTTGTCCTTGCAGCTTGGGTGCTCAGAGTGAATACTGCCGTCCATTGATCTTTGTTTGATAAAGCCGCTGGTGTGGTGTGCGTGGTGCCTTATGGGTTTCATTCCACTCAGGCGAGTCCATTTCAGTGAGCTGCGGTCGAGCTAATGTGGGACATGCTGTGCCAGTCACGGCCTTTGGGATTTGGCCTAAGTGCTGTGTGTTGCCATGCTTTGCTCTGAAATTCTCAAGCACAGACAGCTTTGAAAGTATTTTACACTTCTTTGACATTCCCATCAAGATTTCTGCTTAATATGAAGAGGTTGGGGAGACAAGGCTAAAATCAAGACTTTTACATCAGATCTATTTGGATACTTCCAAGAGTGAATTTAAGACATAAAACATGAAAATCTATAGAGTACTTGTGTCTCTTTGCAATGAAAGGTGTCTACCTGCTGAGCAAACACTCCTGTCGAACACATCTGATAGATGCTCTTTGAGTTCTATTGGCTTAGATCCTGCTGCCTGTCACCTTTCACATCTCAACGGACCCAAAGGTGACCTCTCTGTTGCCTTGGAGCACCACACTTTATTGGCCCTAACACAATCAAATGCACGTTCAGCATTTAGGGGTCGAAGCCATGGCAGCTACTGAGATGCCCCCATGCACACTGTGGGCCAACTCATATGACCTCCTGCACCTGAACCATGACCCTCATTTACAAGCAGGTCACCTCTGCTACAACTGGATTTACAAAGGGTCAGCTTAGATCTGTATACACCAAACAGGACTAAAAAGTGTACAGATCTTAATCATTTGGTGTTTCCTGGGAATTGAGACATAACCGTATGAGTGTAGCTCACAAGCATTAAACTCTGTACACAACATGCCAATCTGATCTTTTTGTATCATAAAGCAAATTGTACACATGGTTATTTCCCACTAACGTTTTAATCACAATACAAATGATAAAAAGGGTTTGAAGTGCAACTATTTGGATTTTTATAAGTGTTTTTAATTCATATTTGTTTTTCGGACAGGGTAAAGGGGGGGTTGAGTTGTCAAAGGGGTTTAGTGGTATTATATATGGCTGGAGAAAAAGCCCTGACCAATATGTTGAGAACACTGTATAGGTTTCCAGAAAAGTTGCCAATGAAAAATGCAAGGAAGTAGTTCATGAAGAGAACTGAGACAGACTGAAATGGCCACATTTATAACTGCAAGAACAAACTTTAAATCTGACCGAGACCTACAACACAACATTCCCATCTGTCATGATGAGCAAGAATGATTGACAAGCAGACTGGGTGGTTATAGGTCCACTTGATGCAGCTCGCCCCAACATGATTACACATAGAATATGAACCTAGGTTCTTTAGTCAGTGGAACTTAAAGAGCAAGAGATCCTAAAGTGAACATAGCAATTATGCATTTTGTTAAGCATTTCATGTGTATAACAGTGAATTTGTTTGTCATCTTAATGTTGTGACAAACTTTTGAGGTGAAAACAACAGAATATGCAGTTTACAAGTATCAAGCAAACTCCCAAATCAATCAAATGATGCCTGCAAGATCTCATCCAAAACACTTTTTTTTTATCAAATTGCTCTGCAGGTTGCATTTTGAGAATTTCTGGTGATTACATAAAACAGAAATACACAGAATAGCAACCACTGTGTATTTATTTTATTCAAAATAATCAATATCCTACTTTTGAAAACAAACTGTAATGTTTCATTGAAAAGCTACGCAAGCTGAATGTATCTTTGTTTCAAGGAGAATAGTCATTGTTGCTTTTTCAAATGTATAAATATATTCTACAGTAACAAATGTGACCTTTTGGCTTAATAAAGGGACTCGTAAAAGTTGATTAACTCTTATTCATTCCAAATGCTAATAACGACAGATGATTCATCAAACATCATTTGTTGAATGTTTCATGGCAATATCTAAAAATTCTTTAAAATTTAGCACATTTTTTTGTGATCTTGGGTTGCAACCTTTCACAGGTTTCAATGTAAATTGAGAAACATAAATTACCAGAGAATTTCTGCATATTAAAGCTGCAGTTGGTAACTTTTATAAAAATTATTTTTTTATATATTAGTTAAAGCTGTCACTTTGTCCTAACAGTTATGAGAAAGATAATCAGTGAAAAAAATCGAGCTCTTTTGCCTCCTCCCTGTGGTCCTACTGCTATCTGCAGAAATACAGCTCTCCTTTTCAGACACAACCAATCAGAGCCAGGAGGAATATCTTAGCACTGTCAATCATGCTCTCGTACGCTGCTCACACCCTCCCCCACACAGCATGTGCAAGCTTAAGATTGTCGGTTTGCTGCAGCTGTACAAATGGCAGAGAAAAAAACTAACGTTACAGGAAAACTCTTTATATGCCGTCATCGGTGCCATGCTTACAAGCCTGCACATTCATGGTAGGCTCCGCTGCGGGGGAGGAGCTATAGCACAGCAGAGACCAGGAGGGAGGGTGTGAGCAGCACATACACCAACGTGACTGACAGTGCTAAGACACTCTTCCTGGCTTTTATAACTGTTTCTTTTTTTTTTTTTTTTTTCTTTTTTTTTTTTTTTTTGGTCAGAAAATATTTTTTTTTCTAAATAGCTTCTCAAAACTTCTTTTTGATTCCCTTTTTCTGACTGGGAGCAATGTATTTCTGCAGATGACAGTAGGACGACAGGGAGGGGACAGAGGGGAGGTTGATCTTCCAACATGATGCTGCCACAACCATGTTTTACAGTGGGTACTGGTTTTTCAGTGAGTTTTTCTCCAAATGTGCCGAAAAAGTTACGTTTTGGTTGACAAGAGAACCTTTCTTTATGTTTGCTTTGTCCCCTACTAGATTTGTTGCATGCTGGTAAAACAACTTCTTATGCCCTTTTTTCAAATTGGCAGTTGTGGTCAGCTCAGGGGAATTCTTCGACATGAGTTGTGCATCTTAGCACCTCCAAAAGAGATGCTATAGGGACTCTTGTCTGTTTCTCTGATTAATGTATTCCTTGCTGTGCCTGTCCATTCTGCGCCAATTTTTCGGTGGAACATAACTCAAAATTGTTTGTAAAAAATGTGCCTATTTTTCCAGATTTTTTTGTAGAGTATAGATAAAATATTTGAAAGAATTTGGAATTTGGGAAGCTGAAATACCTTGGCCTCCTTGACACACTATTGACTGACATTTGCAAAGCAGCCAGTCCAGGAGTGCCATTCATCTTCTGTTGCACTGATTGGCTATAGCAGTGGAGATAAGGACGACAGTGGATGTTAGCTTCTGCTTTAGTTCCAAGATGTTTTCCACTGTGTGTGTTGTTGCATGTAAGGCATTTTTGATGTTTAAACTGTTGAAATGGCAGTTGTTTTTAGAGGAGGTCTGAAGTATTTGCGGATTTCAGCTTTTGTGGGTGGTTGTAGTCCCCAACCCCCACAAATACCAGGGATCTACTCTATACCATGAATGCCATATAGCTATCCCTTTCCTTCTGCTTCATAGTTATATGCTACTTTTCATTGGTCAGTTACATAAAATCCCAATAAAATAATTTTAAGTTTGTGGCTGTGACATGAGGTGATTTCTGAAGGTAATTGGTTTAACTGAATTTCATTTTGGGATATTGGATTAAGAGGGACTTAATACAACTGCATGCCACATGTTTTAGATTATTTTTTTGTAAAACATTTTAAAAGATATGTATGATTTTCCTTCTCTCAACTGGCCTATGGAGAGTTTCAAATGAACCATACGGCAGAGATGAGCCATATGGCACACTTTGAGATTTGCAAAAGCAAGCCTGCCAAAACACAAAATTTCATTGGTTTATATTTTCCATAATGGAGTAAAAGTCTTCTCATGATCTTTTTCTCCTTTTTTCATCATTTTTATATTCTCCCTACCTTTGCTGATTTGTGGCTGTCGCCATATGTAGGGAAGCGGAATACGTATGCAAATGTCAAACTGTAAAATCACAACAACAATCAAATACAAATATTTTGTCTCAGTCTTTGTATTCTGTGAAAATTGATCCAACTCTGCTCTAACAATAGTTCTTTTTACTGATCTTTCAAGAATTCTATATAGAAAAACTACAATCTTATAGGTAATTAGATTCCCACAGAAAGAATATGAACAGAAAATAAAAGTATTACTCTCTGAACTTGCATCAAATTATTAGAAAAACTTTTTAATATTTTAGTAACACTTATAAAAGCCATCAGACCATACTGTAAACACAACTTTGATGGTAGACACACCTCTGAGAATGGAAAAAAAAATTGCGGTTTGTAAATTGCTCTGAGTTGAGAAGGAAAAGCATTTTGCTCAGAATCTGTTTAAAGAGAGTTTCACCTGTCATCTACAACTCTGTCATGACACATTTCTAAGGCAGACAGCCTAAATGGACGCAAAGAAAAGAGGGATATGTGAAGGGAGAGGAAAGGAAAATGAACTGAGAGTGCGGGAGAGAAAGGGAGAGGGAGGTCACAGCGACCGTGTGATGGTCGCTGACACAGGAGTTCAGTCTGCGGTCAAGGGAAGCAGTTGAAGATGAAGCAGACACACAGGCAGGGCTCTGTGTGCAGGTGCCCCCTCACTGCCCCGCTCCTTTCATCCCCCATCCACTCCCACATTGCCCCCGCCAGCCCCGCCTGCTATCCACCAATCAGGGCACAAGGGGGCGGCGGCACAGTGGGGACACATCAAAGCCTTCTCTCGGTGAGAGGCTCAGGGCTGATGCTGGCACAACACAGAGGAGCACAGAAGAAAGCAGGGACGGCCAGTTAGAAAAAAGGAGTCCAAATGGAATGGAAAAAAGGAGTCCAACCAGAACAAAACATTTCATTCTCTTCACAAACCAGCATTATGCCAGCCAACCATCCCCAAAAACCCAGACACATTTTTCTCACTGCCTTGAGCCAATGGCCCCCTTGAGTATGTGAACAAGGGGGATAATTTAATTAAGAAAATCCAATCTTCCAGTTTGAAAGAACAAAGTTAGATTTAAATGAGAGCAATATGTTCCCTCCTTTCTTTTTTTAAATTAAAATTTCATAGCTGAAATCAAAGAGTTGCTGAGGTGCCCCCATCTCAGTTGCTTTCAGAAAAGACACCATGACAAGAAAAATAAATGTTGGGTTTCCAGTGTCCTTGAATCTAATTAAAAATTGTTGCAACATTTTGCTCCTTAGGAAGAAGGAAATGGTCTGTAGGATTGATAAAAATACATTCTTGCTCTAAGAATAAAGAATGTAAGGTTCCACCTTACATAGTTTATAAGTTTATATATATTCCTACCCATGAACCTTTTCACATTTTGTCATGTACAACTTCAAAATTGGATATACTGAGATTTTATGTGATATACCAATACAAAATACGGCATAATTTTGAACTGGAAAAAAAAAGATGATGGCTTTCAAAATGTTTTGCACAAACTTTTTACAAAAGTATCATACATTTGTATTCAGCCAATCCGAGTCAATACTGTTCACCTACCTTTCATTACGAGACAGATTCAACTCCTTTGGGACATGTCTCTACTAGCATTATACATTTAAAATCTGATATTTTTGATCATTCATCTTCATAAGTCTTGGATTCCTATAAGTTTTCTCTCTATAGTGCTGTGATTTTAGTTCCATCCATCTACTCCTTATCTCTGACCAGCTGCCCTGTCACTGCTGAAGAACATAATCCCCACACAATGATGCTGCCACCACCATGTTTCACCATGGTTATGATGTATTCAGGCCTCAGATTTTGTTTGTGGTCTGATCTGTTCCTTGGTTTTTATGTTACTGTTTCATCATGGACGTTCTCTATAAATCTTTACTGAAAGATGGTATCATGAGAATAAATTACACAGAGGGGGACTTTATTTACTAATCTAGTCAATTCTGAAGGAAATTGTATCATATTATATTAATTTGTATTTGGAAAACATTTGGGAAACATGACATCTTTTCCTTTCACTTCACTCTTATATACTACTTTGTGTTGAGCTTCCAAAGGGGTTTACAAAGCCCTGTAGTCGCAAGTGGCTCTTTAGACCCTCTGCAGTGGCTCATTGTAACTCATTGATCAAAGAATTGAACAATGTTTTTTTTAAAAAAAACAATAGTACCAAAAACAGTAGTCATCAAAGTTTTTCTTTGTGTTTTAATGCAATATTTGCAAAGAATTTCCACAATATGACACTATAATGCAAGAAATATATTTGTGTTTCTTTATAATTTCTTTAATATGGAACATTCTACTGAAGAAAATGTAACCATTCTTTTTCTATAAACTTTTTTATATTTTTCTATATTTTAAAACCTAAAAATAGAGATGATGTTCCTGTAAACTATTTTTTAAATTTCTGTGGATATTTATAAAATAAAGTTAATGGTCCTGTAGGTTTTGTAGCTCAAAAACAAATTTTACGTAGCTGGACAGAGAGTAAAAGTGGTTATTTGGATTTTAAAGATTGCTGATCCCTGCTCATTCAGAAATCACAAATATATGCAATTGAGTTTGTGGTTATCTGAAAAAAATTTAAACATTTTCTGCAGGTGTCAATACTTTTGCAAGACACTTGAATTTTAAATTAAAGGACAGTTAAAAATATGATTACAATTATTGCAAATGAACAGTTGTCAATCACTTTTTTTATGCTGGATTTTTCAAGAACCTATTCCATGGAATAATAATGCATCCTCTCAGATGTATGGTTCTTCTTGTTCTCTCAGAACTTGAGATTACTTTTTTGATGAAAGCCCTCAATTGAAGAGAGCGAAAGCTTTCTAAATAAGAAGCACCCCCACTGAAATGCTAAGCAAGCCGCAAAGAACCCAAAGCCTCACGCTATGAGTGTGTCAAGTCCCTAAGTGAGTATGATGCACAATCCAGCAAGTTTTTGCATATGTTAAGAAGGATAATAGGCTCCTATGGGAAAAGAGGCTGAGGCCCAAAAGTGAGCATGACTATAAAAGTGCTGTGAAGAAGACACACCCTACATGGTAAAGTGTAGAAGGAGCAAAGATGAACAAACAGCACTTTGAATTTTCAAGTGCAGCTCTTGTATACGCTTGTCTAACAACTTAAAGGTTCAGCAAGCAACTTCCCTAAAGGCGCTGTCAATAATTTGCACAAAACGGCTCCCGAAATACAAAAGAATGGAAAGGAGGGGAAGAAAGAACTGGGATGCCCCTGTTTCAAAGAGGATCTTCTGATTTAATAAAGCCTCTGTTTGCTCATCTTTTTCCCCCGATGGAAGTCAGACATGAAGTGCAACATTAAGATCAATACTTAACAAAAAACAACAATAAAAAACCCCATAAAACCCTCGTGACTGCTGAATCAAGCTGTGAGGAGGCCCTACTTTTACCAACCCCACACCACTTGTGTTCTCAGGCGCGTCAATAACATGAGCAAATCCTCAAATACAAAATACTTGAGTTTAACCTTTCTGTGGTAAATGATAAGAGGGGGAAAGGGTGAGTAACTGGGATTGTTGAAGTATTTTGATGACTGGAGGCACAGGTTGGAGACAATGCTTTTATCATCTCTTGCCCTGGGAAGAAGCTGTAATACTCTATTGACTGAAGGCAACCCCTTGTTGATCATTACAGCAGAGAGGACATACAGGTGTGAAAACATAAAGCCTTATTGATAAAATATCAAAGCTTCAGACAGGCTATGTTGACCCTTTCATAATGTCAGCACTCGACTCTTGCTCCTGGGCACTGTTTAAGTCATAGTATACACAGCTTCTCAACCTAATGGAAACTTATTGATGCCCCATCCTGCTGTAATAATGTAAGTAAGTAAGTAAAAATGAAACTGAGCACATGGAGCTATTATTTGAATTGTTCAGGGTCGTTTAACATGTATTAATGTCCCCTAATAAAGCACAGGTTATATCTGACTGCTGCTGATCACTTTACAGCAAATTTTACACAATCTGAATGTAACACTGAAGTCTGAACAATGAAAAAAATGTGGCAGTTGAGACAAATCTCAGGATTTATCACAGAACAATAAAAACAGAGCTGCTCAGCATGAAATGGGACACATTGAACACATGTTCCATGGTGTGCGCAATCTCATGTAAAAACCCAGCTGACATTTTGGCAGAAACCTCCGTTCTGTTTTCACTTGCCGTTCCTCTGCTCCTGTGCCAGCTTCTCCTGTGTGTGGTCTTTGCAGAGACTTGGCACTGCAACTCAGCACAGCTCAGATTACCACATTAACATTCATTTCACTGAATGTGGTGGATTTTTGGGCGGAGAGAGGGCAAACGCAACAACATGAACAGGTCAGATCTGAAAGTGAACGGTTTGGTGGAGGGAGAGGTGAGGTTCTGTGGACACATAGCTCATTGGTATGTATTTTGGATGACCTTCCTTTTGTTAGTGAGAAGAGCTGAGCCTGCCCTCAGTTCTAGGCTGGGGTCTGTGCCTGCAGGCCAACCTCATCACACACTCAGCATCTACCTATCCATCTTCCCTCATTGTGGACAGAGGTGACAGCTGGCATTCAGTTGTTTGTAAAAGGCCTTTAAAAAACACACAGGGCCTCTGTACTCGGCTACATTAAAGTAATTAGCTGCCAAGCTAGTAGAAAGCACCCCCCACCAAGTGCCAGCAAGACTGCGGATTGAAGTCGGCATCCTGTTTGACACATCTGGGCAAGGGAGAGTAATGAAAACAGCTGCTTCTGTCCATATGGCATCCAAAGGCTGGCAGCATGGCAGTGTGCTATGCCAACCTTAGGCAAATTATCCATCATTAATCCCGAGATCTGACCAGCATACGAGTTACTGCTAATCAAAACATCTGGGGATGGTGGCAGAAAAAGGAGGGGGGAGTTGTGGAATCTTTCTATCTATCTATCTATCTATCTATCTATCTATCTATCTATCTATCTATCTATCTATCTATCTATCTATCTATCTATCTATCTATCTATCTATCTATCTATCTATCTATCTATCTATCTATCTATCTATCTATCTATCTTTTATATAATGACCATAAATGTTATTGTATTTTACTGGGATTTTATGTAATAGACCAATAAAAAGTACCACAGAGTTGTGAAGTGAAAGGGATATTTTTACAACTAAATTTCTAAGAAGTGTAAATTGCATTTATTTGCAAGTCCTTTGGAGTATAATTAGATAGAGGGTGTTTGTCCACATAGAATTTTAATTCTTGGCATAGATTCTTTCTTTGATTTAGGTTTGGTCTTTGACTGGGCCATTCTAACATCATGTTTTGATACAAACTATTGCTTTTTATCTCTGGCTGTATATTTAGGGTTGTAGTCCTGCTGTAAGGTGAAACTCCACTACGATTTTGCATTTAGCAGCCTCTAACCTATTTTCTACCTGGATATGCCTGTATTTACCTTCTGGAATCTCTCCATCAACACTGACCAGTTTTATTGTCCCTGCCACAGAAAAACAGCACCAAAGCATTATGCTGCCACCACCATGTTTCACCACAAAGGTGTGCATACATAGCTAAAGAAGTGCTGCAAACAGAACTTCCTGGCTTCCTTCTTGACACTCTTTTTAAATAAAAGCCATATTGGTGGTCCATCCATCCATCCATCCATCCATCCATCCATCCATCCATCCATCCATCCATCCATCCATCTCACAAAGTGCAGCTATAGTTATGTTTGATTTGATGGAGCCAAACATGACTTTTAAATGTTGTTGTTGTACAAACACTCCAAAAATCAATTCTGGGCAGTCCTTTGATAAGCCTTAAATTGCCCTCACATTTGTTTCTGCATCTGTCTATTGTGTGTCCTTTGCGTTCATAGGCTGGCCTGTTCCAACCCGCGCTTCAAATTCCCTCAGAAATTCAGTGACATTAAAATGTCCTTTGATGTGACTTCCCCAAGCAGGGAGCACTAACTGTAATAGTGATTCTGTCACTTAATGCTTTTCCGGGGATCAATAGTTCTTAAATGCTAAAGTGGGACAATTAAAAATAAATAGGAGGTTGCTCTAGTCTAAATCAGATTATACATTGCTGCCCCTAGCAGGTCCTCAAAAGCACAGTATGTGTCCTCAGCGAGTCATCTGCACAGCACCCTGGTTTGTGACTGATGCATATGTAAGTGAGGATGAATTAGAAAGACACAGCTCAGTTCTACCCTCCTGCTACAGGCTCTTTTGCTTATTTTATAACACAAATTGAGATGAGAATTTATACATTTTATGTTTTACAAAAGGCAATGCTTTATCCTGAAGAATAAATATACTCACTAAAGATTAATAAAGGTAGCTGAAATGACAGAAAAGGCGAAAATAATGACAAGGCTGAGATTTATATTGGCTTTTGAGGATCCATCAACCTAAGCTATGGCACTGAGGTCGCAGGCTGGCTCCAGTTCCCCTGTGGCTGCTGCTGTAATGTCAACTCTGGCAGTAATACAGCTGTAACTGGAGGCAGAGTGTGATGGGAACCCGCTCCTGAAAGACATGACCAAACCCAACGCAATTAGTGAGCGACAGCAGGTGCTGCCTAACTCTGTTGCGTTAACATGTCTCAGGTTTCCTTGTAATGGCCGCAAAGTGATCCTAACTTTCAATTAACACATCCCCTGCCTCCACCGCCGCGGCCAGCCAGTCATTTTCCACATCTCCGCCATTAGCTGCGTGGGAAGCGCTGCCTTTGGCATGGGCAGGCTCTGTTGCATGCTGACTGTGAACAGTTTTCACAAACAAAGACACTCATGCGCTTGCGCCCTCACACATGCATGTACATAAACACATCTCCATTCTGCAAAGTTCCAAACAAACACCATTCTTCATCGCTTTACACCACAGATTTGTAGCAAAAGCTACAGAGCCTTTCAACGACTGAAAAAGAATATCAGTCTCTGTCCAACACCACAGGAAATCACTGATGTTACCACTCCAAGCTAAATCAGGATAAATGGCTGCAGCCTTTCTAAACCGACAAGGAGGAAGTAGCACTGCTGAGTGCACAACACACTACATGTAGACATTCTCTCATACACAGGAAGAGGCTGATCTTTGTTTAGTAATGTACCATCCATCACTTCATGATGTCCTGTAATAAAGGCCCTAAAACCCACACAGCTCACTTGACAGAAGTGGATCTCTGTGATACAGTGACTGTTCGATTAACAGCGACTGCTCTTGTGAAGTGGAACAGAGAGCCCTGCCTTTAACTTGTTACCAATTTCACATCTTGGCCAATTGAAGAAGTGTTTGGTTTTGTCATTTGAGTCTATTGACATGTAGCAGGACACCAGCAAACTGCATCTGAAAAATCAGTCGAAAGGCAAAGGGTTTCAGCATAATTTAATCACAGATGCAGTCTGATACATGGCAGCTTTGTAAACTGAAGAAATAAATAGAGTTTGTTGCTTTTGGTCCTAAAAAAATGCAATATCAGCACTCTCGTAGAATCAATGAGGCTAGAGTCCACATAGTTTTCCATAAATTTTGAGGTTGTAATAGTCTCAGTCCTAAATTTTTACAACCTTGTAACTCACACTACTACTATCTTAAAACACTGCCAGAATAAAGGCTTTTTGTCAATATTTTCTGTAGATTAGTTTATTGAAATAATGTCCTTGCCAGTCTTTGTTAAAACACAATCAGATATCTGCAGTTCATCCAAAATGCTGCTACAAGAGTCCTATCCAACACCAAGACAATGAATCAAAGCAGTCATTGAATTACTACACTGGCTCTCTGTTTGTTAAAGTATATATTTTACAATCATGTTAGTCGTGTAGAATGTACTGGATGGTCTCAAACATAAAAACATTTTAGAGTTTCTTGTTAGGTATGAACCATGTAGAATCCTTCAGGTCATTAGAGACCTGTTTATTCACTGTACCCTGGACAGAACTAAATTTCCTTCTATGGACACTCCTTCGATTACTGCTATCCTCAGCATTGAAACGGGTCAACTCCACCCCAACCCCCCTCTGTGTTTTTCAGAGATATGGCATAGTCCAACTTTGTCTTGAACTGTACCCCTTATAAACAAAGAAGCAGCAGCTAATGCAATCTTTCCTGCATTGTGTATTGCAGGTTGTTAAGGAAAGCCAAGATTTGTTTGAACAGTTAAGTACAAGAACCAATGAAAGTGTTTTGCAAGCCATGCACACAAAAATACACCCTTTATTTTAAGCAAACTGGGGTCACGTGGCTTGCTGGGGATGAGTCTGACAATATCTTAAACAGTGGACCGATAACAGGTGTTGATAGTTCAGTTTAGTCATGGAGCATGGTACTAATAATTTAAAAATACCTTTAACAGGGTCCTAACCATGGGATATCTCTTGTCTATAGTAAAAGTGATGGCGGTGTGCACGTTTTCAAGACATGTGACCAGGGTTACACTGTTATAGAGTTCTTTGTACATAATTTTACTTTATCATCTCTTTCTCAATGGAAGACTAAATATTTTAAAAACATATGTATTCATAAGAAATATAAAAATTAAACACATTTTGATGAGCTTGCGTATCCAAGTAAAATTCAAATATAAAGAGAAGATGTGTATTTAAGAAAATACTCGTGCCTTTGTGGTTCTACGCTTGTCACACACAGTTTGTACATAAGGCAGCAGGTATAGCACTTCAGTCCTACTGGCTCTATTACAGTTCTGACCTTGTTTGATTTGCAATGAGGGGTGTGAGGAGCTCCCATATACTTCCAAGGGGAAAACGATATAGGTCCCTGCAGAGTCTGAACAAACAAGTGCTTTTGTTAAACCTATGTGCAATTTGCACTTTGCCATCATAACTGTAGTTATTACTATTTTAAAAGGATACATCTGTCTATGTGAAGTCTTTCATTACCTCCACTCATTACCAGAACGCAGCAGTCCTCCCCAAGGACACACCTTTACGTGCTCATGCGTCGAAATCTGCTTTAATGTTTTGAATTTGATGCTTGGCTCAAAACAAATTTGTCTGAGGCAATTAAAAAGTATCACCTCAAAAACAGCCCCTCCTAAACAGTATGTTGCATTAGCTTCTCTGTGACTATTTGAAAACATGGAGCACAGTACATATTTGACCTCACTTTAAGCTGCATGTTTGGCTTGACTTGATTAAAACACAAAAAATTTAGCATCTATATAAAGCACATGAAGCTCATTACCAGTTTTATTTATTTATTTATTTGTTTTATCAAATAAACTGTTGAGGCATTTGATAATGTGGGAATCCTCAAAAGAAGATTTATTTATATATATTGAAAATAACTGATAAATTCCTGAAAATGGCTAGAAGTTGTTATATTTGTTTTTAAGTGCCAACTGCATGCAATAATTTTGAGTGAGCTTTAATTCTTAAATGAGTGAGTCAAAACATGAGAAGTTTTAGTTGGTTCTTAACCTAGGAGTGAATCTGCTTCTAAAATAACTCTATTATGTGAACAACATCTCTCTCTGCGCTGGCATGGTTTTCCCCCATATAAATGGGACATTATGCATGAATTTAGGGGACAGCTTTGTGCATAATAATGCAAATTTATATCAAATACAGCTGAAGCAAATGGCTTGGCATTCTCCAAAACTAGAGTGGTTTGCATTAGGCGAATTTCAAGGGGGAAGAAATAGTCTGGTGGTAGTTATGGTGCAGGAGAAGAAATGAAGAAAAAACATGATCTGCAAGACCCAGAATTCTTTGTTAATTGAAATAATAATGAAAAGGTAAAACAGTTTTCTATACGTTTCTGATAATGTTACTGCATTTATTCTATTTGTGGCTGCAAGACTGCGACCTGACACAAAAATAGATGCAAGTTGCTCCCATCTGCTGGACTTGAAGGGCATGTTTGTTTCCATATGTATTCAGCACAATTTGCTTTGAAAATCCAGTGTAGGGATAAAGCAAATAGTATATGCAAAATTGAGGAGATTGCATTATTTGGTGAATTCCACTCTCAGTATTTTGTATTTCTGTACAAGGCACGATTAATTCAAGGCAAGACAGAAAATAATGTTTATTTGCTATGAAAGCTTTGCTAAAAAGGTGCAGTTTTGCTTAACTGACCACCGGGATTGGAAACAATAACCTACAGGAATGCAATCTCTAAATATAGATGCATAGGAAATGTATTTCATAAGTTAATTCTTACTAAGTAGGTCCAGATCTTAGAATTCCCTTGTGTGGATCTCTACAGACTTTCTATAATCACTGCTGGAAGTCTTCCAGACTGAAATTTTCACTGCAACTTGACATCACATGTCTAAACGTGTGCATGCATTGTGCCTCAGACATGCTGCCATGCTCAATGAAACACGAGTCAAAATAACACCAGTTGAAGCTGAAAGTAGTGAGAAAGGTCTCGAGTTGTGCAAGTGGACAGAAATACGACCCTCTTAGGAATGTAAGCTTTTTTAGAAGTCATGAAAAAGTGCAGCTGTTGCTGATGAAATCCGCTGGTCCCAGACCTAATTTAAAGGTCAGAGTTGAGTGAAATGACAATTTCCATACTAGATGCTTGTGCTTGAACATATGCCTGCATTTAAAATAATTGCTTTTTGAAGGCAGCTTTTAGTTCATATTTACTTTTCAGAGAGTCACTTGAGTACTGTCCAAAGCACCAAATGGCTGTGTTTAAAATTAGGTGAGCATGCTTGAAATCATTCAGGTCACAGGGCACAGGTTCAGTTGCAAGCAATTTAGTCACTTTGTCTTCATCCCTATCTTGCCCCCTGATTTTAGGAAAAATTACTTGCTTCCTCAAAAAAATACTTTCTCTATTTGTTTAACGTTCTTTGTACAGCTGTAACATTCAGTGATACATACCTGCGAGTAAAAGGATTTCCCACCTCTTTTGCCTCAGTGCCTCAGGGAAGTCATTGGTTTTGACAACCCTTTGATCCCGAAACGTAAGCCTTATTTGTGACTCTTTTGAAATGTGCAGCATGAGTTGGTCCCATTTGCGGTACACAAGAGCAACAATAAATGCAACCGAGACTGGCCAAAATTAACTTGATAGCTTTGTGTGCGATATTTATAGTCACATGAAGCCATCTGTTTTGTAATTTGTAGTCTAATTAGCACATTCTAAGTATCTATTCAAATTCAGTAGGAGTAAAACCTCTGAGTTTAAGTTCTGGGTTTTTTTTTGTCTTTGTTGGGGTGAAAAACATAATGTTTACTGACTTACAGACTTAAACAACCACTAACATTTTTTGTTTAATACTTAACGCCTTTTTGATCTGTCTGGCAGCAAGCTTTTTTTGATGAGCACAAAGCTGTACAAATTCAACAAAAATAACTAAAACAAACCACAAAGGAGAAGTTTACTGATCACAAGGATAAATTTCATATTAATTTCGGACCTTATTGGATGTGCATTTGAACCGCTTTTTCAGGGTGTAAAGAACATACAACACACAACTTCAATAGATTTCAAAAGCAAGAGTTAGGAGTACAAAATTTAAATTATTGTGGATTTTCTCTAATCCATGATTGCTCAAAGAAATTATGCAAACAGGTTCAAATATATGCATACACCACAAGTAATATTTGAGTAAATGTCCATTAGAATCTCAACTACACACTTTTTGTAGCCATCAGCAAGCTACTGTTAGGTCTCTGTGTGTTAATTTGACCACTCTTATTGGCATTTTCGAGTTCATTTCAATTCTCTGGTTTTGGGACATAGAAAATAATTTGGTAATTTTGGAAAGCCATTTCCCTAACTTTATGTTAGCCTGCTTGACTTAGACAAAAAACAGCATAGACGTGTGTTTGAGATTATTGCCCTTTAGAAACACCCAACTGTGTCAAAGTTTCAGTCATCTGAGCCATAATTGGTTAGTTTGTTCAAGAACAACCCAGCCACCAAGGCTAAAGCCTAACCTAACCTAACAGGAACTGTGAGCTGCTGGACACCAGTGTCTTTGTCAACAGAGTGTCATGCTCTGGGACTGTTTTACTGAAAAGTGGTTCTGGTGCATTGCATAAGGTGAATGATGCCATAAAGAAGAAGGATTACCTCCAGTTTCTTCAACTTCACCTCACCTGTTCAAATGTCAGCTAAGGCAGAAAACCAATAAAGAGTGATTTGAAATATCAGCAACATTAGCTTATAAATAGCTGTATGTTATCAAGCTTTCTTATTCTCACATACACTTCAGCTTGCAGAATAAAGATGTTGAACAAATTAATTTTGAGTTTTTAGTAATGCATTTACAACTCTTTACTGTTGCAAATTATGTTACACTGAGAAAAATGTGATTTTATTCATACTGAAAATTTCCAATTGCCTCACAATTATTTGTTTTTTCTTTTCTAATTTTAGATCATGCTTTCCTTGTAAAAAAGACAGCTGTGGTGAATACGGTTGTGGGTGGTATGACAGCCGCACCAACAACCCCATGCTGTCAGACAAATGCACCTCACTGAAAAAAAGTCTGATGAAATAAATTCTGGCTGCTGACTCCTTCAGTTTCACGGCCCTCCTTATTGTCACCCAAAGTGCCTTTCCCCAGATTGAGATATTTGCAAACTGTCATCTCCCATAAATAACTGTCTGGTCTGATGCCGCCTCTGCCCTTCTAAATCTGATTCAGAGAAGCTTTGGTAAAACCTTTCTACATGCTATATAGTTTGTCTAAAGTCAGAAACACTACCAAAAAGAGAAAGAAGCAGAGACTCACTGCTTAAATAATGCATTTTTGCTAATATAGCAAAGTTTTAACCAATTCTTATTTGAAATACTGTGCCCATTACTCTACATCTGACATTCTGCAATCTCTGAACTCCATTAGTGTGAATAAATCCTTCTCTCTATCATTGGATGAAATGGGCTTTGGTATAGTCCCATGCTAGGATAACAAGTTGTCAGGTTTTACGTGGACACAGAAGTAGAGTAAGGCTTCAAGCCTCAGAATATCTGACAGGTTATTATTTTGTGCATATTTCTATTTGCATTGAACGAGCAACAGAAAGAGGGAAAAAAAGCATTTCATAAAGTTCATGCTACAGAGTAATGTCAAAGAATTTGTAGAAAGCAAGAATGGGGAGAACAAGTTAGCTATAGAATTAAGACATCAGAAATCTAGTCACACTTAGGTGACAAAAATAAAGACTTCAGATTTGACTTGGAGTTGGACTTGGCATCTATAGATTCAAGACTGGGACTCGAAATTAAGCGCAAGAGAAAAAAGGGGGGCGAAGTGGGTTTCTTCAGCAAAGGAATAATGCTGTCCCTGCTAAGTTACTGTAGTGTAATACAGTCATATTCCATAAATTAGAACATGCGTTCTGATGAGGCTTGTTTGTTAGATTAAAATTACCTTTTGAATACAACAACTTTTAGGCAGATATTAAACATACTTTTTATTAAGCTCAGATTTTTATCTTTCAAAAAATGTTTTTATATATATATATATATATATATATATTGGTATGATGCAGCAGTTTCCAAGTTTGTCTGCTATTTATTTATTTATTTTAGTTTGTGCTACTTCATAAGCAAGCCACAGGCCACAGCTCTGACAGGAAGTGGCATCTTCTGGGTTCACAAACCCTTGAAAATGAACAGGATAAGAACCTGTTGATGTTTGTTGTTGTATGATAATAATGACCGCAAGCTCTCAAATGGAGCTCTAAATTAAATCACTTTAGGTCATTTGAAACAATAAGCTTTATTTACCCCTGATATCTTATTTTCCCACTATTAAGACAGTGTTAATTCAACTACACTTCAGTTTCTTCAAAATAAAAGCACTTCCTATTATGTTGATTTGGAAATTCATTATTCTTTCTTATTTACTTACTGCATAAACCCTCAGCTGTATTATTATTATTATTATTATTATTATTATTATTATTATTATTATTATTATTATTATTATTTTCCAATAATATCACAAATCTTCTGACTTAAGGTAGTGAGAAGCAAAACATCTAAACTCCATATATATAATAATATGATATAATGGTAATACAATAGAATAGAATAGAATAGAATAGAATAGAATAGAATAGAAGTACATCTCAAAAGATTAGAATATTGTGTAAAAGTGCAATATTTGGCCTTTTTGCACTGCCGGCCCAGTCTGGCCGGGCCCGCCCGCCCGCCCGCCATTGGCCCGGCACCATTGTACTCAGGCCCTGGTTGTGTTTACAATGAGCAGAGTAATACCTCGAAAGTGGGCGGGGACCATCATATCAAACAAATTCCTACTGAAGCTGCCGAGGCCGTCTCCCCAGAGACCACGGAACACTTTTTCATTCCATGTTGAACCGTCCTGTTCCTTCTGCTGCTTGTCAGTGATGAAGCTGGGGGAAAGAGTTACCTCGGCTTTACCCTCTAACTAAATAATTTTAAAAATTTTTATTTGAGTATCATCTCTGACGTGGACTTGCGTTTGGGGCAGCTGAACCACTGCTTCACTTATGGGAAATCCCCCGTTGGAGCAAAGCAAGATGAGGAAATCCTTTAGTTCAGAGAGTCTTGCCGACTTCTGATCACTTCATTTGGAGAAATGTTCCCTGATTTCAAAACCTTGGCTGAAGTGGTGCTGATAATCCCAGTCTCCAGTGTAGCAGAGAGCACAGATTCATCCTCCAGATCAACATTAAAACTGAGACATTTGATTACACACAGCGGATGTGCAATTTAGGTTCATGCAGACCAGTGAGTTGTGAGATTAAAATTATGTACGTTCAGGCCACCGCAGATGAAAAGCTCATAATTTAAAGGTCATCATTTAATTTTATTGTTTATATGTTGATATTGGGGCCACAGTCAGTGTTTTATTTTCACGACAGAGAAAAAGTTACATGTATTTATCTGCTTGATGTGATGGCACGATGTGGATTCTCTGTTCAGCTTGTGATATATTATTTAAACTGAATAAAAATTTGATGCAACTGAATATGTTATTATCATTGAAAAACTGAAAGGTGAAAATAGATTATGATGGGATTTTATTTATTTATTTATTTTTTGATGCCGTTTATCAAAATGATGGACATCGAGAAAGTCCAGCCCAACCTCTGTCTGACAAATCTGGAAGATGACCCTTCTCTGTACCCACTCCTCGCAGCCAATGAACCAATCAATGTATGACTTCAGATCCGTCTGGCCGGTCCAAATGGAACCAGAGCTCTTGGGGTTCCAGGGAGCAGGGTGGGACCAGGCTCTAAATGCTAATGCAAAAGGCTGGACTGGGTCTGAACCCAGGCCAGGCCAAGCTGGGCCAGGCCCAGCCCTGCAACGCAAAGGGGCTTTCTTGCTAGTCATCTTAGAAAGTGAAATGGTCATTTTATAGAGATTCATTACACATAGAGTAAAATATTAAAAGCTTTTATGTTTCGCAATTTTAGTGATTATGGCTTACAGATAAAGAAAACCCACAATTCAGTGTCTCAGCAAATTAGAATATCAAATTAGACCAATCAAAAATGGATGTTTTAAGCACAAATGCCAGCCTTCTGAAAAGTATGTACGTTTCTATGCACTCAGTACTTGGTTGGGCCTCCTTTTGCATGAATTACTGCATCATTACACCGTGGCATAGAGGTGATCAGCCTGTGGCATTGTGTAGGTAAAATGGAAGCCCAGATTAATTTGATAGCTGCCTTCAGGTCATCTGCCTTGTTGGGTCAGATGTCTCTCATCTTCCTCTTGATAACTGCCCATAGTTTTTCTATGGGGTTCAAGTCAGGGTAGTTTTCTGGTCAGTCAAGTATAAGAACACCATGGTCATTGAACCAGTTTTTGGTACCTTTGGCAGTGCGGGCAGGTGCCAAGTCCTGCTGGAAAATAAAATCAGCATCTCCATCCAGATTGTCAGCAGAGGGAAGTATGAAGTGCTCTAGAATTTACTGGTAAATGGCTGCATTAGCTGTGAATTTCAGAAAACACAGTGGATCAACATCAGCAAATGACTTGACACCCCAAACCATCACACTGTGGAAACTTAACACTGGACTTCAAGCAACGTGGATTCTGTGCCTCTCCACTCTTCCTCCAGATCCTGGGACCTTGATTTCCAAATGAAATGCAGAATTTATTTTCATCTGAAAACAGGACTCTGGACCAATGCCCAACAGTCCAGTCCCTTTTCTCCTTATCCCAGGTAAGACGCCACTGATGTTGTCACTGATTTGGGAGTGGCTTGACACAGGGAATGCGAAATTTGTAGACCATATCTAGTATTCAACTCTGTGTGGTGGCTCTTCTGGAATGGATTTCACTTGACACTCATTTCAAGGCTGCGGTTCTCCCTGTTGCTGGAGCATCTTTTCCTGCCACACTTCTTCCTTCCACTCAATTTTCTGTTAATATGCTTGGATATAGAATTCTGTGAGCAGCCAGCTTCTTCAGCAATGACCTTTTGTGGCTTTCCCTCCTTGTGAAGGGTGTTGATGACTGTCTTCTGGAGATCTGTGAGGACAGCAGTCTTCCCCATGGTTGTGTAGCCTATTGATCCATTTAAAGGCTCAGGAAACCTTTGCAGGTGTTTTGAGTTAATTAGCTGATTAGGATGTTCCATTACCTTTTTCACTGTATTCTAATTTTCTGAGACACTGAATTTTTGGTTGTCATTATCTGTAAGCCATAATCATCAAACTTACAAGAAACAAAGTCTTAAAATATATCCCCCTGTGAGTAATGATTCTATATAGTATATGAGTTTCAGTTTCTGAGATGACTGGGAAGAAATACTGCACTTTTACGCAATATTTAAATTTTTTTAGAAATGTGCCAGTAGAATCCTTTAATTGTGGGGAAATTCAAATGTATCAGTAACAAAGTGACAGGCAAATGGAGACACACTGATTCACATACAACTAAGTAATAATATTCAAAGTAAAATATACACCACCATAACAAACCATAAACAGCTGTTTTCTAAACCAATAAAAACACTGTTTTCCAGCTTTTTCAACCAAGATCTAAGTGTTGTACAGGAAATACAAGCTTGACTGTTAGACACCAACATGGGTCTTTATGAGCTTAGTTATTACCACTGCTGGCTCACTTTTAATAGCCATACGATCCACCCAGCTCACAATGGACTCTGCCTGATAATATCATAACCAAGTATTTACCATGGAGTCGTTTAAGATTTCCAAGATATGGCTGAAATACTAGAGCTGCAAATTTGTTAATATCATTAAAAGATGTTACCAGTAACTGAAGCTGAGAGAATATGATCCCTCAAGGCCCCCAGCCTGTGGAAATAATTTATAATGTAACAGCTATAAAACATGTACAAGTTATCAGGTTCACGACCTGTCCCAGTATCTGAAGGCTCCTGTTACACATGGCATTGCCTTTGATGCAAGCGATAAAACAATTAAGGGAAATGGATTTTCCACTGTGCGCATGTCAGAAATCTGCCTTCGAACTTTGTCATCAAAGCTCCAATCAAGGTTAACACATTTAGATAACAATGGAAGAAGTTATATAAGCTTATTGCACTTTTTTATTCCTAATACCTTGGAGGTTACCTCAAAAATATAATCATTGTTGGTTTTTAGCTTTCATATACATACTGCACCTTACCACAGCCCAACACCAAATGATGATTAAAAGACACACATGTAAAATGAATCTTAACAAAGTAAATGTCATAAAAATTGCTTTATTGCGAATCCATACCATCACCTTACATGTAAGACATTTATTGTCTCTATACTTTTGTCCGTGTGCCAAAAAGCAGCTATAGCAAATGAGGATTAGTGTTCTGGCTGGAGTAAGAAAAAAGATGCTCACTGAGGGTGCCATAGTGTTTAGTATCTCCTTCATTGTATTCACAGTGGTAATGTGATATGTCACACTGTTGCTAATACACTTCTGTACGCTGTCATCTGGCTGTAATGCTTATCAAGACTGTGTTGATGATTTGCCCTCTTGTCAGAGCCAATTATAGTCGAATGTGTCATGGTGGCAGGGCTGAGCGGCCGCTATCGCTGGTGCAGAAGGATGACGTGAGGCAGTTTGGAGGCTGCCACCGTAGCCTCTGTAACCCACCTGAGGTTAGCAGGTGATACACTCGGTTTTCCACGTCACCATGTGTCTGTGTAGGGCAGACACCGATGTTCAGGTGAAAAGGTAGCATGGATTTACTGGCATTGCATAATTGTGTTTGTTTTTTTAATCAAATGAGTTGTTTTTATGACAAATACAATCTCTAATCTAGGATCTGCTTGTTAGCGAGATTGCTAGCTATATAAAAAAATGCAGACAGACTTGTTGGCACTCCTGGTAAAGATGTGTCAGGTCAATGAACTTTTTATTACAGTGTTATATGTTACCGAAAAGTTTGAAAAATCCCAACTTTAATTTTATTAATTGCCTTTATTCAGTGGGGGAAAATCCCTTGCTAAGAGATAATAAAATCTGCTGGTAAGTTTTTGGAACCCCTGCTGTTATTATTTTGTGCAACCATCTTTTGAAAAAAATAAAATAAAATAGCAGTTAGTAGGTTCCTATAACATTATACAAGTTTAAAGCATACAGCAAGAGCAGCTCTTTGACCACTTCTCTTCTCACTATCTTTCTAAATCATGCAGAGTCCTGGGTTCTCTCTTTTGGTCTCTTCTCTTCAGCCCACCCAACAGTTTTTCTATGGGGTTTAGGATTGGAGATTTAGATGGCCATGGAAAAAGATTGATTTTGTGTGTGGTAAACTTTGTCTGTGTTGAGTTAGCCATATGTTTTCAATCATTACGTTACCAAAAGACCAAATGGTTCTCCCATTTTGGTTTTCTTTCAGAGGCCACCAGATTTTCTTTCTCCTGGTATTTCAAATAGTTCATTATGCCATGCACTTTAACAAGGTTCCCATAGCCTTTGGAAGAGAAATAGGCCTCACATATACTGCACCATTGTTAACAGTGAGAATGATGTACTTTTCTAAAGAAAAAAAAAACGAAAAAAATCTCACCCTTTGTTTAATTCCAGATTCACCTAGAGAGATTGTTGCTGAAAAATTCAATCTTAGTCTCATCTGACAAACCATCTGACAGGTCCGGTTAAAGTCTAAGCAGAGTTTATCAAACTCTGCAAGCATCTATTAGTGATCGTAGGATAGAAAGGGCTTTTCTCCAAATAACTAGTTGGAGTGCAGATAACATCAGTCAGTAGTTACGAAGACCTGGTGATCCCAAACTGCCACTTTTTCAAACTGTTAGCTTAGGTTTATTTTTGTTTTGTTTTGTTTTTACTTTCTTGGCTTCCTGCTCAGTGGCAAGATAAATATGGCTGGACTTATCAAAGAAAAGGTGAATATTTAATTGGTAGCTTTTTTTCTTTTACCGTTACAAGATAAAGTCTAAATATTGAGAACAATGTCAAAATTTGAGTTCAAGAATGAAGTTGAATTGTTTAGAAAAAAGTCCCACAAAAAAGTCAAACAGTAAGACAGGATGTTTACTATATATGCAAAAAAAGAAAGAATTTCTTAAATCCTGTTCTAATGTATAATGTTATGATCTCATTCACACAAGTAAGGTTTAGTTTACTGGTTAAACTTTATTTGCAATATTTCAACTCTATTTTTGATATGCTTAGTCAGTTTTGAAAAAAAAAGGATAAGCAACAAAAACAAATACTTCCTCCCTCATTTTTTTTTCTCCAAGTGACTCTTATATTCCATTATACTATCCAGAGAAGTGGCCATTGGCTGAATGAAATGTCATACCATATTCTCCAGGGTAACAAAGTGATGAATTACTGAATTGCTTCTGGAATCTTATCAACTTAAAAAAAGAAGTATATTGATATGAGAACTGCATTCTGTAGAGATATCATTGACTGTGCCATCAAAGAGTTTGTTTACAGGGGTAGTATTATTTAAAATCAACATTTTTGAGCTTTACATCACATTATAATGTTATTCTCTCATCAAAAAAGTACCTAAAGTGTTGCCTTGATTCTTTCATGCATCTTTGAGAAATCCTTTAATCTCTCGTGACAGCTGTTCAGCTATGCAAAATACCTGGTCTAAAGGGACCTACTATTGGTCAACAAACAGGAAGGAGCAGGATCCATGTGTAGATCAGCTGTATATGCCTGCGCCTTTATGCCTGCGCCTTTGGCTTCAGTTTAGCAACCAAAGTATATTTATGGAGGGAGTGAAAAGTCTGTGTTGGAGTTGTTAAGGGAAGCTGCAAATAGAGTGGACGAATTGGAAGGCGGTAAGTTTTCAGCTGATCAACTGTAGAGGACCTGGACCAAGAAGGCAGCCCTCCTCATTTGTATAATGAGGCAGAAATGTATGCAGTAAAAGTAAAAAGAGGAAATGAGGAAATGAAAAAAGAACAAATGCTTGTATGAGGTAAAGGAAAAACAAAATATGTATACATTTCTTGATGAAAACGCAGGTGTAAGGAAAACGAAAAAGAAAATTTATTTACATTTTCTGATGAAAACAGGAAAAGGAAAAACAAAATATATGTACGTTTCTTGATGAAAATGCATGTATAAAGAAAAGGAAAAACAAAT
This sequence comes from Anableps anableps, assembly GCA_014839685.1. Taxonomy (NCBI): domain Eukaryota; kingdom Metazoa; phylum Chordata; class Actinopteri; order Cyprinodontiformes; family Anablepidae; genus Anableps; species Anableps anableps. The sequence continues at coordinate 26,585,020 of CM026073.1, forward strand.
ATATTTACATTTCTTGATGAAAATGCATGTGTAAGGAAAAGGGAAAAAAATATATACATTTCTTGACAAAAACGTATGTATAAGGAAAAGGAAAAAGAAAATAGACACATTTCTGCCTATATTTTTAATTATGTCAGTTTCGGTCCTCCATGCGCAACAGCTTACCAGTTCTGATGATTAAGTTGTCCTTACTTATATGGGTCAGGCAATCAGCATACCTCCTTCATCATCCATCCCACCAATATAAAGTTAATTCTGTCAAAGAAAAATTGGAAAATTAAAAAAAAAAAAAAAAAAAAAATGTTATAGCATATAAATAGTCTGCTGTGATCACATGTAGATTCCCATTAGAGCTTAAAAATAGCTATAAACCAACATAAATGATCGTTATTAAAAGCTCCTGTAATGTGAACTTGAAAAAGTCTTTAAGAATATAATAAAATGATGACTGACAGTAAGTGACTTTCCAAATTCCAGATAAATCCAGAGTACTGAGGGCATCTAAAAATTGATTACACTGTAAATGGTACAACAAGATCCCATTGCCAGCTCGAGTCATAATTCTCCCCATCTGGGCGAGGATATAGGACATAAGCTGTCAATTCAGCGTAGAAACTTTGAAGATACTGAATTGCCTTTGGACCACGATAGTCAATTCCTGGACTAGGACTTTGTAGTGTTTCCCTTTAAGCTCTGTTTGCTTCAGAAACGAGACAGTTTCCCAAAATAAAACTCCTCTCGGTGACCTTCCCTTTCCACTGAGTAGTGCAAATCCCCATCCTCGCTGCCAACAAGGACTCATTACTCCCTGTTTTAAAGAGAGCTTTCTGGTCCAGGAGGCCTCATTACAGCTGAAAAAGACACCCATGGGACACGCAAGGAAAACAGTGAAGACCCCCTCTTGAGTAATAAGCCTGCAAACTTCCACACAAGAATCAGTGAAGAACTTACAAGCTGAAATGCGAGCAGCCCCCCTGCTGTTCCATAAGGAAAGGTGTCTTTGAGGTGTGCAGATTGTATGGCTCAGTAGTCAGGAGAAGTTCCAAATGCTCTCAAACTGATTAGAACTGCACGGTTCAAGACAGCAAAGCAGATACCTTGACATAGATGATTCATTCACTGTCAAAGATGGCAACAAATGCACTTTGAAGTTTCTTGTTTAGGCAAATGTCACAGTAAATATGTTGTTCCTGTCTTATCCGGTTGTCAGAATACATTGAGAATTCACTCATTAGTGCTCCTTAATTAGTAAACATTCCACAGTGTAAAATAAAGAATGATATTTTTCATAATAAATAAGTATAGCTGCACCCTTTGCTACATTTTACACTGTAATTGTTGCAGCAAGACATTTTAGAAGTAGTTATTTTTAGACCCTGTCTATTAAGTGACCTTGTGGGGAGGACAGAAAACACAGCTGCTTCTTACTTTGGAGAAAAAAATGTTATCTGAACTAATAAACTTTGGACTGTAGTTTACATAAAGCCAAACATTAAGGGACTGAAAAACTCACAATTGAATTTTCCCACAAAACTCTCGCAGACGTTTTTGTTTCAATATTGCTGCAAGCTGTGATTCCCACGTGAAAGGCATCAGCGAACTGCCTCTTCCTGTCACTCACTGCAGAGGGGAGAGAGCCTGGTACGTCTGTGTCGAGACCCCTCGCTCCAGGCATGTGATTCCTCCCACAACCAACTCTGCGGTGTCAGTTACACAGTCTGGACCTAATCACAGGAGTCTAACGCTGCTAGTTAGGAGTCAGAAATGCAATGGAATGAGAAGAAGGAAGTTTACAGTTTCATAAATGTTTTCTTGGAAATAACTTCTGCAGCCCTGAAATGGACAATAATGAAAATATGTCTTTCCACCAGTTTTGCTATGCACTCTCATGTATTCTCATGCACTATCTATCTATCTATCTATCTATCTATCTATCTATCTATCTATCTATCTATCTATCTATCTAGATAGATAGATAGATAGATAGATAGATAGATAGATAGATTATTATTAAAATATTTATCTGTCCAATTGTTTAAACTTGTTCCAAATTTTGTCTACATATCCGGATGTGAACAGTTTTGGATGACTTCGGTCTCCACAGAGGTCAGCGTTCCCAACAGTTACTGCAGTGGCAGATGGCATCTCTGTAAGATTTAGTAACACATGTCAACTGAGGGTTTCTCAAGAGAGTTACCCAGTCCATTTATAGCATCAACTTCAATCTCATCTGTGATAATTGAGAGGCAGCCAGAGAATTGCAATCCTAAGGCACCTCAGGATAATTGTAATTATGTTTTTTTTTTTTTTTCTGCCCTTTAACTTCTATTTCTGTATATTTTACCAAATAGACAATGTGTTGTTCCATTGTGTTTTGGCCTTTGTCCTTAATAATAGAAAATCAGTGCAATGAAGTTTGCAAAAGTTCAAGTGGCCTACACGGCGACAGTGTTAGGTGTTTATCCGACAAGCAGTAGGTTGCTGGTCCAAATCCCTGCTCTGTCTGTCTCAGTTGTGTTTTTGGAGAGGACACTTTGCCTGCCATGCCATAAATTAGACACTGTGCTTATACTAATATGTCAGCGGTTTAAATGATATAAAGTTTGCAAATGAAACATAACAGAAACTAAAGCAATGTCAGACATAAATTTTTATATGGAGAAGCTCACATCCTGGTCTCTTGTGCATGTGTAATGGAAAGATGGAGCTGAAACTGGACTGACAGATTGTTTCCTTTCCTGTTCTAATTAAAGACATTTGATGAGCAGTGGTAATGAAGGATCAGAGGTATTAGGTCAAGCTCCAGATTTACTGTTCCATCTATGTTCTGACCCTCATCTATGGTCATGAGAATGGGACCAAAAGGCTGAGATTTTGGATACAATCAGTTTAAGTGAGCTTTCTCTTTTGTTTGATTTACTAGTCTACATGTGTTCTGTGGATCTAGTGAAGACCATGTCCTGGAGCATATCGGTGAGGGATTCTGTGCTGTTTTCTGGGAATGCTTCAAAGAGCTATCCAGTCCTTGTATAACCAAAATAAGAACTGTATCTGCATTCTCCGCACAAAGTTGAGCTTTTATGCATTTTAGGTTCAAATCTGTCATGGTTGCCCCTTCTCTCTGATGTTTGTGGTGTTCATTGACAGAATCTGAAATTGCAGTCCTAGACTGGAGGGCGTGTCTGGTTTGGGAATCTTAGAATCTCTTTTTGTTGTTGCATACAACGTAGTTCTGTTGTTATCTTCAAGCCATGACCCTCAGCTCAAACTGGAAAAGTTTGCAGCCCAGTTTGAAGCTTTCAGGATGAGAGTCAGCTCTTCCATGTCAAGGCAGTGGTTTTTAATTGCAAAGATGTGCACTTCTCCCTCTAAGGTCAAGGAGTCAGTCATTGTCCTAGATAGAGAAGTTCAAGTATCTTAATACCTTGTTTGTGAGCAAATGTGACCTATGGTCAAGCAATATGGCTCAGGACCAAAAAAATCCTGGACTCAAGTGACAAAAAAAATCAACTTTTGCTCTGAGGTCCCCCCATTATGCGGGGGGAGATCAAAGTGCATTTGCTGCTCCTTTTCAGAGCAGGAGGCCTCCTGGAAAGAGACCATGGAGGTCCAGAACTCAGTGAAGAGACTATGTTTCCAATTTGACTGGACTTTTTGGGATCCCCCATAATGAGCAGAACAGCATCCCTGAAAAGATCCCAGAAGCAGAAGACAATACATGGACAGATAGTTGGATAATTAAAATATTTTACAAATAAATAATATGTATAACAACATATTTATATTTTAAATATTCCCATATGGCCATTCTAATGCGTAATCCTTATTTGGTCAATTACAATATGACACATTAGCTGTCGCTGAGTAACTTTAGCCCAGGAGCTAAATCCCTTACGCTTGAACAGGTACTGTAGTGTCACACAGGGCTATTTATTGATGGGTCTTTAAAAGTTCAGGTTGCTTTAAGTGATCAGCCCTGTAGCTTGCAGGGTGTGACTTAAAGGGTGCAGTGCAGCTGCAGGGCCTTGAACCTCAAGAGCCATTAAGCACAAGCAAGCACACAATCACTGACGTGAGAAGATTGTTGTGGCTGGTTAGACCTTACACAACACTGATCGAAGTGATTATCTCTTCACCAAAAGCACTGGCGAAACATTTTGAAGTCCCACTTTAGATGTTAAAGCCTTACCTAGTCGTGGTAATATGTGCATCTTTAGAATCCTCGATGCTAGAATGCACAAGCTATTATGGCTTTGTTCTTCCCCACACACTTACTGGAGGGAAAATTCATCCTCAATGTCTACCCTCATGTAGGTGGACACTGGAGCGGAACCTCTTGGTGCACTGTTTGGGTTTTTTTCGAAGCAGAGCTACCAGTACTCTCTGTTAATACATTTCTATTTATTGCTGTTAATTATTATGATTTTGTGCTTACAGCATATTTAAAATTACAACAGACAAAAAAACTGTCTTCTATACAGAAATGCAGGCTTGATGAAAAATATGTTTAATATTTGCATAAGGTTGAAATTTTCAAAAGATACTTATAAGTTGATTCTTATACATTATCTATACATATATATATATATATATATATATATATATATATATAGATATATAGATATATAGATATATATATATATATATATATATATAGTACATACATACATACATATATATATATATATATATATATATATATATATATATATTATATAGTATATATATATATATATCAGACCAAACTGCTCTTGTTTTAGGTTAGTTTGAATTACCAAAATTATTTCTATTTGCCAAATGCCAGAAAACTGAGTGAGAACATTTTTTAGAGTTTTATTTGTAACTTTCTTCAAAATCAAAAGTTTACATACATTTGGTCAGTGTCAGAAATAATTGTCATTTAAACTGTAAGACTTAAGACTTGGGTCAAACCTTATGGGTTTCCTTCCTCAAGCTTCTCATAATAGTTTGCTGGAATTTTGGCCCTTTCTTCCTGAAAGAACTGGTGTACCTCCATCAGGTCTGCATGCCACCTCACTCACACATGCCCACAACTTCTCTATAGGATTGAGATCAGGGCACTTTGATGGCCATGCCAAAACATCAACTTTGTTGTCTTTAAGCTACTTTGGAACCTCTTTGGCTGGATGCTTAGGGTTATTGTCCATTTGGAACACTAATCTGTGGCCAAACTGTCTGATGTCTTTAGCTGTTACTTCAATATTTCTTCATGATGTTGTTTCCTCATAATGCCATCCATTTTATGAACTGCACCAGTTCCTCCTGCTGTGAAACAGCCCCATAACATCATGCTGCCACCCCCTTACTTCACAGTTAGGATGGTACAAGCATCCCCATTTTTACTCCAAATGTAACTTTGGCCATTATAGCAAAACAGTTCCACTGTTGTTTCATCAAATCACAAGACATGTCTCCAGAAATGAAGGTCTTTGTTCCTGTGTGCATTTGGAAACTGCAATTTGGCTTTTTATGTTTCTTTTGAAGTAAAGACCTCTTCCTTGCTGAAAGCCCTTTCAGCCCATGTCAATACAGGACATGTTTCACAGTGGAACCTGTGTTTTAAAAAAATGAACCCCTAAAAATATACATACAAGCTGTCTAACTTTCCCTTTCTCGGGATTCACAGTTTTATTGAACTGGGTCGTAGCAATGATCTTGTTCATACAAACATAAAAACATTGTTGTATTTCTTTCACTGACATGGATCAATGTAACATGCTCTGTACATGCTCTCTTTGGCTTTAAAGTTCTTTACTTTTATTTCTGCTTCCTTTAAATGTTAAACTAATCAATCCTGTTGAACCATTTCAATACATTCAACACATAAAATGTCATTTTTCTCATAACTTTTCTGACATTTTGTATCTTTTATTAAGATGCCAAAGCCCATCGACTCATTCATTGTAAAGTAGAAAACAGAAAGGTAAAAAAAAGAAAATAGATTTATCATCCTCAAGTATGCCCATGTTACAGGATGCTTTATGTAACTCAATACTTTTCTGGCACTAATGATTATAAAAACCTATATTTTGTAAATTAAGTCAATTTCAGTTTTCTTAATAATACAAAAAACAGCTTTTTGTTTGGTGTGCCATCAGACTTTTGTTTATCAGTACACATTGCAAATTCAGTTTGAGTGACAGAACATTGCAAAATGCCAAAGTTGGAGAGAGCTTTCAAGTGGAGGGAAATTGAGTATGCAAGACTGACACTGACTGATTTAGCAAATGTCAAGCAGTTATCTTGAGAAAAAAGAGCCACAATCATAATCGGAGAAGCTCACTTTCAAGTAGCTGTTGAAAGGAAGGATTTTTTTTTTAAATAAAAAAAATGTTTCATCTACTTTCCCTGTTCCGCTTGAGTCCGTGATTCTGAAGATTTCTGCATTTCTGTTTTTATAATGATAGATATAACCTTGATATTCCAAATCCTTGAATCATATGACTAAGAAAGAAGTCTGAACAAAGTTTGGATGCCATCTGAGAAAAAAAGAAAAAAAATTGCACAACATTCTTGGTGTATCTGAGCTGTCACTGAGTTGTCAGAGTACAGTGATGCTGACAATTGATTCATGTGCAAATGTCTCCACTCCCCGGATGGCAGTCAGAGTATATAAAACTCATTTTTCCCTCTGTGAGAATGACAGGATGCAGTGAGTCAAGACAACAAAGCTGTCACAAACAGCTGTCGGCACTGACAATTATCAGATTTATTTATTGACGATGATCGGGCAGAACCGCTTCATAAAAAGCATTGTTTGAAGACAGGGACATCCTCCTCTGTTAGACAGGATGGACAACTATGATAATACACCACACACTTACACTGATAGGATGTTGTCAATCACTGTGGCATTGAGCGGCTGCAGAGTGATGGGTGAAAAATTCTGTGAGGCACTCGTTCATTACCTTTCACCATCCTTTAAGAGTGAGAGCTCCCAGACAAGTCGATGTGAAGTGCCAGGTATTGAACTGGGTCAAAGGAAAATAATAGTTCACTAAGTGAATTCAGCAAGGCGCAGCTGCAAAATGGAAGATCTGTTGTGTTAAGTCCATAACGATCAAAAGTGTAACACTGATAGAGGACCAGACTCACCTCAGTGTCACGCTGCTGGACATGCATCACAAAGAGCCACCACCACGGTCATTGTTCTGCTGGAAGGTGAACCTCCAACCAAGTTTCAGGTCTTTTGCAACCTCACACAGGTTCTGTTCCAGAATTCCCATCAACTCCCACCAGCTTCCCTCTTCCTAGTTTAAGAAAAGCATCCTCACAGCATAATGCTGTCACCACCATTTTTCACCACAGGGATGGTTAGTTCAGGGTGATGTGCAGTGTTAGTTGTCTTTTTTCCCCCCCCAGACATGACATTTTGCACATGGGCCAAAAAGTTCAAGGTTGACTTTATCTGACAAAAACACTTTTTTGCATGTGACAAACTGCAAAAAATACTTTTTACAGCTTTTTTCAAAATTGTTGGAGGTGGGAGAATCATGGTGATGGGATTTTCTCAGTTACTTTGGCATTGAGTGGCTTCTGAGTGATGGGTCAAAACCCCCTTGAAGCACTTGGATTATTACCTTTCTCCATCCACTCAGAGGCAAGATCTCCCAGTGAAGTCAATGTGAAATGCTGGGTACTGAACTGGGTCACTGGAAAATAATAGTCAACTAAGTGAATTCAGCAAAAAGTAGCTTCAATAATGAAGATCTACTGTGCCAAGCCTATAATGATCCAAAGGCTAACATTGTTACAAAGCCAGACTCACCTCAGTGTCACGCTGCTGCTATCGGGGCAAAGCTGCACATGCATCACAAAAAGCCCATACTGCGGACCACCGCCCGCGACTGGCTTATGTACTTCTGGTCACAAATGCAATGCCCTGCGGTTAATTTAATGATCTCCCCAGCCCAAACCTCCTCTAAAAGGTGACAGTAATAATACTCGCAGCCCTACTTGTTTTGTAGAGAACCACAAACGCATGTGACTTTGGCTGTGGGGGGGCGTGTGTTAATCCTTGAAGCCCGACAGCATTCACCTCTATCCTGAGGCAATGGCCCTTGATGTCTCATCATTTCTTTGCTGTGCCCCGCTGCCACGCATTACATAAAGAGGCCACACTGTTTGTTCTCTGCTGTAAGTGTCAGATCTATCTGGAGAAGTTCATTTGTATTAGCGGATGCACACAGCATGCTCTGGCACTCGCACCTTCTGGGTTCGATGTATACTGAGGACCACCAGCTGGTTTGGGTAACAAGGTTTTTCTGCAGAGCAAATATTTGGCCAAAGGTAGCTTTAGAGTGGTGCAGAATAAGCAGCACAGAATAGGTTGCATGTTTTAGGATTTCTGGGTTTTATTCAAGACAAATTCTACATATTTGGATTTCAAACACAGTAACATATCCAGCAATCCCCAAAATCTTTGCTGCTGAAAATATATCTGTAAATGACTACTTCTCAGTTTTAAAATTATTATATATGACGAGCGTGTAATACATGTCTTTGCTAATCAAAGTACTTCTCCCTTGCTAATTTGCTCTCATTTGCCATCTGTTCTTTTGAAATGCAGTGCAAATATTATTAAAGTTAGCAGTCCATTGTTGAGATTATTCTCATAGTTTTCTGGCTCAGACTGAGTAGGGAGTAAACAATATGGAACAAGAGGAGAAATGTGAGATGTTACTTCAGTATTAAGATAGAAAGCAGTGTAGCTGACAGAGCTATTCAGCTATTCACTGACACAAGAACTAATTATTATACAGGATACTTGGAATATACATGTGGAGTCCATATAATAAATTATTCATCTATAATAAAAGAAGTGATATCGACTGTGTTATTGTATTTGTAAAAAAGAATCTGGGTGAGTCAGCAACAACTTTCCTTCAAATAAACTCACTCATACATTTTTGAGCCCACATACACATTTTATTCATTGACTTGAATTTTAATGTTATTAAGGAGTGTCAGGTATTTCTACTCTAGGTTAAAATTGCCTGGAAGAAATGTGAATGTTTTGTTATCTCAGACGCAATTACAGCATAAATTCAATGCCATGAGAAGATTAAATAGAAATTCGAACTCCACCTACAAGCAGAAATTAGAGATGTACAGATCAGACCAATGCTGATTTAAGGTTTTCTATGAGGACTTACCTGCCAGTTTCTGATTTTGAACAGTAGTTATAGACTTAATAGTTTAGAATTTAACAGAAAATGACAAGATTATCCCCATTTATAATCAAGGTGTGTGTCTGTTTAATTTTTACGAAAAAGCCTGAAAGGACATGCAGTTTGGTGATGTGTTTGCAGGTGTGGGTTTTAAAGTTTGATGTAATGAACAAGAAGAAAAGGTTCAGCTTTTCATCTGCTGATCACAAGGAAAATAATCAGAAACTGGATAATTGATTGGTTCACCACTAGAAATAATGTTTGGGTTGTTTATATTTAAAATTTTTTACATGTGAATGATATTTGGTGGCTTGAATGCAGATACAGAAACTACTATTTTACAAATTTCAAAAATAATTTTATCAAGGCAAAACCCATTGTCCTGGTATATAATACTATATAATACATTCATTTAAATGTATTATTTTCAAATAGTTGCTTGAAAAATATTGTTTCATTTTGATCACCTCCCCTTGAATGTGAAAGAGAAAAAAGAAGACTGTAGATTTGAGGAAGACTACATGTAATCTTACTGCTGTTTTTATTCTAGGAAAACGTGGAGCAAAAAAATGGAAAGTTGTTCTACAAACAATGTCTATGGTTTTGTGCTTCAGTAATACAGAAGTTATATCAGTATTTGTGTGTAAATATTACCTTGGCTGGCACTCGTACTTAAAACAATGCACCAACTTTGGTTGGTGGTCTGTGGAAAGCTCACGTCCTAATCTGTCTATAGTATGTTACAATTTAGATTTTAGCTTTGACAAGACATTACAAAGAAAGCAGCAGAAACTATTTCTAGACTAAAAGTTAAAAAATAATTATAGATGGTGGATAACTGGATAAAGCAAAAATGTAACATCAATTTTTGAGAAAAAATATACTCCTTAAAAAACATATGGACACTCTCGTTGTTAACATAATGAGTAATATAAATAGCAAGTTGAGCAAAGCAAAAATCATAACTGATTCATGTTAGGATTTTTTATATGGCTTTGTAATCCAACTGTCTTTTTCAAAAAGGTTCAACATTTTTGTGAAAATTCATTCTTTCATCAGTTTCATAGTACAGTCTACTTTTTTTTAAATAATATGTTTAAATTATATTAGAGAATACTCCTCATTTCATTATTTATTTCTAGTTTAGATCAGTGTTCTGATACATATCAAAGGAGAGGATTGTTAGATTTAATGGTGCAGAATATGGGTGCAAACTGCAGACACATCAAACTCATCTTTTTCCAGGTTCTTCTTCCATAGCTTGCCCTCTTCAAAAGCCCAGGAAACTGTTGATTCATTAAATAACTAACTATGTTACTTGATAAAAAGAAATAAAAAGGCTGTCCATTCCAGACAACTGTGAGTAAATACATGACATTTCGAGATCAAAACTGCTTGTTTTTAGACTAAAATATTCATTTCTTTTCGTAAGTTCTTTTTGACTTCCTTCTTTCAGTGATTATGTAGTTATCTTCCTTAATGAGTTACTCATAAATATACAGGAAAAAATAGGTTCACCTATAAAGATTTGTTGCATTTACAAAGAATGTTAGAGCCACCACATAAGAAAGTTTGCAGTGGCAGAGAAAGGACTACATTTTCTACACCACACTTCAGTGACTTTTGTCTACAGGTGTATGGATTGGTAAACAAATCATTCTCAAATTATGCCGGGATGGCTCATTTTCTTATTGAGTCCCAGGTGCCGTTATTTTAATCATTACCTAATTGTCTGGCTGCTCTATCGACAGGATGCAGGCCTCCCACTCTGATTCTGCTGACAATGGCAGGGCCTCCAAGATCTGGGTTAACCTTTCGATGTCCATTGACGCTCTGCTGGCTGATGATGATTGATCGAGGTGGCCCTCGCTGTTAGATAATACCTAATCAGCGTTCGGAGTAATTTGTGTAAATGAGACCTCATTATTGATGGTGGGCAACTTTAGGAGCTTTCATGCACACTGAATCTAAACAGGGATTGGATCAGCAATAAAACTTTTGCTTTGTGCCTCTTGCTCCTCCTGCACCCGATTGAGGGCAGGTCGGTCGGTTGAACTGTTGAATAAGTGGGATAAGATGAGTTGATGGAGCACACACTGAGAATAAGAATATAATGCACACCTTACTGTAGGCCTATAATGCGTAATGTGGTAAGTAATCTGTCTGTTCTGACTGTTACAAACAGGACTGCAACATGTTGATTTGACAAAAATACTTTGTCCTACCTGATGTTTTGCTTTTCAATTTACATGGTTTTCTTCTTATCTTAATCAAGCGATCTGTGATGTAACTTTTGTTTCCATGAACTGAATCACTGTCAGAAACTATTCTGTCAGCATCGGAGTCAAAAAAAGTCCATACTGGGTATTAAAATGATAATAGAGCATGTGGGTGCTTGACAAGGAAGCTCTCACAGAGGTTATTATGAAAAGCAACTATTATATTCAGTTCTTTACAAATTTCATCTACAGTAGAGACAACTGCCAAGAGACTGACAAAAGTCAGTGTCTGGACTCTGGAAAATGGATAATGAGCATTTGAACATATACCAATGTAATCATACCTTCCACTTGTGATTATATTTTGATAAAAGAAAAAAACATCAGTTCTCTCGATTCGTGTCTAAGCCTCATATTTAATCATTAACTTATGGTTGTTGTTGTATTTTGAAATCAAAATGAAGGTGCTGCTGCTTTTGAGTTAATGTTGGGCGATAGATGGCTTCCCCAAGGACATGGGCTGTCTTGGCCCCTCCAGATGAAGCTCTACTCCGTCTACATCCACTCCCAGTCCAAGGACCAGGCTCTGACATGACAACATCAGGTCTTGATGATGATTGATCATGTTGTGTTCTTCATTACTTTAAACCCAATCAGTGCTCTGTATAATTTGAGTAATGATAGCTCATTATTGCAGAGTTTAAGGACTCCCTTTATTTTATGCTACCATTGGACCCTTTGGGATAGCATTATAGGATCAATGATTTTCTCTCTCTTTGCATAGAAATAGTCAGCCTGGGAATCCTGTTTTAACTGTGAAGTTCAAATGAACGCCCATCTGAAGATGGCTTTGTTATTTTTAAAAATAAAAAATGATACTTATGATACTTTGAAGCTTGAAAATCTGTGATCATGAAAATAAATGATTTACTTTGAGGAAATGCTAGATCAGAGGGTTGTCACATAGTTTATGAAAATCTTACGCTTGATTTGATCAACACATAACCAATTAAATAAATTAGTGAAAACATAAAAAAGATAAAAATGCATGTCTTTCCTGTGTAATTTCAGTACAATTAATGGAAAAAAAACCAATTAAAAATCACTAAAAGGGGCCATTTTCTTTTACTCTTGTCAATGAGTAATCAAATTTCAACCTCAATAATAGTCATGTATATTCTAGATGTACTTACTTTGATTAATTCAATCTATTCTAGATATATATATATATATATATATATATATATATATATATATATATATATATATATATATATATATATATATATATATATATATATATATATATAAAAGTATTAAAGCAGTTTTTTTTATCTTCTTCGTCTCTGTTGGGTTTTCCCTTCAGACGTTGTCACAGTGAATCATCTGTCTTCATTTAGTCCTATCTTCTCCATCCTCTACCCTCATACCAACTAACTTCATGTCCTCTTTCACCACATCAGTAAAACTCCTCTTTGGTCTTCCTCTCGGCCTCCTGCCTGGTGGCTCCAACTTCAGGATCCTTCTACCAAAGCAATTATTGTCTGTCCTCTGAACATGTCCAAACCATCTCAGTCTGGCCTCTCTGACTTTATGTCCAAAACATCCAACATGAGCTGTTCCTCTGATGTACTAATTCCTGATCTTGTCCATCTTCATCTGTCCAGTTCTGCCTCCTCCCTCTCTCTCATTGGTACTGTCTCTAAACCATACAACATCACTGGGATCACTACTGTCTTGTACAACTGTCTTATCATTCTTGCTGATACCCTTTTATTACACATCACACCTGACACTTTTCTCCACCCATTCCAATCTGCTTGCACATGCTTCATCTCTTTTCCACATCCTCTGTTGTTCTGGATTGTTGACCTTAAGTACTTAAAGTCCTCTACCTTCACTACTTCTCTACTTGTGCCCCTCTCATTTACATACATATTCTATCTTGCTGGGACAAATATTCATTCCTGTCTTTTCTAGTACATACCTCCACCTCTGAAGCTTTTCCTGTACCTACATCATGCTCTCACTACAGATCACAGTGTCATCTGCAAACATCATAGTCCATGGAGACTCCTGTCTAACCTCATCTGTTAGCCTGTCCATCACCACAGCAAATAATAAGGGGATTAGAGTCAATCCTTGATGCAGTCCTACCTCCACCTTGGACTCCTCCTAACACACCTCACTGCTGTCTCACAGCTCTCATGCATACCCTGCAGGACTCTAACATACTTCTCTGCCACACCAGACCTGTCATACAGTGTGTTGATGTGAAAAGGGTAATGCAAGTGTGTTCCCATGTGTTGGTTAAGTGAATGGCCAATTTATTTTAAAACTGTTATTTGCATTTAAAGTAACATTTTTTTTGTGTTCGGAGAGGAATGTTAAAATATACCATGCTAAAAGGAAAATTAGAGTAACTGCACTGCACTTTTGTTTTGTTTTTTTTCAAGAGGAGATCTAAATTTTTTTATTTTACATTTTTGTCCTTTTTTATAGAACTTGTTCATAGAATTGAAAGGATATAGAGCTGAAAAGTGGGGGGGGGGGTTGTTACTGGACATTTGGAAATGCACTATAAAATAATCTGGATTAGGAAGACTGAAATGTTCTTTTCTTTTATGGGTAATGTCTCATTCTGCATTTAATTAATTTCATTAAAAGTATTATTGCCGTTGCCTTGCCATTGCAGCACACTGTGTGGTGGTGGGGAGGGGGGACACGGCAAAGGGTGCTTGAGGTGGGGGCTGTGTGTGTTCTCATCAGCTTTTCGGGGTTGGGGCTTTCCTGTGAGGGTGCCCCCCTGTGGACAGGTAAACTCTCTTTCAGGTTCTTCGTGTTCACTGTAACTGATGGTGGTAAATTTAAGAAGATTAAATACTGAAGCTGAAATAAAATGAGCTTGAACAAAGTACTGGTTTATGCAACAAGATTATTGCATTGCATTGATTATTATTATTATTATTATTATTATTATTATTATTTTTTTTTTTTTGGTAAGAATTTTTTATTCGCTAGAATTTCATAGTGTATATGCCACAAACTATGTAGAAAATATGTTGAGGTGATTTATTGTTTCAATTTTCACTTCACAAAAACCGAGCAATTCCTCTGGTGTGTACACTTTTAGTAGCCATTGTCTATATAACAATTTTAAAATCAGTTTGCAGATGAATGCTAACTATAGTTGCAGCAACATATAAACCTGCCCCAAAATGGAGTTATTTATGAGCTAGATGCTGATCATGCAGTTGTAGATGGGAAATCCAAGGTAATTTGACCTTTATAATAACCACCGTGCAGATGTTTAGCAAAACAATCACATTTCCAATTTCACTCTATACCCACAATCAATCATATAGTTCCAAAGATGGGACACTGCAATAAAGGCACCAGCAAAAGCATTAATGATCCTTTCCAGTGCTGACAGACGCAGATGCGGGAAGAGGACCATACAAGGCAATTGTAAAGAAAGGTCATGCCACAACTTCACACAGTCCCGATCAGAATCAATATAAAATTTGGAGACAGAATATCAGCAATCCTCCAGGAATCAGCAGGAGATGGGGTGATTAATCATGCTAACACTTTATTATTACTCATGTCTCTGTTAAGGTCGCAGTGGGTGCACATGACAATTTGTCAACACATCACAAAACAAAAGTTGCCCCCCAAAAATAAAGAACTACTTCTTTGTCATGTTCATTTAAAGTGTTGCTGTTTCCTTTGATGAGACCACAATGACCCCATTATCAAACACAGTTACAGAATTTGCTACATAAAAGAATGCAAGACACATGAAAGAATCCACAGCAGTGCAGTCTGTAACAATTCTTGTTTGCAGCCTTGACAATGTTGATCCTGTGAGGCACTAATGCCCCAAATTAGAGCAGATGAATGGGCCACTCTGCCAGTCATGACAGGGTTTCACCAGCCATCTATTCTCTCTCTTTTCATCTTGCTCCCTTTGGTGGCTTCCTGGTCCAAATGTTGTCCCCTTTCTTCTGGTCTCAATTTCTGCTCATCAAAAGATAGGTGAACATATATGTCCGAATCCTGTGCCCTCAGCCGCAACATACTTTGTCATTAGAGCTCAAATGGAAGGGTTTCACTATAAAAACACGCAGGCGCTCAAACACGCACTGACTCAGATACAGGAAAATACACAGACAGATTTAAACAGTTCAACACAATCCCACCTGCACAAAACACATACACACAGGTATTTGATGTTCTTTCTGTTTGAAGCCAAATTCTTGTTATCACTGGGAGCTATATGCCGTGCTCCATTTCCAAGGTTTTTGAGGAGAGTCCAAGGCTTTCATCTGAGAGCCATCGTCTGCGCCTGAGCCAACAGTCTTAGAAGCAGTGACATACTGACTGATAGTTAACATTTCAAAACCCTCACTTTATATTAATACATGACAGGTAACAGTGAAATACCAGGTGAGCAGAAACCACACACAGGCACTCAAACATGACAAAGACACAAAGATGCACACCCTCCCCTCTCCCATATACACAAAGACCAAAAGTGAATCTGACCACCCCTATCCATCCCTTCTAAATGTGTTTAAATATAAACATTTCATTATGTGTTCCTGCCCCTGATGGGTAAGTCCTCCTCCATTCAAGCTCTGTGGCAAACAACCTACAATCGTAGTGGGTAGAAGTTAGCCATTAGGCTTTGCTGCTTCCATTTCCTGCCTCATATCACCAGCACTCTCAGACTTTGAGCAAGTGATATTTAAAGAGGGAGACTGATAAACTTTAAATATGGAAGGAGGAAGTGGGTGTAAATTTCGAGCTGCAAAGATCTAATTACAAATAATTGACTAAATAGTCTGGAAGGGGGGAAAAAACAAACTTTGCAGGCAAAACATTTTTTCAGACAATTATTTGTGTCTTCAAAATGTTTGTACTTTCTTTTACACTGAGATGGTTGTCTTCCTCAGTTTGTTGTTAAAATATCTGACATCAATGCAGATCTCTGTTGGTGAACAATATCTAAAGCAATAAGGCATATCTGAATCAAATAACGATAACTTGCAAAGGTGTTCATGACCCTTGAAGCTTTACACAACTACAAACTTCAGTTTTTACTGTTCTATCTATGTTCCAAAAATTGAAAGAGTATGATGATATATATGTGGCTGTCAATCTAAAATAAAAGGCCAGGCAAGGAAAGCATTAATTAGACTTACTGTTTGTACACTCTGGAGGACCTGCAGAGATCCACAGCTCAGGTGAAAATTTCTGCTAGTTTTGACAACTCTGAGTCAAGCACTCTACTTATCCTAAAGGAAAAGTGGTAAGAAGCAGGCAAAGCAGCAACTGTGGAAGAATATGCTCTGGTTAGATGAGACGGAAATTGAACTGTTTAGGCTACAATGCAAACAGTGTGAGTAACATGGCACCCTAAACAAAACAGCCCCATCAAGAAACATGGTGATGGCCAGATTATACCATAGGGATGCATTTTTTTTTCACCAGGGACAAGTCAGCTGATCAGTGTATTGATGGAAAGATCGAGGTTAAACAGAGCCATACTTGAAGAAAATCTATTAAAGACCAAAAAAGAATTGAGAATTACTTTCCACCAGGACAAATTACCAAAACTTGAATTTATTTTCTTCAATCCCATTGAAATATAGCATAGTTTGGGGCTGTATTGTGATGAAGAGCAGAAAAGGTAAAGGACTTTGGATACTTTGCAAGGCACTGTATGTACTAAATTATATAGCAAATCACAGGCTAAAATTGTGAATTAACAAAATGTATTCTTCAAGAATCAGTGTCCAATTAAAATAATCTCTTAAAATTGTCAAAAAATTATGAATCCATTGGACCCTGTGTGCTCATTAAGAAGGCTTGACATAAATATTCATGAGTATTATTCATACAGGAATGGGCTGCATCCAAGTATAACACTTTATGCCACAGAAACACAGCAGTTTCCTTAAATAAAGCTCCCTGTTTGTTTTTGGAATAGATTTTTGAATTTCACCACAGCCACAAATAGCAGGCTGCAGCCTGATATCTCACACATCTGGCAGAACATACACCATCTTTGAATGAACTGTAATATGAAGCTCTGCCAGTAGGTGACCTCTGCTTCGGTTTCTGCAATTTTTGCATCCTTTATAAGAGGCCATGGCAGTAAAAACTGCCTTGATGCATTTGTGTTAACAATTTTTGAATTATTATGTTTAGTCTCTGTTCTGTTTGAACTGATTAGGCTAGTACCACGTTTAAATCTTAGTTTCCAACATACTTCGGAATGATGGCAGTAAGGTTAAAAAGCAGTGAAAAAGCTGTTTGAAACCCTCCTGCTCATCTCTTAACCTATGTGCAGGAAAGCATCAAAGGTAAAGGAGTAACAAAGCTCAAAGCCGCATCTTTTCATCTTCAGACACTCTGCATCATTTGCAGCAACAATAATGATTAAACATGAGCCTGTTTTACTTTCTAATGCCCTATAATGGTGCTTGTAAAATATGCACAGAAAGAAATAGAGAGGGAAAGGACAGAGTGTAGGTTGAGGGTGTACTTAACTCTTTTGTTCTAAAAATGTTCACTTCCCTTTTGAACACATATTTGATTTACTGTTTGGCAGGATTTCAATGCACTTTCGCCCTCCATTTTCAGCAGAGGAGGAGTTAGTTGACACTCTCGATTCAGAAGTCCAGCTGAATGTAGAGAGAATCCCCAGAGAATCACTCATTCATTCAGCATTCCCATCAGCCCATTAGACTTACCATGAGCCAGGGTAACTGCTTCCTGTTTCTCCAAGACACCTTTTTCATCCTCACTTTAATTCAGTTGTTTTTGAAACTTCCAGCGGAAAGAGGTAGTAGATTACTTTATTGGGAGGAATTAGGCTAGTACCTAATTTCCAACATTTAACAAACTGAAACTGAACCAAATATGGTGAGAGTAATGGTGCATTCATTCATGCATTCAGAGTGGAGTCTGTGGTAAGAGCTTTACTGGAATTAGTGTAAAAGTGCTTCAATAAGCGATACAATTGGAAAAGTGAAGCTTGATCTATAGTTAAAGAATTTTATAGTAAAAATGTTGTGGTTTTGAACACAAATTAAATAAACATGACCAGCAATATTCAATCTTTTCATTTCTTTTTTTGCAACTAAATAAACAAAATCAACTAAATATGCATATATTTAAAACATAAATGCATATAACACATATACTTAAAATGTAGAACCCAGGGAGAGACATTAAATATTTAGGCAACTTTTAGGCCATTCTTATTTTTTTTGTTGTCAAATATCTCTGAGTTAGGTTAATTAAATCGAATATTCGGAGAAGGAGTTTTGCCAAACATTGCCTTGCAAGTTAATCATACCCCTCAACTCTTTTTTAGAATCTGTCAGATTGCAACAACAAACTTTAATGTTTTTTACTCAGATATTACATAAATCAGCAACACAGTAAAAGTACAGTAGCATATATTTGTTAAGTGGAAGAAAAATGAGACACGTTTTTCAAAATTTACTACAAAATAAAATCTGAAAAGCTTCCTATGCATTCCTATTCAGCCCCTGAGTCAAACTGTCTTTCATTGCAGTCACAGCTGCATCTCTTTAGGACATATGTCTCTAATTCTTTCCCACATCTAGAAACTGAATTCTTTTTTCTCAATTTTTGTTTTACAAAATAGCATGAGTCAGACTAGACGGAAAGCATCAGGGAGCATCATACTTATTTTGATTTAGGTCTGGACTTTAAGTGGGTCATTGTCACACATGATTATATCATGTGTGACAATTGTAATCATTGATATAATCATTTAGTTGTTAGCTCTAAGAGATCTTCTTCCACCACTGCCCTGTATTTAGTACCATCTGTCTTTGAATCAACCCTGATCTGCTTCTTTGTGATTTCTGAAGAAAAGTGTTTCCTCACAACATCATGATGCATCCATTACCACATGGATTGTGGTTTCAGAATTATGTGTATGCATAACACTTCCTTCCATTGTGTTTTGCATGTGGGTCCAAAAGTATATTTTTTATCTCATCTGGTCAGGTAACGTTCTACCATGATTGCTGTGTCCACTACATTGATTACAAGAAACTGGAAACAAGACTTCTTAATGCTTTTTGTTTTGTCAAACAATGGCTTTCTTCATACCACTCTCATGAATTTCAAGTTTTCTAGAGAGTTTGACTAATAGTTGCCCTATCAACAGATTCTCTCTCTAGAGTTGTGGATCTCTGCAGCGCCTCCAGAGCCACTATGTGCCTGTTGGCTGTTTCTCAATTTAATGTTCCTTCACCCTGGCAAGTCAGTTTGGTTGGACATTCATATCATGGTCGGTCTGCAGTTCTGCCATTGCTCTTTCATTTTTGGAGAATGGATTGAACAGCGCTATGTAAAAATGCTGGTAGCTTGGACAATTATTTTATACCATAGCCCTGTTTTAGACATTTGTCTGGTGTTTTCTTTGGTCTTTATGATGCTGTCTGTTCAATAATATTCCATAGCACACATCTAAAGTCTTCACAAAGTAGCTGTTTTTATATTAAGTTTATTCTTAAACGCAATTGTTTGCAAAGTATTTTATTTAGTGGTAAAGGGGGTTGAATATGAGTGCTTATCACACTTTTTATTTATGAAAAAATTTGGGAAAACTTTGCATCCTTTGCAAACCTCCACAGAAGTGTGGTATGTTGTGTTGGTATGTTAAAGGAAATCCCAAATAAAATGCATTGAAGTTTGTGGTTGTAAGATGAAACAATGTTATAGGTATTATGCTGGGCACTAGTGATTCAAGTCTACTAGTTATACTTCATGCATAAGATGCATATGAAAACTGACAGATGATTGCTTTCACAGCAAAAACATACACCGGACACATTAGTAACCCTAAACTATAAAAAAAAAAAAAAAAAAAAAAAAAAAAAAAAAAAAAAAAAAAAAAAAAAAAAAAAAAAAGAAGAAGAAGAGGGGAAGTGTTTTCATGCAGGTAGAGCATAAATTATGTCCGATTGTGCAAGTTCGATGCCACCGTTGAACAGCTAGTCAATGGAGAGGGCAGGGAGAAGCAATGGAGCGATGTAATGTGTAATCTTACTACTCAATGGGCTGTGCCCGGCAACGGGCCTCTGAATGCTGGAAGTGTCAGAGAGATAAATAGCAGAGTGTCCCCCTCGAAAAACATGATTAATACCCCGCCTGGTGACGCTGCTGAAGATGAAGTGGGAGCAGCTGGCTCAGGCAGCGTAGGCACGCAGGGAGAGGTGGGGGTGGGGGGGATGGGTGGACTGGGTGGGTTGGTGGGGTGGGGAGTGAGAGCAGCAGAGCAGAGAGGGCAAAGGAGTAGGACACACTGGCAGGTAAGGGAAAGGAAGGCAAGGCAAGGGCAATATGGGCCACCACAGGCACCCCTAACTCTGTTCATCTCCACATTCTTACATCTTCATCTCTTTTCTTTCAACTTTTGAATGAAGGTTTAGTGCATCAGTCTTCATCTACTTACTGCTGTATTGCTTTGTGTACAATATATCTTGCACAAAATCAAATCTGCAAGTTATTTAATCTTAGTTCAATTATTTTTCCAATAGTTCATAGTCTTGCCATTGATGACATCTGGAATATATTTACATATCCTCTTATAAATGATACTTTCCCTGAGTTTATTAGGATAATCTGTGAATGTACTGCATATTTCAATTTTCATAACTCCTGAAATAGTCAAATTTTTTTTATTAATATAAGTCCACTTATTTATTAGCTCATCAATATCTGTTTTATAAAGTGTTCCCTGCAGAGAAGAGCCTGTCTTCCGTGGAATAACTTGACAGTCTCAAAGCACAACGCCAACAACATGAAGTTATTGGGTCTGTTCTGTTGTGTAAGTAAACATGTCGAGGGGAGGGCTACTTTTTCATGGTTCACGGACCCCCAAACCTCCCCTCACACAATTAACTTTTCCAGTGTAATGAGATGATTGATATGCTGGAAGTGTGTGCTTTAAGGAGATATTAATCATTCCCTCTGGTAATTTTAATCATGCGTTCCATCATCCCCAGCTGCTGAGGATCACCTTCCTCGCAAACAAAGGGCGGCCACGCCACTTGCATAGTCATTCTGTTCTAGTTTAACTTTATTTTATGCTGGTTCCTCCCATCTGTTCGCACAAGCCTCCGCAGCCCACGTTGCACGTTGACAAGCTGGGTAAGCAGTGTGTGGGCGGGTGATTGTATCAGTGTGTCTGTGAGCCTGTGTGTGTGTGCGTGTGTGTGTGTGTGTGTGTGTGTGTGTGTGTAAACTTTAGAAACATAGGCATCTTTGAAATGGTAAATCTAATCCTCCAGGTCCGTGACTGGTTGGTACATCGCCACCAGCCACCTCCACTAACATGCACAGTAAATGCACACAAACGGAAGACACGCAGGCACACACACGGCCTCCAATCAATGTGACACACACACACACTGGCGCACACACGGAGACATACACAAGCGCATATACCACATGGTGTGGGCAATATGTCAGAGCAAAGCATAATTTGGCATTTGAACCAGTCACTATTATTGGAAGTCAGAAAAAAAAGTGCTGCAGGGAAGATTTATTTAGATGACAAACAACTTGGAAACTCTCTTCCTCTCCCCTGACTGCTTTGAAAGTCAAAGAGACATAATATTCCCAAAACACTGATTAGTTCATGTTGAGCGCCTCCATTGTGTTGTACTGTACATCTGCATTGTTGTTCCATGTTTTTACCTAAGGCTATCTGAGATTTGAAAGGGTATTCCAAAATGACGGGTGTTTCTGCAATGAGTTTTACTCTTGGGGTGTGCTGGTTAACTTTAAGGCATGCTTTCAAACAACAACTGAACAAATCAAATTGCAGAGAACCAAGCAGATGCAGAAAATAAAAGATGTAAAGATTATGTACAAATATTTTCACACTCCCTGAAGATTGTGAAAATCTGTCATGTTACATCCACTAACTTTTACGTATTTTAACGTTATCTTATGTGAAAGAGCATCACAAAGTAGCAAATGATTGTGAAGTGAAAAAAATGCATTGTTTTCAAAATTCTTTATAATTAAAAATCTTAAAAACTGGCATGCAGTTGTATTAAGCTCCTT
Organism: Anableps anableps; assembly: GCA_014839685.1. Classification (NCBI taxonomy): domain Eukaryota; kingdom Metazoa; phylum Chordata; class Actinopteri; order Cyprinodontiformes; family Anablepidae; genus Anableps; species Anableps anableps. The sequence continues at coordinate 26,607,554 of CM026073.1, forward strand.
TTAGTTTGATGACCCTAAATAAGTCATTGTGCAACCAGCCTTCTTCAGAAATCCCTTGATTAGTGAGTAGAGGCCACCTTTGTGCAGTTAATTCTCAGTATAGCTTCAGAGCTTTATCAGGGAATATTAGTGAACAAACAGCAAGATGAAGACTAAGGAACACAGCCTACACGTCAGGGATGAAGTGGTGGATAAGTTTAAAGCAGAGTTAGGTTACAAAACAATATCCCTTGCTTTTAACATCTTATGAAGCACTCATCAATCCATCATCTGAAAAACTGAAAGAGTATGGCACAACTGCAAACCTCCCAAGACATGGCTGACCACCTAGACTGAGAGACCAGGCAAAGAGAGCATCTAATTTAAGAAAACAAGTGACCCCTTTTAACTCTTGAGGAGGTGCAGAGAGCTTATTTGGGGGAATCTTTAAATAAGACACCTACTAATCGTGCAGTTTCCAAATCTGCCTTTTGTAGAAGAGAAGCAAGAAGAAAGCTACTGTTTAAAAAAAAGCCATAAGAAATCCTGTTTGGAGATTGCCAAAAATCACATAACCACAGAAAACATGTGGAAGAAGGTGGTCTGCTCTGATGAAATCATAATTAGACTTTAAGGCTTACATATTAAAATCTATGTGTGGAAGAAGGAAAATGAATGCTGCACCAACATTGAAAACAATTTCCCCACCATGACCCAAGCTGGTGGCAGCATCATGCTGTGGGGATGCTTTTGCCACACAGGTCAAAATTGTTACAATGAAAGGCCACAAACATAAAAATATTTAGTCATTAAAAACTAAATACACAGAACAAAGATGTGTAAATCATTATAGATCACAAACAAATTATTCTCACACATTTGCCTTAATAAAAAAAAAAAAAAAAAAAAAAAATGCAAATATTCTGGACCAATTCTTTTCTATTTTCTTGCTCCAGAATTATTTTTTAGCTTGTTCTCAAAAACAAGAATGGTTCATTGAGTCAGAGTCAGTTTTTGTGTCTTTGGATGTATGAGGTCCTATTGACTGTGAAATTAAAATGAAAGATAAACCGTTTAATGACACGTGGGGGGGCACATTGTGTTCTAATGTTTTAAATTTTAGAAGATTTTATTTTGTCAGGGAAAAAGCCAACCCTAAAACAAAGAAAGTGTCCATCTGCATCAGCCTCCTGTGTTGGTGGGGTAAATTTGTAAAATTCTTAAATTGTGGTTAACTTCAAGGGCTGCAAATGGCCTGCAGACCGCACTATAGATATCTCTGTTTTAAAGGCTGCAAAAAATTGAGACCGGTGCACAGGTTAATCTTTCAACAAGGCAGTGTAAAACAAATGTGTGAAACATTTTTCAGAATTTTAAACAACATTTAACATTAAACATTTAACATTATTTTATTTTTCAATAATGTGCTACTTTCTGTTACTCTATTATATTAAACTCCAGAAAAATATGTTAAAGTTTGTGGTTGCAATATGACAAAATAGTTAAAAATTTCAAGGGAATGGAATACTTTTGTAAGCATTATAAAAATCAGCCTTGAGATAGTGTACAAAACAGACACTCCACAAAGTTGTATTTTGCTTCAGATATGTGGCTCTAGCAAGTGACAGTTGTAAAACTTCTACCTGACAAGTGTTCCAAATGCACACTTAATCATGTACAAAATTAATGACATCCAGCTGACAGATATTCCATCATCACTGCTGAAGTTTTTGAAAGTTATTGAAGGGGGTTGGTCTGGTTGTGCACAGATTAGCAATGCTTGCTTGCAAGCAGATAGGTTAATCCACAGGACCGATTAATAGGACATATGCACATAGCATCTCTGCTTCTGAAATCTTTTAATTGAGCCAAATATGGGTGAAAAAAGAGAAACACTGCTTTAAATACTGCCTCATCTGTTATCAGTGACACACTTCTGCAGAGCACATAAAGGTAATAGAGGTTTTCAGGGGCTATTCCCCACTTATTATCAAATAATGATGAATGAATCTGCCAGCAAGTGACAGCTGTTTGGATCTCTCAACCCCCCCCCCCCCTTTTGTTTTTTTTAATAGATGGGGGAAAGGCATCTATTTGTAACTTTCCAGTAAATCTGCTGCTGCTTACTTTGATGATGAAAACCAACTTTGGGGATCTGTTCACTGGATTCTTTTACATCAGGAAACTGCAGCTTGATAATACTGATGCATGTGTTAAAAGCTGTCATTTTCTAGACATTCTCCAAGGAAAGATGTAGACATGCATTTTTTTTCCCAACAGCATTATATTTAATATTTTATTTATACTTTTACTCAAATCTGTTAACAGACCCTTGGACTGTATCATTATGGTATGAAAATCAACTTGATAAATAGATTTATGAGACTAAAATAAACAAGCAGGAAACTTTGGAGGACTACTCTGACATGATAATTGTGTTTTTACAAGTTGTGCTGCACTAGTGTTTAAAACACAACCTGAGCATCACCAACTCAAAAGGATCTTGCAGTTATTATGACTTCATGCTTATCACTGCTGTAAATGGCGTTGATTGCGTGAAGTACCTTATAGGAAATATTTTGTAAAAGGTGCTTGCAAAGAAAGCATGACAACTGCTGGCTGGCCCTCATTATTTCCACCTTGCTTTACCCTGGCACCCCTGCTCTGCTGCATGACTAAGAGACAATTAATCCTAATAATCAGGGCCTTAACCGTCATTCCTCATTCTGGCAGGCCTCTTTTTCCATAGGGGCATGGAGGGAGTACCAGAGCCATGGATCTCTGCTGCACAGATGAACCTCATACAGATGTTGAATGAGCACCGTGGTTAATGGCTTAGCCTGCTTTATGGCCTTCACACATGTACAAAATTGAAAACTGAAGGTAGCATTTTATCATGTGTACCACTGAGTGAAAGACCGGTCTGAGTTTTTAGGTCTTTTAAAAGATGACACACTGACTGTAAAAGAAATGTTTAACAATGTGGACATCTGTTGAGGGCATTGCTTAAAACTTTTTAGAAAGGATCAGCCAGTGACAGCCAATTTAGCACAATCTGCTGATAGATGAAGTAAATTACATTGCATACCTTGTGACAATGCAATGCTATGTTCAGACAGACTTGAACCACCTAAGCAAATATTAATACAGATGAAGTGTATTAACAGCCCTCATTTCATCCCTGGTCCTAAACTCTTATTCCAAACGGTTCACTTAAAAAAGGAACAAGCAGTTTCAAAGTGTTGCCGGACTGCTTCTAATCCTGCCACGTTTGTAGAGCTCTCAAAAAATAGTGTTGCATGTATGGCCCCATTTTGTACAGTTTGTGCATTAAATGATGAAGGGTGTAAAAATTACAGTCTGCTACTGCATTGTGGCATATTAAGTTACTTTTGCAGTGATGTGACCATCTTATTTTATTCTTGCATTTGTGATAATCACAATATATTGTTTCATTATTTATTTATATATATATATATATATATATATATATATATATATATATATATATATATATATATATATATATATATATATATATATATATATATATATATATATAAAACTATATATATTTTAAGCAGCTTGCCTTTTTTGAGAACACAAACACAAGGCAGATTTGCAATGATGACATTGACGTACAAGGTGTAGAAATGTCTCCCATTGTCATCAGTTTCAGTATTGATAAGGTAACATAATTGAATCATAGTGTTTTTTGTTAGACTTTACAAAAATAACATGTAAGTAATACTTTGATTATTTGTTGGATCGCTTGAATTTTCAATGTATTTCATATTTGCAGACATTTGCATTTAGATTAAATGTTGTTTTGCTCATAAAGTCAAATTTTGGGATAAAAAGTAAAGGCTAAACTGTGCACGCTGCAAAAAATAAAAATAAATAGAAAAATGTTTTATTACTGATTTTAATGCTCTGATGGTTTCTACTTCAGTACTGTCATTTTGATAATAACTTATAACCACATCTCTACGATTTCAGACTTATCAGTCTTTCAGGCACAGTATGTTTGTTTGTTTTTCTTGACAATGTTCACAATGAATTTCTAGACTGCATTGACTTATTGTCAAGATTATTTTTTATTTTTCTCACATGCAATATGTGTTTACATTCCCTGGAATTCTTTCGGTTTTTTACATTGTTAGCAGAATTTGCTCTACCACATGCATTAACCAAAATGTTTTGACCCATATGCCTAACAATAACTAGGATGTAGTATGTCAACAGCTCTTTTGTAACACTGGAAGAAGTTCTTAATATTAATTTTCTCTGTCCACAGCCTTTATGTTTAAAACCAACATCTGACACAGACATATTGCTTTGCATTCCTGAAACACAGACTTATGTTGAGATCACAGATAAGATGCCACCTGACGATTCTTACATGTGGAATGTGTACATCAGTGGTACACAGTGCAACAGCACAGCACCATATTTGCCTTGCAGCACAGTTCCTTAACAATGCTTTTTTTCTTCGCTTATTTGCCCAGGAGATGTAACTTTTTGTGAATGTTGTATTTTGGTCAGGAACTTTTTAAATAAAATTTTTTTAATGATGTAAATGTCAGCAGATGCTGCAAAGCTATGAGCACTTATAACCTTCTTCAGTTTACTAGACAGTAACAAGATTTATCTATTTATTTGCTTTTGGGATGTTAGAAATTTCAATAAATATTTACACAATAATAAAGGATTTGCCAGGTTTCATTGTCATATGGAAGATATAAGTTTGTCAAAACCTTCAGAATTAAACTTCTGCTTTTGCACAATATCACTATCATTATTACAGCAAAAAAGTCTCAAATGTGTGAGATGTGTGGGCTTTTCTGTGTGGAATATGTATATTCTTCCTGCCCATGCCTAGCTTTTTCTTTCAGTACTTTGGTGGCTTAAAAAAGGCATGTTGCAGTGCTGTGCATCATCCCTCTTAAACTTCTCCAGATTTTCTCTTTTTACATTTGCAAAGTTCAGTGTATTTTGTTTGGATTGTATGTGACAGATGGACACAGATGGACACAATGTACCACAAGTCTGCAGTGGATGGAAAAGGATGCAAGGTTTTTCAAAATATTTTGCAATTCTAAATCTGAAAAGTGTGGTGTACGTATATATTGAGTACTTTTCAATCAGATACAGTGACTTTAAATAAATCCCAGTGCAATTTATTGCATTCAGAAGTCACCTTATTTGTGTCTCCCACCTCATGCAGGAAGCTGTTGATGAGCTGGAGAGCTCCTTCAGTGACAGACTGCTGCATCCTAGGTGAACTAAGGAGTGTTATAGGAGATCCTTCCTCCCAGCAGCTGTTAGACTTTATAACCATAATTGTTCCTAACAAACTCAATAAGTATTTATATCTATAATAGGATCTGTACAACTTACCATTTTTCTATTAACACTAACTGTAAATAGTTTATATATTTTATTGCTCTGAGACATGCACGTCTTGTACCTTTTTAATTAACTAACTCAGTTGCACATTCCTCTGGACTGGAGTATTTTTTAAAACTATACAGTATTTATGTTGAAATTTTGCCTCACTGTACAGCATTTTTTTAATTCTGTTTTTATATACATATTATATTCTTTGTGTGAGTCTGTTTTTCTGTTATTGTCTGTCACTGTCACTTTGCTGCCATTGCACAGAAATTTCCCCATTGTGGGACAATAAAAGGATATTTCCATTCTATTCTAGTCTATTCTATGTGTAAAATAGTTGTTCTGTGACATGGAAATCCACCTAAATTGACTGGGCAATGACAGCATTATTCAGAGAGGCAGCCTCGAAGCCCATGTAGGAGCTGCAGAGATCCACAGCTTGGGTATGAAAATCTGTGTATTGTGCATTTCAGAAATCTCCAAAACCACTAAAAGTTCTGGTTTCAGATTGTCACAAATCATGTAGGGAACATATGGAACAAGTGGCAGAAGACAAAAAAAAAAAAAAAGCTGATTTAGATGAGACTAAATCTAAATCTTTTCAGCTATGTGCAAAATGCTTTATGGTGGAAAACTAACACCCAGAACACACCACCTCCACAATGAAACATGGTGGTGGCAGATTCATTATAGGGGGATGCTTTTCACAGCAGGGACAAGGAAACTGCATAGAGTTGAAGGTAAACAGTGTGGGTTAATTCTGGATTTTCCCTATTGACCCCGTGAAGAGCATACCACCATCAGTGTGTGAATGTGTGCGTGAATGACTGAATGTAGTGTAAAGTGCTTTGGGGTTCTCTGGACTTGATAAAGTGCTATACAAGTACAGGCCATTTACCATTTACCCTTCCTCGAGCCAGCTTCTGCCTCATTCCATCTGGTAAAAATGTCTCATGAAAAACAAATGAATTGGTAAATAT